>OX031008.1:54331023-55531023 GCA_943735925.1 Pollenia amentaria | reverse complement strand
ATTCTCTAAGCCCTCAAGTATTTTATTCAGAAATAATACAAGGTCAGTCGCCAATTTTTGGGCCTCCGAACTATTCTCTATCACAGTTTATTAAATTATAATATTTTTTTATAAAGTTCGAATACTGTTATCTAGCGGAATAACGTCCGACAATGTAGCAGCGACCTTGCTTATGGATTTTGTAGCCTGTTCGAAGTGACCCTAAATTTTCAGCAAAATTATTTTTATTCTCACAACCATCTCTTTAAAAATAAGCACCAAAATCTATAAATGTACAAAATTTTTACGTTTTTTGTACTACAAGCACACAAAAGATTTAGCTGTGAGAGAACATTTCACTAGTATGCACACTAGGTAATATGAGGTACTTTTAGGCAAACCTTAAATTCAGCCAAAAGCCAAAGTTTTGGACTGATATGGCTGAAATTTGGAATTTAAGAGTTTTTCATGGGCAGGCACGCTGGAGTTTTTGAAATTTGGTAGAGTTGAATTTTTTTAGAGTTGACATCATAATAAAAAAAATGAAAAAACTGAATATCTCGAACACTAACGCAAACATATTTTTGAAATTCGGCTCGATGAAAATACGCAAGGGGGCTAATTTGCGTATAAGGGCTACAGACGAAATCAGTTTTGGTTTTGCTTAAAAAAGTCGTTAATTTTTCCGTGAGCCTTGTGCCAACTTAATGATAAATTATTACAAAAATGTTGTATCTTTTGCTTTAACGAAGCAAAATCTTGTTTTGAAACATTATTTTAATTAATTTTACTGAAAAAAAATTGTAAACACCATCAAGTTTTTCTTTTTATTTTTTCACAATAAGAAAGTTCGCTATATTTAAAGCTGAACCTGTCTGTAAGAAAATGATATAAATCAAAAATCGAAACGAAAGATAACAAAAAATTAATTCTGAATTATAACACTCTTCATCAATGAAAAACACTGCAGTCCACGGCTAACATTATCAAAAGCTTATGCGAAGCTTATATTTATGGAAAAAGTCATTTATTTGAGGTTAAGTTAGAATTACACGTTTTGCTAACACAAGCAATAACGTCCACCAAATTATTTTAGTTTGTTTTTTATTACTTACTATCCCCCCTCTTCATAAAATGCAGCCTTTGCATTTATATATTCTTTATCGAACGTCATCAAAAAATATTATTATTGCTAGTGCAAAAAATTAGTTTTAGCCAAGATTTCGGGTCAAATTACATTAGTGCCATGTTGCAAAGCAAAACACTACGCTTTCAAAAAAGTAGCATCAGTGTAAAATTTAACTGACAAGTTACACAGTAAACGCGTATAATTCATATACGTATAGAACGCATTAAGTGGGTTTACTTTCCGCATTTGCATGCGTCCTCAAAAAAGGGCAAAAAAGTATCAAAGGCATAAAAGGCGTGTATGGACCACCAGCTAAAGAATTAAAAGAAACCGTTTATTTTGCTGTTATGTTCTGCTATTAAATGTTTTATTCCATTTAGATGTTATGCCAAAAATAGGCATTGAAAATGAAATTGTTTTCTCAAACAACTCGAAAAATGTATCGGTGCATCGACAGTAAAATTTCTCAGATACCGATATATCGGCAACCCTGAAGTATCGCCGTTATACCGATATCAGTATTCGTTACATCTCTTAAACAATTGAATTTTTCATTGAAAACGGCGATAAGCATTAAACAAAACTGTTTGTATAAATGCACAACTAAACAGCGCAAGTGTACGAATCAAAACAATTTTTTAAAGTTCATTTTCATAATTTGTACACTACATAATTCCTACCACTAGTGGTTGTGGGTATACAAAAGGGGTTTCTGTTAAAATAAGATTTTTATGGTTAACTAAAAAATTGATTCTGTTAAATCATTTCGAATTCTAATTTCATTTATTGATCTAAATTCATTAAAAATATTTTTAATAGAATCTTACAAATGAATCAATTACTATATTAATTATTTTTTTATTTAGTTTGAATAAACGAGGTAATTGAATAAAATATAGATTTTTTGCTAATTATTTTTTAATAAAATCAATTAACATATTATTTGAAATCGTACGTTGTTTTTTTGTATCATATTCTTAATTAAACTAATCATTTAACGAATTCATACAGGTGCCCGCATCATGAGATAGAGTTTGAAAAATACTTTGTATTTTGTTTTTGTAAAAAGTTAGAGTGAATTTCAAAATTATTTGTTGAAAACATAAAAAAGGGATTTTTTTGTTTATAAAATATACACAATTGCTTTAGAAGGTAAATCTTTATCCTATATTGCAAATTTATTGTGGCTCCACTTAATCAATTATATTTTAGTTGAATGAAAATTAAAAATATAACTTTGATTTAATTAATATTTTAGTTGTTTTGAAATAAATTTTTAATTAAAATATTAAATAAATATCCAAAAATATTAATTGCCCTTTTCGTTTAAAATACAATAATTAAAATTTGTAGAATTGTTGTTGGGAATTGTCAATATTTAATTAAATAAATTAACACATTGTTCGAAATGGCAAAGTTTTTTGATCATTTTTTTAATTAAATAAAATATATTGAAAAAAAAAATATTCACAATTTTAAAATTTTTAGTAATCTATATAATCATTTTGGTAATAGCTGCCAAATCAACAACTTGTTTGCTTGATATTATAAATTTGGTGATTGCAGACAATTTTTAATTTTTTCTGTGTAGGTGAAATAAATGTTGTTAGTGTTGGTAAAACGAATATAAAAAACGTAAATTCCAGGGACCATAAAAGTTATAAAACAAACAACAAACAAATAATATTAAACCATTATTATTGAAGAATTTCATATAAAGGTTTTAATCAACAGTTATAATTAAATATATCTTAGCTGTCGTGACCAATTGCAATAAGAAATCTTTTTTAAGTTGGTTATAAATAACAATTATTATAGCCAAGACTTTTTTTTGATTCAAATACCTATTATGTCAACCAAACATTTTATTTTGCTTATAAATAGCTATTTAACCAACCAAGAAAAATTTATAACCAACAAATAAATTATATTTTATAATGGATATTGAAACCAAAAAATTTTTTTGGTTGAAGAAATGGTTATTCACTAGTATATACTGGGGAGATCGATTATTCGACTTTTTCAATAACCGGTTTTCGAATATTACGAATAGTTGCTATTTTAATAAATCCGGTTTTCGGTTAAGCAATTTTTAAATAACAGGTTAACCGGTTTTAATACGAATACTTAAAAACACAGAAATCAAATATGTTTTTAAAATAAAACGTTTATTTGAATAAAAACAAAACAATTTGCAAAGGCAAGGAACCAACAAAATACATAAGTACATTAGTGTGTACCAAAAAAAAATATTATTTTATCCCCCACCTTTTCTTGAAAGCTTAAAGTGTGAAGTATTTTTGTGTTTTTTTTTCAGATTTTTCGGAAGAGGTTTTAGCGACCTCTAGCTAAAATCTAATTTATCCCAAAAATCGGGTTTTCTGGACTTTTTTGAATTTTGCTGATAACTCGGCCCATTAGCACGATTTTCTTTGTTACTAAGTCAATTTTTTTAAAGAAAACTTCTCAAACTTTACTTCTCTGTGCAGATATTTTTTTGTAAATTTAGCATAAATTTTAAAAATAATGCTTTGTAACTTTTAAAATTGATATTGAAGTTAAAAAAACTAATGATTCAGTTTAAAAGGTGGATAAATTCTGAGTCATTGCAAAATTTGCCAGTTATGCTTCGGATTTGTTTTAATGTTAGATATTTAGATATTATGTATTCTTTCAAAATAATAAATATGGGTGGATTTTTGTTCTGTTGCACAGACTTCAGCAATGCGAGTCCAAAAAATTAAACAAATATTTTTTTAGCTTTCAATTATTTATTAGAGCTTTTACGATGAAGCTCTATGCCCTGCAATAAATTCTGAAAGTCTGTTGCAGAGGTTGTAAGATTAATGTAAGTTTTAGCTAAGGCCACGCCGCGTTCTGCGACATCATTTACCACGTGCAATTGCGGAACTTTGTTTTTTGTTTCATTAAATGATTTGTTTGTATGCCATTTTTCCAATTGGATGAATACAAAAGCTTTAACGAATCAATCGCACGCGCCACTTTGGAAACTCTTTTGCGGCATCAGTGGTACTTATCCGGTAAGTTGGCTGCCTTAGCATTTTTTGATGAACGTATCGACACCAAAACTTTGCGTTTAATGTTACAAAATCTACACGCACCAAGCAACGGTAAAGAATTAGTAAAAGCTGAATTATCCGAAAACATGCTTAATAACAAACAAATTCAAGATTTAATATCCGAAGCCAGCCTAGCTTTTTTTTAAACCAGCAACATTGCAGTTGATTTTTACAAACAGATCCGGAAAAATGGCATTAAAATTTTAAAAGTTACAAAGCATTATTTTTCAAATTTATGCTAAATTTACACAAAAATGTGATTAAGGGGACCCAAATGAGCAAATAAATAATCGAAACTTTTAATATCTGCACAGAGAAGTAAAGTTTGAGAAGTTTTCTTTAAAAAAATTGACTTAGTAACAAAGAAAATCGTGCTAATGGGCCGAGTAATCAGCATAATTCAAAAAAAGTCGAGAAAACTCGATTTTTGGGATAAATTCGATTTTAGCGACCTCTAAACCTCTTCCGAAAAATCTGAAAAAAAAATCACAAAAATACTTTACCCTATAAGCTCTCAAAAAATGGGTACCTATAGAAATCAAAAAAAAATTTTTTTTTGGGACACACTAATGTTCATATGACTTAGATCAGACCTAACAAATATTTTACGATAAAATCCAAGAAAAGTGGGACCAGTAAATTGATCAAACTTTAGCTTAATTTTCAACCATTTTTTATTGATTTACTAAACTTTATTTGTAAAAAGATATTTGTATAATGTAAACTATTGAATGATATTTGATCTAGACGCAAAGAAGCAAATAAATTATAGGAATTTTATAAAGTTATTATTTGAAATATTCTCTCAAATTTATTTTGAATGAGTTTTAATTTTATGGTGGTAAAGTTATTTATTTAAATCAAAACCTCTTAGCCAGGATTATCTAATTCAAATTATTTTGTTTCAGTATTATAGAAACGAATAGTGAACTGAACATTCTTTTTGTGTAAAATATTTGTCAATTCGTCTACTACAATTTAAAACATTCCATGACATTGTTGGATTTCTTAAATTTTGTTTTTTTTAAATTTTCCCATATCGTTGATTCCGCCGTAATGTAGTTTTCAGCATGAAGAGATGCTAGAACTACTTAAGAGTTTTTAGTGCCTTAGCGGGCATTTCGTCCTCGGAAACACAACGGGCTAATATATCACCCAATGATTCATTTTTTGCAGCGTATTTTAGTAAAGTATTATTTGCCGTCTCCTTAGAACTACTTCGAACGGAGTTAAGTTTCATTTGGATCACATTAATGTCAAGCATGTATACTAATTAAAGGTGATTAATAAGTTACATGGAAGAACCTTTTTAACTTATCATTTTAGGGCACCTTACTTTGTCTTATTAATCGCGTTCGAAAAATATCTAGAGATAACCTTTATATAAAAATATATTTATTATTTAGAATACTCTTGCACAAATTACTATTTACTTTTCAACTGCACACGTTTTTGTAGTATTTTGAATAGTTTTTGGTTTTTTTTTTCTACAATAACACACGCTTTTATGAGCGATTTGTATTTACAGTATCCATAATGTTGTTTTGACATTTTTCATAAAAAGTTTAAGTTTGGCCAATATTCAATTAGAAAATACTTAAATTACGGGTACATCAACAACAAGAGTAAGCAAACTGTATATAAATTGCACATTACTAAAATAACCGGTTTATTATACCAAAATAACCGGTTTATTGGATATTCAAAAAATGGGCATTTTAAAATAACCGACTTGGGCAAAGCTAAAATAACCTGTTAAAACCGGTCGAATAATAACCGTTCGATCTCCCTAATATATAAACAACGATCATTTGCATTGTCATAACGAGGGCTGTGGAGTACAAACTCCGACTGCAACTCCTACTCTAACCTTCATGCTAAATGTATATGAGGCTTGTCCTTACTTGACTTTAAACTCTTTGCATACCCTCCACCCCTAGTGGCGAATGAGAGTAAATACATATATATATATATATATATATATTCTGGATTCTTGAGTATTTGTAAGTCGATTTAGCCATGCCTGTCTGTCTGTTCGTCTATTGAAAACACGTTCACTTTCAAAAAGCTCCAAAGGTAAGAACAATGTTGGTGTAAGATTCCTTCTTGTTATCCTAAGCAGTTTGGGATTAAAATCCTGCAAAATCCAATCATTAGGATCAAAATTATGAATCAAAATGTAGAACCAACACACTAAAAATTATAAAAATTTGTTACAAAAACTAAAATAAAAGGTGGCATAATGCAAGGCATGATATACGATGTTGCTCAATCTCGTTCTATATGATTAGAAATCATACTGTACGTATAAAACCGTAATAAATATTGCTATCATAATAAAATGTGCAACGTCATAGTTTTATAGGACAAGAAATCACACTGTCAAATTTCGTAAGGATCGGTTCATAATTTACCATAAAGCCTTCTCCCGGAAAACACTTAAGTATGATAAAAAACGTAATAAATAATGCTATTGTAATACAATTTGGTACGTCAAAGATATATATGACTAAAAATTACACTATAAAATTTCCCGAAACTCGGCCCATAATTTACTATTTAATGTCCAAAATTATGCTCACTCTGGGATATTTTTAAAATACACCTAAAACCTTAGCAGATATAGATAGTGTTGTAATATTTGGTCTAATTTTGGTGCATATGGCCAGAAATAATATCATGCAATATTCTGGTTGCCGGTCCATATTTACCTTAGATCCCATATTAAGCAGCCTTCTGAGAAGCACTTTAAATGCTAAAACAAATTTCACTACTGTATTGAAATTTGTTCCATTTAGATTTTTAATAACAGAAATCAGTCTACAGGATTTCGTGATGATCTGTCCACAATTTACCAGGGGTCTAAAATAAATTCCCCTCCTGAAAATCATTTTAGTTCGATATAAACTGTTACGAATCATGATATTTTATTCAAGTTAGTTGAAATTGTTAGAAATAAAAACACTGCCTGATTGTCTTCGAATTTGTTTAAACCGGAACCGATTTTTATATTGACGTCCGTTTTTATAAAGATTAATTAATAATTTATAGCTCTCATATATTCTAACAGTCGGTGGGGGTATCAAAGATTCGGCACAGCTGAATATAGCACTCTCACTTTTAAGAAAATGTTTCTCTAAAAACTTCAAATCGATATTTTAAATATCGCATCGCCAATTTCGCAGAATTTTATTTTTGTAAATATTAGAATTTTTTTTTTAAAATTGGTTTGCCGAAAAATTTTGGAGTCGTAGTATCGAGTTTTTGCGGGTACTACGACTCTGACTCCGGTACAAAAACCGCAACTCCGACTTCACAGCCCTGGTCATAACTCAAAAAAAAAAAAACATTTCAAGATAAATGCGTTTAAAGTTTTGGATTTGCTTTAACCACTTAGAAAAAATAACGGCACATTCTCTTATATAAAACATATAAAGATGCATTTCATACACAATACAAAGAAAAACATAACAAATAATTATGCATCACTAACTCCAAATTTTAATTTGTAAATAAGCGATATGTATATTCATAGTATAATTAATATATAGCAAATTTAGTTTTGTAAAAGACTAACCCCATATTCATAAAAAATATTTAGGTTTATGAAACGAATATTCTATGAAAATTTGTTAAATAAGCATTTTATTAATCAAAAATATATTTTATGAATATGGGGGTAAAGTTCAAATACTGGTACAGCACATTTCTTAGGTTTAGAGCAGCCGGAATTGACGTGTTTGCTGTCTGTAGCTCACGTCTATTTACACTTAAGGTATAATTTTCGCTTTGCCCTTCAACCGTTGAGTTAACTGCTTCAAAACGAAGAAAATTATGAAGCAACAATCTAACATGGTTAAAAAGAATTTGTGCTTTAGTTTGATATGTTAATTTGTTATGTTCAAGTAAAAACCTGTATTGCATTTTCAGGTGAAAACGGTATGCATGTTCTAAATATTCTCCATCGGAAAGTAAGTGAACCAGAAATAACAAAATGTATATAAATTAGTATTTTTATTGCACAAAAAGTGCATATTCGCACCAAAAGCAATCTCTATGCGTATCCTAGGTATGCATATTCTCTTGTTGTACATGTCTTAAGCGTCATCAGTTACCTTTGAATATGACTTCATTATGTTTTCAAGGGAAATGCGGCATCAGCTACCAAAAAAAAATATGGAAATAAAAGGTTGCTGTCACACGCTGCAAGCAAACCCTTTAAACAACAAAATTTGTCCTTCATTTTAATTAACTAATGACGTACATACATACATATATACTTACTATACTATTAAATTTCTTGTAATTTAAGAACTGAGATTCGAAATTAGGTGGGCATGTTAATCTTATGTGCTTGCCGTCCACTGCTCCCAAGCAGTGTGGTAAGCTAGTAGTCAGACGAAAATCATCTGATATTTTAGTCCACTCGTTAGTATCTGGTGGGCTTACTACATACCTCCTAATATTCGCCATAAAACCTCTCACGTCTCTACAACTACACATCTTGCTGTTTCCAGACCAATACGAAACTACATTCATATAACATGGAGAGTGCATCCATAAGCTAAGAATCTGTGTGGCACTTAAAAAGTTAGCAATTTGATTAACAAATTGAGTTCACTGTACTTACTGCAAGGTAATGAATAGCCTTTGCGCCGCACAGTGGCGCCCGTAGAGCAAGCGAGGTTGCAAAAATCAAAATTTTCATGAGTGCCGACGAAGTTTTGAATAAGCCCATGTTATAGGAAACTTTTCAACGATTTCAAATATGCCACTCTTAATAATATCACATTTTTAGTTTAGAAGATATAACCGTTCAAAGTTGACCGACTTTCGGTTTTCAAAACAACACACAATTTTTAGTAAATTTGTTGCGGTTTCAGGTGTAATATCATGAAAAATAGGTAACGAACCGCCTTATTTTTTGTTTGTATTGATTGGTGTATTTATTAAATGTATAATGATAAAAAAAAAATTAACTGTTTGCTTTGTGTTTCTCCTGGTAAATCAATTTTTAAAAACTATCCGTTTTTTCACTATTTTTCAACTTTGACGGAAAATAAAAAAAAACTATATTTTTCTATATTTGCCATATTTGCAAAACCTGTTCTTTGATTATTTCTTTACATAATTCAAAAGGTTTTATCTGCCCGTACGTGCCCGTTTGGCTTAGAGGTAAAAAAGTTTAAAAAGACATGGTTGCAGAAATTGTATGGCGTCCATCCCTTATATGTTTTGACTGACAGTAGTTTGATCTAATAGTTTGAAAAAAACTACTCATTGAAATTAGCAGGTACGTACCTCACATAAACAATACTTTGGCGTACAAATGGTCAGGAACAATATTGACTTATGGTCCCTACAGGTAGGCACAAATCTTATTTGGACACGTGCATAATATCAAAATTGCATTATTCAGCCTAAATCCATATGTATGCAGGGAAGAGGTAAATTTTTAGGCATGGTAGCAAAAGCCTATATATTGCAAAATAAGCATAATGCCTGGATTAGTCTACGCCTGAAAGTTGGCGCAACAATTACTGAAACCATTAAACAATTTAAGTACTGAAAACATGGCGTTGAACAATTTAAAATTATTTGAACTGCTTAGAAAGTCAACCACACCAAAGTTTTTCACGGAAGTGAAAATTCTTCCTGAGAAGTTGACATTAATCAGCAAATGGGGCTGCGATGGATCATCCGGACAAAGCGTTTATAAGCAAAGGATATCTTTCGATGACGCTACAATATCGGACGGAAATATGTTTATGGCATCTGTTGTTCCTTTGCGGCTAAAATCGGATGATTCCCTACACTGGAAAAATCCACGTCCGTCATCAGTGCATTATTGCCGACCAATAATGTTTCAGTTTGCAAGGGAATCGGCAGAACTCATAAGGACTACGGTGAAGGACATTGAAGAACAAATAAGCAAGATTAAGCCTACAAAGCTGCAAATTGGAGAAGGAAAATATATTGAATGCAATTACGAGTTCCACCTGACCATGGTTGACGGAAAAGTCGTAAACGAACTGACAGGAACAACCTCAACAATGTCATGCCCGATTTGCAAAAAGAGTCAGAAGAACTTTTTTCAATTCAATTCAATTTATTTCATATATAATATGTTACATCTCAATTTTATATAATTAGTTGTAAAGAGTTTAAGATTAGTATCTTTTTCTGCTTAATTATAATATATTTCAATTAGTTTTCATAGACAGAATTATATTGGAGGTAAAAATTTAGCAAAAACCTATCTAAACCCCTTTTTTCGTATTATTTTTATATTTTTTTTATCGATTTTATATTATTATTTGTCAGAAGAACTTTGGTAATTTAAACGATTCTACAAATGAGGAGAATTACGAATATGGAATGTCACCATTCCACGCAAGGATAAGGTGTATGGAATTCTTGCTAAAACTGGCATATACCCTACCACAAGAGGAGGAAAACTTCGATGAAAATACATCAATAAAGGATAAGGAAAATATCAGAAAGAAGCAAATACAGGATGCTTTTTTTAAACAAGTTGGACTAAAAGTAGACTGTCCCAAGCACGGATACGGTAACTCAAACGATGGAAACACTTCTAGGAGATTTTTTGAAAATGATGAGGCAATAACTAGAATCATTGGAATTGGCAATCAAATCGTGAAAAGATTGGGAACGATCTTGGGTGTTTTAAACTGCAAAGAAAATGTCAATTCTACAAAATATGGAGAATATGCGTCGAAAACTGCATCTCTTTTAGCAG
The DNA here is from genome assembly GCA_943735925.1 of Pollenia amentaria. NCBI lineage: Eukaryota > Metazoa > Arthropoda > Insecta > Diptera > Polleniidae > Pollenia > Pollenia amentaria. Next base: position 55,520,075 of record OX031008.1, on the reverse strand, counting down.
AAATGTATCCACAGAAGAAGTTTACCCCGACCGTCCATAAAATATTGGCGCATGGCAAAGATATAATTGAGTACCAGTCTTTGCCAATTGGAGAGCTTTCTGAAGAAGCACAGGAGTCTCTTAACAAATTTTATAAAAAAATATAGATTGCAGAACACATTCAAAGCATCAAGGGTAAGGCAAAATGAGGACCTCTTCAACATGTTGGCAGCATCTTCCGATCTACTTATTTCTTCCCTGCGGCATGTGAAGTCACGAATAGAGTTACAAAATAATTATAGTTTAGAAATGGTTAGTCTTTTAGATATACCTTCTCTTACGAATTGTGATGAATATTTTACAGAAAATTGAAAAAATAAATTTAAAAAAAAAATAATTTTTTTTTAATTTATTGGGTAATAATTTAAAACATAAAACCTTTAAGAAAAAAAATAAAAACAATCTAAAAATGTAAAAATAATTTTTTTTAGTTACCATAAAATTGATTTTTCTACTAATTTTAACTTTGATAACCCATAAGTAGGCCCCTACAAAGCGTAGCACCCTTTCCAAACGCTCATTTCATAGGCTGAACAGTTATCTATCATATGCTGTTTAAACTGTTCAATTATCTTATTCGGTTCAAAAGATATGATTTTTGCAACGAAAAAACTCAAATGGCGCCACTGTGCGCCGGCTCAATGGGGTTTCTTTGCGAGAACCTTTTAAGCCACGGTTCAATCAAATTCAACACTGTGTTAAATTGTTCGTGGTGGACCCTATAAATAGCTGGATTTTTTTCAATTATTATATTTACTCTCGTGGCATAAAAACTATACATGACCATCAACAGCAAAAGATTTTCCAAATCCTTTGAAATATACTTTGTATAATTTTTTTATATATATTTTATATTATTTAATTAAAAACTTAAAGCTGTCTTTCAAAAAATACAATTAATTGCAATAGTTGTCAAAATATTGTGCAGATATGTTAAACTTTCAATAACCCTGTTTACATTGGTGTCGCTTTTATTTAGGTATGGCACTTCAGCGCCGACCTAGGGCACTTTTTGTTTAGGTTGGTCTAAATTTTTTTGTCTTCATTTAGCCATTAATGATGAAGGAATTCTGGCATCCAGGTATGTATGTATGTAAGGCAACAGAATTTGCCATATTTGTACTGTCAGAAAGTCACATCTCCATTTTAGTAGTTTTGTTTTTATCTTTTGCGTCTTAAAATTTAATATTTTTAAAAATCTCAAAAAATATTTTAAAAAATGTATTATTTGATTCGATTTTATTACCGTAACAGACAGCGGAAATTTTGATGATAAAGTAGAAATTTTTGCCTAATTTTATATATTATCTAAAAATTTGGGGATGTTGTCTGTTCCTAGTCAAGCTATTTTTTTCTCGTAACGACATCTAATAGCGTAAATATGTTGCATATTTGTCTGCATTAGACCCCTGTTAAATATTATTAACCTTCATTTTGTTAAATTTGTTATATAACAGCAATAGCATTTTATTGCAAAAAAGCATATTACTGTATCCTAACGATTTTTAAGTTCTCGAGGATTCAGACACTAGCAATTCATTCATTGAAAAGTATATATTCTTCCAGGAAATATTTTTGTTAGAATACATATAAAATAATGCACAGTAAAAAGATCAGTTTGGGTTTACTACGCGGACAGTGAATTGTGTGTTTATTTTTTTATTTGAACTGTTTTAACTTCTAAACGTTATTATGGAAACCAGAAGCCAAGATTATTTCTGTACGAGATTCGAAAATGTAGATGATATTAATGAGAATGTTTTACCAACTTACGAATATGTTACGAAATACTATGATTGGAATAGGGAGCAACTAAAAATAACGAGGAATCCTACCAAAGAACCATCGTTTTTAGATATTGCAAAACTTGTAGCTCAAAGGATAGAATGCGTTTGGAGAAAATCGTCTCTTCCTACAGTTTCAAATACAAGAGTCATACAAGTAATAAACGGCTATCATATAAATTACAAAACTCTCAGAAAGTCGTGGAAAAATTTCTCTGAAGTAGCAAAGTTTTGTTTCATATTTGTTCCTGAAAATTTAAACAAATTGAGCTTGTTTTGATGTTAAAGGCAATATAAGGTACCCATAGAAGAACAGGAGTTTTTGAGTGACCAAAGGGGGGCGAGAAAGATGCGTATTGGAGAAGTAGATCGAGATCTTCCAACTAAATTGCAAAAAAGAGCAGCCCACGACAAAATTAACTTAAAACAGGAGGACTTGGAGTTATCTCTAAGTAATTCAAGTGCTTCTTGTGATTATTCTTTTAATTTACCTTCCACGTCAAAGGCAGAAAGAAAAAAATTTTAGTATGCCTATATTGTCAAAAACTTGTAAGAGTTAAAGTGTTTCCGATAGCGCAGCGGCTGCTATTGCTTCATCTGTATTGCAAGATATCTCTCCTAGCAGTGAACCAAATTTATAAATCAAAAACAAGAGGGGAAAGGAAAAAAAGTACGTAATGAATGTATTCAAGACCAGAAGCAGCTAGACCTACTAGCTTTATACTTTGATTGCCGAAAAGATTAGACGCTTAATATTATTTAAAAGGGAGCTAGGAAATATAAAAAAATATTCATTGAGGAACATGTATCTGTTAAGGAGCCAGATTCAGTTTATGTTGGCTATGCTACACCAGATCCAAGTTCTTCTAAAAAAATTGAAATGTCAATTATTGCCCTTCCTTCGTCTCAAAAAATTAATAAAGAAAATTTGATGGCAATTGGTTGTGATAGTACAGTGACTAACACTGGGAAATTTAACCGAGTAATAAGAGTATTGGCAAAAAGACTTCAGCGCCCACTGCAATGGATTATTTACGTTTGAACGAATTGCCATTAAAACATATATTTAACAAGCTGTATGGTGTTACCAAGGGACCATATTCGCATGCTGGTCCTATTGGCAACTTATAAGAAAACTGAAAAAACTTTCTTCTGTCGATGTTGTTGGGTGAAACAGTGAGAGAACTGGCAGCCAGACGTGTGCATGAAGCACGAACCTCACCTCATACCCCAAGGCAACCTCGCGTCTTTGAGGCACCTTCTGTCAATTTTGACGCATGTAACTACTTTGAAGTTATAAATTGGAATCAAAAGTTTTTCGATCCACCAATTCTTCGAAACATCACTACTGAAGAAATAAATGCGGCATTTGAGTGTCAAGCAGTGACAATCTAATTTTTTGAAATGCCCAGATTAGACAGTATACAAGCTTTTTTGACCAAAAAATAACTAATAAAATTTCGTGTTTTTATTGTTTTATGTTTTATAGGAAAAAAAGTTTTATTTTTTTATGTGTAATTAAAAATGTGTTCAGTTTTAATTAATAATAATTGATAGTAAATAAAATATTAAAATTTAAAAAATGGCTTTTTTAAAATACTTAATTCTTAGGAGATCCGGCGCCGGCTCAAGATGTGACTTTTTTTTAACTTTTTTTCAGCATTTTTTATTTGTTTTAACGTAAGACAACAAAATATTGCTATTAGAATATGGGTCGAGAAGTTTTATTTTTTCTCATACATCAGTGACCCACCCTAATATGTATGTATTAAGCTTCTGTTGAAAGTGGCGAGGCAGGTTCTTACGTTACGTTTTTTGTCTGAAAAAATTTGATAGATTAAGTTCGTATTCCTGCCGTTGACTTCATTTACCATTTAATAACTTAAATTTAGGAGCATTATCTTCCTACACAAAATTATTATAACTAAAGAACCGAAGTACCTGTTTGATCGATTGTTGTTTGCAAGATCTCTTAGAGGAAAATTTATTATACAATTTCTTCATCGAAATCATGGATTAGAACGCCAATTTTTTATATTTAGTATATGTCTCTGGAATCAACTTCCAAATCATTTGTAAACAACTTGCAGCGCAATAAAATTCCGAAAATTACTTACTGATTATTTTTCATAATTATTATTTAGTATCCTATTATTATTATTTAGTACTTTATTAATCTTTATTATTGTTTGATTGTATACCTATTTATTATATTATGAATCTTTATTATTTTATTAATTAAATTGTGTACCCTACTATTGCTTAATATCCTATCTGTCTAGTATAACCTACCTGATTCTAATACTATAATTCATTAGATATAATATCTTGTTGTATTAGAAAGCCAACTACATAAATAAATAAATAAAAAAAAAAGGTTCTATAATTATATGAAGGTATATCAAGATTTTTTGGTGATGTAGAATTTTGGACTTGTTTTGTTAGTGGTGTGAATGATCAAGTATCAAGTATGATTAGTATCAAAATTTTTTCAAGAATTAACCCTTCTGATCTGCAGCTTCAAAATGTAAGTATGAATGTATGCATTTATGTGTGAACTGAAGAAGACTGACTTAAATTCGGTGTAAATTTTGGTGATGATTTGCTTAGCCAAGCTAAAGTTATGCACAAAAAAGTAACTAAGCATACAATGTTGTATCGCCCGCAAACTTTAATAGCTTTTTCTGCAAAACTCAGTTTTTAGACTAAGCATATTTTGGAATTGAGTTGTTGATGCGATATAAAGAATCGAGCGTTAAGGTTTTTTATTTTTACTCGCTGATGGTATTCGCAGATCCAAGAATAAAATTGTCTGGTTTCTTAAAGTTATTCGCACATGTCTGTGCAAGAACTTGTGCATAATATTGAACACACAAAGGAGAAAAGTCACACTACTCGTATCAAAAAAAAAAAAAAAAAAAAAAAAAAATGTCTTAAGAGCTTACAGTTTTGATCAATGTGATTTTTTATGTAAGTAAGTGGCAAATAAGCCTTTTGTGATTATTATGCTTAACGTTTTTAAGTCATTTACTGAAGAAAATGGGTTTATTAGGCTTAACGCAAAAATTAGAAACGTATTCCAAGTCTGACCTTTTTTCAATTTTGAAAATTTGGCACTTGTGACTTTCTTTCTTAGAAGGGCAGTGTAGCTTTGCTTTATTTTAAGAAGGTGCAAGTCTGGTAAAAATTATACATTGTTCTATGCCCAGTTGGTGTATGCTGACAAACTTCAAATTATATTGAAAAAGCTTAAAGGTTAAAAAAATACGCACATTTACCCCTTTTACAATTCAAGCAAAAATATTTGGTGGAATTAATGTAGAAATATGTACATATGTATGAATCTATGCATTTAAAGTACGAAAAAATCTCATAAAAATAAGAAAATAAATATTGAAATTCTTTGCAGGGAAAAAGATGAAAGCGGACACTAAAAATAGCCACCCTCTGCAGTGATATGTATACATGTATGAACAATTGTACGTTTTAAATTCAAATTTACTTACGAAGTGAAGTGAGTGTAATAATATTAGTGTTGTATAAAAATAACACAATGAGTGGAATTTGAATAAGTGCAACTAAATTTTCTGGCATCGCAGAATTATGTATTTTCTTAAGCACCATATTCTTAATTCACTCTCATGTTCATAAAACTTACACGTATCGCATCAACAAAACATTTAGGGCAAATTTTGTATGAAATTCGAACATTTCCACAGTATTTTGAAGCGACAGGTACATAATAAACCTTTGATATCAAAATTTGACTACCGAAAATTACACCAAATAAAAAATATCTCATAATATTGAGTTAAAAGATAAAAGTAGGCACAAAAAGAATTCATGTACGTTACTCAAAACCCTAAAACAAGAGACACAAAATAATGAATATACTTTTTAAATAGAATCTGGGAAATTTAGTTCTCATGTTGAGTAAAATTTTTTATTAAAAATTTTCATATTAATTTGAATGTGCATTCTAAGTCAAATCACAACTTGTTATTTGCGTTAATAATTGAGGTTTTAGCGTACTAAACTGTTTTCCGGGAGGAGGATTTATATGAAGCCAATGGTAAATAACGGACCGATCTTCACGAAATTTAACATCATGATTTTCAGTCATATAAAACAAATTTTTTGTACTTTTTTGCAAAATATATTCAATGATTTTTACAATTGTTAAAAATTATAAAATTTTTGGAAACAATGCCATATTTCCATGAGGATGTCAACCACGATTCAAAAAATAAAAACCCTTGAAACTTTTTTAAATATGAAAGAAAGAAATAAAAACACTTAAATTTTACTATGCGTAGGTACTTATGGCTACTTACAATTTTCAAAAAGCAAAAATTAAGAGTTTAATTTGACTATCTCCCTCATTCATTTTAAGAAGTTGCAATCAACAATTTTTTCTTTTCTGGCGATTAAATTCAGATATTGGTACCATTGCAATTATACTTTAAAATTAATGTTACAACAACAATGAACAAGATCCATTAAAAAAAAATATATATTTCGATTAGCAGTATATTTTTTGGTTTGTTTTGAATGATATTCTTATGTCACGTACGTGGTGCAGAAACAACATTTGTCTATGTCATTTGAATTTGTGTTTTAAAATAAAAGTTCAAAGCAAGATATTTGTCGCAAAAAAATATTGATCGGAATTTTTTTTTAAATTGGTATAATAAAAATTTTACAAACCTTTTAAGCGGTTCACGCACGATATTGTAAGTACTATAAATGCAACTAAATGTACCATCTTATTATGTTGGTGTTTAGTTAAAATTTGGTCCACACTTGTTTTATTGAAATTTAAATTATCTAACCAAATATATTTGGAATCGGTTTAAATTTGACCATAGCACTCATACAAATAAATGCTAACGAGAATAACTTTTACGATAGGTACTAAATATGTCATGGAAAAACGCACAAATAACTTTTATATAATTTTGAACCTCATAGACCCTGTTCTGGCGACCATGGTAGGCCCATGTATCCCATATAGAGTAGACTCTCGAAAATTAGTATTTTAAATATTATGGTGTAGGGTATCATATGTACTTTCTTACTTGTTTGTTTTAAGTTTTTGTATACATGTATTTACAAAAAATATATTTCATACCTTGTGAATACTGTAAGCAGCGTTACCGTTTGATATTTTAAAGAAGTACCAAAAAAGAGGATATTTACAAAATAATAAGCCACCAAAAACATTGATTCAAGAACAAAAAGAGGATCCTCTTTTAAAATCAAAAAAGGTACACCTAATGATATTTTTCCCACGTATTTTGTTCAACTTATTTTTTATTATTTTAAATTGCAAATAACATTTTATAAATGGTAAAAAAACATAACAGAAAACATCATGTAACAACAGTGGTCAGCAAAAAACAAAAAACGTCGGAAACAAGAACTTTTTTGTGTGATTTTAATTGACTTTAGGGAGCTGAATCCAAATCTGTTCACAGATTTATCGGCTAGACCAATATTTACCCCAAAATAAGGCGGTTATGCTAATACATTTAACTGAATTTTAGCTGACTTGGCAGATTTATATACCGACGTCTTAAGAAATTTACCATTTACTTAGATAATAAAACTTGAACTCTAAACGTTCTATGGTTCCCGAATATGGGTATGTTTAAAAAAATTTTATTTTGGGCATAACTTTTCAATTTCTGGAAAAATATTTTGATATATAAAACGTATCCATAGTTCATACTAGAGTATTTTCAGTAATGTCTTTGTACAGGAGGTACCACGCCCAATTTTTCCAATCCCGCCCATATATTGTAGGATGCTGTGTATTGATAACCAATATGTTTGAACCTTATTTGGAACTTTAGCCAGACATACAGAAATGTATAATGTCTTTGTATGGGAAATGCCACACCCACTTCTTCAATCCCCCGATTTAAAAGCCCTGGCTGGCTCTTTCCGTTCTCCAGATATACAGAAAAAGGTATTAAAAAACAACAACATGGGATTTATGGGAAAATTAGAGGTAGTCGTGGTTTTTGCTCATATCTCAGCCATTTAATGACCGATCTGGCTGAATTTTAATAGCAGAATTATTATGAGCATATCTGACATAAATATATACCGACATAAATATACACCTGGGGTCTTCGGAGAACCCATTGCAACAGACTACCGTTATAAAGGGGACTTAGAGGATAAAGAGCATATAGTTTCATATACCCAACTGCTGCACGAATAGGTAAAAAAAGGGGAAACTTTAGACGTCCTCCCTAAAATAAAATACCGATTTAAATTTTCAAAACGCCGACACATGTTTTTTTTTCATTATCTGAACCCCGTCATTTGTGATCAAGTTAGAAATTGTTGTAAATCTTTCATTAAAAAAAGCAAACCCGATCGATACTAAATTAAACATGCAGACATTCATTTTGTGATATCAAAATTGGACATAAAATATATTTAATAAAAGGTTGCCATTTTTTTATCTTGCATAAAAACTCTTAAATGTTCGCCTTAAAATATTCCATATTGGTAATTATTGGATACGATTTAACGGACAGAAAAATAAATGTAGAAAACTTCGGCAAAAAATCTTAAAATGGACATATTGAAATTTTGTTCATTTAATAAAAAATTTAAGGAATATCGCGTTTGGTTTTATCCTTTCAGGCTTGTGATCTAAGAACGTAGAGTAAAAATTTTAATGGATAAAGTACAAAGCTCAATTGTAAAATTTCTTTAAATTAGTTTGATGGAATTTATTATTTTTAGACAACCATTTGCAAAAAAAAATCTAAATAATATATAAGATGCCTGTGTACTTTGATTTTGAACTCATAAGTTCCAAGTAATACCAGGGAGATCTTTTAAAATATAGTTTTTTTTATATCGGATAATAGGCCAAAAAATAGCAAGAAATAAAAATTGTATATACCTAGTTTCTATGTAAGTTCTATTCCCCAAAATAACTGCAACTCGTACAAATATTCCTACAATGCATCTAATTTTTACAAATATTATAACATACTACTAAAAGTCGTCGTTAAAATTAATTAATTGGGTGCCCCGGTAGACTAGATGGCTTCGAGCTAGTCTATCACTGCGAGGGTTCCCGGTACGACTCCCGCAAGAGGCTCTGGCTTATTTCACTACAAAGGTCTTGCTCGGATAATATAAATAATGATCGGTCTATTGTGGTATACAATTGACTAGATTGCTTATACTTGTGAAAGTTTTTCTAATATAGTGTTTAGATTTAAAATTTTACTTAAAACAAGATATTGCAAAAGTTTGATTCCTGTTGTTGTTAAAATAGATTTTTAAAGAGCCCAGTAGTGGGATTCAGTAACTTTTAACAATAAGAATTTTTGTGTCAGCGTATTTTGTTGTTTGCACTAACGATCATCCGATTCTATAAATTGTTCTTAACAATATAGATAAAAATTAACGTCAATTGGCATCTCCGTCAAAAAATGCCAAAATAACGAAAAGCACATAGAGGAATAAAAAAAAAAAATATTACAATTAAACAGATTTTATTTATTTGTTTAAGAAGGTTAGTAAAACAATTTAACTGTTTAATTAAATACAAAATATTCAATAGCCATTTTCAAGTTATATTTTTTTTCTTTCGAATAAAATCGAACAATTAATCGAATGTAAAAAAAACTTCTAGTTGAATGTGTATATACCCCAAATCATCATACTCCTATTGACCATCTTATGAGCGATCTCGAGGAACTTACGCTGTCTAATACAGATTTAATTATTGCTGGGGATTTTAACTCGAATTTATTTACCGAATCGTCACTAATGAATAACATCTTATCAATAGGTGTTAACCCCCACACATTTCACTTATACATCTAATACTCTGCTTGATTTATTCTTCGAGAACAATCTTTCTAAAGTTCTTCTTAACGATCAATTATCAGCGCCATGTTTCTCAAAGCATGACCTTATCTTTACTTCTTATGACTTTCATTTGAGACATGAATCCCAAATACTGTCTTATTATGACTAGTATGGGCCAGCAGTCGACACAATCGACTGCAATCTAGAAATAACTTATTTGTACCGTTATTTCTAATATTTATTTAATCTAAAACTTTATTAAATATGTATATACATTAGTGTGTCCCAAAAAAAAATATTATTTTATGCCCCACCTTTTTTTGTAAGCTTATAGTGTGAAGTATTTTTGTGATTTTTCAGATTTTTCGGAAGAGGTTTAGAGGTCGCTAAAAACGAATTTAACCCAAAAATCGGGTATTCTCGACTTTTTTGAATTTTGCTGATTACTCGGCCCATTAGCACGATTTTCTTTGTTACTAAGTCAATTTTTTTAAAGAAAACTTCTCAAACTTTACTTCTCTGTGCAGATATTAAAAAATCTCCCAAAAAATATCTTTCGAATGATATATCATTTGTTAAAATACAATATATAGTTAAGGCGTAAAAGGGATCCTAAGAAATCCACTTGCCTATTAATATATATGATGATTTTAAGCGTATTAATTACCAATTATTGGATGAAAAATTTGATGAAATAAGCTGGAACTATGTGATCTGTACCCCATCTGTAGATAATCAGCTTTTATATTTGGAAAACAGTATCTCATACTTACATAATTTGACTTTACCCCATATTACTTAGACTATTAAATCTAGCACCAGACCGTGGTTCACTATTAAAGAGATGATGCGTACTAAATTCAATCACTTAAGAATTGATTACTGCAGATTAAGAAGGGATGTAAACCGTGAAATAAAAATGCCATGAGTTTTTACTAACATTTATAATACAACTGACGACTTTTATACAATGAATTTTTTTAACGCCATGCAAAATACTGATATGAACAATGCATTTAATTTTCGCAGGGTGAATGAAGCTAAGGTTTTGATGAGTATATCGCCAGTTAAGTCAAATGCTATTGGAATTGACAACATCGACCCACGTTTTATTAAAATACTTATGCCACAACGGATTCCCTTTCTTACTCATATCTTAAATACAATTATGACCACATGTATCTTCCCCTCGCGCTAGAAGCAATCAAAGATAATACCTATACCCAAATCAAATTCAGACTTTAGACCGACAGTTTTGTTTCCTTTTCTTTAAAAAGCCATGGAGAGACTTATGCACGTCCAGATAAACGAATTTATAGAACGGAATAATTTATTAACACCTTATCAGTTTGGGTTTCGAAAAAACATAGCTGTGTTACTGCTTTAATTAACGTTTGTGAGACTATTCGGTCTGAAATTGACATTGGAAAAGTACATCATAGTCTTGCTGGATTACTCGAAAGCATTTGCCACGGTTGATCATTCTATACTTTGCCATAAACTTCAAACATATTTCGATTTCTCAGGAACATCTACCACATAACTCAAATCGTATATGAGCAACCGCATTCAATCTGTTTTTCTAAATGGTACATATTCTAGTGCTTTGCCTGTTTCCAAAGGGTCCCACAAGGGTCGTTTTTAGTACCGCTACTTTTTTCCATATATTCAAATGATTTACAACGTTGTTCTTAAGCACTCTTACATTCAGTTATATGCTGATGTTACAAAATACAATACAAAATTATTTTATATTTTGTAACCGTATACTTATTTTGTGAGTTTATTATTAAGTAAATTTGAGTGTTAAGTAAATTTGAGTGTTTTATCTTGTAAAAAACTTATATTGAGTATAATCAAAGAAAAAGAGAATTATAGAAAGTTTACAATATAAGATTTTACGATATTAAAGTTAAATTCTTAAATTAAATTGATGCGCTTGAATATTGAATGAGTTGGGTCGTAATAAAGAATTTGTTAGATCTAATAAAAATTTGTCTTTTTTTCTACACCATAATTTATTGGTGCCGAAACCCGGGAATTTTAATGTGTTAAGTAAAACAGGCGTGAAGTACTACCGTATTAATTCTAAAGAGCTCGATTTTAATATAATTTAAAGGTATTTGAAATAATTTCATGTTGAAGCTAACATATACATAATTTAACATCTTGGTTGATGTCAATTAAAGACTAATTTGGTTTACGGTTGTTTTAATTTAACACATTTTCCCCTTTTTTAATAGTCAACTCCTTCATTTCCAATTCTTCCTTAATCTTAATTTTAAGGAGAATCATGAGAAGATTGGAAATATGATCCGTGAAACCACAATTAATGTAGTTGAGGTGCCTTACATTCAGGAAGAGTGTTGTTATACTTTCTCAGGTTTGTTTCTGCGCTTCAAGGGTGAAATACTCGATGCTCTTCCTGAACGGACAATCTCTTCACCTGCTTATGCAAGTACCTTTGAAGTACCTTCTGCTCATGATACTTCTGCAAGCATTGATGCAAAACTTCTGAAGATTTCTTTACCGAAATTCTCCGTTGAATACATGGAATGGATACCATTTCAGGACATTTATATGAACCTTTATCTTTCGAATGTGCAAACATGTTATTATCTTAATGGCACCCTTTCGGGGGAAGCTGTCTTGTGGAAATGTTCAATTTTCTTGAGAGAACTTTTAGAATTCTCGAATCTTTACATGAAGATACACCATCTTCAAATATAAATACACGTATTCAAAAGGAGACTCTATCAAAGTCTAAGAAAACTGTTTTTTCATACGAATCAGGTCACACAAACCTGCTTCGGGTTTACTGTGTAAGAAACCACACATTTTATCAAAATGTAACAAATTCATTGCTTTTCCTGCCAAATCTAAAGAAGAATTTATTAATAATAGTGGTATCTGTCGCATTTGTCTCTCATCTGGTCATCACCACGACAACTGTCCATCTACATACCGTTTGCAATAGATGCAAAGAACTACACCATACCATTTTACATAGGGATAATCTAAATGATTCTGTTAGTTCTCACGATTCGGGTGCAATTCCTAAGAATCATGCGAACGCATCTTCATTAAATCCACAAATTTTGTCCAACAACGTAAAATTGTTCGGCAATGTAATTCTTTCAACTATTCGCCCGCTTTGCAGAAGATTTGGCCCAGGTAATAATTCGATGGAGACGTCATTAGACAGGGTTTTGTGCAGACATTGAGAAAATGTTTCGACAGACAAAAGTTTGCCAAAACCATAGACGTTTTCAACAAATTTTATGGTGTTAAAGCCCTTCGGATGAAATTTCAGTTTTCGAGATGAAAACCGTTACGTACGAAACTACCCCAGCACCTTATTTATCAATCAGGGGTTTGCAAAAATTATCTGAATATCTGAAGATTATTCTGGTTTGTTTCCGATTGAGTCGGGAATTTTAACACGGGATTCGTACGTCGACGATATTATTTCTGGTTTAGACTCTTTGGATGAATGCTTAGTAGTGGGTTATTCAATCTTAGAAAATGGATTACTAATTCTCCCGACCTTTTACAGAAAATACCTAATGAGTGTAGAAAAAATTCAGTGTCACTGGAATTTGATCGCGATTTTGTTATGATACAAAACAAGTAAAATTTTTTTTTAAAAGTTAATTAAAAACGATATGTTTATATTATATTAAAAAAAACTCAACAATAAGGTAAAATAAAATATATGATCAGTTCCATATAAATTAAAATAAATTTATCTTTTTAATAACGTTTTGGCTATAAAAATAATTTTATTTATTTTTAATGTTTTTTTTATTTGAAACAATTTATTTCTCTACATCATATTAAATTGTTTGACCAATTTTTCGACTGAAAAAAATACATATGCAATTGTCGAACTGTTTGGGTTTTAATCTAAAGATACATATATAATTATTCTGGTTTAAGTTGATTACAGCTAATTTTTTTATTTAAATTATTTTTATTTAGAAAGGAATTTTAAAGCTTATAACAATGGAAAGACAATAATAATAAAAATACAAATATTTTTTTCTAGTTCTTGTTTTGCAACGATATGTTAAAGTTCTAAGTCCAAAAATGCTAAAGAAAAAGCACTAGGGCCCATTAAAATGTGAAAATTTAAAAAAAAAATTGTTAATATTTGTTAATAGTCAACATTGAAATAAATAAAATAATTTTATAGTAAAATTAATTTTTTGCAAAGAAAGCATCCCTGCAGATGGAGCGTATATATTTCAAATCGTGTAGCGGATATACGGCGACATTAACACGCAGCAATAGAGATATGTTCCCTCAGCGTACAATTTAGCAGACGCCGCTTCTAGGGGCATTTTATTGTGAAAAACCATATGTGGTGGCATGGGCCAGAGTTTTTAAAGGGACCCAATTCTTGTTGGCCAAAAAATATTTGCAAGGTGGAAACATATCTAAAAGAGCGTAAGTCAAAAATTGCCAATCACGTATGTCGTGAATTAACGTACCCCGATATTCTGACAAAGTTTTCTTCTTTGAATAAGTTGTTACGCATTTGCTCACTTTGTTTTCGATTTTACAACAACTGTAAAAAGAATAAATTCAAAATATTGGGAGTAATTACGAATAGAGAAACGCAAAAGGTATTATTTTCACACATAAAACAACCCCAGTTAATTGATTTTCATATCGAGCTTAAAAATATAAATTCTGGACTTCCTGTCAAAAATAAACATGTTTTAAAACTAATGCCCTTTGTGGACAACGATGGAATTTTGCGAGTTGGCGGAAGATTGCAAGACTCAAATTTATCATTTTCCCTAAAACATCCAATTTTACTTGGTAAAACTAACCCTTTAACGATTGTGGTTATTTTGGACTCCCACCAGAAAACTCTACATGGAGGCTTTTCATACGTTAATCGTACCTTCTGGATTATTTCAGGTAATAAAATAGCTAAAAAGATAATAAATAATTGTTGTTTTAGATACAACACTAAAACCTCCCAGCAAATTATGGACAATTTACCCTCATTTTGATTTAATTTGACTCGACCATTTACGCATAGTGGCGTGAATTTTGCCGGACCTATTGTCCTAAAAAAATCGACGTTGCGATCAGCAGTCTTATCCAAAGGGAATATTTGTGTATTTATTTGTATGGTTGCAAAAGCCATACACTTAGAGGATGCATCATTTCGACGCTTTGTGTCCAGAAGACGTGGATGTACAGACATGTACTCTGATTGTGGAACTAATTTTGTAGGAGCGTCAAAAGAGTTACAGGTTCTATATCAGAGAATTCGAAAGTCTTTACCTGACGAATAAGGGAGATCATCTTTCATATATTGGGACAAATTGGCATTTCATACCGCCAGCCGCACCTCATTTCAGAGGGTTGTGGGAGGCTGGTGTTAAATCCGTTAAATATCATCTTAGGCGAATTATGACTGCCCGTGATTTGTTATGTCAAGTCGAAGGATGTCTTAATTCAAGACCACTATGTCCTCTTTCTAACGTCCGCACACTTTCTAATAGGGAAACCTACTGTATGTCTTCAAGAAGAAAGTATACTAAAGGTAAACGGTCAACATTTATCCCGCTGGAAAGCTTTAGAGACCGTTTAAAATCCATCCTGGCCAGCATGGACGCGTTTTATCTAAACAAAAAAATTTTAAAAGACCTATTACAAGATTATTTCTACTCCCAACAGACAATGTTTTAAAACCACCGTTGGAAGAACCCCGTTCGGACGATGCCAACAACAAAGTATAGGCTTACAATTTGCGCTGTGAGTAGTAGCATAGCGGAGTCTATAAGACTCGACTAAAATACTTCCACCGGTAAGCCTATATTTCAACTGATTAAAGAACTGTCGTTCTTGGGGAGGAGTACATATATCTTGATTTATATTTAGTACGCAAATTATTTTATATTTTGTTACCGTATACTAATTTTGTGAGTTTATTATTAAGTAAATTTGAGTGTTAAGTTAAATACTACAAAAACAAACACTTATTTGCTCTCATAATTTTATCTTGTAAAAAACTTATATTGAGTATAATCAAAGAAAATGAGAATTATAGAAAATTGACGATATAAGATTTTACGGTATTAAAGTTAAATTTTTAAATTAAATTGATGCGCTTGAATATTGAAATAGTTGGGTCGTAATAAAGAATTTGTTAGATCTTATAAAACTTACACTTGCCACCAGTGCTCCCACGACTAATTACGAAATTTTTTCATGCAAAAAATGTAACCAAATTAGAAATGCCTTTTGTTTATGAAATTTTTTTTTAAGTTACATTGTAAAACACAGGTTTTTTGCACTTAAAGTAACTAGAAACTTAAATTAATAGTTTTTATTTATTTGAGACCTTTTTCATAAGAAGATATTTTTATTTTATAAGAGTAAACACTTAAAATTTCCATACAAAATTCGTATATTGAAAGTTAATAAATTAAGGTTTTTGAATATGTCCCTAAAATAAACGAAATCTTTACATTAAATTATTTAAAAATCTTTAAATTAAATTTTTTTTTTGCTTTTTAACTGTCAAATATACCGAAATTTACGTTTGGCGATATGGCGATTGCTTTGACGTTTGGGAAACTGTTGGCGATATGCGAAAAGCATTTTTTGTGAATATTTTCTATTTCAATATATCTAAAATATTATAAAAATGGTATAACTTGTTTCTCTTATTTGTAAATTGTATTTTAAATTTATAATTGTTATCATTACTGTTTCAAAATTGTTCTATTTGAAATATTTTGTGAAACATTGTATAATATTATGGCGAATAAAAGCAAATTCATATTTCAGAACATTCACTGGGAAAAAAGTATATGACTGCGATTCAAAGTTTTTTAAAAAAAAATATTGCCAAATCATTATCATAAAAAAATTAAATAAATATACATACCGACAGGTTATAATAAGTAAAATTACATAAGTTCTTCGTTTGATTTCAATTTTAGAACATCTATTTGTTAACAAAAAACTTAAAAAAAATATATGGTAACTGTTTTGAAAGGGGTTTTTTTCGATAAAGTATAAACTAAACAAAAGGTATACTAAAAATTCAAAAAGGGGGAACTTTGACAAATTTTTAAATTGTACCAAATGAAAGTCACGGTAGTACTACGGTACTTTAGAAGGTCAAATGTACCAAAAAAAAGTACAATTTTACCAACTATTACATCCCTGATACAGAATAAGCGTAAAATAATTATGATTAGAATGTGCAGATCTAGATTTAAATTGGACTACTTGGGATGGAAAAGGGATGTACTTTCTATTTTAAAAAGTGGGCCAAATAAAATTGCCTGATAATAGACTTAGTAGCCCAGTAATATTTGACTTGTCGGGCGCACGACCTAACGCGTTTTACATATCGAGCCTTTGCTACAATAGGGTCATAATTCAAATTTGAATTTTCTAGCACCTTAAGATTTAATTCTTTTCTCTAGAGTTGAGTATATAAGATATTTGTATAAAATGTTTCAACAATATGAAGAAACGATATGGGAATTTAGCACGTTATAAACAAATCTTATTAATAATAAATTTTGTATTCCCGAAAATAACTTTTGATAATATGACGATTAACTCCACATTATTAGCTAGTAGGCGGCCCAAAATCAGGTTTTTTCAGTAATGACTTTATTGCAGCAAATGCCTCGATATGTTATTTTCAAAATGTCAAATTTGTATTGCTGCCAGATCAAGATTTTGTTGAAAAAACGTATGAACGGACTATTTGTTAATTAAAATCCGTAACTCAAAATCCTCCAGTCAAAAAAAGAAGAAAATTTTGGTTTGCAATGTGTATAGGCCACATCGTCAAGTAAATGTTAATACATTCATTAGCACTTTAGATAACCTTACTGTAGCATATGATGAAACCATATCATTATTGGTGGCTTTAATAATAATTTGTTAAATGATAATCCTCTAATTGAACCAATGGTATATTGAATCTGTTTCGTGTTAATACTATATCTCCAACACACTTTCATAGAGCATCAAACAATTTAATATATGAAGTGCTTGTCAACCACAACTCTTCCAAGACTCTTCTCTATGACCAGCTGTCAGCACCAGTTTTTTCAAAACACGACAGCTTAGGGATGAAATGATACGAGTAAATACAAATTAATATTCGATACTTTTATAGAAGTACCAAGCATTTTTTAATCGATATTTAGCAACCGAGTACCAAGTAGGAAATTTAATTAAAAAGTTAAAATAAATTATAAAAAGCTGTAAAAATAAAAATGTGAAAACACGAAATTTGTTAAAAAAATGGGTGCACCTAAATCTTGCGTTTGAACTAGGTACACTTAAAATACTTAAAAAAAGTGATTTATGCAAAAAAATGTGTTGCCACCTCCGTTCCGTGCTATTTATTATTTTCCAAAGCTGGCGTAGCAGTTCCGGTATCGAGATACCGTTTGACCAGCAAGCACATCTAAGACTGAATTTTTTCATGAATGTTAAAATCATAACACAATATATATTTGATCTAATATGTGATATTTTTAAAAATAAGAAACTTTATTATATGAAAAGATATATAAATACATATTAGTAAATTTTCTGTAATTAAAATCAGTTGATTTCAAATCATGTGATATCCGTGGTGTTTTAAAAAAATAGAATAATAAAAAATATATTTAGTGTTTGTGTGTACAGAAAATTTTGTTAAATAAGTATTTTAACAAAATGCCTACGTTGACAGGTCACAAGTGACTGATTATTACATTTGTGGTCGCATAATATTTCTTAGTGGGCCGCACAATTTGTATGAAAACGGTTCCGTTATGGGCTGCAAATTAGCTGTTTGTCGTTGAAAATGCAAGCGAACGGTAGCGGTTAGAGATGAGCGATATTTCTGTACCTGTGATTTAATCACTGTTACTGAAAAGTCACGAATCACAGTTGTGACCAAATTTGTCAAGTAACAGGTACTTCCTAAGTCGTTCTTTTTGTATTTTGTTACATATACAAATTTATGATATTTCACTGTTTGTGTGGGTAGTAGCGTTTTTTTAATGAAATGTCGAATAATATTGCTGTTCCTTTCATTCTCTCTTCTATCTTATTAAAATTTTTTATACCAAAATTTATTTGTTTAAGTATGAATGTATATGAAAGTAAACAGATTTGAAAGCTCTTACAATTTGTTGTTGTTTCTTTGTAAAGAGCTTAAAAAAGCTCTTACAAAAGCTCGCGCATTGTACATATACATTGGCCGCAATTGCTTTAAAAGAACAGAAAACTGATAAACCGTGATCACAATCACAGTTTAAAGGAGCAGTGATTTTTAAATCACATTCACCAATCACGGTGATCTTTAAAAATCACGGGATCGCTTATCTCTAGTAGCGGTTGACATCGGGGGCCAGACTGTATGTTATAATAAAAATCGAATACAAAAGTTTACCTTATATAAACTGATTTTTTTTTTGCATTAAGCCCTACTCTTTTTGCATTCTTTATAAAATTAATATATTTTAAATTTTTATTTAAAGATATTCAGCATTTTTATGATAATCGCTCGATTTAACATAGCAAAACGCAATAGTTCCTTACAAATATTCTACACCATTTTTCATTGAAAATGAGAAAATTCCAGATGAAATTGAGAAAATTCCAAATGAAAATGAGAATTTCAATTTGAAATTGAGAAAATTCCAATTGAAATTGAGAATATCAATTTGAAATTGAGAAAATTCCAATTGAAATTGAGAATATCAATTTGAAATTGAGAAAATTCCATTTAAAATTGAGAATATCAATTTGAAATTGAGAAAATTCCAATTGAAATTGAGAATATCAATTTGAAATTGAGAAAATTCCAAATGAAATTGGGAAAATTTTATTTGAAATTGAGAAAATTCCAAATGAAATTAAGAAATTTTAATTTATAAAATTAAATTATATATTTTTTTTAATATTCATACAACGAACGTACATAACAAACATAATGATGGAAAAAATTAAAATAAATACAAATCGCAGTATTATTGACCAACAGGCACAGATCCAGCGCAGTTTGGTAAAACGTTGTATGTTGTATGGCTCTACTGCAATATCCAGTAGTTGTACATGTCTTAGAAGCATCACCTCTTCTAAAAAGTCAAGTCTCTGCTCCTCTACTAAATTGGGGGAATAACGTTTGGTACATTCATCTTTGTTTTCACAATACTCTCCAGCTACACTCCTTCGTTTGAGCCCCTATTGACCGATGCTTAACCCCATAGAAATTATTTGGTCAAAAATAAAAAGTATGGCGAAAACAAATATGAATGTACCGAACGTAATTCCCCCCAATGTAGGAGAGCAAAGGCTTGCCTTTTTAGAAGAGGTGATTAAGGCTTCTAAGTATACATGTCTTACTGTCTACTGGAGATTGCAGTAGAGCCATACAACATACTACAACGTTTTATCAATCAGCTTTGGATCTGGAAGATGTGGTTAATAATACTGCGATTTGTATTTATTTTCATTTCTTCATCCTGATGTTTGTTGCATGAATATAATAAAAATCATATAATTCACTTTTATCAATTTAAAATTAAAATTTCTCAATTTCATTTGGGTTTTTCTCAATTTCAAATTAAAATTTCTCAATTTTAAGTTGATATTCTCAATTTCAATTGGAATTTTCTCAATTTCAAATTGATATTCTAAATTTCAATTGGAATTTTCTCAATTTCAAATTGATATTCTCAATTTCAATTGGAATTTTCTCAATTTCAAATTGAAATTCTCATTTTCATTTGGAATTTTCTCAATTTCAATGAAAAATGGTGTAGTTTCATTCAGCATACTTTTGCAATTTGTATTCGCCAAACTTCATGCCATTGTGATTTACAGAACACATATTATACGATTTCAAGTCAGAATCGCAAATGTTAACCGTTTTACGATTGTCAGAGCATAACCGATGTATTTTAAAACGTTCAAAATACTATATTATAAACACACTACTAGAATAATGCTTAATATTGAAAATTTAATTAAGTAAATACATTTTTACTCCTCTTAGGCGATTTTTGGATAATATTTTTTTTGTACCAAAAATCTAAAAAAATATATTTTTTTGTCGAATTTTTTCGAGTTTTGATAGACTATTGGGCGATGAAGGTGAAAAAAATCGGACAACCCTGCTCTATAGAATATTAAAAAATACACCAAATATGAACATGTTTGCTTCTTAATCTAGAAATAAAGAACATTAGAAGTTTTTTGCCCATCCCTTAAAATATGCTAGAAGTTAGTTAGCAAGCTTACACTGTAGGGCAACGATATGAACATATGTATATAGTAGATGCATTCATCAAGAACACTTACAAGTCATTTCAATTCATTTATATTTTTCAATTCAATTGTGTTTCTGTGTATGTGCACAAAATGACTTGAATGAGATGAAATCTTTTGAAACGGCACACCACGAAGAAAAAAACTGCATTTCAATTTCGAAAAATAAAATATTTACATTTAAAATAGATACAAAGTGACATTATCGATTTTTGGAATCAAAGGCGAATGCAAGATGTTATCCTGAACGTTCTATAAAGTTTTGTTTCCTAAGATAAAAAAGATTTTTCGAAAAGAAAATTGGTACTTGGTGGAAACTAAAAGAGGCCCAACTTTTGTAGGCTTTACGGTTTGCACAAAAGATCCAATGGGTCGCATTTCTTATTGTTTGTATAGCACTAAAACTCCATTATTCTCAATACTAAGAACGCATATAATTCTTTTATTTTATTTTATCATATAGACCGATACAAGTAAGTATCGATACTTTTTTTTGATATTGAGATGGTATCAATACTTTACGAGCGATACCACATCGAGTTAAAGTATCGATAACTTAGAGATATCGTTTCCTTCCTAAATAAGCTATCGTGATTTCCGTAATATTGATAACGCTTTGTTAAATCCACTTATTCAAAACATACACTGTAATCAAATTTATTCATTGGACAATGAGTGAATGATCAATTGTCTTTCCTTTCACTGAGTACAATCTTAGCAACATATTTGAGTTATGAGTTCCCTAGAAAACTAAATTAAAAAAAGCTAATCAGCAGCCTTCGTTCAATTCGCAAATCTAACAACTAATTAAAATACCAAATGCTGCTTAGGCAGGTGGAAAAGGTTTAAAATTGATGAGCTCTAAGCTACGGGTATTTTTAATTCTGCTAGAAGAGATGTCGTAAAACATATTCAGCAGGCAAAATCATGGTCTTATCAAAGAAAGTTCTCCTCAGCTATTGGCAGCAAAACTAAATGGTACATTGGTATAGGGCAGAAACTCACTTTCGCTAGTTATCAGGTCGTTGATGTAAATGCGCTTAACACCAAATTTGTAAATGTTAATATCCCACCACCGACCAAAACATGTTGACATCTGCAGTGTTTCAGCTTTCGTTGTGCTGATCAGTGCCATGTTCTTG
This sequence comes from Pollenia amentaria, assembly GCA_943735925.1. NCBI lineage: Eukaryota > Metazoa > Arthropoda > Insecta > Diptera > Polleniidae > Pollenia > Pollenia amentaria. Next base: position 55,497,949 of record OX031008.1, on the reverse strand, counting down.
AGAGTTTCCTATCCATCAAATCAAATGCAGTTGGCATGGACTGTATGAATTCTACTTTTCGTAAAGCATTAATTCCAAAAATACTGCTTTACTGAACCCATCTGTTCAACTCTATTCTAACGAAATCAGTATTTCCAAAAGGATGGAAGGTGTCTAAAATAATACAAATTCCCATCCTTCCAATGATAACCGACCAATAGCAATTCTTCCTTTGTTATAAAAAGTGATGGAAAAAATAATGTGCAGACAAATGAATAAATACTTGAGCCAAAAAAAAAACATACTATGCGGTAGACAATCCGGCTTTGTCAAAGCAAGAAGTTGTATCGCAGCAGTTGCAGACATTGTGGAGAGGCTCAGGTCGAGCCTCGATCAAAATATGGTATCGTTGCTTATTCTTCTAGACCATAGCAAAGCATTTGACACAGTTGCCAATCTTAATAAAGAAACTTGAAAAACTGTTTTATTTTTCAAACTCCACATGTAGTTTACTATCTTCATACCTTACTAATATATCCCTGGTAAACTTTCAAACTCACTTGATGTCAACAGAGGCGTTCCACTAGGACCAATTCTTGTGCCCCTCTTATTTTGTTTCTAAATAAACCTTTTGCCAGACAAAACGACTAACACATAAGTACACATGTATGCAGATGATGTACAACTTTATAACAGCAGTCAATCATGTGTAAACAACATTAACACTGATTTAAAATACATAAATATCTGGGATAATGCCAATGATTTACTCATAAATCCTTCGCAATCCAAATGTCTTTTTCTTTCAAAAAATAAAATAACATTAGATGATTAATTTCAAATTAAGATAAACAGCAACATATTTGATTTCGTTATTTCTTAATAAAATCTGGGAGCAACGGTGAATAATGAACTTACTTGGCTAACCCATATTAAGTCTGTTGTAGGCAGAGTTAATGGTATGCTACGTTATCTGTGGGTAGTGAAGTTCTCAACAGCTTTAAACATTCGAATGTTTTAGCAAAAATCTATCTTATTCCAGTCCTTTTAGACGGATGCGAAATTTTCGCATCAAAAACTAAATGTTGCCTACAATAATATTGCAAGACACACAGTGGCACGCAGCTTCAAAATACGAATTTTTACGTTCACAACAAGAAAACTGTAGATGATTTCAAAAAAAACTAATATGCACAATTTTAAGAAAGACGTTTCTTTATTCAAATTAAAGCTTTGTATTCATTTTTTAAATATATGCAAATGTCATTTAAAGAAAACTTAATAATTACATATAAATAATTCGTGCCACAGTTTAAGACAAGTTGGAATATGGCTTAGTATTTGGTACGGCCTCCCTTCAGCTTAGTTCCTTCTCTTTAATCGAGTTAACAAGTTTTTTTGTAGTTTCGTTGGGGATCTTGTATCACTCCTCGACCAGAGCAGTTTTTAGCTCGTTTAGATTTCTAATCTGTTTTTTTCGTCGGAAGATTGTGGAGGCAGACTCGTGAAGTGTGGGCAGTTTCATACCAGCCATGATTGCACAATCCTAGATTTGTATTTCGAATCATTGTCTTGGTAATACCGAAAGCGATCGATAACACCCAAAGCAGTGGCACTTTGCAACAAATTATCTTTCAATACATATTGTTGTACATTGTGCCTTCGACAAAAAAAATGTTGCCAACTCCAGCGGCAGCCGTACAAGCCCAACCCATCGCCTTCCACCGTGCTTGACAGCTGGCTTTAAGTGTTTATTTTGGAGCTCTGTATTGGCATTACGCTGCACGTTCTCCTGCCATCCGAGTCAAAAATATTACATTTTGACCCCTCAGCAAAAGAAACGTCTTCCCAAAATGGAATTCACTTTGTCACGCGGGCCCGGGAAAATTTACGCCGACTTTGTATATTCATTTTCGATATGAACGGGTTTTTGCGAGCTAATCGGCCATGTTTCCGCAGCATACTTTCTTCACCATCAACTTTGGAGCCGATATTTTTGGATTTTCCGGACTATTTTCATTTTGTCAGCATTTGTAAAAATTTTATTTGGCGCATTTCTGCCCTTGTCCACCTCTCGATTCTCGCGTACATATCTCTGTATAATATACTGAGCTCTACTGGCACTTAGTTCTACCATTTCAGCTATTTTACGCTTTTTCCTCTTTTAAAATTAATTAGGACCAATTCTCGTTTTTCTAAACCTGTCCGTTTACCCATCTTGCAAAAACACGTGTTACTGCTTTTAAATGCAGTAAAAGTAAATTAATAGCAGAAAAGAATACTAAATATAATAAAAAGTAACGATGATCTATGATTAAGGTATATATTAACACAGAAACACTAATATTCAGAAATATTCATTTTTGATCGTTATAAAAGAAAGATACATTTTCAGAATTTATTTATTACGCATTTGATTATACACTGTTTAGTTAAAATAAGCTGTAAGGCCCCGTATCTATGCTAAAGGACGCCGTGAATACATATCATTGTTTTCATACCGGATATACGAGATGACTTTTAAAAATCTTCTCAAATTTAAACGCCTTATACTGCTACACAAAGTAATAATTCAAAAAAATCCAACATATATATTCATAAGAATTCAATTTGCAAGATCGCGTCGTGGCAAGAAAATAATTCAACAACTTTTTCGAAGCCTTCTGCCAGAACGCCCATTTTTATGTACTCCTCTCGTCTTTGGAACAAAATTCCAGATAATACGCAGCTTATAGGCAACGAAAACTCGTTTAAAAAGGAACTATAAAATCACTTTTGTTAAGTTTAAATATGAGTTTGAAAATGTTAATTACTAAATTTCTTAATAATTTTTTTTTTTTGTATTTATTTATTGAATCTTAATATATTAAATATCAACTAACAATAATTAATCAAATATTATCCTAATATTTGCTTTATGTCCTGCCAGTGCCAGACAAAAAAGATTTCGTCATCACGGCTTCTGTTCACATAAGTAGGTGTTTATCGCTCATCTGATTGGGTGAGTGATGCAGTGTCTCTTCTTCTTAAGCGAGTGTGGCCGCCATAATTTAAAATATTTCAAGCTAATGGATATGGGTTAAGTTCCAGCCTTTTTAAATATTTTACTGCATATTTCTTTATCATTGTTTTTACTAATGGCACATTGAGATCCTTGTGAATATTTGAGTTTTTGATGTACCAGGGGGCGGCTGTGATTATTCTAAGAAGTTTATTTTGGCGCCTTTGAATTTTTTTGATGTTAGAAGCCGAGGCAGTGCCCCATAACTGAATACCGTAGCACCAAATTGGCTTTAAGATAGAGTTGTAAGGTAGAAGTTTGCAATCGAGACTAACAACAGAATTTCTTCCAATAAGCCAATTAATTTGAATTGCTTTTAGTTTCATTTGAGTTAATTTAGCTTCTATATGCCATTTCCACGTTAAACGCCGATCTAGATGAATACTGAGGTATTTTACATGCGAATGTGAATGTTATATGTTCGCATTTTTGCTCATTGATCTTTATGCTCCATTGTTTTAACCATCTTTCCAGTTCAAATATATGATCCTGTATGTAACGAGATGCTTCGTGACAGTTTTCGTGTACGCTTAGAAAAGCTGTATCATCCGCAAATGTTGAAGTTTGGGTGTAGTTATTTGTTGGCATGTCCGAAGTATAAATTAAGTATAATAGAGGGCCCAGGATGCTGCCTTGTGGGACTCCAGCGTTAACTGGCTGAGGAGAACTTAAAAAATCGCCTTCTTTTATAATAAATTGGCGACCGACTAAGTAGCTTTCTAACAGCTTGTATATGTTTGCTGGTAAGTTTTGCTGCAATTTCAGTAGTAAACCTTCATGCCAGACTTTATCAAAAGCTTGAGACACATCGATGAAGAGTGGTGAGCAATATTTTTTTTTCTTCAAAGGCTTTTCTTATGACATTTACTATTCGATGAGTTTGCTCAATTGTGCTGTGCTTTCTTCTAAAACCGAATTGATGGTTTGGAATACATCTATTTTCATTTAAAATCGGCGTTTATTTTGACACTAGTAGTTTCTAAAATAGCTTTGAAATATTAGATAATAAGCTAATAGTTTTTTTTTTGAGGGTTATGCTGGAATGTTGAACAACTAGTTTGATATAACTGTTAAAATTAACAATAGCGAGATCAATAGTACATACTCCGGTGTACTAAGCGGAATATTTTCTGTGCAATGGGCACTAAGTTTTTTTTTTATATTTTAACCAATTTATTTGTGTGGCTGACGTCGCTAAGTTATCAGACGTAGTTACAATTCTATTTGGGTTCATTAAAGTAACAATTGTAGGTGTGTGAACGGAAGATAGTTCTAAGGAAGCTTCAACCACGCCAAAATCGATAACATCTGGAATTTTTTGCTGATCAGTAGGCCAATAAGTTGGTTGTCCGCTCGCGGCCACATTTAAATCCATTTTAGAGATTGTATTGTACAAAACACGACCCTTTGGTGTTATGAGCCGTGACCCCCAGAAGGTATGTTATGCGTTGTAATCGCCAGCCGCAACAAAACAGGGTCGTAATGATTTATAATATATATAATATTGGCTTTCTGATAGTGAAAATCTAGGTGGAGAGTATAAAGATGAAAGTACTAAGTTTCGATTTAGCTCTTCAACACAAATGTTCGTTGCTTGCAGATTATCTTCACGATGATCACACATTAAGTATTGTTTGATTCGGGCTTTTATCAAAATAGCAGAACCTCCACAAGCTCTATCTCGAGGGTCCTTGGTATCATATAATATAATTTATTTGACCTCAAGAAATACGTTTAAAATCAATGGGTTTATATCAGTTCTTAATAATGATATTCATTTTCGTATGATCTTAATTTACAAAACAATAATGCTTTTTAGTTTAATTATTATAGCTTTTTCAGTTTAAACGAAACCTTTTTCAAATTAAACGAAACCTTTTTCAAATTAAACGAAACCTTTTTCAAAATAAATGAACCTTTATTCAAATACAGTTAAACATTTTTCAAAATAAAATAAACCATTTTAAAATTTGTAGGGAATTAATTTTTTGGATTTCTTTGAATTACTGATTAATGAAGAGGCGACACTTACAATGTTACGATCAGTGGTAAAATAACTTAATAATGATTGGGCATGAAATTTTAACTTTGAAAATGTCTTCTCTATCGGGTTCAGCATAGGAAAATAAAGTGGTAACATTGTAATGTACATTCACTATTGTCCACCATATGTCATTACTTGGGATTTATGGATTCTGGCATACTCCATAATTAAAATTGAGTTTTGTAGCATTGGGCTGCTTTTAATTTTATCTAAGAGCTCCCGAAGAAACGGGCCGTGGATACAGAAATAACTTTATGGTAAATAACGCCAGTATTATCTGTCGTAGCAATTAGAGTCATATTCTCTCTCTTTACGGTTGGCAAAACACCATGAGCTCTTTCACCTTCTTTAGCCAAAATAAAAAACTAAATTCCTACAAAATTTTAAAAATGGTTTAATTTAATTGGAAAAATGTTTAACTGTATTTGAATAAAGTTTCGTTTAATTTGAATAAAGTTTCGTTTATTTTGAAAAAGGTTTCGTTTATTTTGAAAAAAGTTTCTTTTATTTTGAATAAAGTTTCGTTTATTCTGAAAAAGGTTTCGCTTCATTTGAAAAAGGTTTCGTTTTATTTGAAAAATGTTTTATTTAAACTGAAAATTATGTAACTATTTATGTTTGTTGTACTCACGAGCACTATCATTTATAAGATTCATTTATCTTGATGTGCCAGATCATCAATAAATAATAATAATAAAAGTCATTTTCATATGCATAACATAAGCTAAAATATTGGCTACTTTAAGTGCGTATATTTTAATTTTATGGACTGTTGTACTTGAATGCATTGCTGTACGTAACCGTGTATGTATTTGTGTGTGGCAAAGTACATACATACATACATACATGGTACGCTGGGTGGATGGATGGATGGACGTTCCAATGCTTTCAAATCTATAAAGTGATGGTGATACTTTTGAAGAGATCATGCTTGTATTTATGTATATGCTAGAGTAATTTCGATTTTTTAAACACTGTTCCTGTTGTTTTTGTTTTGTGTTGTCCGTAAATAAACGACGACATGTAAAAGAGATGAAACAAGCCCAAAAGAAAAAAAAGTAAACAAAATAGACATGCAAGCAGCAACCATGTCAACGTCAACAGCACTCACACTTTCAATACCACGAAAAAATAATATTAAAAACAAAAAAAAAAAAAACATCTTTAACAAAACAAAAAAAAAAGTAGTGGTGGTAGTGGCCGCCAAGGGGATGGATGCATTTGTAAGATTTGTTTTCTTAAAACAACAAGAACAAAATTAAGGCTTACAACGGTATCGTGGACTTTATGGGATCCATATGTGTGGAGGCCATAAAGGAATTCATCAGAGTACATATACAATCACAAAAATATATCCATATGTATACCTATATGTATGTATATGTGTGTAGATGAATGTTCCCATGTATGACTAACTGAAAATAAAACGAACATAAATCTCAAAACATGGATAAAATAAAACACATATGGATGGATCTGAATGTATGTATGTATGTATATGAAAGACCTTGCTCTTTCTCATGTTATGGTTTTATTTCGAAAATAAAAAATGCTGCCGTCCAGACTTTTGCTGTACGTACAACAACGGGAAAATGAATCGTTTGGAGTTTTAACGGTTTCACATGTGTTTTTGTTCGTCAATTTTAAAATGTGTATCTGTCTGTACTTGTTCTAAATTTACACACATTAAACAGTGTCATAATAAAAAAATTAAATTTGTTTTTTCATATGGACAGTTTTCGATTTAAATTTTCAATATACTTCAACAAAAATTAGGTTTCTTATACCGTGAAATAATATGTAATCCATAAGAATAATAAAGCGGATTTGCAAAAAAAAAAAAAAATCCAACGAAGGTTGCCCTAAAAATTTGTACATATGTACATATATCGAGCATAACCGCGAAAAAAGCTTAAGCGACAAAAACAAAATTTTACAGGAGAAGGTTTTTTTTGTTATATTTCATAAAAAATGAAAAGTGGCGCTTAAACTAAAATTGTTTTTACTATATAAGTGCAACGGTACCTTCTGCGACGATGAGATTTTAGGATATGATGCAAGCGTGGCCAATAAATTAATTTATTATCGCCTAAGCTTTTTTTGTGGTTATGACTCGATATATTAAAGTTAATTTAAAGGATTGAAATTGTAATTATTTTGCCACACACTGTACTAGAGAAAACGACGATGCAACGCAACCGAATTTGTCAATCATTAAACCTGCCCATAAAATAATAGTTTAATTTTTGAAGCACAAGAAAGAATATGTATGTTTCTTAAATTATTAAACGCACACCAATTTAAATAATCATTGTACCTATTACGGGATATTTTTTTTCAATTGCTATCGTCACTACTCTCGATTGCGAAATCGAGTGATTGATACTCTTTAATGCGTTAGGGCATTAGTCTTTCGCCACTTTTGTTGTTCTTTTCGCAAATCATCAATCCGTACTTTGTAAACAAAAAAAAAGTTAAGGCCGAACTTTCCTTTTTCATTTTTATCTTTAATATATTAAAATTTGTTTGCTTCGATTTAAAAAAGTTAGCTAAAGGGCTTGCTTAAGCGATAGAGAGTTCTAAATTGTCGTATCAAAATTACATCCGCAAAAGAAAGTAGCCCCCTGTTGCGTTTAGAAAAAACGTTTTTATTTTTTACATGTTATTGTCGGTTAATAGCTGTTCAAAAATTAATCGTAAGGAAAAGTAATTAAATTATTAAATTATATGATAACATTAAGTTTTCCCGAATTTATTACGATAACAAGTAATCTTAGATTAGCGCTAAATAATCAAAAGTAATCCTAAGTTAGGGTGTGTGTGAATCGGCAGCAAAGTTCTATGGTGAAATAAAATTTGTCTGTGGTAGAAAAATTTCATGTTTGTGCTGTGTGAAATTATAAAATTTTTGACAATATTAGTATTGTGGTTATTTTATTGAACTGTTAATGGTTTTTAATCCAAATTTAGATATTTTTAATTAGGCTTAAGTTCATTGAATTTAATTTTCATTAAATTATTTTTATGAAGACAGGAATTTTTACAACATGAAATCAATTAAAATTTTTTTATTGATAATTTTTCATTCTTGACTGCGCTGAGATTCGAACCCAGGCTTTCACGGACAGGTTGCCCATACTAGTTTCGATTGTAACCACACAATCTCGTCAGTTGTGCTGAAAATGTCAACAAGAAAAAAGAAAGACAAAAAACATGAAAAAAAAGAACAAAAAAATGTACTTTGGACTTCAAGAAAAATTCTTGACAAAAGGTACGAAAGAACAGAAGTTAGGAAGAACATGTAAATCAATAAAAATAGATAATCATTCATTCAAAAAAGCAAATTTCGATCTACCAAAGTGAAATACCATTTGGTTTAAGGATTGATGTTTGACTTTTGACAATGTAAAATTTTGACATACAGAAAAGAACAATTGATTTCTGACATTTCTTTACAGTAGTCGCGGTTCAGCAAAAAGTAGCCGGTAGTGGATCACCTGACGAAAAAAATTAGTTATCCAAAATGAAATAATTATATATTACAATTTGTTATTGTTTGTAATATATGGGATTGTTATTAATATAAATATATTTAAACCCGACTTCAAAAAAGAAGGACCCTTCTTCAATTCGGTTGTATGTTGCTTTTTTTAATGTTTGTTTCCGCATAACTCCGTCATTTTTGAACCGATTTTTTTGCATTTTAATAGGGCGTGTCAACAGATTGTACTTGCAAAAAGTTTTGGAAATCAGACGGACAATTTGTCTTCCGAAAATTTCATTTTTAAGGTACCTCATAATTAAGAAACCAATTTTTAATATGATTTGCTAGCAGGTTGCAAATGTAAACAAACTTTGAGGAATTTTTGGAGGTTGCACATTTGGTTTTTTTAAAAAATTTTTGCATTTTTTATTTATTTAAGCGGTTTTTCTGCGGTTTTGTATTCTCTACGGGTTGGAAGCAATAAACAGTTTTCTTATGTTTTTAAACATTTAGGAAATTTCTCATTTTTATTAAATTTTTTGAAGCCTCCGCGAATTGCGCGTTTTAGGTAACCCAAATCCTAATAAGCCGATTATGGGATTAATGATATAACAAATATTATTTATCCAGTTTGTTTATTAAGATGACCTCTCAATCGAATATATTTACATGTTATAGTGATTGATTTCTTCCAATTACACTTACATAAAATTGTGCCTTGGCGATAAAGCAAAATGCTTGTAATGCAAATATAATTAGCTTTCTAAAGTCTATTACTGAATTTTAAATTTATTAAAACAAAACAATTTTACATTTCAGTTATGTATTTTATAAAGCTTTTTGTAATAGTTCTATTCCTTAATTTTTTTTAGGAATGACTTTATACACTACCAGACTATTATCTTGTATAAATTCGAAAAATAAAAAAAATGTTGAATATAATAAAGTTGCTTATGAAAAGAAATAATTCCCAATATCTAAAAGAATTTTAATTTTATTACACACCACAACATGCACAAATTATAATAACAAAAACGTTATTAAAAAAAATTAAATATGTAACTATTTTTGTTCTTACAATAGCTTACATAAATATGCAACACGGCTAAAAAGAAAAGTTTGACTAAAAAAATTACCGTAAATATGCCTTTCAAACCGGCGGCGACTTCAACTCAAAAATTTTAATTCGGCGGCGGCTTAGAGGCGACTTTGAGCTGCACGACCTGGGAGTGTGTCTATGATAATTGTATGGTTATCAAAAATTTCTACGCTAATGTCAAAATTTATAGTGAAATTTTATTCACCTCAACAGTGTCAAAACTTTACTTTCATGAGTAGTTTGCTACCGAAACACACACGCCCATAATGAATTAATAATTATTTATTTTTTTTTACTCAATTATCATCATTTAACGAATAGAAAAAATAAATCTTTTCGATTACTAATCATAATTCAATAGCTATGATTCAGTTAAGACGCTTAAATCATATACCAAGAATTTTTCATTAAATTTTCAATATGCGCGAAAGTTTTTTAGTATATAAATTATAAGGGCACGTCTACATTATACATATCGCTTGTGAATGCGTAACAGTGAACAGACATCTATTTATAAAAAACACACACACATGCTATTAAATCAAATTCAAAGTCAAGTTCAACTGCTAGTGTTTGATCTACAAATACATAAGATACATTTTAGAAATAATTTTAAAATCTAATGTTTATTTATGTACAGTTGGCGTTACAGATACTTGCAAAAGAATTTAATTTTGTCAGCACATCTTATTCTTCATTGACTCAGGCATACAGCCAAATAAATGCACATAAAAGAAAAAACATGAAATGGAATAAATGGCCAAAAAATGTAAAGTGCGACTTTAATGTTTGTTGATTACAAAATTGCTTTGAAAACTTTCGTATATTTTTCAAAAAAGTTAAAAGCAAAATAATTAAACAATGATAAAATATGCCAAGAACAAAATACTTATCTCTTCCGTGTTAATATTCATTGCATTTTGCATTTTTAATTTATTTTTTAGTGTTAACATTTTTTCTTAACCCGACTTAATGCGTGGGTTTATTTGACAGTTCAAAGCGGGAACTTTCACACAAACATTTTACAGGCACACTTGTTCAGTATATTGTCGAGAAATCTCCTTACGTGACAGTTATTACTGGCCAAAAATGTTACAGACGCAGTTAAATAAGAAAAACAGCTGTTTGTTTTAATTTATGGGATTTGTTTTCATTTCTCACATTTCAATCGAAAAGTTTCTCGCCGAGGGAGTTACAGAACATGGGCACAGGATGTTAATACTGTATAAATTGAACTCACGTGAGAAAGACAAAAGCAGAATCAAAATTTTTAAAATGTGTACATATATGCAATACATTGCACACGTGATCATAAAGAGGGTATTAACTCAAATTTTTAATTTTTCACTTTGGTTTAAAAATTATTTTTCATAAGCCTTTAATATTAAATTAAAAAATGTTTTGCTTCTACTGAAAATGTTTAAATTTTGAGTTAATGTCCTCTTTATGATCAAGTGCGATTCAGTTTTCATTTGTAATAGGCCGTTTACATTACAACGAAATCTAATAGATTTCATTTAAAATCCTCCTCAAAATCTGGTGCCTTTTCATTGTACTTTTTGACATAAGCAAGTTTTTGTTTTTACAACAAAAACCGTTCACTGAAAGTTTTTTGTGTAAAACATCCAAACATAAAAAAATAAGCATTTGAAAATTTGCATTACCTTTTATTTGTAATCAACTTGATTTATTTTATAAATATTACTGGTCGTTTTTCATTTCTTATTTTTACCATTTTCTCAAAATATTTTAATTGTTTTTAACAGTTTTTATTAATATTACTTTTTTTTCTTGTGCAGGGAAGTATTTTGAAGTGCTATATGGAAAAAGCCATAGTTGCATCACAAAGTACTACAAGATTCTGAGTAGATCTCGTCACGGAGTAGATTTTGATTTGTATGGGAATTCTAGTCCAAATAACTAGATTTGCCTCGAAATCTCGTAAGTACTAGAGTTCGTTATATTATAAATTGGCTATAAAACTTTTAAATTTTGTATCACAGACAAACATTTTTTTAATAAATTTTATTGAAACTTTTTTTTATTAATTTAATATTTTAGATTTTGTGAAATAAAACTTACCAAATTATGTTTTTTAGAGTTAATAGATTTGTACTCGTAGATAATGAAAATTAGATATTTTAAAAGCGAAAATCGAAAGTACACAAGTGCAAGTATTTTTTTCAATACAGGCACGTAACTACATATTTATTTTCATTGAATCTTAATAGCTCTTGTAGGTTTTGAATTTTTATAATGCATTTTTTATCATTGAGCTTTCGATACAGTTCCACCATTCCCTTCTTAAGCTTGTGTACCAGGTTAAGTATTATTTATATTGCTCCACGAAAAGATTCGTGGAATAATTTATTTTAAAATGTAACAAATATGTATTAGGAACTTCCGCAAAGAATTGGAAAAAATTAACAGCTTTTAAACCTTAAAAATTGCATTAACAAAGAATACAATGTTCAAGTATGAACTGGCAACACCTGCAGGGCCATAAGCCATTTCTTCGTCTGGATTATCTTTATTTTTAGAATGAAATTCCATTTGAGAAGTTGCACTTTGTCTTTTATTTCTACTGTTGTTATTGTTATGAACTCTGCATAAATAAATACAAAAAATATATTATATAAAAAAAAAGTTCTTTAATATAAAAATTTTACGAATACAACGTAACTAACATAACTCTTGAAACATTTATAAATTATAGTGTTTATCCCACAAATGGTTCTATATTTAGTAAATCTGCGACCATTGAATACCAACATTGCATTTGTTTTTCAAGAGTATAACATATTTTGTTTCTAATGTCAAACATTATAAATGTTAGTTACGCGGTTTTGCATTTCAGCTCACGTATGTGTGTTGTGAAAATTGCTTTAAATAACAATATGTTTAAAGAAAATCCTACTAACACAATCATAAAGTTATTTTTTTAAACTAACGCAGGTTTTTCTCTCTATGTGTCTTTCGATGTGTTCGCGTATTTATATTTGGATAAAAACAGAGTTTATTCTTGCAAAAGTTTAAATACCAGTTCAAAGTAACATACATATAAGCTACAGTATTTACACATTTTTAAGATACATTGGAACATGATACTATGATGTTTGCTTTTTAATGTTGTTGCTTATTGAATCAAAAGTTTAATAATTTAATAGTTTAAATTAAAATTAATATATTTTGGGCAAAAAAATGTACTGTTTTTTTCTTCATTGTACTGTTTTGTATTCAGTGTAATGTTTTACCAAATTTCAAATCTGGCTTCCCTAATCATTAGTCAGATCCAGATAGTGTCTAGAGATTTCGCTTCTGGAGTTATAACGCAGGGTGTGGCGACTAGCACACCCTGCGTAATATAGAGGGGAGCTCCAGTCTTTGCCAGCCCATCTGCCATAATGGTCCCTATGCGCAGGGATCTAAATAAGGGAACATCAGATTGGCTGCCCAGTCTGGATAGTTTTTCCTTACACTGGTTAACGAGAATGGACTTTGTTTTATGGGACTTTAGTGACATCAGAGCCGCCTTGGTATCGACAAAAATGCCAATTTTGCTGCTGGTGTTCCTGCTGTGCAGTGTTTTACATGCCTCTCTTATCATTAGTATTTCAGTCTGAAATACGATTGCCTCATCTGGAAGGCGGACAGAGATATTGACTTGCAGCTCCGCCGAGAAAACAACAAAGCCAATACCGCAGGTTCTCTTCTACCCAACAGTAAAAACCCTCGTGTGGTATTCATTGGCCAGGATTTCTCTACTCCATTCCCGCCTTGACGGAAATATGACCTTGAATTTCTTCTCAACGTCGTTTCGGGGTATTATGTAGTCCGTTCGTCGTTTCAGAAATATGGGTTGCTTTTGTAAGACTAGTGCTTTGAAGGACTAGTGCGCCGAGTGCCTGTTATTCCAATACAAACTGATCTATGTACTCTGCCCAGCTGGTCCACGAAGTATTTACTGTCCGTCGTGGTCCCTCATACCAAAGATCCATTGGTAAGAATGGGCCGTACTATTGCCGTGTACAGCCATTTGACCAATCTAGGATTAAGGCTCCACTTGGCACCAAACATTCTACGGCGGGCATCGTAATCAACCGTAAAATTCCTGTGATGAGTATTCAATCTCTATTGTAAATTTAATTCAACAGGTGAAGTTCGTTACCCCCAGTAGAGTAGAGGTCACCCGTTCTTGAAGTGTACCCCTTCTAATACTCTTTGACTGCACGCTATTACCAAGACATGATATAACGGTCCATATCCTCAACATGCTCACTAGATGCATCTATATCAGTTTGAGCTTGTTCGACCGCTGTGGTCGTGACGTTGTTAAAGGCGCCCTTAATATCAAGGAAGGTGGCCATTGTATATTGTTTATATTCCAGTGATTTCTCTATAACCCTTACTATTTCGTGTAGCGTCATTTCTATAGAGCGACACTTAAGGTAGGCGCTTGACTGCATGAGAGACGTGATGCACCCTCCAGTCGATGCCTTATATGTGGAGTCTTTTCAGAGTTTAAAGCAGAAAAGATGATAAACTGATTGGACAGAAGGCGCCTGCCGGTTTTGGGAATGACCTCTACCCTTACTCTCCTCCTATTAGCGGGCACGTCATTCAGACATAAGCAGAGTCTGTACATTATCTTTAATCAGGGAGTAATATTATTGCTTGCGCTCTGCAGTAAAATATAAAAGGAATAAGACAATTAAAGTATGAAAGCTTTATAAATTGTAATTTGACTTAGAATACACATACGAATTAATACGAAAATGCATAATAAATTATAAAAATTCCGAGGTTATATAGACAAATTATTTAATTTTTCGATTATATTACAATTGCATATAAATTTTCAATACTTGATCAGTTAGAAGTTCTCTGTAATTTGCGATAGTTCAATCCACAAAATATTATAGTCAAATTTATGATTTTTGACACGGCTTTTAGCAAAAAAATACTGTACAAGTTCCTAATTTTCAACTCAATTATATGAAATTTTGTATACTGTAATTTTTTTTAGCAAGAAAGGAACCTTGTTAAACTGGAAGTTAATCGGTCCACTTTTTCGGGTAACTCCCATACAAATGAACTTCCGGAAACCAATTAACGCTAATAAATATCCAGCAAAAACACATATATTATGATCAAATTAAGCCAGAAGAAATCTTGTAGGAACATAAAATATTACACTAAATTTTATTACAACACATTGGACCAAACCCCTCATATAACTCCGACTCCCGAAATGCACTTTAATGCCATAAACATTGACTACCTATAGAGGGGTTTTCCCAATCTATCCGGACGTTAGGCAAAAAGTCTGCATCGTATAGTATATTTTTAAATCGTTTACTTGAGATTTGTCGTTTTGGGACACTGTTAAAGTCAGGAAAGTTGACTAAATTCCATGCGTTTTTATTGCCTTTTTACGGTTTGAGAGGTTTACAATATTTTTTTTTTTTTTGGGCTTAACGAATAAAGATTTTACATTGATTTTTTTCTGGGAAATACTTTATTCAGCAGTGTCACAGAGTACAATTCCGTGCGAAATGATTCCGTTCGGAACCAAAGAAATCATATTTATTTATTGATAGAAAGTATATTTTCATATTTTTTTTGGCCTTTAAGATACAGAAAACTCCCATTCCGTTTATGAAAACAAAAATGGTTTCATTCCGTAAAGTTTTTTCTTAATATTCTGAAGCACCAAAATACGGAATGAATTCTGTGACTTGGCTGATAAACAGCTATTTATAGTAGTTTTCAGAAAAAATTTAATAAAAGGTTTTGAAAGTGAATGTTGTCGCGATTCTAAAATGTTATGCATCACGATAAAATTGGAAATATTTTACTTTTAGACTTTTTGCTCATCTTGCATAGGTAATGTGTTGTAATTATTACTATTATTATTATTATACCTCTTTACTACTACTATCATTATTTATTAAATTTTATTGGAAAATAAAATATTTCTAATAATAAACTTTTCTAAGAAAATTCAACATTTAATTTAATTTTTTTTTTAATTATCCGACAATAAGATGGACTCAGAAAGGCTTTTATGTTATACAATACAAAAAGATACTCAATTTTTTGCTATACATTTCATATACAAATTCCAAAAAAAAAAAAAAAAAATTCTAACTAAAATTAAGGCTGAATATTCTTAAGAAAATAACTATACATTTTCTAGGCATCATAACTACATCCTGCCGCACCTTAATATACAAAATATAACAAAATAAAGTTAAATAAGCCACCTTTCAAACAAAAAAATAACCAAATTTAGAAATTCCGTCTGTGTCAAAAGATATAGTTTTTTACCGCTATTTTTAATTTGTCACACTGTCCTACGTTTAAGAATTTAAAGAAAAAATTATCGAAGTTATTTTTGGTAACATATAATTTTTCATTAATAAGATTTTGCTTGTTGAACTTAATGCCCAATATTTATTCTAGATAAATGCACTGAAATCAATTTATATTTTTTTCTGGTTATTTAGCAATACATATATCCAAATTGACTTTTAGCGAAAAATGAGTCTTTTATAGTTGAAAATGGTTCTTTCCAGAATCGAAATCGAAGTATGAAATCGTTATAACAAAATCAGACAAAGTTAACAAAACGGTGGTTATGTACAAATAAGACAACCAATCGGGAATGAACAAACTAGTAGATGAGAAATTAACGAACAAAATCATAAGATTAAATCCAACACAACAACATAATTGTGGACTTATAGAAAGAGGCACGCACACATTTAAAAAAATATTATATATGAAAAATATTATATAAAAAATTCGTTAGAACTTAAGGAAAAATTAAAATAAAACTTTAGACGAAGATGAAATTTTCATCTCTTTAGACGTCGTATCACTATTTATAAATATACCAATTCACTTAGCAGTTAATCATATAATGACATGGTGGAATACCTTAAAAAATCATACCACAATACCTAAGACTCAATTTTTAAAAATACTACCATTCTGTCTGAACGACAACAATTAGTTTATATACGGGGATACTTTTTACAATCAAACTTACGGAATGCCCATGGGTAATCCATTATCACCAGCAATAGCTGATATCGTTCTTTATACACTAATGGAACAAGTTAGCGCAGATTTTAGAAAGGACGACGTAAACATAAAACTCATTTATAAATATGTGGACGATTTATTTGCTATTATAAAGAGAAAGGACAAAGAACATGTTCTCAGAACATTCAATAACTACCAAAGTAAGCATAAATTTACGATAGAAAAAGAAGAAAATTATTGTATCCCATATCTCGATATGTAAATAATTCGAGAAAATAAAACAATAATTACGGATTGGTACTCAAAAACAATTGCATCTGGACGTCTTATTAATTATCCCTCCACACAAGCAAAAAGTCAAAAAATAAATACTGCAATAAATTTAATAGCAATGGCGCTAAAATTAAGCGATAATAAATTTAAATCTAAAAATATTGAAAAATCAAAAGAAATTTTAACTGAAAACAATTAATTTAATAACAACTTAAAAAAAACACAAACAGAGAAGTAAACAGGGAAAACATAAACACTTCATCTGGCAACACTAAATATTATAGCCTCTCAAACATTCCAAAACTTACAGAACAGTTTCAAGAAATCATAAATAACAAAGAAATAAAATTGGAGTACAGAGCAAACAAGATAATTAACAAACTATTTACAAAAACAAAGACAAAAATAGAAGAACTGACCAAACTAATCTTGTGTACGAAATAACATGCTTAGGCAAAACAAACGAACAGTGTGGCAAAGTGTATGTGGGTACAGGGTACAACAAAGAGAAGGCTGGATACAAGAGCATCAGAACACGAAGCAGAAAAATCAAAACTACACCAGCTATGTCCACTTATTGTGTTGAAGAGGAATATGTAACCGATCTGACAAACATAAAAATATTAAACAAGGAAAATAGAACAAATTAACGATATACTCTGGAAAGTTTACGAAAACAGGAAAAGGCTACTGATGCACTGAATACGAAAGAGTACAAAAATAACACAAATGCAATATATACAATTGCAATATTTTAGTTCAATAAAAAATTTTCACCCAGTTTACATGATGAATTTTATGACGTCCAATTTTGGACGTCATTTTTTGTTTGGTAGCAAGCGGTGTAGAGAAGAAAGGGGGGTAGAAAAATAGACATGGTTTCTGTTTTCATGTTTTTTTTTGACACTTCGCCTTACACTTTTTTCTGTTCTTTCTGTTACGTTTTATTTTTATAATCTTATCAACTGGATTGAATGAAAATGAAAAAATTAGACGTCCAAAAAAACCATCGTATGAATTTGAGTAGTTTTTGGTAGCAACTTCAAAAGGGAATTAAGAAAATTGGACGTCATAAAATTCATCATGTAACTTGGGTGTTTGTCACTGTGATATAGTTTGGTACACAGAGCGAAAAACACGTTATAATAGTATCAACCAATGTTATTAAAATTATAACATAGTGTTGTTAATATTTCGATAACATCTGTTGTAAAATTTTTAACAACCTGTTGTCAAATTGGTACCAAAGATGTTAAAAATACCATTGTTGTCATTATTCGCAGTTTATCGAAATAAAAAAGTACAAATTTTTATAAATAATTAAAATAAATGAAAAAAACCTGGACAATGAAAAAGTATAATAAACTGTGACGTCCGCATTTTTTTCCTACGAAAGAAATTTTCTTTTTAAAAAAAATATAATTAAAAACTCCTTGTATCTATAAATATGGAAGGTATTTATGATTATTTAAAAGGTAAGTAAAAATACAATAATATGAAATTTTTAGTTAATTTTTAAATTCTTTTATTTAAATTGCTAATGTGACATATAGAAGCTTGCGGTTTATAAATAAAGAATATGTGAAGGAAGCTGTATCATGATTAGGCCTCCGCGCTGAATTCAAAGAAAAGCTCTTTTCGTGAAAAAAACGCAAGTATCTATGTTTGAATATTTACTGCAATCTTGTTTTATTCAAAAATAACATGCAATTTTTGTTTAAAAATGTAAATAAATAAATATATTTAATATACTTTTTTTATTGCTTGGGTTCAGAATAGATGACGCTTTACGCAGAACAATGTGTTGTCGAATTGATAACTGAATGTTGTCAATAAACCAACAGTGTGTTATCAAAAATGAGAACAACTTGTTGTGGAAATGACACCATTATGGTGAAAATATATTAACATCTTGTTGTCAAAATGACAACTAGGTGGTAAAAAATGTTAACCCCATTCGTTATCAAATTGAACTCAAACGTAGTTGGCTCACTTTTGACAACGGATGGTATCAATTTTGGTATTTTGATACCGTATTTTTCCCTCAGTGTAGGAGTTTATACTTTAACAATTATGTTTTAATAGTAAAATATAGTTTTTACATTTGTCTTGTTAACTCAAATTATTGTTTTTTGCTGTGTGAGAACCAAAAACTTGTTAAATACGTAAAATGTAAAAAATGACATAAGTATTATATCTGAGTTATATTATTCCTGTTAAATTATGTTGTAGTGTAATTGAACTGTTGTTTTTTCTATTGTATGTTTATATATGGTTACCAGATCCATAATAAAATTATCTCCCTGAAGATGTTGGGAATCTCCCACGAAACGTCGGAAGGAAACACTATGAATTAATCTGTTTATTTGCATAGAAGATGAGACCTTAATAAGCCCGATCAGAGTTTTCTAAAAAAAAGCAAAACAATTAAATTAAGAAAAGGTCGATAATAATTAAAATAAAAAGGAAATCAATAGTTTTTCTGCGACTTTTTCATATTTCGCTTATCAGTTGTTGATAAAAATTACCCTCCAAATTTCATTAACAATGTTCTACAATTTTGTTAATTTTTTGTAAACATGCCAACCTTGAAAAATTTATAAAAATTATTTATAAGCAGTAACCCTTGTTTTTCTAGACTTAGGCACTAATCATGTAAAACGCAACGCAACGCCAAAGAATTATATTAAAAGCAAAAACAAAGTCATAAATATTTTGTAATATTGTTTATTTTAAAACGGTATATTTATGACATTGTTTTTGCTTTCAATGTAATTCTTTCGCGTTGCGTTCCGTTTTACATGGTAAGGGCCTGAAATTTTTATGTTCTATCAAACAAAAGAATAAAAAAAATTGAATAAACCAAATGAAAAACTCAAAAATAATATTAAACTTAATTAATTTAACTTGGACAAAGTTCAAAACATATTAAAATTAAATCAGGATTTAAATTTTTAATTGTGAACATTTTCAATGAAATTAAAAATTGCAATCAATATTGAGAACATTTTTGAAGAGTTATTTAAACTGTAGATGAAGGTGAAAGCACATTTCGTTTTTGTTCTACTTCTATACGAAATTAAACTCTGTGACACCACTGAATGTTTTAGGATTTAATACATTCGAATTTATTATATGAAAATCATAATGTCCATTTCCAAAAAAAAAAAACGGTTTTTTTATTATTTTTTATAATGATTCTATCCAGCCCATTGTTAGACACGAAATCCTTTTAACCAATGTAAAATTGCGTTGCTGCTTTTTCGTCTTAATATTTTTCCGGTGCGCAGATGTCGAGACACAGTCTGATTGTTTTATCCAGTCTGATTGTTTTAAAATTTTCGCAAAATTGCACCTTCTCAAAGATTAAATTTTGTTTTTTGTTTTTTTTTTTTTAAGAAATATTATGAAAATCTATAAAGGGGTAAGATCTTTCTTTTGTTTAAACAAAACGTAAAATTTTAAAACTGATCCATACACAAGCATATTGACATATGTGTGTGTGTGAATGTGCTATGCATAAGAGAAGATGGAGGGGTTCAATGAACATAAATATATTTTTAGCTAAAACACAATTTACTTAGTTAAAACTCTTAAGGAATCATGTCTTGGAAAAGGTCAAATTAAAAATCTTAAACTGCACACATCTGCTTGTAGAAAGATACTTAATGAACAATTAAAAGGCAAAAATAATGATCACAACCCATGAGTACATTGTTCTAGGTTTAAAATATATCAAGGAGGGGGCATAGTAACGTCGAACAAATTTTAGTAAATGTTGCAGTTGGATATTGCTTTTGAAAATCTATGAAAATGATGTACATACATATGTATATAATATATGTATTAAATTATTAAAAACCAGTTAGAGTGCTATATTCGGCTGTGCTGAATCTTTGATACCCTCCACCGATAGGAGTGGGCTCTATATGATATCTACATATATTTTATTAACTAATCTTCACTAAAATAAACGTCAGCATCAAAATTGATTGAGATTTGGACTTAAAGTAAATTATTGACGACAATCAGAAAGTTATATGCGTTTCTTTTTAGAACTTTGAACATGATCATTTGTTACAGTTTTAGCCGAACTAAACTGATTTTTAGGAGGACATATGGTAAGTTATGTAAATAATTTATCCCAAAATTTTGAAGACTGATTTCTGGTATTAAAAAAATAGATTAGAATAAATTTCAATACAGCAGTGTCATTCTAAGGTAAATTATGAACGGCAATCACAAAATTGCATGATAATTTTTCTGGCCATATGAATCTAAGTTGGAAGAAATTTTACCGCAATATCTATATCTGCAACGGTTTTAGGCGAATTTTATTATTTTTTCAAAGTGGGCATTAAATGCGACCTTTGATAAATTATGTACCGACCAACACGAAAATTATTTGTGTGATTTCTGGTCCTTGAAAACTGTGACGTAACAAATTTTATTATGATACCATTATTAATTAAGGATTTAGGCGTATTGAACTGTTTTCCGAGATTTCACGAAATTTGACAATGCGATTTCAAGTCTTATAAAACTATGATATACAAAATTTTACTATGATGACCTTATATTTTGCGGTTTTAGGCGTACTAAACTGTTTTCCGGTAGTAGGGTTTATATGGGGCATATTGTCTATTATGGACCGATCTTCACGAAATTTTACAGTATGATTTGTAGTCATATAAATCGAACTTGTTCCACGTTTTGATTCATAGCTCTGATCCTACTGAACCGATGTTGCTGAACTTTACTCCCAAACTGCTTAGTATAATTATAAGCAATTTGTAATTTCAACAGACAGACGGACATGACTAAATGGACTTGAAATTACTCAAGAATCTAGAATGTATATACTTTATGGGTTCTTAGATGTAAAATAAAAATTTTTCACACGGAATGGCAAACTTAGTATACCCTCATTTACCAAAAAATATTATAAATATTTATATAATTAGCAATATGCCAAAATCGACTTTTTGCGAAAAAGAACTTTTTTATAGTTGAAAATGGTTCTGTATGGTATCAGAAGCAACTTTTGTTCCGCGACTTTTTTATAATTCCGTTATTTACAAAGTTACCGTTATTTTTAGGTTCTTGAAGAAAATCAAAATTTTGACTGTTAAATTTCCAGAATTCGACCAAATGTTGTTTGGCAACTTTGTACAAAATCATATGGCGAGTACTTTTGCAGAACATATGAACTCAAAATATTTGCAAATACAGGGTGTTTTGATGCATTTTTCAAAAAAAAAATAATTTTACGCCATCTAGCGGCAATAATTTGTAGTAACAATATTCAACAATTAGAAAGGTAATTTGAATACCTTTCCAACAAAAACAACTTGAAAATCGGATGAAAAATAACCGAATGAGAAAGAAAAGATCTATAAGATAATGAAATAGTATCAAATTTATATTAAAATATATATGTATCTAACTTTTATTAAATTGATCATTAAAGTTTACATTTTTAGTTTTGCGAAAAAAATTTTAGTTATTTTATTAGAATTGTATTTAACAGAAATCTTTATTATTTATACTTTTAAAAACATTAAGTTATTTTATTATTTAAATTTTTAGAGATTTACATAAGAGTGCAAATTCTTTAGCTTTTCTTTGAGTTGGGACTCTAAATCCAAATTTGTTGTTTGCCAAACTTTTTCACCGTGATATTTATAATTTAAAGCTCTCAACATATTTATTTGCTTTTTAAGAATCTTTATCCGATTACTCTGTACATCGACATAAGATAGTTCATTTAATAAATTAAATAATTCCATAGGCTCATTCACATCAAGCAAATTTAGAAATAGGACTTTACTCTCCGTACGTCGTTTTTTTACTTGTTGTTTGCTCTCCATCTCTTCCAATCTCTTTATTCGTTCCTCAGCATTCCATTTTTTATTTTTCTGAAAAACCTTTTTCATTATTTTCACACATTTTCCATATCTTGCTTCGTTGGATAGAACTGCAAAATATCGAAAAGAAAGTGAATGCATTTGTTTTGCCGGGCCTTTACTTGCTGACATCTGGTGTATATTTCTCTATGAGGTGCCATATCCTCGTTCCTCTTCGCCATCGCAAACACTCTCTCCACATTGATATTACTGTGGAATGAGCATACATCTTCTACAGGTCTATCGATATATCTTTTTAACATTGAATCCTTCGCAGCCGCTAAAACCATTTGGAAAATGTTAACATCTTTTTTCAAATTTGTAGTAAGCAAATTAACCCAGCAAAAACTTTCATTGCAAAGTAACTGAGCTACCTAAATAAGAGCGGCAAGCGTTTTTTGTAAGTCAAAACTTTTCATTTGCATAAAGTTTATACGAAAAAAACCTTTACAACGCGAATTCGACACCATCCGGCTGGAAAATCCTATTTGACAAATCGCTATTTCGAGTTGTCTTATTGAAAATGTATTTAAAATAGAATTTACTTGTTTAAAAAACGCTTGCCGCCCTTGTTTAGGTAGCTCAGTAATGAGTTAAAAAGCTAATATAACTACTCTTCACCACTTAAACATTGGCATTTTTACTCATTATTTTAACACGGTGATGTCATTGGAGGCAAGTACTTACCAGCCTCGCTTACAAATAGGGAGTTAAATAAGTCATTACCACAGTCGCTTACAAATAGGGAGTTAAATAAGTCACGTACGCTTAAAAATTAATACATAACATTGGTATCAACAAAACTGAATTTGTCACACAAATTGTGCTTTTAAATTTAATTTACTTTCTAATGCAACATTTGACTACCCTTCATTAAGGACATCCATTTAGCATTTACATTTTTCATACACAGAAAAAGTTGTTATCACTTAAAAAATGGTTCAAAAACTATTTAAATTTAATTAATTGAATCAATTATTTTTTTAGTTGAAAGAAAATTAATAATAAACTTTTGATTTAATTAATATTTAAGTTATTTTGAAATAAAATTTTAAAAATATCATTTATTGAAAAAAAATATTCACAATTTTCCATTTTTACAATTTTTAGCAATCGATATAATCATTTTGGCAATAGGTGCAAAATCAACAAATTGTTTCCTTGATTTTATGAATTTAAATCTATCACAAATGGTTTGTCATTTGTAAGAAATAAAAAAAAACTGTAAGAACAAATATGTTTTTTAAATCAATTTGTATTAGATTTAAATAAATAAAACCTCAAATGCATTTTATTATGAATTAATTATAAATTTCGTTAATCAGCTAATAAGCAACTGCTTATGTATCAGATTTTATGTCAGTCATTACTAAATTACTTCTATGTAATGCAGATGGTATGAAGTTGTCATTGAAAAGTAAGTTGTTCAGTAATTGCAAGTGATTACCAAGTTTTTGCTGGGAAGCTTGTCTGTGTTAAAAGCAAATTGAAATTTGTGGGGAATTAAATTCAAGAACGATGTTTTATTTATTTCTTCGAACTCTAAGACCGGGTTTTTGACATATGGATTAAGTTTAAACTTAGCTTAACGTGCTCTGAAACTCGGATTTTTCCGGCGAAATGTGATTATTTTTTTATTATTTCATTAAAGGACAACATTTTAAGCAAAACTAAGCTGCTCCGTCAAAATTTTATAGAAAAACTTGGTAACGGCGGCACAAATCTGTTTTCAGATTAACTAAACCCGGTTTAACTGAGATCCCAAAAACCCAGCCTAAATATTCAAATATTTGATACAGCACGTCCTTGTTAGTAAGATGATCTCAAGCAACAATTGATTTACAAGTGCTAATATGTTTTAGTGGTTCAGTCCACAAAGTGAACCTACCCGGTTTCTTTGTAAATTTGACTTATTGTTAGTTAAAATTTTTTAAAATTTTATTTCTTTATGTAAGATTAAGTCTGGTTTATTACGAAGAAAATAAGAGGTGTTTAAATAAAATCTGTCAAAAATTTTAAAAGTAACATGCATTTAAACAAACACTTTTTAACATGGTCAAATTTACAAATAAGGTAAGTTCACTTTGCGGACTTTCCTTGTAAATTACATGAAAACCCAACGATAGAATTCAATTCTTATGGCGGCATCGCATTCAGGAGGTCATAATACATAAGGATTGGTGGGTCTGGTTTCTGGGTCAGAACCTTTTTATATTTTTGTGAGGCTGTGTAATTAATAAGCACGCAAAGGTCACGGCTAAAATATCTACTGCCGCCTTATCACAATAGTAAATGAAATATAAGTATATTTACTTATCACATGGAAAGGAATTTTGTTTCCCAAAGTGAAAACAGTGTCTATGTTCTTAATAACTAATGTATAACTAATTTCAGTAGCATAAATTTACGTTTTTTTAAAAATTCACCCTGTTTTTTTAATCAATTAATAAAATTTGTCGAAAATAAACTGTACTGTTTGTAATTCGCTACAAATTCGGCTGAATATTATGCCTTGGGAGACAACATAGTTGTTGATGACTAAAAGATAACACTGACTTGAAGATAACACTCCTACTTCAAAAGTTATAAGTGAATGAAGGTCAAAAACCCAATTTTTTTCGCTTTTTTTTTACATTTTCCTTATTTTCTTGTAAACGAAAAATGCGATCGCCACGCACCACCGCAAAATTTTAGATTTTGATGTCATTAACAACTGTGTTGCATGGCAAGCCATAATATTTAGCCCAATTTGTGCCGCGCTTAATGTTAGAAGTAGTATTTTCTTACTTCCAAGTTTTTTTGTTGCCACTTTGTTTTTTCAGTGTATTATTCCAATAAAAACAAAAAATGGAAGATTACTACCCAAACTAACTATTCAACACATAAAAACATTGATTTTGTAGCTATTAACATAAATAATGCGTTAAATTCATAAAAAGTCAAAAAATCCAAGTTTTAAGCGCCACCCTAAATATCCGTTTTAGGACAAGTGAGGGGCACTCTAATAAGCAAGTAGGGTACTTGACTCTACCCCCGAAGTATTAAAAATCATTCGGCATTCATAGCTTGAAAATGAAAAAGTTCATTTTTTTGGCATATTGCTATATATAATATATATATTGGGGGGGTTCACAAGGTGTGCTATCAAGTCATATCGTCATAATGTCCTAAATAATATTTTACAATTGTTTAAAAAAAAAATATTTTTTTATGTTGTTTGAAACACAACAATATTTTTTTTTTAAACAATTGTAAAATATTATTTAGGACATTATGACGATATGACTTGATAGCACACCTTGTGAATACCCCCATTATATATTCGAAAATTACTCCTGTTGTAATTTTAAACTTCTGAGTCCGAGACGTAAGAACAGTCCGAAATGCAGTAATATTTACAATAATAATAGACTGCAATTTATTATAATTTAATTTAAATTGTATTTAATTTATAATTGTGATGGAATAAAAAATTTTTTTTTTAATTTTAAGAATAAGAAATTACGAAAAGTAAGAGATCTACTGACTTATGCAAAAAAAAGTTAAAGTTCTCATTAGTTAACCAACACATTAAGCCCATATACTTTTACTAGGCTTAATGTGTTGGATAACTCATGAGAACTTTAACCTTTTTTGCATAAGGGGTATGTTCTTTAAGTACATAAATTTATTTCCAATTAGAAGATGCGAACGAGTAATAATGCATTATTCGGCTGTGCCGAATACAGGAAACTATTGCTGTGACAAACTTAAAATACACTATTTGAAGAACATGTTAAAAATAGATGTATCGTTACCAAAAACGCCAACGGCCCTAACTAACCTAAAGTAAAAAATCTACTTTTGCATTGATATGGTGAATTGCATCAACAAAATGTCCACAAAAAATTTTGGAATCTTTTGACCAAAATCAGCGGCTTTATTAACCAAAAACAAACGCACTGTCCACAAAAGCGATTATGTGATGAACGCTTAAAGACATTGTAAATTGTGAAAACAACTGTTAGATATTACTGGCAAACAATATTTTTATTGCAGAAAAATAAATTATAAACAGTTTAAGGCAAATTATCAATTTGTTATTTTAAATAGTTTTTGCTTCTCCTGTAAAATTTTCCAAATGTTAGATAAAGCCGTTTGCGTTTAAGGCTATGATATTGAAGGGCGTGAATCGCACGCAAGTCCATTATATTGAAGTATTTTAAGTAATGGCGGCCACACTCGCTTAATGAGAATAGATATGTCAGAAATTGTTCGATCAATACATTTGTGAACGGGAAAAAATCGACTAGTAATTCGACACGTATTTATATCTACTCGCTGAAAAAAACGTGCTATTTTTTCTTATTTTTGGTATGCCTTTTGGTATGCTTTCGTATGCCTTTAATATTAATATTATTTTGCTTCTACTGCAAATTGATCAATAAAAAAATTATGAAAGAAAAAATATTTTGGGGCGTAAAATTTGGGGATGTAACCGATGCGATACTTAAGATTTGTTGACCTATCGATATCGGCGATATTTTACTATCGATGCGATGATACTTTTAAAATTTATTTTTAGAGGTTACGATACGATACGATATCGAGTATAACATCGTATTTTTTTGCGGCGATAGACACTAACGTATCGAATGGAAACTCTTTATTTAATTAAGATTTAATGTCTTTGGTTAAGAGATATCATATGGTATCATCTCAAATTACGATACATTTCTTTCGATATCGAGTGTCATGATACCAAAATAAAAATTTCGATCAATTTTTCTCAATATCGTATGCCGGATTAGACCCCAATTTAATTTTCACTGCTTATTTTTTGCATAACAACTACATTACATAAAAATTATATGCCCAATAGAACAAGTTGTCATTCGCTTTTTACAGGTGTAATTTTTTTTCAATTTATTTATTTATTTATCTGTATTTCCATACAATAACACCTTTTAATTATAGAATGGAACTAGAAGAAGTAATAGTAATAGAATTTACTACAAATTACGAAGAAATAAGAAGTATGAAAAATTTAAAAATTTTAAAAATCAAAATCAATTTAAATAAACAACAACATTTAACAATAGTGCAAATTATTTTTTAATTATATTATTGTTCAAGTGTTTTGTTATTTCGATTTTAAAAGTGTTTACGTTGCTGTTTGCTTGTGCTTTATATGGAAGTCTGTTCCATTCATGGATTGCGCTATAATAATATTGTCATTCTGTTATCTTACTTCCGTGTGCAACAGCTATAGCTAGGGTGATCGATTATTCGACTTTATTCAAAAACCGGGTTTCGAATATTCCGAATAGTTGCTACTTTTAAAAAAACAGTTTTCGGTTAAGCACTTTAAAACTAACCGGTTAGCCGGTTTTAAATCGAATACAGAAAAACACAAAAATAATTTTGGTTTTTGCAACAAAAAGATAACTTGAATAAAAACAAAACATTATACAAAGGTAAGGAACTAACAATATACATAGATATGAGTTAAGGTATGTTCAGACCTAACAAATATTTGACGATAAGTCCAAATATGCGTGACCAGTAAATTGATCAAACTTTAGCTTTATTTTCCACAATTTCTATTTATTTACTAAACTTTATTTGTAAGAAGATAATTGTATAATGTCATTTAGAAACTGCTAAATGATGTTTGATCTGACCAAACGTTTTGCAAATGCAAATCAATTTTCCATTAAACTAGTTGTTACGTGTAGGACGTCAAATATTTAATAGGTGTGAACATAGGCTCAGAATTTTAGACGATTTTGGTTTACAAAATCATAGCAATTTAATAAATTTATTATTTGACATATTCTTCCAAATTTATTTTAAATGAGTTATAATATGTTGGTGGTGTCTATATGTATCAGTAGACTTCAACTATATTTGCAATATTTGCGAAAAGTTGCAAACAATACCTCTTAGCCAAGATTATATATTACAAATGATTTTGTTTCAGCATTAAAGAAACAAATAGTAACATGAACACGTTTTTTATATGAAACATCTGTCCCATTCATCAACCTTAATTAAAAACCTTCCATGACATTGTATGATTTCTTCAATTTTGTTTTTTAGTTCTTGGTGATTTAATAAATAAAACTGATAATTTATTTCTATATCGTTGATTCCGCTGGAATGTTTTAGTTTTAAGCATGAAGATATTCTAGAACTACTTTTTAGTGCCTTAACGGACATTTCGACCTCGGTAACTTTTGTAACTTATACTTTTAGGGCACTTCAAATAACTTTGTCTCTAAAATCCCCAGATATGACATCCGTATAAAAATATATTTGATAATAATGGCCAAGTTCACCAGGTCTATTTAAATAGCTATTTATAATTAAAATTCGTTTTTCATGTCAAATAAAACTTAAATTATGTATGTATATAAAGAACTATATTTAAATACGAATTGATATTTAAAAAAATTAGTAATACTCACAAATTGCTAATTACTTTTTAAACTGAACATCTTTTTTGTGGTATTTTGAATTGTTTTTAGTTGTTTTTACAAGAACGCATGATTGCTTTAGCGATTAGTATTTTCATTGTTCATAATTAGGTACTCGTATGTTATGGAATTCAATATTGAAAGCGGTTCAAAATCGATAATATATTTTTCAGTATCTCTTAAATTTTATTTCTAATACATTATCCTCTTATTATCTGAATAATTTCTTTGAAATTTTTTATTATAAATGTTAATTGAAATGTGTTTTGAAAAAAAACTTTAGTCCTTAATTGAGAAACATTAAAGTCCATCACTCGAAATTCATCGCACCTTTCAAAAACGATCTACAGATTTTCATCACACACCTGTATCTTTTTTTACTTCGTTTACATTTTGCTTTGAAATCCTTCAAAAAAAAGTTTAAATTTGCCTTAAATCCAATTAGAAAAATACTTAAATTACTGACACATTTACAAAGAGTAAGGAAAACGTATATAAATTACACATTATTAAAATAACCGGCTTATTATACCAAAATAACCCATTTATTCGTTATTCAAAAATGGAAATTTTAAAATAGACGGCTTGGGCAAAACTAAAATAATCGGTTAAAATCGGTCAAAAAATAGCCGTTCGATCTCCCTAGGAATTGCCTTATTTCCTCTGTTGGACCTTGTTAAAGTTATTCGATCATATAAATATGACGGCACTTTTTTGTACACAATTTTTGTAGAAGCGTAAGTGCCCTGATATTGCCCAGATTATTATCAGTCAATTTGTAAAGTTTTTTACTTAAGGTTTCAATTCCATCAAGAGTGTGAAGACCAAACACATATTTAGCAATGTGTTTATTTAATTTCTGCTTACTAGTAGAATTAGAATTAGCATAAAGAAGTACTGGCATTAAATACGTTTTTGGAATTAGCATTCCAATGTTAACTGGAGTGCAAAGGTGAGTTACCCACAGAATAAGAAGCATTGAGTACGTTTTAGTTTCTACAATATTAACGTAATTATCCAAGCTGTGCGTGCTGTCAACATTAATATTTTGTGAGTTCAGGTATAGACCAGTTTGTGATGCCCAGCAATAAATAATGTCAAGATCAGAGCTAAGCTTACATAAATTTTCATTAACAGTTTAAAACTATGTGTTGATGTATAGCTGCACTTCATCAGCATATAAATTATTTTTACTGTAGGATACATTATTAGGTAAGTCATTAAGATAAGAGTATAAAGAAAATAAAAGTGTACCCAGAAGTGAACCTTCTGGTACTCCTTACTCGGATAACGGATAAAGCCCCAGAATAAGAGTCATTTAAGAGCACAGATTGAAAACGATTTTCAAGGTACGACTTATTTAATGATACTGATGCGTCACAGAACGAGAATTAATGATACAGCTTGGAACAAAATAGGGAATAATCAACAGAATCAAAAGCTCTCCAGTGATATAGGAGAACCAATAGTATTCAGTAACATCATTAAAAGCTGTGATGCAACTGTATTTCTGACGAAATCAGGATTGCTTGCTGGTAAGTCATGAGGATAGTGTTAAATATATGAGTGTTGAATGGCAGCAGTTGAGGAAGTAGGATTTTAAGAAATTTTGGCCTGATGTTATAATAGCCAATAGCATTAGACCTTATAGAAATAATATTTTGTAAAACATCAGGTTCATTTAAAATATCACAACGCACACTGTTTTATATTTTGAGAAAAATGTCAACCATGTTTCAACTGTTTCATTGAGCACAGCGTGGTCAAAAATGGATATTATCAGTATTTGATTATAGTTTTAAATTTCTTAGTGAATTTTTTAAGTTTAAGTTTTTTTTTCAAGATTTTAAGACAGAAAAAGTTTTGTGTATTAGCTTATCTTATAACCTATTAGTGGCTTAAAGCATTAAGCTCTTCGACCTGTATAACTATTTAATTATTTTAAAATGTCAAAATTTCCCAGAAATCTCATACTTTATACAGCATAAGTCCTGCCGAACCAAATTTGGCTAACAAATGAACTTATTTTTTATATGCTGACTATAAAATTTAAGCATCACTTTAATTTCTAAATGGGGACGTGTTGGAAGCCCTGGTCCGAAGCAATGCAAACAACGTAATGCAGAAAATTCGTCTGATGCTAACTTATGCATGGTATCTTTCGTTCCATTACGTTCAAGAAAAACTCTTATTGGTTTAGAGTAGTCAACTGGTAGAGCTACAGAAGTGGATGTGTAGAAATGAAATTCTATCTTCAAAAAAAATATTGCAGACTAATAAAGTTTGCTTAAAAAAAGGAAACTAAAGATGTCATAACAGAAAAAGTTCGAAAAATAAAAGATCAAATTAAAGAACTTCGACGAGCAATATTTAAATTTGATGCAATGAAATTAATTTTCAAATGTTCCAAACAATGATCGATGAAAAAGTTGTACAAGGTTTAACAGAAACAAAGTCTTCTTCAAGCTGCTCCAAATGCCAAAAGACATCATGTCAATTAAGCCAACCCCCATCACATGACGATAGTTTCAATGAAGCGTACGAATTCGTTCAGAGTTCGTTTTGTGGTGCTTATTCATAAATTTGGTTATGATTTGGAATTAGGCCCATTAGGCGAGGCGAAACAGTGAGAAAAACAAAGAAAATGTGGGAAAAAGGAAGCAAACAAAAAACAAATTCAACAAAAATACTTTCAGCTATGCCTTATAATTTACCAGCCAAAACAACGAAATGGAAATTCAATTGCCGGAAACACTGCAAGGATATTCTTTTCTGATCAACAAACTGCAGCATCTATCACAGGAGTACATTATGAATTAATAAGACGATTCCAGATTATATTACAAGTTATAGCATGTAGCAGGAAGATAAATGCAAAAAACAAAATTGGCCAGAATGCAAATGAAACTGCAATTCTTTACAACAAAAAGTTCTCTTGGACACATATACCAACTGCAGTTCATAAAATGGGAAACAAATAGTTCAACACAATATGCTACCAATTGGAGACCTATCTGAAGAAGCGTAAGAAAAAAGAATCGAGAATTACAGATTCTTCCGCGAGCATAATACAAGAAAAATATCCAGATGTTCTACTAATGAAAATCTTGTTTCTATTTTGTTGTGCATTTCCGACCCATATATGTCCAGTATTCGACAAAAATGGAAATTAACATCAATCGAATTAGAGGAAAAAAATTAAACTCAAAACCATTTAGTAGAATTTTTTAGTAATATCGTTCAATTTAAAATAATTTATAGATTACAATTTGTTTTTGATTTAAGTATATATATGTATAAATATACATATACATATTTAACCAAAAATAAATGTTTAATTACTTAAAATTTTATCGATATCCAAGGTTACTATTTGGGAATTTTTCAAAATGTTCTTTTTTAGTTTTATCCTTAAAACAACTCGTCTTCATTCCCTGTGAATATTGGGACTAAAAGATTGATAGGTGCCAAATATTGCCATTTTCTGACCATATTTAAATTTGAGAATAAAAAATTAGTGCCAGTTGTAAAATACAACAGAAAAAATGAGAAATTATAAAAAAAATATATATATGAAATATTAAACTTTTACACTGAACCCCAACAAAAAAATTAAAATGCATATTTAACTCCCCATAACGTTTGTTCCTGCCGACCGAATTCCTTTCAGTCGACTTAATCGTTTTATCGCGCAAATTAAAGGCTAATTTCTTACCTTTCGAGCAAAAAAAAAAATTACATAAAAAATTCCGATCCAGTTAAAAATTACGGTATTTTGACCGCCTTCTTGTGAAATTACCCACTGTGCGACGGTTCTGGTTTATATCAAAATTATAGTTGTGCTGTCAAAGAGCTGGAATTGGTATTCCTGTAAAAACATCATTAAGGTCATTAATTAATTCATTTATTAATGATGTGCGAATAACTCCAATTTTTGAATGAAAACACTGAAATTTATTGTTGTGGGAAAGCTAGTTTCTATGCGCATTTCGCTGGTTGCTTAGGCCAGCTCGTCAGGAAACTTTTTCCAAATACTTTAGAAAAGCTAAAAATATTATACAAGTAAGACCATAAAGTGAATAAGAATTTTAAGCACTCAGGTCTTACATGTAACAATATCGAAGCTTCAACAATAAACCGTCAATTTTTCTTTCTTACATTCCCCTACAATTAGCTGGTTTTTTTCCAACACGAATTGTACAACAACTAGAGGATAGAAAGAAAAAACAAAATTAAAAAACAAGTTGCTTAAATAAAGCAGCTTGCCATTTCAGTTTTTTATTTGCCAGGCACATGCAAATTTATTATCAAAAATTATTTTCGGGAATGAAATATTTATTATTAATTAATTCATAAGCTCATTTGCACTATATTTACTCATAATTTTATTATTTTTTATCTTACCAATACAAATTTCACGTACAAATTTTCCATTTACTTCTTCTATCTATTGCGTTACTTAAACGTTTAGTATAATATTCGGAATTTGCCCTTCTAATTTGACGATTTACATAATTCTTCTCCGAGCTCAGAGATAGAGTAAGCTCTGTCTCTGCCTGCCAACTTAGCGTGACAAACAAATTTTGACCGGTTTGACAATGTTTTGCCAGATACACAAAAAAAAAAGATTCTTCATTTTTATTGCATATATTTAAGAAGAAGACAAATTACAGGAAAGTATGGAAAAGACATATTTCATTTCAAGCTTGCGTAGAAATTTATATATTATATAAATATGTATAACTATTTATTATTGTAAAAATTGTATTCTGAGAGAAATAATTCAATAGTTTTGAGTTGAAAGATTTTGTCTGACGTCCTAAAATATCGATACTCACGATCTCATTAAATAAAACTGAATATTGAATAAAAAAAAAAAAATAACAACAAAATCCAAATTTCAAACACATGTTTCTTACTTAAATGAATAATAAACATTTAAAAACGCAAGCATACATTACGTTTCATTCCTTCACACACCCAGCCTATAATTTTGTATCTATTTTAGGATGCGATCCAGACGTGAAATTGTCAAGTACGCTGCCATTCTAAAGCGTCCGTTACAATTCCTTTTTCTGTGTTTACTTTAACTCCAAATTTTGGGTTGTCTATATGCTCGACACAAAAGTACGAAAATGTGTAATGGGATGTGAATCTGTATGTCCCCATTCTAACTGCTCAGGATTCTTCACGGTTCATGTGATGACTTAAATATGTACAGAAAGAAATATTTGTATTTTATCAATACATACGTACATGTTTTATATACAACTGCATTAAAAAGAAAGAATGTGTGGTTGTACGTACACACTTCGCAGATTTCAAATGGAATATTGATGTTGATGATCTAAAAGAGGGTGCCACAGGATGATCACTTCCGTTCACTGTCATTATAAATAAATGTTTAAAGTCGCGTTTTTTGTTATTTTTTTCCTTATGCGCCATAGTAATTTAAGAATTGTGACACATGTGTGAAGAAAAGTTCGTTACAACAATAAGAGCAGTCAATTTTTTTAAATGTAATTTTTAAATGAATTTATGAATTTATTTATCATCAGTTAACATTGGACATTATTCTTTGGTCAAATCAAAAATCAATAATTTTATTAAAAAACTAGTTAGATCAAGTCCATGGGCAATCATGGACATACCAAAACGAAATTTTTATATTAGAGGAACTCACTGTTTGGTGCAAATGATCTTGGGAAAAAGCAAGTGCAAAATATCGTTGCTCTTTTAAAAAATCTTAGGTTAAATCTGTGTATTTTGATGTTGGATTTAGAAAAAGAGCTACGATATTTTACATTTGTTTGTGAATATTTGCACCAAACACTGAACTCCGCTTAAAATACCGAAATTTTTTTGACATACGTATATGTCCCAAACAAACAGAATTGTTGATATTGAAATATAAATGGACTAGAAGTGACTGGTAAAAATAATATTCAAAAGAGTCACTTAACCAGTCGACGATGCAGCGTATTGTGATGGTGGTCATAAATGCTTTAACTAAAAGTGTGAGAATAGAACCACTAATCAATGCGTTTTTAAGAAAAGTTCCAGTCATGAAAAAAGTCATCTATATATCGCCACTTTTTATACCCTTCACCGAAGGTAAAATGGTAAAGTATTTTTCGTTTGAATTCACATTCAGGTTTGCACGAAAATTCGTGCAGTTACGCAGTATATTCATTTACCTGTATGTATGTGCACTTATGTAAAATTTTTTTTTTTTTTATTTCAAAAATAGACTTAGGCATGCAATATCCTCAAATCATTAATTTCCACAAATATTTTTAATACACTTTTAAATTAATATAAATATATGTATCTAAAACAAGAACAACTCATCTAAAAAACTTTAAATTTAGAGCGCTATATTCGGCCAAATCTTTGAAACAGTTAGAACATATTACTTTATCTTTATAAAAACGGACGTCAGTATTAAAATTCGTCGCGGTTTATACCTATAAACATACTTATGTACGAGTATGTTAAATATTTGACCGACAATCAAAAAGCTGTATGCTTTTATTTTTACTCAAATAAAATTTAGGCCCTTATCATGTATAACGCAACGCCAAAGAATTACATTGTAAGCAAAAACAATGTCATAAATATTCATTAAGTGTTTTGTTGCTTTCAACAGAAATTCATGTGCCGTTTTAAAATTTTCAACGCTACAATCTATGCAGCGATTGAAATTTTAAAACGCAATGTGAATTTCGTTTGGAAAGCAACAACAAAATTACAATATATGTATGACTTTGTTTTTGCTTTCAATATAATTCTTTGGCGTTGCGTTGCGTTTTACATGATTATGGCCTTAATTTGAACAAATTTGAGTAATATATCATGACTCGTAACCGTTTTAGCCGAACTAAAATTATTTTTGAGAGGGATATTTATATTGGGCCCATGGTAAATTATGGAAAAATCATCACAAAATTCAAAACAGTGTTTTCTAGTATTAAAAAACTTAAATTAGAACAAATTTCGATATAGTGGTGCAATTTGTTGTAGCGTTTTATAGCTTTAAAGTGGTTTTCAGAAGGCTGCTTAATCTAGGACCAAAGTTAAGCTATAAACCGATTATCACCAAATTACATGGTATTATTTCTGGCCATATAACTCTAATTTTGACCAAATTTTACCACAATATCTATATCTTCTGGATAACCAGAAGCAATTTTACACAAACATTGTTCTAATCTTATGAGTTTTTCGAAAGTGAGCGTGTTTTCAACAGATGGACAGAAAGACGACATGGCTAAATCGACTTAGAATTACTCATGGATCCAGAATATATATACTTTATGGCGTACACACAATTGCAGCTGCCAGATCAAACGAGTTTTCAATTTATCGATTTGTATTATCACTTTAGCAACGTAAAATTCTTAGCCTATTTTTTTTTTCTTAAAGTAGCGATTAATGCAATCATGATTTGTTGTTTTTATGAGGATTTTAAAAATAATATTTTCTATTCAAAAGTCATAAATGTTAGCGGCTCAAATCAAAAATTTTTGCGTTATGATATAACCCATTTTATTTATAGTCACTCGTTATATGAAAAAACGACACTGTGCGATGCAAAGTGATGAAATCTTGTATACAGCCAGAGTACAATTCCGTTCGGAACCGAAGAAAACATAATTGTTTATTGATAGAAAGTATATTTTGATAGTTTTTTGCCCTTAAGATACAGAAAACTCCCATTCCGTTCATGAAAACAAAAATGGTTTCATTCCGCAAAGTTTTTCGTAATTTTCTGAAGCACCAAAATGCGAAATGAATTCCGTTTCCGAACGGAATTGTACTCTGTGACATGGC
Source organism: Pollenia amentaria (assembly GCA_943735925.1). Lineage (NCBI taxonomy): Eukaryota > Metazoa > Arthropoda > Insecta > Diptera > Polleniidae > Pollenia > Pollenia amentaria. The sequence continues at coordinate 55,460,762 of OX031008.1, read as the reverse complement.
TGATTATACAGTATTATACAGACCGGTAATTAGGCTTAAGCGATTTTAGACATTTAAGCTTGTGCTATTATTTTCTATTGAAAGTAGCCGAATTGTTTTATGTATTAGCATTCGCTTATATGCATTTTTGACATTTATGCAACACAATTAAAAACAGTTTTAATAAATTGGTTTAAAAAAATGGATATCATGTAAATGTTGGTCATGACTACATCTGAGGTGGTCCACTCCGAAGTTTAAATTTTTTGGGACTCGTTCAATCATAGCGACTGGTATCTCGCGAAAAACACGAATAATGTTTGCTACACCCAGAGAAAAACTATGTTAAATATGGTCACCTCCAACAAAACTATTTTTAAAGAAAATTGTAAACATATTATGGTTAAATTTAACCATATTATTATCACCGACAACCATATTATGGTTAAATGTGTCCTCCATCAAGAGGGCACAACCAAATTATGGTTGTCTCCGAACATGTTTTGGTCAATAATAACTAAAATATGTTTAACACTTATAATAGCATGGTTGGTCTTCAACCATAGCATGTTGCTCTTGGAGAAGCGGAAAATACTATTGTTAATTTAAAAAACAAATTATTGTCATATTTAACCATAACATGTTTAGAGGCAACCATAATATGGTTGTGACTTCATGATGGAGGACACATTTAACCATAATATGGTTGTCGGTGATAATAATATGGTTAAATTTAAACATAATATGTTTAAAATTTTATGTAAAAATAGTTTTGTTGGAGGTGACCATATTTAAACATATTTTTTTCTACGTGTACCAAAGCGTCAACGCACTGTCTAATTCCTTAAGATCCCAGCCTTTACATATTCCTAGGGAAAATAGTCCAAAGGTGTGATATCGCACGATCTGGGTGCCCAATTTACCATACAAAGCGTGAAGTTAAGTGGTCAACAAACTTATTTTGCAACAAGGTCATTGTTGCACGCGCTGTATGGCTCGTAGCGCCGTCCTGATGAGACCAGAGCGTTTAAAACCGAGATCCTAACGTAAAACACACTAAGTCGTCGAATACGATAAGCCAAGCTGCTAAAAACGACAACGAATAGATTGGTCGCGGTCTTCGCGTAAACGCTCGGCTGCAGCGGCTATATTCACTTCACAACGTGCTGGATGTGGTTTAACCGATCGAGTATCATCCACTCAAATATACGAATGCGGTTGGCAATAGTGGTCTCAGTAAGTCAATTATGCGCATCGTAAGTTCCTCGAATCGCACGAAAAACATTTCTCACAGAACGCTGATTTTTCGTAATACAGCTGTAAAATCTGGAGACGCTGATGTGGCATTGAGCTACGTTCACACTTATTAAATGTTTGACCAACTAAGCAGATCTTAATATCATAAAATAAAGCTAATTTTATTGCTAGACTTAGCAAACAACGGTTTTATGTGTGATTATAAATAAAATAAATATTGGAATTAAGAGAAATTATATATATGTTTTCCTTTTGGTACCGTTTTTTTCGTCAAATATTTGGCAAAGGTGTCCGTAGCTTTAGTCTTTCCATGATGACTTGTTAATCGATACTGAGCAAAATTTGCAAAGCAATTTGATATTAGCATATTGAAAATCAAACCTCACCTTTATTTCTCGTTTAAATGCCCTAGATGACGTGCAAATAATGAATTACAAGAAAGCGATTAATACTATAATTATAAATTTTTTTTAAAACAACATCAAAATTTATATTTTAAAAGCTCATAATGAGACCATGTAAAAACTTTAAAACTCAATATTGGCCAAAAAGTGGGTATTCTAGTTACATATAAAAGAGTTGAATTTTTTTAAATTTTAATAAACTGAAAAGTTTAATTGAACATATTGATGAAAAATTCACAAAATAAACAAATAAATAGATATAACAAAAAAAAAAAATGATTAATGGGTTGAATAATACATCCTTAATACATGTCAATTTTTCTATTGGAATAGAATCTTTTGAAAGAAATTATCAAGAGAAACAGCTATAGTCGATATAGTGATTTATTCTTGGTTGTTTTGTATTCTGGCAATACTGGCAATGACGAGTTTACATTTGATTAGTTTTGTATACACGTGTGGTATAATATGTAATTATTATACTCGTATGTATATTTGAATATTTAAAAACTTTCATTTACTCTCTTTAAAATTGAAAAAGGTCATCGCATATACATACATACTTAAATATTACTATAATAAGTAAGCACCCCTATCAAACCGGAACTGATGATGAATACAAACATAAAAAATAGCATCCTTAGAGATTATTTTTTATGAAAATTTTTACGGGTCACAAAAGGTTTACAGGATGTTTGTTTAGGGTTATGATTGCGCATCATTTACCTAGTTATGCATTCAATATGCCAAAAATCAAAACGCATCTTCAGGGTTATTTTATTGGCACACCACGATCACAGATAGTTTTCAATTTCATATGCAAAAGGGTTGCAAACATGCTACGAGTATCTACCATAAAAAATTCAGACAGCCAGCATGGTTCAAATATTCTAATGACAATCTTTGCATCATTTGATTAAAAAAAATTAAAATATGAGATACATAATTTATGCACATTTCCTTTTTCAATTGAACATTAAAAAGAAAACTGATTGAAACTGTACTTTGTTAGCTTCATATTGATTTCCAATTGTAAATTTGCAAAATGGAAGTGGTGATTTATTTTATTACAGGGGGTTAAATAAAAAAAAAAACGCTAACGTTGTAGTATCTACAAATCGAAAGCCTCTTTTCGAGTATAATCACAACATTATGCAAATCGAATGTGTGGGAAAGTAAACTTGTTATACTACACAGAGAAAAAATTCACCAATTAAAGCATTAATCAAAATAAATCAAACCAGTAAATAAATTAACAGTATAAATTAAACGTTTAATTTACTTGGTTAAACGTTTAATTCAGTTGATTAAACTTTTAATTAAAACTAACTTTATTTTTGATTAATGCTTTAATTAGTGAAACATTTTCTTCTGTGTAAATTAAAGACTTAATTATGTCGATTATAATTTAACTGTTATCAATACCAATAAAAACTATTCGTGTGGAAAGGTCACCTTATCTATGGTTAGCATATTTTAAATTGAGACTCCCCCAAATATGTTAAATATTTTATAATTTATAACATTTAATGTTGCCGAAATAACCCTTAGAGACCAACATTTTGCGGTACTTACATTTTTCTTTCATTAGCATAACTTAGACATCACACTGGTGAATTTCGTGAAAATCGGCCCATAATTTATTATAGGCGCCATATAAAGCCTTCTCATGGAAAACAGCTCAGTACGCCTAAAACGGTAATAAATAATACAATTGTAGTTAAATTTGGTACATCACAGTTTCATAGAACTAGAAATCACACTGTAAAATTATTTCGTGAAGATCAGTTCATAATTACTATAGGCCCCATACAAATCCTACTCGCGGAAAACAGTTTATTACTCCTAAAACCGTAATAAATAATGCTATCATAATAAAATTTAATACTTCACAATTTTCTAGGACTAAAAATCCCACTAAGAAGCTTTGATGATCGGTCTATAATTTACCATATGCCACATATTAATGTAAAGCCCCTACTGGGAAATTAACGCAGTACGCATATAAGCATAGCAGATATGGATATTGCGTTAAAATTTGTTCCAACTTAGCTTCATATGGCTTAATAATGTCATGCAATTTTGTCATATACGGTCCATAGTTTACCTTAGATCTCATATTTAGCAGCCTTCTGAAAATCGCTGTAAACGCTAAAACTAATTTTACTGCTGAATTGAAATTCATTCTAATTTATGTTTTTTAATGCCACAAATCACTCTACACAATTTTGGGATAATTGGTCCACAATTTACCAAGGGTCTAATATAAATTTCTCTCCTGAAAATCATTCCAGCCCGGCTAAAACTATTACGAATCATGATATTTTACTCAAACTAGTTCAACTTTCTAAAAAGGAAAGCATAAAACTTTCCGATTGTCAGTCAATAATTTAATATTGGCCTAAACAGCAAACGTCTGTTTTTATAAAGATTAATTAATAATGTATAGATATCATATAGAGCCCACTCCTGAAATATTCGAAATGTCGGTGGGGGTTTCAAGGATTCGGCACAGCCGAATATAGCACTCTAACTTGTTAGTAGCCTGCATAAAATTAATGCATGTGAGTCTTTTGAAAGATGTGCGATTAGAACTCTTATTGAAAACAAAACAACTTATTAAAATTTGTCGTCCAGTTCTCTTTCAAAATAAAGTAAGATATATGTACATAAAAATAAGTATGATGGCTGAAATTTGTGAGGATTATGACTTTTTCAATTCTTATAAAATTCAAAATTTAAGATATTATACAGAAGTATATTTAATAAAATCTTTCCTCCCGGTCAGGAGTGCGCCATCTCAAAAATTCTTCGTAAGCGAATCCGCTTTTCTTACTTCCTAGAAATAGCTAGATGTCAGTGCAAACTGTGGCTCCATCTTGTTGGAAGAACGATTCATTTGATGTTCAATAAAAATGTTGGGATTTCGGGTGACCATATCTTGGAATTTTGCTTAGTTACGTGGGCCTCATCGTTCATTATTCGCAGAACAAAGAACTTTGGTTAGGCTCCATTACAAATTTCCCAAGTTTTTTAAAGTTAATTCCAAAAAAAAATAAAAAAGGCCTTAAAGTTATTTATGTGCCACCATGTTCTTTGATCATAAACTTAAAAGATGAAACACATATTTAAATAGTGATTTTAAATTGAATATTTTATTAATTAGGGCACCTTATTTATATCATTGTGTTTAATACAACATTTTACCATCAACTCCAAATTATAATTAGCAAATGTTCCATTAAATCTTTGACGGTAATTTTTTTCTTATATATATTGATTATTGAAAAACTAGAAATAAAATATCTAAATGGCGTTTCAAAAATCTTTCAAACCAAAACAATTAAGCATTTTATATCCGTGCCTTGAAACTTGAAGACATCTGCTTGGCAACTTTAGATACTGAACTAATAACGGCTTAAAAATCGAATAATAAACAACAAAAATCGCTACCACTTTTAAATTTAATATTTGTGAGGTGTTTTTTTTTTTGGAGACCCCAAGAGGGAAATGTTTGCTGCATTCATATTTAAAATTTCATATCAATCCGTCCAGCTAATCAAAAATCACATATATATTCCCAAAAAATTTTATTTTGCCCCGCTGTAAAGTGGGTTAAGATGGTATATTTGTATATATATATATATATATTAGGCCGGGTCGATTTGTGGGGAGCCAAAAAAATCGCCCATGGCTCAGTGAAAATCGTATTCTAGGGATCAAAAAGAAACTTTGCCGAAGGAACCATACCTTTAAAACGAATTCTACTACCCCCCAAACTGTTGTCTTTTTCCCGTAGGGTCAAGTTTTGAAAAATCCCACTTTGACCCATTTAGAGTGCCCCAATCGAGTCCAAATGTATGACCGACCCCCACTAACTTTGGAGGGCCGATCCACCCATGCCAGTGGCACACCCCCTGGAACTCACCTGGGGGGTTCCCCATACAAACATTTCAAAAAATCACAATTTTTGGCACTTTATTTTATTATTTTTTATTTATTTTATTTATTTTTATTATTTTATTTATTTTTTTCTCTTTAGAAATTTATTTAGAAGGAACATATGTAAATGAAAAAAATTAATTTAACTTAGTAATAGAAAAGAAAATAAAAAAATTACTGTTTGAAGTCTTTTTTGCTTTCAAGTCTGGGCAATTTCGCACGGCTCTCTAATGTCGTCGCCATAACAGCCTCTACATTTTCCGGTATAACTCGTTTGGAAACGTTAGCTAGCAATTGAACGTGTCGTTCTGTTCCTTGTATGTGTGATGGAATTTTTGGATCATTAAACGGTGGATCATCTTGATTTAAATATTCTTTCAAAGTATCGTATGGAATGCTTCGCGTGAATGGTGGTTCAAATACGTCATTTATGTCATTCATATTGATCATTTCCGTGTAACTTGTGCAATAAAAGTTTATATCTGGTTTTTTATAAGCTCTAAGTCCCGTTGGGTCGTCAACATGTTGATCGTGCATAAACTCTTTGAGGCGTTCGGGAACCAAACCGCATGCACATGGAGCTGCATTCAAATCGCATTTACATGTTCCAATGAAAAAAATTGCTTCCAGAGATTTTACATACTCTGTAAATTGTTGGGGTTTGTTTCTTCTCTTGATTTGCTCTTGATATTTGTCAAGCAATCTATGCAATTTATTACATACACTTTTTTTCAGCATTATTTCCATACCAAGTTTTTCCCAAATTCCAATCAACTTATCTTGTACTTGAATAGTGAATGCTTTATAGGACAACTTTTTTTGTTCGCTCAAGTAAAAATAATATTTCAAGATATCCAGATGGGTTGGTAAATTAAGACCAGTCAAATCAGTAGACACACCAAAAACCGTAACATCATGCCTGGGTATATGACTCATTTTGGTTTCGGTAGTTGTTGATGTTGTTATTGCTTCATCTTGCGGTGTAGAAAAATGTAGAGGCTGTTATGGCGACGACATGAGAGAGCCGTGCGAAATTGCCCAGACTTAAAAGCAAAAAAGACTTCAAACAGTAATTTTTTTATTTTCTTTTCTATTACTAAGTTAAATTAATTTTTTCATTTACATATGTTCCTTCTAAATAAATTTCTAAAGAGAAAAAAATAAATAAAATAATAAAAATAAATAAAATAAATAAAAAATAATAAAATAAAGTGCCAAAAATTGTGATTTTTTGAAATGTTTGTATGGGGAACCCCCCAGGGGAGTTCCAGGGGGTGTGCCACTGGCATGGGTGGATCGGCCCTCCAAAGTTAGTGGGGGTCGGTCATACATTTGGACTCGATTGGGGCACTCTAAATGGGTCAAAGTGGGATTTTTCAAAACTTGACCCTACGGGAAAAAGACAACAGTTTGGGGGGTAGTAGAATTCGTTTTAAAGGTATGGTTCCTTCGGCAAAGATTCTTATTTTGATCCCTAGAATACGATTTTCACTGAGCCATGGGCGATTATTAAATCGACCCGCCCTAATATATATATATATATATATATACATATTTATATGTTTCTTTTTATATGTATTGGCCATACATTGTACAATTAGCCGGTCCCACAAAGGAGGAGGATGGGAGGGACAGGAATTAGGAAGATGACCGTTAAAAATTCCCTTTGAATCAGTGGACTAAAAGTAAATGGTATCATCACCTAGAAAAGCAGATTTTGCTGTAGGCCAATAACCCACACAAATAAAAAAATTATTACAGAAACATTAAAATAATAACTGTTTCTTAATTAGAATATGATAAGATATAAAACCAAATTTTCTTTTAATTATAATAGAAGTGGACGGACCACTTTTTTCTACTTACAAACACGTTTTCCCTATATATTTACGAGATTTTTTATGTACAGAAACGTGTTCTATATTAGTGCACATTTGTAACTAATTAACGCCTAAACCATTTTTCCTCAAATATTCATCAATAAATAGGTGTTTTGTGTTTTATTTTTATTTATTGAATATACACATTAAATACACTGACCACAAAAAGGCTTACCATCACAAAAATAGAAAACAAAAGAACAAATACACAATATATACGACTACAACAGGTACACAAATATAATAAAAAAATGTAACGGTATGACGATCCTTCTAACAATTGACCAACTGCTGTTTCGCAGGTACCGAAGGCGAATCTTACTTCTATCTCATGTTACTGATTGTATGCACTGGTTGAACAAATTGCGGCCTTTAACGATACGGAGCATTAAGTCTAACACACAGTTGTTATATGCAGCGCATAATTAGTCAAGTGTTCATTTATCACAGCAGTGTCAAAAACAATGAATGAAAGAATATGCACTTGCATAGTCTGGAAAATGGTGTTAACTGTGGTCAAGGAAATTATTGGGATTATACAATTTTCCCTTTTAATCTGTTTTTTTTTTTTTGACTGTGAGTATGATTAATTTCGATATTTAACTACCGGAAGCAGAATGTTGATTATTCGTTTATGAGAATAAATTTAAAAATCTTTAAGTTGTCCACATGTTGCTTAACCAAAGAATGGGAAAATAATCACGCAAGACTTAATTGATACCTAACATTTTGTTAACAAAACGGTATTATAAGGTTGATCTTATATTTTACGTAATCTCTAGATGAACATGTTTGTATGTTAATATACCGCTCAAGATATGTTAAGTTTCTTTGCATAAAAAAATGATTGCTTTCTAAATTTTTAGTTATTCAATCTTTTTTATTTTAAATAGAACATAATATTTTCTGTTTTTGTTATACATACAAATACATTTTCACATAACGGCAGAAACATCCTGTTTTCATCATAAATTTAAAAGATGTACTTATGTATGTTTATATAGACCGGTGGAACACTAGCCACTTAAAAACAACAAAACCAAATTTATCTAGCGGTTTTTGTACTCGTACTGTATCTAAAAATACACTCACATAAAAACATTTATATCTAAATGAATGTTTTTTTGGATCTTCTTGAGTTACTATTGTTGTATGTTTCTTTTGTTCTACAAGTTTGAAGTATTGTCTTTGTTGTTGATCTTGTTTAAAATAGGTGCATGTATAAACAATATCCTGGGAACCTTTTTATGCTCACTATGATCCATTTATAAATGGGAATTAGAGACGAATATTATTAGATTTGCCTTTAGTCAATAATATCACAGCCAACAGGTTATGAGTCCGACCATAGTATTAACGCTTTATTTGCCTTAGGGGATCTTTGATAAATTGTTAAAATTATAAAGTCGTGACCTTAGTCGGAAAAAGTGCAAATTATTCAGTAGAAACAAAAAACTGTGAAATTTTTTTTTAAGTAGACTTTTTGGGAATCTGTAAATGCAGTTTTTTTTTCTTAAGTGCATCCTCTTAAATTACCAGTAGTCGTAGGATTTTAAAATAAATAATTTGCTGAATTATAGGCTTTTTTGGACTTAGCACATTTATTTATTTATTTATTTATTTTATTAATTAATTTCATTTCCTGTACAACAAGACAGGGACGTAAAATGTTACAAGAATATTTTATTACATATAATTATTACAAAATGATTCATAGTATTAAAACAAACAAAAAATACAATTATTAAAAAAGAATATAAGTCATATAAAACATTTTCAATCGAGAAACAAAAACAATTATGAAAAAAAGTTACGACTTAGTTGTTGATTTAGTGGAAGAAGGTTCCAAAGACGAGCGGCATGAATAAAAAACTGCCATTCGGAGACTAAGGTTTGATGCCGTGGACTTATAATATTATGGTTCCTTTGAGATTGAAAAAAACCGTATCTTCTCAAATAAATATTTGAGGGTTTTAGTGTTTATCACTCTGTGTAAAAAAATAAGTGTTCGGATTTTCAAAAGATTTCGAAAGAGACTCCATACAGACTGTTTGAAACAGATGAAACACGATCGAAACGTCTTAGACCGTACACATGTCTCAAAATATTGTTGAATAAAGTATTTAATTTTCTTTTGCTAATTGAATCACAGTTTGGAATCAGATATGTCTTGGCAATTAAAAGTCTTATCCTCAAAGGGGTATAGTATTGTGTCAACCATAGGGCCCGTAACTTAATATAGGACTGACCAACTGAAGAGTTCACATGATCGTTGCAAGTGAGACTATTGTTAAAATTATTTCCAAATTTTTCGCTGCTTTCACAATCTCAATCTTCTCACCATTTATGACAATGTTATCAGCAATGATGGGAACAATGGTATGAGCAATACTTTTTCTACATATAGCAATGCACTTAGATTTCCGAGGATTCAAACAGAGCCCGTTTGCAGAAGCCCACACGTATATTTTGTTCATTTCAATATTTACAGATGATATACCCAAAGCAATACTACTCACATGGCTACTTAAATAAAGTTGCACATCATCCGCATACAAGTGGACTTTGCAATTGGATAATTGTTCAGGTAAATCATTTACATATATCGAAAAAAGAATTTGGCTCTTTGAAATTTCATTATTTCAGTAGGGACTTAGCATATTTTCATTAAATATGTTTTCTTTTATTTCTGGAATTTAATTTAATTTATAACCAAAATAGCTCAATAAAACTATTAAAAAAGTAAATGTATTTTGTGTTTTATTTTATTGGTGTTGATAAAAAGAGGTACATAATATTAAAAAATAAGTACATAATATTTAGAAAAACCAATCATAGATGAGTTAGATCATCATAAAAACGGTGATGGTCCTTAGGTAAGGTCAGTTTTAAAAGTTGCAGGTCTTCATATATTCTTGTCGTTATTTACCTTCTTTCGTTGTAGAGTGGTTCCAAACTGGAAAAATTAATAGGTTTTATTTTTTTTCTGTGGTAAATTTTTCCACTCTTCGGTGAAACGAAGTTTATACTTTATTTCACAATTTGGTGTATATTTAATTGCACAAATATCCGTTACCTTGTGATCTCCTTTACCTCGTCCAGGCCGAAAGCTTTTAAAAAATTGCAAGGTGTTAACATGTTTAAAAAACGAAAAGTCCAAATATGTAACGTCGCATGGTTCAGGCTTTTTTCGGGCTTTTCTGCAAATATCAATATATTAAGCAGGGACAGAAATATTTCTATTTTTAATTGCACGTCAATGATGGAGTCTACACTATCAACTTCCATTTGTGTATCGTTATGTAATGTTGAACTGCTGAATTCAGCAAGGCATTACTCATTATGGTGTTTCGATTTTGGTAGGTACAGCCGTCACTATAAAAAATAATTTTTTTCGGTTTTTCGTTTTCACAAAGGACCTTTTGTTCGATGGAGTACATCTATATGCTCGAAAATTCTTCAGCACCTAATCTAACTTCCACTTCATTCCATATCAATAAGCTTTATTGTTTTAAAGGTTAAAAAAACAAGTTGTGGACTTGCAGCTTCGTGCGGTAGTACATGCTGCTTACCTGGGATCTTGGAGCCATCAATGCGGCTTGAAGGTCCACTGCGAAAACATGTTTTTCTTCATTACGGTCTTTAATTTTTTAATTTCTGGCCTCTTCCGACTGAAAATCGTGCACATATTTGGCATAGGTCTTTTTAGGAGAAAACAATGCCAGATTTTTGGAAAAGAATGTTTGATAAAAGACCGCAGTAGAAAGAGGACGAATATTTCTTCTAGCGCACCAGTCACTAACCTAAAATTCATGGAGCTTATTTTTCGAACTCTACTCCGCTAATAAATACTTTTTTGAGTTTTGTCGCGGCAATAATGGGATTCCATTGAAGGCAGGGAATTAAAAAAGGAATTCAAGCATTGCCTTTCTGCTGTTGAATTCTTTTCTTTTTGAGCAGTTTTCTTTAAACATGCTTTTGAAACTAACGGCTTGTTTATTCATTCAAAACAGGTTGCCTGCCAATGTTCATAGTATTTAAGAAAAATGTCTTGCATACTCAAATGTTGTGGTTTTCTAATCTAAAATAGTACTGGTACGTTCGACATCTTTTGGATTCGTCGGACACTTTTCGATTTCGAGTTCTTTTATTTAAAACAATTTTTTTTAATCACAACTAAATAAGCCTTTCATGATCCGAACATTAAATGGAATCAACTCAACATTAAAAGGCATAATAACTACAATGCCTAAAGAATTTAATATTCCATTATTGGTCAAAATTTTCTTACTCCATTGAAAGCCAAAATAGATTTAGAAATAAGAAATATATTGACATATTCGGAAAGAAAATCCTATTTGATGAAGAATCGCCATATCATATAAACAGTATCCAAACTATTAACGATACAAAATTTCAAAATATCGACAAATTAAATTTAAGTAATTTAAATAACGAAGAATACATAAAAATAACAAAACTATTAAATGAATACAACGACTTATTCTGTAAAGATGGCGATATTTTAACTTATACAGAAGAAGTACAACATGAAATCCCAACAGCTATTAAGACAACTTTTTATATACAGGAGATTCTCTCTCTGAATATCATTTAGGAAAGTAGTTCTCCGTTTAACAGTCCTCTGAACAGTTTCGAAAAAAATTGACAGTTCTGGTATCAAAAAGTGGAGACTCGTTGTAGATTATAGAAAACTCAACGAGTTTACAAAAACAGACAAGTTCCCTATTCCGCATATGGAAGCTATACTCGATAAATTGGGTAGAGCACAATATTTTCCAACCCTAGACCTTGCAAAAGGTTTCCACCAAATTTTGGTAAAACCTGAGGTTAGGGCGAAACCCGCATTTTTTCCTCCATTCGGTCACTATGAATTCATAAGAATACCGTTTGGGTTAAAAAAATGCACCATCGACCTTCCAAAGGCTTATGAACTCCGTGTTGAAAGGTTATATAAATAAAATTTGCGTTGTATATTTAGACGATATTCTAATATTCAGCACATCTTTAGATGAGGTTAATTAAATACCAGAAAAAAATGTTCAATCGGCTCCAAGAAACTAAATTAAAAATACAAAGTGATAAATGTAGTTTTCTACAACGCTAAACTGAGTTTTTAGGTCATATTCTCACCCCTCAAGGTGTAAAACCTAATCCAAAAAAAATTTAAATTATTCCAAATTTGAAAATTCCAAATACTCAAAAGAAAGTTAAGTCTTTCCTAGGGATGACGGGGTTTTATAGGAAATTTATATAGAATTACGCCAAAATTGCATTCCCAATGACAATATTTTTAAAGAAAAATGAAAAGTCAATGTTAATGATCCCAATTTCATTAAGGTACCCAAATTTCAATAAAAATTTAAATTAACAACAGATGCTAGCAATTTTGCACTAGGGGCTGTTTTAACGCAAGATGGCCATCCAATCTGTTATGCATCCAGAACACTTAACGACCATGAAAAAAATTAAGTCTAGGACACTCAGTATTTTAGACCTTATTTATTCGGGGAAGAATTTGATCTCAGTACAGATCATCAACCACTTAAGTGGCTGCAAGCCAAAAATAATGGCAAAAATATTAACCCCAGATTACAAAGATGGCTTGTCCTCCTTACGGACTATAATGCCAAAATTGAATACATTGAGGGAAAAGAAAATCATACTGCGGATTATCTTAGTGGTTTCGAAGAGAGAGATTCAGCAGAAAATATAAATGTAGGTGACAATTTGATAGAAAATAGATCTACGTCATCATTAGAAGTGGAAACAATGCTTTCTCAAGAGGAAAATGTTAACGACAATTTAAAAATTTTAACCACATTTGTTAATTGCTTTAAATTTCAAATAGTAATAACTGAAAGAAAAACTATGGACTCGATGTGTATATTTGACAAAATCAGTATCTTTCTAGATAACGATGACCTAAATTTCCCGGGAACAGGTAATTATCTCAAACAATTTCCACTTAAGGGACAGGTTGCAGTGTTTTCAAATGTCAATGAAAGAAAATATTATCAATTTCAAAAAGTTATAGAAAATTTATACTAAAATAGAACCGATGTAAAATTTTTTCAATGTTCATATTTTGCTAAAGATATTGATGAACTGAAAAACAAATATCGTTATATCATAAAAATGAAACAGGTCACTCCGGAATCAACCCAACATACGAAGGAATAAGATACAAAATATATAACCCCAATTAACGATTCACGAAGTAATAAATAACTGCGATTATTGCACATCCGCGAAATATGATAGAAGCCCAATAAAACCGAAATTGCACCTTACCGAAAGTCCACTAATGAATTAGTACATGTCGATACATACGTAAACACGAAACAATCGTTCATTATTTTCATAGATAAATTCACTAAGTTCGCAATTCATTTCCACCTTCCTGACAGAAACAATCAAACCATAACTCAAAAACTAAGAGAATTTTTAGCTATTAAAGGCAATGTAAAAAAAATTCGTATTCAACACAGTCAATATTCGAAAATTCCTACATAATAACAATATATTATATCATGCAACAAAACCAAATAGCCACACAGGAAATTCGAAAAAAACGACTTAATAATACCATAACCGAAAAAAATTAGAGTATTAAATTTAGAAGACAATATACCAATTCTTTCACAAATGGCAAAATCAATTAAATTCTCTAATAATACTTACCATTCATCAATTAAATGTACTCCCTTTGAAGTGGACCAAAATAAAATAGAGCACAAGAAAGAATTGGAGCAAACAAAAAAGAGAACTAAAGAAAGAAAACGAAAAAAGAGAAGAATATATTGAAAACAGAAGAGAAAACTATAGAAGCTTAAGACATAAGGAAGACTGGATAATATACATCCTACCAATATCAAACGTCCCTTAAATTTTCAGAAATTCATATGGATAATAATTGCCCTGACAATCATCCCAACGACTAAAGGTACACTTCATCAGAATTAGAATTATATCAGTGGAAATAATTAATCAAACAATTACTGTACATCATTTATTAAAATGATAAAATAATAGAAGATATAGAATTAAAAATAACAAATTGACATATACCCCCAAATGGTCTTATCGAAAGTCAAAGCCTAAAAACTAAAATTAAATCAATCAGCCCTCGAAACTCCACTCACAGGAAAAAGAGAGGAATCCTAAATATTATTGGTTCAGCACAGAAATTTTTGTTTTGTACTAGGGATGACGAAGATAGAAATGACAGTTTAACCCATTTAAATTTAGTATCCGAAAATAATCACTATGCTATAGAAAACCTCAACAAACAAATCATAATAAAGGATCACTTTCAGAAAAGTACCAATTTACTTCAGTCTACTATGCAATCAGATCGCAATACAATCAATACTGCCTTCGATGATTTAAAAACGAAAAATAATCATATAGCAGTCAAATACAGAACAGCATTGCTTCAGCTAAGAACCACATATTACACCCAAATATACTCGTACTTACATCTGACGAAATCATGACTTATAACATTGAGTTTTACAAACTTCAACTTATAAAACTAGACGTTATGTACTACAAAGACGATTTATTAGTGATTGCCCTAAAAATACCTTTAAATTCTTATACCACTGATTTACGGGCAATATTCCCAAGGCCAAATTCCAATTTTTATGAAATAACTGATAATATAGATTCTTTTGTAAATAGTGATAACACAACATACAAATTCAAAAAAAAATACCCCATTAAAATACATGGACATAAGTTCAAGCTGTATACTAATAGGAAACTGCAAGTTAAGGCAAAACAAAAAAATTCAAATAATAAATATCGATGATGAAACAATAATAATAAAAAATGCCATAAGTAAAACAAATTAATTCAAAATTGTGACGATAGGGAATTTAGTTTGAATGGAAATTATTTAATATCCTATTATAACTGTGAAATCCAAATTGATTATTATGTATATCTCAACAAAAATGAAATGACATTTGACAAATTTAACTATGAAACTATTATAAATGCCTTTACAGAAGATTTCAATATATCGTTTCAGAATATACCATATGAAAACAATTATCAAAATATAAAAAAAATAATTGAAGTTACATAAAAATATAAGCATTCCATAGCTTTTCAATAATAGTTTTTCAATAATTATCACAATTATTCTTATAATTATTGTACTAACTTGTTTTCGGAAAAAAAATCGAATTAAAATTAATATAAGTCAACCCTCTCCTAAAATAAAATAAATTGAAAAGATATGAAATAGAAGAATAAATAATTAAATTCAGGAGAATTTTTTAACAAAAAGTAGAGGAGTTACATAAAACTACTGCTTATATGTATATATTTGAATATACATACATTAGTTACATATAACTACTGCTAATATACATTAGACCGTCTCACTTTTCATTTTTTTCGAAATTATACATATACATATATAAGTTAAGGACTCTCCACTTGTGTTCACTAAAAAAATTACTAAGGCGCAACCAACAGCGCCTTTAACAAATTAAACTCACTTTTAATATTTTACAACGAAAGATTATTTATTAATTTTCACGACAAGATTCTTTATTAGTTTTCACTACAATAATTATTTAAGGTACTGGATCGATTTAGCTCGCAACCAAGACTAACTGTTTTTCCGTCATTCTTATTGGCTCTTCGGTTCTTCCATCACGTTACCACAACATGCGCCAATATGCAGACGCTGATCCAGCAAAATAGTTTTTCCAAGAATTAAGTTCAAGTAAGCAATTTGAAATAAGACCGGATACGCGTGTAAAAATTAATCAATTGTTGGTAAATTATTAACTGCTGATTATGCCGAATTAATTTGGTTGTCATTGGCAGCGGTGCCGTTAACTCCTCTCTCTTTAAGCATCACATTTTTTGGTTGGGCGGAAGGATCGGATGTTTGTGGAAATTTGACTGTTGGCAGGTTAATTCTTCTAGTTATCTTATGCCACAAGACGCCAACGCAAATTCCCATCGCAATCGCGATACCCATATGTGTTCCAAGTGACAAGTTTAATTTCAAACCAAGATATTCAAGTTTATCCACGTTGTGAAAACTTATATTGTGAACTTGATCGATGTCCACTAGTAGTTTTCGTCAGCCACGCTGGTTAGGACAGGGGGCAGTGGTTGTAGACTCGAAACAGATGTGCTGCAGAATGTTTCGTTATTGATCAATATGCTTTCATTATATAGCTGTATCAGGTAAGTTCCATTGAGCGTTTCTGTATGCCCCCGGGTTCTAAGGACACCTTCAAAATTTGTTAAGAAGATAATATCGGTTGTTAACATTTCTATTTTATGCGTCCTGATCATCTTATAGCGGCAGTTCGCAATTCCTCCTTTGAGCAGGCGTGATATACAGGTCTCTTCAGCCAGTTTGATTAGAGATGTTTGTTTGCAGACTGTCACTTTGTTGATGTTTAGGCAGGGGTTTTTCACACCAAACGTTTCGTTTTGACTTAGGGGTATTTCATTAAATGGAAGTTCAATTTGTCTACCGATTCTTATTGTTGCCCTCGTGATGAGTCGATGATAAAAGTCCTTCTTCAGCTTTGGAATGGAAGGAACATATAGCAACAGTGACCCATTGGTGTATATGGATGGATTTCCGTATTCAATAGCTTCAATGGCGTTAGCGTAGGGAAGTGTTTCCATCTCTGAAATAGTGTTCTCGACTTCGGCTCTATTCAATAGATTTCTTTTTTTAGCCAGTTGACAAGCCCTTACTATTTCACTAATAGTATCCTTCAGAATGAGAACTTGATTTATAGTGTTCATCCCAAATCTCTCAGCCTCTTTTCCATTGCTGATATCGTTCATTTTAGTAATAAGTTCATTCGTTTATCTTGTACTGCTCATTGTTGTTGTTAACTATTGCGTTTTGAATTTTTAAAATGGAATTCCAATCTGCGGCATCTGGATTGCCAGCGACCCACTTCCATGCGGAGCCTATCCAGTCAATTGATCTTCGTGTTCTGCCACGTGTGGTTCCCAACTCGATGAGTCTCTCTTGTACTTGTGTCAGATGGTAAACCATTATTTCTTTAGTCTTGCCGGGCGTAGAGACGGCAAGATTAATCGCAAAGATTAAATTAATCGATTAATTTTGACCAATTAATGATTTAATTGTATCGTAGACTTGCTTTCAATTAATTGCAATTTTAATCGATTAATTGGCAAAATAATCGTTATTTTTTTTTAATATTTTTGGTATTTTATTAATTTTTTTTTCGATTTTTTTATTTTGAGCACATGTTCTTATCGGTGCTTGGCAGCATTGTTTCTTTGTTCTTTCTTACATCACTAAGATTCTTGTTAGACCTGAAATACACCACTTTTGTTGAAAGCAATCCTTTGATTCTCTTTTGAACGTTAAGGAGAGAAGAAGAGTGAAACATATTTACTTCTTCTTCTCTCCTACGGTTGAAGCCACAAAAGTTGCCCAATGTAAATAGGGACTTAGAAAGAAAGAAAGAAGATTCTTGTTCACTAACATTGCGCAAAATGGCACCTATAAAAAGTAAAGCGTGGAAATATTTTATTAAAGAAAAAAATAACCTGGTTGTGTGTAACTTTTGTAAAAAAAAGTTAACATTTTCAAACAACACATCAAACATGTTCCAGCATTTAAAATTGAAACATGCAGCTGAAGTTGATAAGTTTAAGGTAAGATAAAATAGTTAATTTCCTTCAAAGATTGGGTGCGTAATGCATTATTTTATAGCATGATTCCAAAACAAACGACGTTGACAGTGAAACTATTGATGAAAATAGTGTGGATACTGTGATCGATATTTCAAATACATGCGAAGGTAGCACAGATGAAATGCCGAGTAGTAGCGCCAGTCAGCCAAGTAGCCGGCCAAGTCAGTTGAGGAGCACCGTTAGTCAGCCATTACTTTTAAAAGCATTTTCCAACATTCAGAGATATTCCTCCGGAACAAAAAACAAAAAAATTACATATGGAATCATGCACATGATCGTCAAAGATAATTTGCCGTTTACCTTTGTCGAAGGTATGTTTTGTGTTCATTTATTATTCTATTATTTTATTCTAAGAAATTTAACTCTTATTAAAGGTGCTGGCTTCTTAGACTTTATGAAGGAAAATTTCCCACTTTACAAAGTCCCAACAAGGAACACGATACAGGCTGAAATTGATAAAATGTATGAAGTGGAAAAAAACAAATGTGTGTCATTGCTTTCAAATCTGCGTTGTGTAACCCTGACTACTGATTTATAGACTAATATAGACATGAAAAGCATGTTGGGAATAACCGTTCATGGGTTGCTTGATACAAAGCCATTTAATGGAACAATTGGTGTGTATGAATTGAGTGAGTCCCATACAGCTTCCCATATATCTGAGATTTTGTGCGTTGCAATGAAAAATTTTTCTATTGAGGAAGATAACGTTAAGGCTGTTGTCACAGGAAAAAAACGTCAAATTCCATGTTTCGCCCATACGCTGAATTTGGTGTGTTCGAATTCATTAGACATTTCTGCTGTACTAGGTATTATTTTAAAATGCAAAACAATTGTGAAATGGTTCAACACAGCGTTAAAGCCAATGACGACATGCGAAAGGTGCAAGCAGCCGCTGGAGTACCAGAGGGTAAATTTTTGAAACTTTTACTAGATGTAAATACGCGCTGGAATTCCACCTATTATATGATCGAGCGGTTCATCAAACTAAGCGCCTAAGTCAGCCAAGTTTTGTTAAATTACCCGGATTCTCCGCCCATGATAACGTCAAGAGAAAAGGATGAACTAATGGAAATATGTACATTATTAAGACCTTTAGAGGCCATGACAGTGCAGATAAGTGGCGAACGACATGGAACTCTCAGCCACATAATACCTCTAGTTCATTGCGGTCATGAGCAAATTTTGAAAATTCACCCATGTCAACCAGCAGCACAAAAACTGAAACAAGAAATTTTAAAGCAATTTTATAAAAGATTTGCGACCATAGAACAGTCCTTCCTCTTAGCTGCATCCACTATCTTGGATCCCAGATTTAAAAGGGTTAATTTTAAGGATCCATTGGCTTTGTCGTCGTTATTAAGATATATTCGTGCTGAAATAACCGAAAAAGATGACAATATGGAAACAGCAAGTGAGTCATCGGTTGAATCAGAACATGATTTTGATTTCTGGGCACCACACAAAACTCTCGCGCACAAAAAAAAGAGAGCATGTGACGATGTTCAACCTCAAGACGAGCTCACTTTTTATTTAAACTCCCAAGTTTTGCCACTTAAATCGAACGTAGTAGATGCTTGGGATGACATGAAAACAGTTAATCCCAAGCTCTATGAAGTCTCTCAAAATTATTGCCACTTTATTGGAACATTTTCCAAGGCTGGATCCACCGCAACATTAAAAAGAAATCGACTAACAACTAAAAGGTTGTCAAAATTATTATTTTTACAAACATGGCTGAATAAAAAATAACAATTTTTCAAGTAAATTGCTTTTAATTATTTTTTTTTTTTTGTATAAATCAATCGGCAAGTAATGGACAACTAATCGATTAATTCTTATTACTATTTTATTTTATTTCTGGAGTGCTCCGTAGAGATCGCAGAAATTTTAGTTCGTTATATTGAGACCTTTACTCAGGTCCCTGCTCGGGCGCCAGTTAAGGACTCTCCAATTGTGTTCACTAAGAAAATTACTAAGGCGCAACCAACAGCGCCTTTAACAAATTAAACTCACTTTTAATATTTTACAACGAAAGATTATTTATTAATTTTCACGACAAGATTCTTTATTAGTTTTCACTACAATAATTATTTAAGGTACTGGATCGATTTAGCTCGCAACCAAGACTAACTGTTTTTCCGTCATTCTTATTGGCTCTTCGGTTCTTCCATCACGTTACCACAACATGCGCCAATATGCAGACGCTGATCCAGCAAAAAAGTTTTTCCAAGAATTAAGTTCAAGTAAGCAATTTGAAAAATTTGAGTCAAGTCAATTTAAGTAAAAACTCGTACCAAAACCTTGATTGAAATTTTTTGAGCTATGGACTGATTTGGCTCATTTTTAACATTTAATACTCTATATATGTATATGAAACATTTTTAAGCCAAATTTTATCATCCTAGCTTCATGCCAAAACTATAATTTCGTGAAGAAAGAATATTTCAGGTAAAAAAGAAAAAAAATTATAAATTTAAAGAAGATATAAAGAAGTTAAGGTTTACAGGTCCAAATGAGAGATTTATGGGTATAAATTACAGGCAGTCGTGGTTTTTTGTTCATAACTTTGCATTTGTAGACCAATCTGGCTGAAATATAATAGCAAACTATTCCGTACTATATCTAATATAAATGTATAGCAATGTTTATATATGAGTCTTCGGAAATCCCATTTCAACAAACACATGGTTAGATTGACATCGTTAAACCAACTTTGCAATTCATAAGGATTCAGAATATACTATATACTTTATGGGGCCTAATATTAATATTGTAGCCATTACGAAAGGAATGACAAACTTATATAAGAATATATACCCTCTGTTGTGAACGGTATACAAATTTGAAATTTTTTAGAAAATGGTCCGATTGAAAGTATCTTTTATTCTTAAGACCTTGGAAAAAACCTTAGATTAATATAATATAGTAATTAAAGGTTTACAAAACAAATTTTTTATGAAAATTTTCCTTAAGAAACGTTTGTTAAATTTAACAAAGAACGTTTCCTGATGATCTGGTCTAAGCAACCAGTGAAATGCGCATACACAGAAAAGTGTTTTATCAATTAAAAAATGGTTTAAAAAGTATTTAAATTTAATTAATGTGATAATTGAAACATTTATTTTTTTGTTGAATGAAAATTAAAAATTTACAGCCAGGCCCACAATGTCGACAAGAACATTTCTTTCGCATTTTTATATTGAAAACAATAATAAAAAACTAATACTTGTTTTTGTTTTCAATATAAATATACGAAAGAAATGTTCTTGTCGATATTGTGGGCCAGGCAGTAAATTTTTATTAAATTAATATATTAGTTGTTTTGAAATAAATTTTCAATTAAAATTTTAATTAAATAACAAAAAGTCTTAATTGACTTTTTTTGCTTAAAATAAAATAATTAAAACATGTAGAATTATTGTTGGGAATTGTCAATATTTATTTAAATAAATTAACACATTGTTTGAATTGGCAAAGTTTTTTGATCACTTTTTTAATTAAAATTAAAAATATCATTTATCGAAAAAAGTTTTTCAAAATTTTAACATTTTTAGTAATCAAAATTTTTTATTTTTCGAATTTATTCTATGAGTTAAATTTCAGTTATGTATTTTATAAAGCTTTTTGTAATAGCTCTATTCCTTAAATTTTTTTAGGAATGACTTTATACACTACCAGACTATTATATTGTATTTTCTTGTTACATTTTACTTTAGCTTTCCGTTGGATAGCAATGAAGTATATTTATACAATTATTAGACACCAGCAGAATGTAATGCATTTCCTGGCCCGCTACGGCCTTCGTCTGGTAGTGTATAAAGTCATTCCTAAAAAAATTTAAGGAATAGAGCTATTACAAAAAGCTTTATAAAATACATAACTGAAATTTAACTCATAGATTAAATTCGAAAAATAAAAAATTTTGAATATAATAAAAGTGCTTATGAAAAAGAAATAATTCCCAATATCTATTTTTAGTAATCAATATAATCATTTTGGTAATAGGTGCAAAATCACCAACTTGTTTGCTTAATATTATGAATTTGGAATAAATTTGGGGATTGGAGAAATTTAATAATTTTTTCTGTGTAGGAACAGCTTATCCTCCAACAATAAATTGCAGTATTTTTATCAATTATTTAAAAAAGGGAATTAAACACAACAAAACAAAATCTTTTAATAAGTAATTGTATTCCAAAAAACAACTTTGATAATTTAACAAACAATTTCATTAACATACGGCGATATATGTGTGTATATAATATGTTTTTGTTTGCTTGTTTTTAAATAAAAATCGAACAAACTTTGTTTAAAATCTAAATTTAAATTATCCTATTTTTTTGAACAGAAAAAGACGATTTTTTTATTTTTTCTCATAAAATTAACGATTTTTTCACAATTTTTTCTGGCAGCCCTGCTGCTGACTCTTAATTTTAATCTTAGCTCTAAGTTAGACTGAATTGAAGAATAGGGACAATTCATAACTTTAAGCTTGAACATTTTTGGAAATAAAAGTTCAGTTTTAAAATAAGCATAAACAACTGAAGTTGTTTAATTATTTAAATCACGTCCTTCTTTTCTTTTATCGTAAGTCCATCTTTTGCCTACTTTTTGTCTTCCAAAATAACCTTTACCTCTTTCTCTCCGTTTTTAATCTCTTGGCCCAAGCAAAACAGGGGTTTCTGCACTACCTCTCCTCTTGCGTTTTTTCGATGTCGATGGTAACTCATACGAATCATCGGAATCACTATTAAATCCATAGGGAACAAGACCTTTAACTCCATCATCCGACTCAATTTCACAATCGTCACAATTGTAGTTATTTTTCTCATGGCAAATATCTAACATAATTTATAAAATTATCCAACTTGAAAAGAAAAGACTTTATTAAAAAAAAAATTTGTTCCTTTCAACTGGACTTGGCATATTTTCTTACTTTTTAAAATTTTTTTTGGACTAAGCATATTTGCCTACCACTGTATTCCAGCAAGAAAAAACCAAATAATGGTATTATTTTTGCTTGTAAATGATGTATTTTGAATTATACTAGCAAGCTACATCAAAATCTCAATTTTAACGAAAAGTGGACTTAGAACTTTTCCGACTAAGGTAACAAAATAACAATATTTTATGTACTCTTTGAATTTACACCTTCACCATCAGCTACCAACAGTAAGTTTTTATACACACACCACAATATGCATTTATGCTGATGGTTGTAACGCCTTGAAATAATGATCCTAAACGAGGTCCGTCCGGATGGCTGGCTGGAAGGCTGTCCATGTTAACCTTGTGCGCAAAGTACAGGTCGCAATTCTGGAGATAATTTGATGAAATTGGGTATATAATTGGCACAACGACCGAGCCTATTGAAAATGTGGTAAAATGGTTCATAATTAACCTAGCCCCCAACAAGCTTCTTTCCGGAATAGGGTCTTTGTGCCCAAAAACCATCTTATTATGTTAGCATTTAGATTTAATTTGATCCAAACTTATTTTATTAAAATTAAAATCTTCTTACCAAATCGGTCCATATTTGACCATATATACCACTCCCGGAAATAGCTCTCAATACCTTTACTTCCTTATAAATGTTGGTATTAACATACAAATGGGCAATAATAACTTTTGGGATAGATATGTCATGACAAAATCTTGTCTTGGTAGGTCCAAAATCTCATATAGATAAAGATGTCTAAATAATATTCGGCACTAAGAACTTTTAAATGGATCTTAGCCACATAATTTCGTGATTGTCCATGGGTCTCAAATAGGGTACACTCGCAAAATTAAACCACGACTGCCTCTAATTTTACCTATAAGCCACTAGTGGCTGTTTTTCTGTATATCTGGAGAACAGCAAGAGCCAAAGTTTCCAAATTTGCGTCAAGCATCTTGGTTAGCAACACACAATGGATATCTGCATATCTGAAACTTCTTGAAAACTAGCAACTTCAAAAAATTTTGTATATTTGCATTTGTGCAAGTAATTTTTTTTTTTGTAATTTGCGTGAGAGACCAATTTATTCTTAACACCTTTCACTGCGCGCCGGGTACACTTTAGAGATCAGCAAAGCCGAATCATGACTCATAATTTCTTGTACTTATACGCACTCATACTTATTGTAATTCGATCGAAACTCATATTCACTCAGAAGTTTGATTTTACTCATCGTACTCATACTTAGAACATTTATGTAGTGGTTGATTTAGATTCAACAGAACTCAATGTGCATAAATATCAATAATAATAAAAAAATGTAATTTCCCCAAAATGTTTCTGTATAAACTTACAATTTTATGCTTTTTTATATTTTTATACATTTTATACTAGTTAGAAACTGTTAAATGACTAAACTTGTAAATATACTTGGATGAGTTAAATGAGCTGAATCAATGTGAGTATTATAAGTATTTTCCTGAAATTACAAATCAAATTGAGGTCATTTTTAAATGTGTGAGTATGAGTGAATCAGAGTAGTTGAGTTTAAATGAGTTCTACTCACTTATACTTAAAATTTCATGAGTCAGTATGAGTAGCGAAAAAGCGATTCATTGCTGATCTCTGGTACACATGCAAGTAATTACTTCCAAGCAGAGTATAGGTGTTAACATTGAAAATGTCGAAGAAATAGTCGAATGCCATGCATGAATGTTTACACACTCAAATGAAAGCTCTTTATCAATCAGAGTTACCAAATGCGAAACGCAGATTCATTTCTAAATAAATTATTACTTGTTCTAATGAAATTAATGTTTTAAAATTAAATCAATTTTCTACTTTATGTAAGAGTAAGAGTGCTTTAATCGGCTGTGCCGAATCTTTGATACCCTACACCGATAGTTAGAATATTTGCTCTCAAAAAGTTAAGAAAACTTGGATCTGTCTTATTTTTGCAAGTCATTTTAAATGTCAGTGGCGAAAAACTCGATTAGCTATGTAAATTAGAGCAATCCGATTTGTAGGGATAAAAATTTTTCGATATTGTTCCATCAAAAGAGTAAAAAATGAAAATAAAACGTTTTTTCGAAAAAAAAATCGTACAAAGCCTCAAGAAATACATTTTTTTGGAAAAAGTGCTGTCGCCATCGTTTTAAGCGTTAAATTTCATTTTGGAAAAAATTAAATCAGCCGATTTTTTTTTTACATACTAAAAAGCCTATATTGAGACCTTTACTCAGGTCCCTGCTCGGGCGCCAGTTAAGGACTCTCCAATTGTGTTCACTAAGAAAATTACTAAGGCGCAACCAACAGCGCCTTTAACAAATTAAACTCACTTTTAATATTTTACAACGAAAGATTATTTATTAATTTTCACGACAAGATTCTTTATTAGTTTTCACTACAATAATTATTTAAGGTACTGGATCGATTTAGCTCGCAACCAAGACTAACTGTTTTTCCGTCATTCTTATTGGCTCTTCGGTTCTTCCATCACGTTACCACAACATGCGCCAATATGCAGACGCTGATCCAGCAAAAAAGTTTTTCCAAGAATTAAGTTCAAGTAAGCAATTTGAAAAATTTGAGTCAAGTCAATTTAAGTAAAAACTCGTACCAAAACCTTGATTGAAATTTTTTGAGCTATGGACTGATTTGGCTCATTTTTAACATTTAATACTCTATATATGTATATGAAACATTTTTAAGCCAAATTTTATCATCCTAGCTTCATGCCAAAACTATAATTTCGTGAAGAAAGAATATTTCAGGTAAAAAAGAAAAAAAATTATAAATTTAAAGAAGATATAAAGAAGTTAAGGTTTACAGGTCCAAATGAGAGATTTATGGGTATAAATTACAGGCAGTCGTGGTTTTTTGTTCATAACTTTGCATTTGTAGACCAATCTGGCTGAAATATAATAGCAAACTATTCCGTACTATATCTAATATAAATGTATAGCAATGTTTATATATGAGTCTTCGGAAATCCCATTTCAACAAACACATGGTTAGATTGACATCGTTAAACCAACTTTGCAATTCATAAGGATTCAGAATATACTATATACTTTATGGGGCCTAATATTAATATTGTAGCCATTACGAAAGGAATGACAAACTTATATAAGAATATATACCCTCTGTTGTGAACGGTATACAAATTTGAAATTTTTTAGAAAATGGTCCGATTGAAAGTATCTTTTATTCTTAAGACTTTGGAAAAAACCTTAGATTAATATAATATAGTAATTAAAGGTTTACAAAACAAATTTTTTATGAAAATTTTCCTTAAGAAACGTTTGTTAAATTTAACAAAGAACGTTTCCTGATGATCTGGTCTAAGCAACCAGTGAAATGCGCATACACAGAAAAGTGTTTTATCAATTAAAAAATGGTTTAAAAAGTATTTAAATTTAATTAATGTGATAATTGAAACATTTATTTTTTTGTTGAATGAAAATTAAAAATTTACAGCCAGGCCCACAATGTCGACAAGAACATTTCTTTCGCATTTTTATATTGAAAACAATAATAAAAAACTAATACTTGTTTTTGTTTTCAATATAAATATACGAAAGAAATGTTCTTGTCGATATTGTGGGCCAGGCAGTAAATTTTTATTAAATTAATATATTAGTTGTTTTGAAATAAATTTTCAATTAAAATTTTAATTAAATAACAAAAAGTCTTAATTGACTTTTTTTGCTTAAAATAAAATAATTAAAACATGTAGAATTATTGTTGGGAATTGTCAATATTTATTTAAATAAATTAACACATTGTTTGAATTGGCAAAGTTTTTTGATCACTTTTTTAATTAAAATTAAAAATATCATTTATCGAAAAAAGTTTTTCAAAATTTTAACATTTTTAGTAATCAAAATTTTTTATTTTTCGAATTTATTCTATGAGTTAAATTTCAGTTATGTATTTTATAAAGCTTTTTGTAATAGCTCTATTCCTTAAATTTTTTTAGGAATGACTTTATACACTACCAGACTATTATATTGTATTTTCTTGTTACATTTTACTTTAGCTTTCCGTTGGATAGCAATGAAGTATATTTATACAATTATTAGACACCAGCAGAATGTAATGCATTTTCTGGCCCGCTACGGCCTTCGTCTGGTAGTGTATAAAGTCATTCCTAAAAAAATTTAAGGAATAGAGCTATTACAAAAAGCTTTATAAAGTACATAACTGAAATTTAACTCATAGATTAAATTCGAAAAATAAAAAATTTTGAATATAATAAAAGTGCTTATGAAAAAGAAATAATTCCCAATATCTATTTTTAGTAATCAATATAATCATTTTGGTAATAGGTGCAAAATCACCAACTTGTTTGCTTAATATTATGAATTTGGAATAAATTTGGGGATTGGAGAAATTTAATAATTTTTTCTGTGTAGGAACAGCTTATCCTCCAACAATAAATTGCAGTATTTTTATCAATTATTTAAAAAAGGGAATTAAACACAACAAAACAAAATCTTTTAATAAGTAATTGTATTCCAAAAAACAACTTTGATAATTTAACAAACAATTTCATTAACATACGGGGATATATGTGTGTATATAATATGTTTTTGTTTGCTTGTTTTTAAATAAAAATCGAACAAACTTTGTTTAAAATCTAAATTTAAATTATCCTATTTTTTTGAACAGAAAAAGACGATTTTTTTATTTTTTCTCATAAAATTAACGATTTTTTCACAATTTTTTCTGGCAGCCCTGCTGCTGACTCTTAATTTTAATCTTAGCTCTAAGTTAGACTGAATTGAAGAATAGGGACAATTCATAACTTTAAGCTTGAACATTTTTGGAAATAAAAGTTCAGTTTTAAAATAAGCATAAACAACTGAAGTTGTTTAATTATTTAAATCACGTCCTTCTTTTCTTTTATCGTAAGTCCATCTTTTGCCTACTTTTTGTCTTCCAAAATAACCTTTACCTCTTTCTCTCCGTTTTTAATCTCTTGGCCCAAGCAAAACAGGGGTTTCTGCACTACCTCTCCTCTTGCGTTTTTTCGATGTCGATGGTAACTCATACGAATCATCGGAATCACTATTAAATCCATAGGGAACAAGACCTTTAACTCCATCATCCGACTCAATTTCACAATCGTCACAATTGTAGTTATTTTTCTCATGGCAAATATCTAACATAATTTATAAAATTATCCAACTTGAAAAGAAAAGACTTTATTAAAAAAAAAATTTGTTCCTTTCAACTGGACTTGGCATATTTTCTTACTTTTTAAAATTTTTTTTGGACTAAGCATATTTGCCTACCACTGTATTCCAGCAAGAAAAAACCAAATAATGGTATTATTTTTGCTTGTAAATGATGTATTTTGAATTATACTAGCAAGCTACATCAAAATCTCAATTTTAACGAAAAGTGGACTTAGAACTTTTCCGACTAAGGTAACAAAATAACAATATTTTATGTACTCTTTGAATTTACACCTTCACCATCAGCTACCAACAGTAAGTTTTTATACACACACCACAATATGCATTTATGCTGATGGTTGTAACGCCTTGAAATAATGATCCTAAACGAGGTCCGTCCGGATGGCTGGCTGGAAGGCTGTCCATGTTAACCTTGTGCGCAAAGTACAGGTCGCAATTCTGGAGATAATTTGATGAAATTGGGTATATAATTGGCACAACGACCGAGCCTATTGAAAATGTGGTAAAATGGTTCATAATTAACCTAGCCCCCAACAAGCTTCTTTCCGGAATAGGGTCTTTGTGCCCAAAAACCATCTTATTATGTTAGCATTTAGATTTAATTTGATCCAAACTTATTTTATTAAAATTAAAATCTTCTTACCAAATCGGTCCATATTTGACCATATATACCACTCCCGGAAATAGCTCTCAATACCTTTACTTCCTTATAAATGTTGGTATTAACATACAAATGGGCAATAATAACTTTTGGGATAGATATGTCATGACAAAATCTTGTCTTGGTAGGTCCAAAATCTCATATAGATAAAGATGTCTAAATAATATTCGGCACTAAGAACTTTTAAATGGATCTTAGCCACATAATTTCGTGATTGTCCATGGGTCTCAAATAGGGTACACTCGCAAAATTAAACCACGACTGCCTCTAATTTTACCTATAAGCCACTAGTGGCTGTTTTTCTGTATATCTGGAGAACAGCAAGAGCCAAAGTTTCCAAATTTGCGTCAAGCATCTTGGTTAGCAACACACAATGGATATCTGCATATCTGAAACTTCTTGAAAACTAGCAACTTCAAAAAATTTTGTATATTTGCATTTGTGCAAGTAATTTTTTTTTTGTAATTTGCGTGAGAGACCAATTTATTCTTAACACCCTTCACTGCGCGCCGGGTACACTTTAGAGATCAGCAATGAGTAGTGAAAAAGTGAGTAGAGCCGAATCATGACTCATAATTTCTTGTACTTATACGCACTCATACTTATTGTAATTCGATCGAAACTCATATTCACTCAGAAGTTTGATTTTACTCATCGTACTCATACTTAGAACATTTATGTAGTGGTTGATTTAGATTCAACAGAACTCAATGTGCATAAATATCAATAATAATAAAAAAATGTAATTTCCCCAAAATGTTTCTGTATAAACTTACAATTTTATGCTTTTTTATATTTTTATACATTTTATACTAGTTAGAAACTGTTAAATGACTAAACTTGTAAATATACTTGGATGAGTTAAATGAGCTGAATCAATGTGAGTATTATAAGTATTTTCCTGAAATTACAAATCAAATTGAGGTCATTTTTAAATGTGTGAGTATGAGTGAATCAGAGTAGTTGAGTTTAAATGAGTTCTACTCACTTATACTTAAAATTTCATGAGTCAGTATGAGTAGCGAAAAAGCGATTCATTGCTGATCTCTGGTACACATGCAAGTAATTACTTCCAAGCAGAGTATAGGTGTTAACATTGAAAATGTCGAAGAAATAGTCGAATGCCATGCATGAATGTTTACACACTCAAATGAAAGCTCTTTATCAATCAGAGTTACCAAATGCGAAACGCAGATTCATTTCTAAATAAATTATTACTTGTTCTAATGAAATTAATGTTTTAAAATTAAATCAATTTTCTACTTTATGTAAGAGTAAGAGTGCTTTAATCGGCTGTGCCGAATCTTTGATACCCTACACCGATAGTTAGAATATTTGCTCTCAAAAAGTTAAGAAAACTTTGATCTGTCTTATTTTTGCAAGTCATTTTAAATGTCAGTGGCGAAAAACTCGATTAGCTATGTAAATTAGAGCAATCCGATTTGTAGGGATAAAAATTTTTCGATATTGTTCCATCAAAAGAGTAAAAAATGAAAATAAAACGTTTTTTCGAAAAAAAAATCGTACAAAGCCTCAAGAAATACATTTTTTTGGAAAAAGTGCTGTCGCCATCGTTTTAAGCGTTAAATTTCATTTTGGAAAAAATTAAATCAGCCGATTTTTTTTTTACATACTAAAAAGCCTCAAAAATAAAACTTGAGATAAAGTCAACCAATTGAAATGTTGATGCCTGGAAAATGATTTTTTTGATATGGCGTAGTGAATTTTGTTCCTCATGCCAAAAGTTATCGAAAAATCGATGGCACAATATCGATTGCCAAATCGAAACACACTAGTTCATACTCGACTTTTATTTGGGTGCTATTCAAAAATTAGTTTTTGTTTTAAAGGTGCAGTTTAAAGTTCTTAAGTGGAATACTAAAGTAATTGGGGAGTACCAAATTAGTGAACAATAAATGCAATTACTCTATATCTGTAATAAAAAGTTTTATATTAATAAATATCTGCATTGTAGTATACCTTAAATCCGTTAACTTTTTATAGTTTACCACATTACCTGCCAAATAAAACATTAATGAAATTGCTGTTTTGTACGAGAATTTTTTTTTTTTTTTTTGTTATCCTGCTTTTTGCAATAAAGTCAAAATATATATAAAAAACAACTACTTTTAAAGAAAATATGATTTGATAAAGTAGTTCACTATACCACAATACCCGCACATTTTTAAAGTCGTACCTAATAAAACTTGCAATAATTTCTTAAATTTCGTGGAAGCTCAACACATATTTCATGTAGATGGGTTAATTATCCCTAGAGGGTAGCGAACTGACACTTAAGTAGTCCCGTGATAAGTTCTTTGGTGACAGAGACCGGACCTAGTTCTAATACTTTATATGAATGGGACTTATCACTTTTACATGGGTTGTCATTGAAAGGAGATTAGTGACACCTACCAGCCACCATTTGACCAGTCACACATCTATTCTCAATAAACCACTGTTGCCAATTTAGCATTTTTAAACTCATTAAGCATGAAAAATGCTTCTTGCATATATTACTTTTTCAGTAATTTTTCAAAGTAATTTAGCACTTTTGTAGCATTTTTTAGTTTAAGTGATACCTATTTATTTTTCCATTAATTGTAAGCCTTTTACTAGATGTAAAAATATGTACATAAATATTAATACTGTTTTTTTAAGATAAAAATTATATTGTTATTTCTTATATTTTAAAATAAATTGTGAACCCAACTTTTTAAAGCTGTGATATTTTTTATTAACTGAAGATCAGATTTTGCATATAAAGCCTCAACAGAATAGATAAAGTAATGAAAATAAGTAACAGGAAATTTAAAACATCGAATATTAGGGAAATCAAGGACATATTAACTAAAAACAAGTTAGAGTTCTATATTGGGCTATGTCGAATGTTTGATACCTCCACCGACAGGAGTGGGCTCTATATGATAAATACATAAATATTATTAACTAAGCTTCACATAAACGAAGGTCAGCATTAAAATTGGTTGCGGTTTAGACCTATATTAAATTACTGGCCGACAATAAGAAATTTTTATACGTTACTCCAGGAGCCATAATATATATACTTTGTGGGGTTTTAGATGTATAATAAAAAAGTTTCACACGGAATGACAAACTTAGTATACCCTCATTCACCACTAGTGTTGGTGGAGGGTAAAATAACTTCCCAAACAGACTAATAAACATACTGATACATGAAGTGATTAATAGAATCCCTACAACGAAAGGGAACAAGGACAGCACATCTGGCAACTCGAAATATTATAGTTTACCGTTTTTACCTAGACTTACTGAAAATCACAAAATAAGGGAAATAATAGAAGATACAACAATAACACTATCAGGCAAGCCCGACAAAACAATAGGAAACCTATTTACACTAACGAAAACCCACAACAATAAATTTCAGTGTTTTCATTCAAAAATTGGGATTATTAGCACATCATTAATAAATGAATTAATTAATAAAATATTTCATTCCCGAAAATAATTTTTGAAAACAAAGATAACAGGGAGCAAGGTAATGTTGTTCATTAAATTGAGTGTGATGACAAAAACAAAAAAAAGAGTGCTGAAATATGTATATTGGGACGACAAAGAGAAGCTTGGGAATGACAATTGACGAACATAAAGCAGACATACGAAAAGGTTAACAAACAAACGCCCTTGCACAACATTGTTTTAATAGTGGACACCAGCGTTACCGATGTGATACTAAAGTATCAATTTGACCCATTTTCGACGGTGTTGATACCTTTTATGACCCTTTTTTTAAATTACCCTTTTGTGTAATTTTTAAATGTTTTGTGCCACTTTTTGACCCATTTTTGGAAAAAGCACTCACATTTTGTTTTTTGTAAATAGTATTGCTTCAGCTAAACAGTGTTTTCGAATTTAGCATTGCTTAAAAATAAACTCAAAGTAGAAATTTACAATTCCATGCTTTCCTCTCTTAAATTGTTCGAAGCGGAGATGGAAGAATGGACTTAAAGTAAAGATTTAAAAACAATATATAGAACGCTAATTTCTAAAAAGTAGTAAGTTTTTGTAAGAAGTTTGTAATTTAGAAGTCGTAAAAATGGTTTATTTACGACTTCTAAATAAGATTTTCGATAGTAAAGTATAAATAAAAGTTGTAATGTTTTATTTAATAATAAATAAGAACACAAGCGAAAGCTGATGGTTAATGATTGATTTTTATTTACAATTTTTGTTTGCTTAAATACTACTTATGAGAATAAAACTTAACCTAATATTGAGTGACTACAATAAGTTCACTCAATCACTTATTCTAGTACTTAGCATTAACTTACATACAAATGATACGGTATTGTATCAGGCACACAGAAATCTTTGAGTTACTTTATCAATTTGTATTTTCATTAATTAGTACTTATATCGGTGTCCAGTGTATTAAAGAATTTATTCATAACTAAGGAATTTGTTAGATCAGCATAAATGTAACAACGTACATTGAACTACTGTTGTCGATTTTGTTGTCAACATAAATAAGCGAACGTTACTGACCTAACTTAATAATATTATTTGTTTGTTTATTTGTAAGAAAGAATGAATTGTGTGGATACACTACAAAGTACAATTTCATTAATAGCAAACATAACTCAAATACATACATACATATTTGCTATTTTATATAGGTTTCAGGCTCTATTGCCCTGATCTCAGCTTCAATGTTGTTCTTTAGCTGCTCTATAGTTTGAGGCTCTTTTACATACACTCGTTCTTTGAGATAACCCCATAGAAAATAATCAGGGGCAGTTAAATCCGGTGAACGTGCTGGCCAATTAAATTCTGAATTTTTCGAGATAATTCGGTCGTCAAAAATTTCATTTAAAAGCGTCATTGTGGCACGGGCCGTGTGTGCTGCTGCTCCATCCTGCTGAAACCACTTGTTGGCTGCCTCAGGGCGTACAAAATTATTAAGCATAGCGCGATATCTGTCCCCATTCACTGTTACTGTATTACCAACTTCATCCTCGAAGAAGTAGGGCCCTATAACTCTTTCTGATGTCACGCCACACCATACTGTACACTTGAGGGGGTGTAATTGGCGCTGGTGAACAACTCTGGGATTTGTAGTACCCCAAAATCGCATATTTTGCTTATTTACGTATCCATTTAGATGAAAATGTGCTTCATCACTCATTATTAAATTGTTAAGAAACTCTCTATTTTCTGCGCACAACGCCACGAAGCGTGTTGCCCAAATTAGTCTTTGATGGTAGTCAACTGGTAAAAGATGTTGGGTCAATTGGACCTTGTATGGATGCATGTTTAAATGACGTAAAATACGTTGAAGTGATGTTCTAGAGATGCCCAGTTGTCCAGAACGTCTTCGCGTTGAAGTTCCTGAATATTCTGCAACACTGACCCGTACACGATCAATGTTCACTTGATTCTGTATTATTCTTGGTCTTCCTGATCGTGGCAAATCTGACACTGCACCTTGTTGTCGGAACCGTGCAATTAAACGATTAATTGTGGTTTGGTTAGGTGCATTTCTGTTGTTGAAATAATTTCGATATGCTCGTTGCGTCAGTAAAATTGAGCGCCCATTGGAAAAGTAAAATTCTACCACTTTCGTTCGTTGCTCAGTCGTTAAATTTTGCATGGTGGTGTAACACGAATCGATGAATAAAATCTGAAAAAAAAAATAAAAAATATTAATAAACAAAAAAGTTATTCAATTTTTACACGCACTGACTTTTGGTCCACCCTGTATATATTTCTTTTATTTATTGAATAATTTATGGTGCTTTCTTTTCTAGAAACATTTTATTTAAAATATGCAATCTGGAGCTCGTTTCTTAAAAATGTTATACTCTCCAAAAGGGTAGCATGTTTTATTTTAAAAAATTCCCCCTTACCAGTGGCATAAGGCATTAAACTTTTCACCCCGTATAAATCGACAGTTGTCCTGTAAAGTACAGGACATAGTGTCCTTAAAATATTTTTATAACGGCGACGATTGGCTCAAAGAGCAACAAAGCTTCGCAATAAATTAGAAATTCGGAAATGTTTGCAATTATTAGCCAAAAATTTTTATATTTCAAACGCCAAAATTCCCTAATATTAAAGGAATGGCAAAACTAGGTAAAAATTGCTAAATTAGCGGAAATTCCAAAAAATTTGATTACAGCGGTATGATATCAAAGCCTAATATTTCTAAGAATCTTTAAAGCTTTAAAGAATCAGAAAACTTACAGGAAGAAATCGTTTCTATCGCGAACATGACAAAAATTCTAGGACAATTGCCAAATTGGAAACAAACCCTAAAATTTATTTAAAATGGCTAAATCGGTCAGGTTTTAAAAATAGGAAAGGAAATTCCATAAAAAAGTTAAGTTTTTTGAGCACTTCGTACCTTAATATTGATATAATTATTTTCTTTAAAATTGGAAATACTGATTATAAAAAACTTTTTGACCCCTTTTTCTGGAAAATTGCCTTTTTGCGTCCCTTTTCAAAATTTTCCAACGGTAACCCTGGTGGACACATACCTAGTTTTAAGAGAGTACGCATTTTGGACAAAGAGAAGAGCGAAGGCAAAAGGAATACGTTAGAAAGCTTGAGGATTCAACAAAAAACAAGAATTGCAGTAAACACTAAAGAATGCCGTGATTTAACCAATGCAAATTACACCATATTATTTATTTAGTTGTAAATAAGTGATCTAAACAAGTTAAAAGTCCATGTGATATTAAGTTTCTTATTTAAATTTATTTCAATTTATTTGTTTAAGTTTTGTGTTGTGTTGTCCAACTTTACAAATACAAAACTGTGATATAATTTTAAGAATAATGTAGACGGAACGAAAAACGATAATTTGTAAGTTGGTTTTTTATACATACAGTGAAGGACTAACGTCTACATGCAACCTACTTTTTTACGATTTTTGGGAATTGGTAACGATAAAAAAAAAAATAAAAAAAACATGGAAGCAAGTTTTTAAGAAGGACTAAAGTCTACATTCAACGTGACTACTTCTAGGAAAACCTAAAAATACAAAACGAAACAAGGGGAATCCCATTATATTAACTGATATTGAATTTAGATTCAATTATTAGAATCTATAAAAAAATGGAAATATTGAAAATCATTCAAGATATGAACATGAAAATAGCTGCCACGACGAATTGTTAGCAGTATTCTTAAAGAAGTAAATGCGGATCCAAAAATAAGACCCCGCAAAATTGGCGGAAAAATGTTCCAGAAATAGTGCATCAGAGTCATTTTACAAGCAGAGTTTAACGAAAAAAAAAACACTTTTATCTGCCAAAAACAAAAACTCTGTCTTGAATTAGCTAATACACATTAATATGATACAAAACGAATCTGTTTTACTGACGAGACTATGTACAATATTTTTGAAAAAGATAGCCGTTCCAAGATTTAGAGAAAAACCAACACAGTCTTAGATCCAAAGAATATTATACCCACAGCCAAACATGGAGGTGGCAGTGTAATGGTTTGGCGAGCCATGGCATCATCTGTATGTGGCAATTAAGTTCAAGTTGAAGGCACAATGGACCGATATCTATATAAGAACATATTAGAACATAATTTGAAACCATCGGTTGAGAACTTAGGTATTGGAAATAACTGGATTTTTCAGCAAGGCAATGATCCCAAGCAAACGGCGCACATTGTTCGCTAATAGCTTCTATATTATGCTCCCAGACAACTCAATTCTCTACCACAATCAACGTAATTAAATTATAAAAAACATATCTGTGGTGCGATTCACAAACTTTTAACGATCCGACAATCGCAATTTTTGTCGGCATATATATTCGCTTGCAGTAACGATAGTGTAATTCTGCAATTTATTTTTAATGATTGTAAACAGCTGTAGTTTTTGTAACAAATCTGTCTACAAAATGTTATAGTAAACGAGAAGCACAAAAGAGAATAACGAAAAAACAAATGAAATTGTACAGAGATGCAGTATGATAAGTGAACAAATTATTAATAAATTAAAATATAAATATATTTACATAAAATTTAAAGAGCTACGACATTCCCTTACTACGAAGCAGGTTTGTAAGGGAGCATATTAAAGAATAACGGTAAGACAAAATTCAGTGTGCGAAGCTGATCGTTACATTCACCAATTTTTATATGCGCTGAATAAAGCGCTTTCTGTGTCAAAAATGTATTGCTTCAAAGTGGGAACTCGCCATATAAAATTCATGTCTTCCGGAAGCGATATGGTAAGCGAAACTTTTGAGTTTCTACCTTACAAACCTGCTTCGTTGGAAGCTCCATTTTTTATTGGGTTAATATTGCTTTTGTTATATTTAAGAATTATATTTTTGTGTCATTAATAAAAAAATTTTTAATGCCTTAAATATTGGCATACAAAAATCGTAAATTATTTAATGTTGCCAGACCAATAATAAAAATCAATCCCTCAGGAAGGTGGAAAAATCCCAACGAAACTTAGGAAATACATTGATAAAATGAGATAAATTGTCTTTTATTTAATTAAGAATAAAAATAAAGACCTTGAAAGCCTGTCTATAGGTAACTATAGGAAAAATTTTGAAAAGAACAATATTGATGTGAAATTATTTCTAGTATTCCTAATCAGCTTGGGAATAAAGCATAATCGACTTACTAGAAAAACAGTTATGAACCCAAATGTGGTACAACCTCCCTACAAATTTATATTTTTGTTCCAAAAACTCAAAGTAGTGACAGAATGTAGCGAAATTAGAGAATGTATCATTAAATTTTGGACAAATTCGTTTTATATGGCTGGAAGTAGCACTAAAATTTTATCAAGATGGGTTCATAATAGGCTCCATAAGCCCCATGTAAAGCGTCCTTTCTAAAATCATTTAAAAAAGCATTGAATTCTAGTAAAATTGTTTAACTGTATTGAGATAATATTTTTGATGAGCGATCCTTAATTTACGATCGGTCCAACATAAAATCCGCTCCTGAAAATCACTTTAATGATCCCAATTATATTTCTGAAACAAATCAGAATATTTTTTAACTAAGGCAACCAAAGCCCACTCCTGAACTATTCGAACTCTCGGTGAGGGGTATTAAGAATTCGGCATAGCCGAATATGGCACTCTTTTTCCTAATTAAATTGTAATAGATTATAAAATACTAACGGCCGATTTCAGCAAGTTCAGTTATAATTAACTATTAGTACAACTTAGCATTTATTAATATCGTTTTTTTTTTTCATGAACCACGAAAATTTCGTTTGCGTCGCTTTCTTTTTTTAACTTTTCTTCATCAATATTTGTAAAACTCAAATTGATTAAGAATTTGCAACCATGTTTTTGAAGCCAGTTTTCTGCCTCCTAAGCATTTTGTAATTAATTTTTTATATATAAATATGTTGACTTATTTAAAAACTAATAATTTTACTTAATTTTTATTTGATTATTCAAACTTTTTGAATAATCAAATAAAACTAATATAACTTAGTTCATTTGTCTTGAATATGTTTTTTTGATGAGAAATGTCTAGTACGTAAAAATGCGAATTTCTTTTGGAACTTATCGTTATATGTATATTAATATTTTTAATGAAAAACAAAAAAATAATTAAAAGCGTTTTCATGATATTTTGAAGATTTTTTAAAACGAAATTCAGATTTTGAAGATTTGTCATAAATATCATTCAATTTTGCTGATTTTTGCTCTAAAAGTTCTGACAACACCGACTGCAAGTTATAGTAATATATAGTTTGTTTTAACTAAAATTGGTCAAACGGGCCGTAATTCATGTAATTTTTTGCCGCGTCCCCTTTTCTTTCGTGGACATATTTTAACGCCAAAGTTTATGTTTCTAGGTTTTAACCCGGAACTCTGTAATAGGCATGATTTTCACCTCTTAAACGTTCGATTTTCGAAAATGTACCAAATTTTTATTTGTATTTTTTAGATAAGTTACGAATGTGATATATTTTTTATTTTAATGTTTATTGGTTTAAAAGATAGATGGCATACCAAAAAAATATACAGGTTTTACCCATTTACTCCCCAAAAATGCCGAATTTCAAAAAAGTACCAGGCACCTGTCCGCTTATTTCTTTATTGAACAACAATAAGTACTAAATTTTTTGGTGTCTTTTTTAGCGGCATATAAGGTTAGCAGGATCGATTTGGCGAGAGCCTAGCCTCCGACCCAAATATCAACTTTTTGGCTTCTGGAGTTTAGGATTAGTGATAATGAAGCAGTCAGTAACGTAACAATTTTATTTTATATGGAAAGATGATAGATTTTTATTTCTATGTTTATAAGGTATATGGCGTAACAAAAAAGTGGCACCTGTCTGCTTATTTTTTAATGTGCAATAATATGTATTAAATTTTTTTGTATTTCTTTTAGTTTAGCAGATATGAGATTAGCGAATTTCCGTTTTTACCGCCTGTTTTTCTATTGAACAACAATAAGTATTAAATTTTTTTGTATCTCCTTTAGCTTAGCAGATATGAGGTAAACGTGATCGATTTGGCGAGAGGCCTGCCTTGTCAAAATTTCAACTTTTTAGCTTCAGGCGTTTAGGCTGTGCGATGAAAGATAAATAGATGGAAACAAAATATTTTGGAAAAAGTAACCAAATTAGGTACGATTTTCACCCCTATACGAAAAAGTCCAAATTTGCACTTGAATTTTTTAAATAAGTTACGAATTTTATATAATTTTTATTTCTTTGTGCATTGATTTAAACGATAGATGGGGGACAAACAAGTACCAAAATATAGGTTTTACCTTTTAACTCTTTAAAAGGGCCGAATTTCAAGATAGTACTAGCCACCTGTTCTCTTTTTTTATTTAATGAATAACAATAAGTATTAAATCAAATCAGTTAGAGAAAGAAAAAATACCAAAAATCCCCCTTACAGATTCTCATTCACTTAGAAATTTGCATGTTTAATTTAATGTTTCTAGGTCCAATATTGACAGCAAATCAAAAAGTAACAGGTAAAGAATATTCACAATGGACCTCATTGGTCTCCGAGTGGATATGCGCCCTTGGGCGCATTGCCCTTCTTAACCTAACCAGGTAAAGCATAAAAAAGTACCGAAAAGCGCCTCTTACAGATGCTCATTCACTTAACGCATTGCTTGTTTAATTTTATGTTTCTAAATGCAATACTAACAAAAATTTTAATAAGTACCTGTTGGCAAACAATACAGTATGAAACAGTACTGATAACTCACGCTTACAGATTCTCATTCACTTGGGAACTTGCATGTTTAATTTTATGTTTATAGGTCTAATTTTAACGGAAATTCCAAAAGTACCAGGTAAACAACAAAAAAGTACTAAAAAGCCCCTCTTGCAGATTCTCATTCACTTAGGGCATTGCATTTTTAATTTTATGTTTGTAGATCCAATATTAACGAATATTTAAAAAGATCCATCTTATAAATTCTTGTCGACTCAGGACCTTTAATGTTAAACTTTATGATTCTAGGTCCAATACTAACGGAAATTCAAATAGTACCAGTTAAAGACCAAAAAGTACAAAAAGCTCCTCTACAGATTCTCATTTACTCAGGATCTTGGATGTTCAATTTTATGTTTCTAGGGCCAATAATAACGGAAATTCAAAAAGTACCAGTTAAAAACAAAAATACCACAAATGTCCCTCTTTTAGATTCTTGTCCACTCAGGACATTTAATGTTGAATTTTATGTTTCTAAGTCCAATACTAACGGAAATTCAAATAGTACCAGTTAAAGACCAAAAAGTACAAAAGCCCCTCTTATATATTTTCATTCACTCAGGGCATTGCATGTTTAATTTTATGTTTGTAGATCCAATATTAACGAAAATTAAAAAAGGTACCAGTTAAAAAACGAAAAAAGTACCAAAAAGATCCATCTTATAAATTCTTGTCGACTCAGGACCTTTAATGTTAAACTTTATGATTCTAG
The DNA here is from genome assembly GCA_943735925.1 of Pollenia amentaria. Taxonomy (NCBI): domain Eukaryota; kingdom Metazoa; phylum Arthropoda; class Insecta; order Diptera; family Polleniidae; genus Pollenia; species Pollenia amentaria. Next base: position 55,419,816 of record OX031008.1, on the reverse strand, counting down.
GTCCAATACTAACGGAAATTCAAATAGTACCAGTTAAAGACCAAAAAGTACAAAAAGCTCCTCTACAGATTCTCATTTACTTAGGATCTTGGATGTTCAATTTTATGTTTCTAGGTCCAATACTAACGGAAACTCAAATAGTACCAGTTAATGAACAAAAAAGTACCAAAAAGTCCTTTTACAGATTCTGATTCATTCACGACCATGCATGTTTAATTTTATGTTCATAGGTCCAATATTAACGAAAATTAAAAAAGTACCAGTTAAAGAACGAAAAAGCACCAAAAAGATCCCTCTAACAAATTGTTATTCCATCAGGACTTTGCATGTTTAATTTTATGTTTCAAGTTCTAGTAATAACGGAAATCTAACAAGTACCAGTTGAAGAGCAAAAAGTACCAAAAAGTACGCTCATAGGTTCTTTTCCACTGAGGACATAGCATGTTGAAGTTTCTGTTTCTGGGTCCATTATTAACGATAATTAAAAAAATTGCCAGGTGTAGAACCAAAAACTAAAGTTAGAAATTAAATTTAAATATTGTAGTGGGAGCCCATAATTTAATACGTATATGTCCATGAATAAAAAAAATGTTTTTTAAAAAAGTACAAAAAATAGTTACGGTTTTTACGTCATCCGAATTTCGAAAAACTACCAAATTGGTATTTGAATTTTTTTAGATAAGTTTCAAATGTGATATAACCCTTATTTCTATGTTTATGGGTTTAAGAGATAGATGGGGTGACAAAAAAGTACAGGTTTTACCCGTTTACTCCGTAAAAGGGCTGAATTTCCAAAAAGTACCAGACACCTGTCCGCTAGTTTTTATACCCTTCACCGAAGGTAAAAGGGTATATATAACTTTGTCATTCCGTTTTTAATTTCTACAATATTGATCTAAGACCATATAAAGTATATCTGGCTTCTTATGAGAAGAGAAGTTCAAATCCGGTTGTCCGTCTGTCCATCTGTCTGTCTGTCCGTCCGTTGAAATGGGTTTTCCGAAGACCACAGATATGATGGAGGCTAGGTTTTTATAGATTTATGTCACATATAGTCCGGAATTGTTTGCTATTGAAATTCAGGAAGATCGATCCATAAATGGCTGAGTTATGAGCAAAAAACCACGACTACCTCTAATTTTTTCCATAAATCCCATGTTGTTGTTGTTTTTTAAATTCTTTTTTTCTGCATATCTCGAGAGCGGCAAGAGCTACAGCTTTCAAATTTAGTACAAACATGTTGCTTGCCAATACACAAACTCTCTAAAAAATGGGTGGGATTGGAGAAGTGGGTGTGGCACTTCCCATACAAAGACGTTATACATTTCTGTATATCTGGAGAACGAAACAAGCTAAAGTTCCCAAATTAGGTACAAACATATCGGTTATCAATACACAGTATCTCACAAAATATGAGCGCGATTGGAAAAGTCGGCGTGGTACCTCCCGTACAAAGACATTATTGAAAATACTCAAAATTTTAAATTTTAGGGCTCTAGTATGACATATGAACACGTTTTATATACCAAAATGTCAGAAATTTTTAGCAGCATATATTTCCTGAAAACCCTGAAACCTTTCTCCCAAAAATGGAAGAGTAATGCCCAAAATAAATTTTTTTTTAAACATACCCATTTTCGGGAACAATAGATCTTTCCGAGTCCAAGTTTTATAATCTAAGTAAATGGTTTTTTCTTCCTTAAAACGTGGGTATATAAATCTGCCAAATCGGTTAAGAAATGGTTATTTTTTTATGTGGCTAATAATTTTATATAAAAACCAAACAATTTATTTTTGGTAATACCCTTAATATCTCAAAACAAGAAATTCCGACTTAAGCCATTATTATTTAATGCCACAGATATATTTTATATGTAGATTATTCTTATCGCACCATGTTGAAGGGTATATAAGATTCGGCATAGCCAAATATAGCACTCTTACTTCTAAATAACAACGATGGGTAATACATTTTTTTGTATCTCTTTTAGTTTTGGTGATAATAGGTTGCCGAATTTACGCTTTTTTATGCCCTAAACATTCGAATTTCCAAAAATCCCGTCATAGTGGATCGATTTTGGGAGAGACCAAACCCTGGTCCAAATTTCAAGTTTCTAACTTCAGGCGTTTAGGCTGTTTGATGGTGAATCACTCAGTCAGTCCGTAACGTTACAATTTTATATGTATAGATTTTTTCTTCACTTTAACCGCACTTCCTCTATTATATCATTATTATTATACTAAATGCTTTCAAAATTTTCACATTTATATTGACAAATAAAATTTTATCTATTATTATTGTTTTTAACAAAATTAACACATTCTTTTCTAAAAATATAAATATATATTTTTCTACTTTTTCATTTCATTTGTAAGTGAATTAAACAATCTAAGCCCTTTGTAGGATAGGGATCTTTGCCCAGCTACTTTGTATCCCTCTTTAGCCTGAAGTTGTCAGCATTTCTCAATCCATAGGGTTGTACTTCGCCTACATATTTGAATTGGTCATAAAGATATTTAGGAGCATCTCCATATTTAATTCTGTAAATAAGGTTCAAAGTATTTAGTTACAGTCCCTGTGTTATCTGGAGCCATTTAAGCGTATCAAGCATTGTTTGAAAATTTGTATATCTATTACATTTAAAGATAGTTCGCATAGTTGGAATTCACTACAGCACGTATATATTATTGTAGACCCGAACTCAGAATTAGGTTGTATTGTCGTATTATATATATTAGTTAGATTAATAAGACCTACATTTGTTAAATTATTGACCGACAATCAGAAAGCTTTATGATCTTATATCTAGTCATATCAAATCAATTTGAAAAAAAATTAGTAAAATATCATGATTCGTATTTCCGGGAGGGGAATTTATACTGGACCAACGGTAATGGACCATCATTTATTTGAAATATTATATTATGAATTATCATAAAATTCTGTAGAGTGTTTTCTGGTATTAAAAAACCTTAATTTGAAGAAATTTCGATATAGTAGAGAAATTTGTTAAAGCGTTTTAAAGTGGTTTCCAAAAGGCTACTTAATATGAGACCTAAGTTATATTATGAACCGATTATTAAAAAATTGACTGGGATTTTTCTGGTCATACGAATCTAAATTGGACCAAATTTACCACAATATCAATATCTGCTACGTATTTAAATAATTTTCCAGAGTGGGCATTATATGGGGGAATATAGTAAATTATGGACAGATTTTCAAGATATTTTCCACTGTAATTTGAAGAATTATGAAACTAAGAAATACCAAATTCTACTGCAAAAACATTATTCGTTGCGGTTCTAAGCTGTTTTCCGAGAGCTAGCTTTATATGGGGCCTATAGTTAATTAGGGACCGATCTTCGCGAAGTTTAACAGTGTGGTTTTTATTCCTTTAAAACGGTGACATATCACGTTTTATTACAATAGCATTATTTGTTACGGGTTTAGGCGTAATAAGCTCTCTTCCGAAAGTATGCTTTATTTGGGGCATATGATAAATTGTGAACCGATCTCGGCTTAAATTTAACCATATAATTTCTAGTCATATAGAACGAATTTTTGCCAAATCTTTGATCACCCTGTGCATTATACCACCATTTATGTTATTTTTTAGAACAATTTAAACAATTTTTAGGATGGTGGTAGCACATTCGGATTCATAGCTACCACCCTACTGAACCGATTTTGCTGGATTTCAATCCCAAAGTGCTTAGGATAACTGGAATGATTTTAAACACAAACATTGTTCCTTTCTTTTGAGTTTTTTGAACGTGAGCGTGTTTTCAACAGACGCACAGTGCTCTGTCCCCATAGAATCGGCAAAAGTAGGGTTCTTATTGCAGACAAAATTAAGTATACTGGTACTTAATGTCTAAGCTAATAAAAATTTTAGGTTTGAGAAAAATCCCTGCAAGAGAAAAATCCCTGCCTACATCCCATACATCCTGAATTAAAAAAAAATTATTTTTAGCCACAAATTATATAAGAATGTAGCAGAAACTAGTATCTGTCTGTAAAATTGCACATATGGAAATTTTGCAAATTTTGTTGCATTCGGTGCAAGGACATGGCAACCTCCCATATATCCTTTTTTTAAATAGCTATGTTTTAGCAGCAGCTATGATTGGAATGCACTACAAATTAATAATTAAAAAATAATGCGTTATAGATTCGTTGTAAATTTGGTTGCATTCGGTGTTTACATTTCTATAAAAATGCAAAAATATATGATGGTACTTAGTAAAATGTAGGTTAAATGCTATTGCTTTTGATTTCTTATTATAGAATTTTTAGCTTTCATCCGATTTCATTCCAATATGGCTTAAAAATTTTATAATCAAATGGACTATGCAATTCAATTAAAAAACTATAGATCTTCTTATTAACTGTGGTACAAAACATCTGCCAAAGTTACAAAAAATTGCGATAACAATAACATTTTTATAATATCTTAGTTTCGATCCACTATAACAAGTGTAAAATTGACGACCGACTAAGTAGCTTTCTAACAGCTTGTGTATGTTTGCTGGTAAGTTTTGCTGCAATTTCAGTAGTAAACCTTCATGCCAGTTTTTATCAAAAGCTTGAGACACATCGATGAAGAGTGCTGAGGAATATTTTTTTTTCAAAGGCTTTTCTTATGACATTTACTATTCGATGAGTTTGTTCAATTGTGCTGTGCTTTCTTCTAAAACCGAATTGATGGTTTGGAATACATCTATTTTCATTTAAAATCGGCGTTTATTTTGACACTAGTAGTTTCTCAAATAGCTTTGAAATATTAGATAATATCTAATAGGCCTGTATGACTCAACTTTTGTGTGATCCGTTCCTGGCTTTGGTATCATGGTTACTAAGGAGACCTTCCATTCTTGAGGGTAGTATTGAAGGCGTAAAATAGCATTAAAAATAATAAGAATAATTTTCTTTACTATACTTGGTAGCTCCAAAAGCATTTTATTACTGATCTTATCTATACCGGGTGCCTTCTTGGTGTTTAAATCAGAAATAGCCTTTTCGATTTCTCTAAGCTCGAATCTTAGGGGAATAGCTGCTCTAACATTCACAGGCGGTAGCTCGACTGGTATATCGTGAGATATATTATGGGTAAATACATTTTTCAGATGATTAGCAAACAGATTTCCTTTTTCAATATAATTTCTTGCCCAACTTCCATTCAGATATATATAACTGGCCTTTTGAGGTTTCTAGCTGCACGCCATAATGAGTAGTCTGATAGTGGAGTTGCATCAAGTTCCTTAAGATATTTTTCCAGGGAAGCCGTTTTCTGAGACTGCAGTAACTTTCTTAGCCTCTTTGTGCACTCTTTTAATAAAGTCTTAAGTTGGGGGGATCCATGCAGTTGCCACTCTCATCTGTAGAATAAATGTTATTGTTTTTGGTTTTTTGTGGGTTATGCTGAAATATTGAACAGCTAGTTTGAGATAACTGTCAAAATTAACAATAGCGAGATCCACGTTCTCCGGTGTACTTAGCGGAATATTTTCTGTGCAATGGGTACTGAGATATTCTTTATACATATTTTACCCATTTTATTCGAGTGGCTGACGTTGCCAAGTAACCGAACGTAGATACAAATATAATTGGGTTCATTAAAGTAACAATTGTAGGTGTGTGATCGGAAGATAGTTCTAAGGAACCTTCAACATGAATCATTCTGCGGGGATGTTTTTACCACGCTAAAATCGATGATTTCTAGAATTTTTGCTGATCAGTAGGCCAATAAGTTGGTTGTCCGGTCACGACCACATTTAAATCCATTTTAGAGATTGTATTGTACAAAACACGACCCTTTGGTGTTATGAGCCGTGACCCCCAGAAGGTATGTTATGCGTTGTAATCGCCAGCCGCAACGAAACAGGGTCCTAATGATTTATAATATATATAATATTGGCTTTCTGATATTGAAAATCTAGGTGGAGAGTATAAAGATGAAAGTACTAAGTTTCGATTTAGCTCTTCAAAACCAATGGTCGTTCCTTGCAGATAATCTTCACGATGATCACACATTAAGAAGTGTTTGATTCGGGCTTTTATCAAAATAGCAGAACTTCCACAAGCTCTATCTCGAGGGTCCTTGGTATCATATAATATTTAACCATTGATTTTAAACGTATTTTTTGAGGTCTAAAATGACAAGAAAAGTAACATTTTTTCCTTAAAAATATATCGATTTTCGTTTTTTTGATTTATTTATTTAAAATTGCTTTTATACATAAATCAAATATTTTTCAGTTTACAACGTTTTTGCTTCTCATGTAAACATTTTAAATGTGATGCAGTGATGCGTGTAGAACTTTTAAAAAATCTCTACGCGTGTAGAAAAAATCCATTTTTTCCCTACAACCAAGAACATTTTCCCGACATTAAAAATTTATTGTTTTCAGCAACTGGCAAACAATTATAAAACATTTTGTAATTATTATAATTGAAGCATTTATTAACAACAAGAAAAAAACCAAAATAAATATGGGGGATTTCATGTCAAGTGACCCATCTTTTGAAATCGATGTCTTCGGATTTGAATGAAATTTGCACCAAGGTTATTCCTATTGGGTAGCAATGTAAACACAGAGGGGGCTTACATCGATGAGAAAGAACACCAAACAGGTGTTCATCGATGTGAATTATTACCTATTGGTGCTGGCAAAATTTGTCCAAATTTCATCCAAATCGGCAGACATCGATTTTAAAAGTTGGGTCACTTGACATGAAATCCCCTTTATGTAAATACATGCTATACACACACATACATATAAAAATTCAATTTCAAAAATTATACTGTGCGACAAATTAAAATTTTTATTTTTGGCAGAACTCCACTATATGTGCTTTAATCTATAGACAAACTAAGTCAAACTGCGTTCTTGATTTTTTATATCCTTATCTTTTCTCCTTTTTAAAGGGCTTAATTAACATTTTTCAAGAATATTTATTTAAATAATTTTTTTTTTAATAAAGGTAGCTAATATTTTTTTGGCAATATCGGTTAAATTTTCCATTTTAAATTTAAAAAATCCATTTTAAAAAATATTTATTTTCAGTTCCCCTGAACAAAAATATAAAAAAAATTTTGTTTTAAAAATATATCTTTCCATATACATCCTTTTTTTTAAATTTCGTTATTGTGTGATTTGATTTCTCGTAATTATAAGGTGTGTTGTTTTTTCTCGGTACAAATAAATTTAATTCATTAGATATTCGCTTTTAATATTCGCTTATATTTAAGCGAATGTGAGTGCGAATTAGTGATGGACATTGAAAAAAATTTCTTTTTTACTTTTAATTTATCTATTTATTGGATATTTCTTATTAAAGAAAATAACAATAAGTATAAAAATCTTAAATTAGATAATAATTTATTGGTCTATTGCCGTCGCGATAGAAAATACATTTTTCGATTCGTAAAGTGTTCATCTTTCGTGGGGTTCTGCAACAGCCAATGCAAGAGAATTTGGATAAGATGACAGTTTTCGTACATAGTTGAAGCAGAAGGTTTTTATTTCTTCGAGAACAAATAAGATATTAAGGTCCTTATTAATATTCACGTTACTAATAGACTACGGGTCACCAGTAATTTGTCGCAATATTTTATTTTGTCGTCTTTCGTCGTCGTTTCTCTATATTAGAAGCAAAAGCTGTTCCCCATAGTTTGATACCATAGGCCCATATTGGCTTAATAATATCCAGTAAAAAAAATTTGTGTTTTTTGAAGCACTTAAGAGAAAAAGCGCATAATCGAGCGCTTATATAAGAGAGCTCTTCTACAGCAGTAAATGATAAAGAATAAAATATACAAAAAAAGCTGATATTTTAGTGCTTACAACAAAGAAGATTTTAAAGCGAAAAAAATAAAGTGAAAAAAGGCATTAACACCAGTAAATTCAAATTGTTAATATAGTTTGCCCTTAAAAAAGCACTTTAGGAGTGCTTTATTTGCATGTTTTTTACGTTAAATGAAGCGCTTATTGTAAGCAGAAAATAGTCCTCCAAACCGGGAACACCCCATATAAATGCAGGCGACTAGAACCAATTGCTGGATTTTTATGTACACTTATAAACGCTGTATCGGGTGCAAAAGTTGACGTGTGTATTATGTTATTTGTGGGCATATCTGAGGTATGAAGTATATACATGAGAGGACGAAGTATACTGCCTTGGGAAACTCCTGCTGCGATTTTTCTTGAGTCTAAGATGTGGTCTTTATACTTTAATACAAACGAACGGTACCATAATTATTTCTGATATTTTCCATGATTTAGGGTAGAGACCAGTTCGCAGGATGGATTTGAAAATGAATAAAATTAGGAAAAGAGCAGTTGTTGGTAGCTCACGAATAATTTTTCCTGAAATTTTGTCCATGCCAGGGGATTTATTTGTCTTTAGTTTTTTTATTGCTGAAGTTAAGGACGAGAAACGAATTTTCATTGGAGAAACAATACGGTCTTCAATAGGTAGAAAAGTTTTATCTGAGTTGGAATTATTAGGCGTAAACTCTCTTTCGAGGTCATCAGCTTTGTCTTTATGGGACCTATACCCATTATCACCACTACAACGAATAGCAGACTCGTATTTAATCGGGTGTTTAAGTCTTTTGGTGCCTTTCCAAAGACTATAATCCGTGGATTTTGTTGGGTCTAGACCTTCCAAATATGCCCTTAGAGCTGATTGCTTGTCCTCCAAAAGAGCAATATGAAGAGCTCTTTGACAGTGGTTTAGTTGAATTTTCAAGTTAAGCGGTGGAGTTGCCATTATCTTCTAAGATTTCTCTTTTCCTTTATAAGGATTTGAATGGTTTTTGAAAATCTATTATTTTTATTGCTGATGTAGTTTTAAAAAGGTGTAGCTACTTTAGCTGCAGTTAATAATGTTTCCGAGAACACATTTATAGCATCTTGTATTTTATCATCGGTTTTCAGTGAGATATTTAACGATACGCAGGAGCTTACTTACTTCCTATATTTGAGCAAGTTGTTATATCTATTAGGGAAACAAAAAGGTTTTTTGATGTTTTGCGCACTGAACATTGATAAAATAGTGGGAGAATGGTCAGAAGATAGGTCGAACAAAGAGGCTGTAGTAAGCTGATAGTGCTGATGTTCTGAATAACTGCAAAATCTATTAAATCAGGAGACTTTTTTAGATCTGAAGGGCAGGCAGTGGGCTGCCTACCAGATATAACGTCAAGTTTTAGCGATGAGCTAGCTTTTAACAGTTGTCTGCCCTTTGGAGTAGTGGGACGTGAGCGCCAGTACGTGTGTTTTGCGTTGTAATCTCCTGCCACCATAAATTTATTGCCCGGGGGGTTGTAAAAAGTAATGAATTGATAATCTGTTATTTTGTGTCTTGGGGGACAGTATATAGAAGATATGGTGATGTTTGTGGCCGAGAGGCAGATTGATGAGGCTTGTATGCGATCTGTTTTATATTCTAGCATAGGGAATTGACTAATTTAATTACTTATTATTATAGCTGCACCACCACACGCTTAATCACTTGGATGTTTTGTGTCGTATATAGGGTATCCTATGATTCGAAAACAGTTTTTTTAATGTAAAATAAGTTCCAGAAACCAGCAATATGTCAAAAGACTGGGACTTTAGAAAACATTCTACTTTAATCATGTGGTGGCATAAGCCGTTTGAATTTCAGTAACATATTCTTATCTGGTTCATTTTATATAGGCGAATGCTTGAAGTAGCATACCCTGGTTTCTTAACATTTCCTGCATCTTGACTTGCATATTTGATATGAAGTTGGTCATAGTTTGTATGAGAAGCTCTTTTGAGCTTTCTAAGTGCGATTTCTGTGAAGATTCTTTAGGAGTTCGAGATTCTGGGATTTTGTGAGTGCCCGACCGACATGTTATTGTCAGGATTGGGGAGTGGGTTGGCAGAGTAATTGGCGTAGCTGTTATTAGTTTGATGTGAGGAGAAATTATTATTGTTGGATAAGTTTGGGAAATCATTTGGCTGAAAACGTCGATAGGCGGGCTTATTAGTCCGTTTTGCGTTATCTTTACAAATACTGGACATCCCCTGTAATTTGCAATGTGGTTACCACCACAGTTGCTAAATTTTTTAATCATTGGGTCGTTTTTAGATATCATTCATTCGGAGGTCTTATGGACGCCGCCACATATTACATTACAGCTGGGAGCTTGCAATAACTTTTGGTGCGAACGAAGTCCTGACAGTTTAAGCATTGAGGTGATTCTTTGCGCTTGCGTGGTTTTACTACAGCAATGCTTCGGTGAAGAAGTTATCGAAGATTATAAAAACATGAATGTTGTTTATCGATGCAATGCATCGTATACAGGTATCGATGTTATATTAATATTTCGCAAAATACATCGATGTTTTCTATACATCGAATGTTTTTTAACATAATAGATATGAATGTGGCCTAAAAAACGAAATATCAGCCTTGTTCTAGAAATTAAATTCGAATAAAATTGAAATCGTAAAATTTTAAATACGATTCTGTACTCAAACTTTTAAATTATATATTTTTATTTATATAACTGACATCTTTTTATAATTTAAAAATTTCAAAATAGTATTGAATATTAAAAAATAGGGCACAATGTGCCATGTATGTGTGTTTTCAGAAAGGCTTTGTTGGAGTTAAAATCTTAATGCTGTATTTATAAAAAAATCCCCAAAATATATATGTCATACTTCTGGCAACATGAATTATTAGTAAGTTCAAATAAAGTAGTTTCTTCTTTGCTCCGATCTCAAAATTTTGTATGGGGAAGCATAAGGAATAAAAGTAAATACTTGATGATAATGATATTTTATATATGACACAAAGTTCTTTAATTAAGGCCCTAATCATGTAAAACGCAACGCAACGCCAAAGAATTACATTGAACAATGTCATAAATATTTTGTAAGTTTGTTGCTGCTGTGTAAGAAAACTGTGAGATTCTACTGTACCTAGTTCTGCCATAAATATATCGTGCTATGCTAAATGTTACTTTGAGCTTATTCTGGCATAGTGAATTGCAGCTAAAAAAAATTTCACAACCATAAAGAAGGGTCGGCAGTACAAATGTCTTGGCCACACTAACAGAAAAACATTCATAAATATAACGATATTTTGCATTCCTGCAATGAATTTTGTCATTATTATTGAGCCAACGTAGCGTCAATACGAAAATCGTTTCATTAAGTTCAAATTTGTCATAAGAACAATGAAATTGTATCATTAATTCTATGACATAAATTCCGCAGGGTAACGTGAATTTTTATCATATAAATGCAATGTATCATTAACGCAATGAATTTATTTAGTTCATATGATGAAACCTTTTCATTGATAAAACTGAAACTTGTCATCAATAAAATGAAATGTTTTGATTTGTTTAAGATCATTGTTTCATTAATATGATGAAATTTTTCATTGATTTACGTTCACATAATGAAAAAAGTTTTTAGATGAAACGCAATTTTTCATTCCTGCAATGAATTTTATCGTTAAATTAATTGCATTGTTGCATTAATATATTTATTTTAATAACCATATTTTTCATTTATCTTAAGTTTAAACAAAATATAAAATAACATTTTAAAACTAATAATAAAAAATTAATTTTAAATTCAAGAAAAAGGTACTTAAAATATAAAATATCTAATACTATGATTTTCTAATTCCATTTCAATGTTGGAAGATTGGGATGTTTTTAAAGGTAAAGAGACAGACTGAGTGTCTTGAAAATCACAAAGAGTATTTTAAGGAAGTATGGGTATATTGTTTGTGGCTCTCCATTTTTCAAAATTATACTTCAAAAGAATTTTATCGCCCATTCTCAATTGCTGTGTAATATCAAATATGTCATTCGCTGACGTAATCGATAGGACCTTTACTGTAATGTTTTGTTCTAAAAAAATTAAAAAGTTTAATAAGCTAGAGAAAATATTATTTACCAAAATTTTAAAATAATCAAATAACCATCAAAGAATTTCGTAAGATGTTTTAAATCCCAAGTAGGTTTTTGTATAGTGTTTTCATTTGTTTCTTCATCTGAAAGTTTAAAAATATTCTTTAGTTATATTTAAGAAAATTATAGCATTTCAAATGACGAAAATAATATTCATGTTCAATATTTTTTTTTTTACAAAAACAAAACGCTACTTACTTTATTATAATTGGCACAATATGTACTAACGTATAAACATATGTATGAAATAGATATTAATTAATTTGTTTTTTATTAATTTTATAGACTTTTAAAACTTTGCACACTCAAATCACTTGTTCACTTCAGGCACAGATTACACACAGATATGTCACGAGACGGAAGATTTTCTGTCTCTTTCTTAGAAAGCTGCCCTTTTTACATTTCTCTTTAAACCACCTTTTATGCCGCAATACAATGAGCACAAATTTAGTTAGTTGAGATTTATTTGGAAAACTGTTGTAAAAATTAACTTTTAAGTTTATCGCAACACTAGTAAATAATATTTAAGTAAATTACATTATAAAACAAAACATTATTACTAATTACTTTTTTTTGCACAAAATAAAACGTTTGTTGAAATAATGCTTTTGATAAACGTGGTTAGTGTTTTGTTATTTTTGTTTTGATCACGCAATTTGTGTTGATTGTAGAGTCCTGTATTTACACATAGCCACTTCACTACCAAAAAATGCTATTTGTCTCTTTTTTTTCGAAAGCTGCCTTCGCAACTGATTTGGGCCTTTCTCACACGTCACTTTTTACATATATGTGTGTAATCTGTGCTTCATGGTTGAAAATAAGCTGAATCAGTGAAAAGAAATTTAAAAAAACCTAAGTTGATGCCATGCATGTTGTTGTTACAGCATTCAACAAAATCGTTTACCTATGTCCCGTTTTTTATTCTTAAACTTACGTCAATATAATGAAACATTACCTTGCACTAAAGGCCATGTCAGATAAAACTTTTGCTTCGCGTTGCGTTACCGATTCGCTTTGACATCTAAGATAAAATATACATACTTATACGAAACATGTCACATAAAGTACTTTCAAAGCGGAGCGAAGCAAAAAGTTAGCCAACTCTCATCTTTAGTATAATTTTCTTTTTTTTTAAATTTTTTTTGCCAAATTCAATTCCAAAAAACCGTATAATTAAATTTTTAACTTTAATTTTTGTAACAAATAATTAAATGTACAAATTACCAACCGCTTTTATAAGTAAACAAACAATGCGTGAGTGTTGTCAAAGTTTTCATTGTGGCATACACCTTTTGCTTTGCGTTTTTCTGCCGAATGTAGAAACGTCACGCAAAGCGACAAAGTTGTATCTGACACGGCCTTAATGATGAATACGTACTATTTACTACATTTCAAGTTTTGTTTTTTAATTTTTTTTTCTCTTGTTTTTCTCTCTCTCTCTCTCTCGTTGTTTTTTTTTTTAACTTAAATGGTTATTTACATTTTATATAAAAAGATGACAATATCATTGTATTTATGACGTAAATAAAAAAATTTTTATATTTACTACAAATAATATTAGTTTATAAATTTTTGTGTGTTCATATAAAGATAAGTCCCTATAGATTATATTAATGAAAATTATGTAAACGTTTCGTTATATTAATGACAAAATCATTAAAGCTACTATTTTTTAATTTTAGGTGTTCCTATGTATGTAGCGGAAAACAACAATATTGCAAGCAGTTAAGCAACGGTTACAATGTTGAATTTTATTAAAAAAGAGTTCTTAAAAATATCGAACTCGATAGTCTTAAATAAATATTGCTGTATCGATATATGGGTATTTTAAATGTCGGCGATGTTTATCTATTATTTTTCTTTAAATATCGCTATTTTTATATATCGATATTTATTGCCCATCCCTAGAACAGATACTCGTATTCGCGAAATACCTTCAATCTGCATTGATGTTATTGGAAACTATCGTGAAGCTGTTTTCATGGAAGTGCTGTGTTATTAAAATTCTTAAATATTATATAACCGTAGGTCGATTTGTTAAAATCGGTTATATTGCAATCTCAGTTTTAATATTTACTATTTATTGAACAAATAGAATCCGGGAATTTTAGTTCTCATGTTGAGTTTCATACATTTTAATATTAATCATATGAATGTGTATTCTGAGTCAAATTTTAACTTAAAAAGCTTTTAAACTTTAATAGCCTTATGCCTTAAATATTTTCCAGGAATATAAAAACTTTTTTTTTTTTTTTTTTTTTTTTTTTTTTTTTGATAAAATGTATGAACACTTGATCACTATAATTATTCTTATAGACATAATAAACACATACCCAGACATCTTAAAATATTTTTAAAATTTATGATTAACAAATTTTAATAATATTCATCTTATGAAGGGGAGCGGTATAAGAGACTTTTTGCAAATATTGGATACCGTAGACAATTAATAACGTTCTGCCATTTATTAGTGATGACTTTAGCCCGCTTATGTAAACAAGCTAAACTTTAGAAAAATATATTCTTATATATATAAATCGGCGCTCCTTTATCTACTTAGTTGATACTTTGCCCAACAAATTTACTGTAAGCTGTATGGAACAGTGATGGAATTTAAAATGTACCTTTATTGTGTCAAAAGCGTACCAATATTAATTTCAATGAATTTTACATTTCGTTTAAGGCAGAATTAATATTTAATAAATCCAAATTTTGTAACTAAGCCAAAACTTAGAATGATAATGAATTTTTTTATAGATTCATTCAAATTTCATTGTCAAATCTATTGACTACAATGTTTCATTAAATCGCAATAGAGAATTTAATTTATTACGTGAATGGATTTATTTTATATAAAAATTTAAAAACAAAAATTAACATATCGCTACCTTCAGTTGTAAAGGAGCTTAGTCCGCATTTTTTGAATATTTAGTTTTTGATGCAGTGCAATAGAGTAAACAAAACGGGATAGTTTGCAGAAAAAATTTTTATTTTTTTCATTTGTTGTTTTGCAATGGTGCATAAAAGTGATAAGTAAAATAATGTTTTATTTTAAAACAATAAATATTAACAATTGTTGGTTGTAAACTTTTAAATAAGTGAAAAAAGATCAATCATTATAAAACCAACCAGCATTGACAGGTTAACAAATTTATTGAGAACTAAACAATTTATGAAGTTTTTTCTCCCTCCTGTAAAATTATTGTAGCATTTTTGCGGCATTTTTTAAGTTCCACCATTTTTAAGTTTTTTTTAAATATCTATCTTTATACCATACGTGTTGTTTAAATTTCGCCATCTACAATGCATTTTACTCTACATACTTATATACCTCACTTGTTCAGCAATACTGTATTAACTCAAAATTAAAAATTTTTCAGTAGAAGCAAAACAATTTTAATTTTATATTAAAGGTATATGAAAAAAAAAATTTTTAAACCTAAAAATTAAAAGTAGAAAAAAGCACGATATTTTTACAGCGGGTAGATATGAATACAACATGTGGATTTTTTCCCTAAAAATTAAAAAAATAAAAATGTTAATGTTGTTGAACTAGTGCGATATGTCACGCCAAATCAAGTTGTGTTTAAAGAAAAATGTAAGTCCAAAGTATTAAATTTTATACATAAGCAAGTATGCGTAACACATAGCGATAATGATTCCAGACCAATCTTTAAGTCTACCGGCCGACTCAGAATCACTTTCTAAATCGATCTAACGATGTCCAGCCGGCTGGCTAGGTGACTTGTGGTGTATGTAAACGTTAGCGTAGAGATTTGAAATCTCCCAATTTTTACAACAAACTCGAAATTTTCGTAAACAAAAATTCATATAACTAAAATATTAAGGATATAATAAGTACTAAGAATTTTTGGGGATAATATGATTTTGTTGTTGCAATTACAATATAATACATTTATTTTAGCTCTGCTGTTCTTTTGTTGTATCATTTCTAGTCATATGGAACATAAATGGGCGGAACTTGATATCATAATTGCTATTTATTATAATTATATTGTAATTGGGGGTTTTCGGTACGAATGATTATATGGGAACTTGTGTATACATATCTCATAAAATAAATCCTTATTATAATAACATAATTTTTTGCGATTTAATACACTCGAAATGTTTTGATGGAGTGAGTCAATTATGGACCAATATAAAAAAAAATTTGCTACCATAATTTGCAGTCATACGTTACTTATTGAAACTAAGATACAGAATACAATTATTCTTGACACGTTTGTATGTACATATATTTGAACTACATTTATGTTACCAGAGATGTTAGCTACGGCTTAAAATGGATCGATTCAGATAACCAAAAAATTTTAACTAGTTCTCATTGTTAAAAAAAATTAACAAGCAAATTAACGGGTTTGCCATTCTGTAATATTTTAAACAACACTTGTTATCGTAAAATCAGCTGTTTGTGCTAAGTAAACGACAACTTTATTAGTGTTGTTTATTTATTGTTTAATATCGAAAAAAAATAGTTTAAAAAAAATTTAACTTGAAAATGGCAATTGAATATCTTGCGTATAATTTAACAGTTAAAATGTTTTACTTTCCTTCTTAAAAAAATAAATAAAGTCTGTTTAGTTCTAATAATTTTATCGGTTTTTTTTATTCCTCTTTGTGCTTTTCGCTACTTTGCCATTTTTTTAACAGTGATGCCACTTGACGTTAATTTCATCTTTTTTTTTTGTAACAAGAGTTTTTATTGCTAAAAGTTGTGGAATCCCACTATAGGAAGGGGTGCCAGACGAACCCTTTTTAGCAGTACATGATCTTATTTTTTTCAATTTTACTGTTCCATGCACAATACCAAAAACAGTACGGTTTTTTAGTTCAGTCTACAAAAAACAAAGATATTAAGAAAACCCCTGTTAAAGTAATACACATTTGGGTGTTTCCAATGGAATGCTATCCACTCATATTGTCATAATATCCTCATATATTACAATACAATAATACAAACACTTTAAAGAAAACCCATTCTTAACTGGCAGTTATAGTAATGCATAGTTAATTATAGCTGAACTGGGTCAAATTGGTCTTAATTAATCAAAAATGGCTTGAACATAGAAAATTCATTTAGAAAGCAAACATTTTCTCAAATTCTATACGATTTGTGGAACAATGTGTATGGTGAAAATTGCTTTAAATACGAATACGTTTGAAGAAATTGCTACTAACACAATCAATGAATTATTTTTTTTAAGCAAAGTTGGGGTTTTCTGTCTTTGTATTTATATTTAAAAAAAAAAGTTTATTTTTGCAATAGTTTTATAACAAAGAAACATATAAACCAAAATATTTACACATTATACATTGGAACATGAACTATGGCCAAATGCTTCGTTTGTGATGTTTGCTTTTTAAACGCAAGTGTTGTCATTTCATTTATGAAATGCCATAACATTATAATCTTTCCTTTACTTTTCAATTATATTTCTCTATATTGTTGTAGGTGTATAGTTCCATACGTTTTCTTTAAAAAAATATGTACTGTTTTTTTCTTGATTGTACTGTTTTTTTGTTTCCATTGTACTGTTTTTCAGAATTTTAAATCTGGCTACCCTTACTACAGCGCACCAAAAAATAGGCTTGAAAGAAAAGGGTTTATGCGCAAAAAAATGCTCTCAAAACAAAAGATATGAAAGATATAAAATCATGAAAAATTTGCTTTAACAAAAGTCGTTTTTTTTTTATAGAACATTTTATTAAAATAAACAAAAAAAAAAATGAGGCAATATTCAATATAAAAATAAACAGTATCGCCAATTCATAGATTTAACTTGATTATCGTGTTATTTCGTGTTTTGTATGTAAAACATGTATTTAAGGTCAGTTCTTTTTGTAATTGCAATTAATTAAAACGTGTTGCCATAAATTCTCAAAAAGAATATTTTGTCTATTGCTTCTAATAACATTTGTATAAAATGAAAAACATTTTTCTACGTCCGTTGAATTCATTAATACATATTTAAAAGCCAAAACTTCGCTGACAGTATACGTCGAAGTTGGAATTACTTTAGAGCCATTTAGCTGACCACAAATATTTTGTAGTGTTTCTGAGCCTTTTTTTATCTACAATTTGTTTTATTTTGTTTGAACGGTATATTTAGCATTAAAATCAGGTAAGTTATCGATATTTTTAGTTGTTATATTAAGTATTTTTATTTGTTCTTTAATGGAATTGTTAGAAGCTTGTAGTTTTTGTATGTGGTTGGCAATATATCCGTAATTAGATGCAATGAAAAGAAAATAAGTTTTCGTAAAGCTTCTTTGACATTTTGAGCCGATTTAGTATCATCTTTTAATCTATCTAAAACGTTTGAAATTTGTTCACTGTTAATTACATAGTAATTTACAGCATCAAGCCATGCACTAGGGATGGGCAATAAATATCGATATATCAAAATATCGATATTTAAAAAAATTATAATCGATATATATCGCCGATATTAAAAATACCCATATATCGATACATCGATATTTATATACGACTATCGAATTCGATTATTTTAAAATCTCTTTATAATAAAATTCAACATTTTAACCGTTGCTCAACTGTTTACAATACTGCTGTTTTTTTAAGAATTGCATCACATGCTTTTTAACTAATATTAAGAAAATAAGCGCGGAAAAATATTCTGGAAAGGGTTCATAGAATTATGCAAAGAATCGCCTTAATTATGGCGTATTAGCAGCAATAGACTCTTGAAAGTTGGAATGTTAATAATAAAAAGAAATATTTTGTTTTTTTTTTATTTGAGCATGTTCTTATATATTAAAAATAAAATATTGCACAGTTTACTTGTATAGTATGTGTCACAAGTTTCGTTTACCGGCAGTATATTATCCGGCATATTATCCCAACAAATTTTTTTTTTTTAGATTTCATATGGCGAATAAATAAAATTTTTTTTGTATTCTTTACCTTTTTTAAAATTTTTTTATTGTAGAATTAACTGCCGGTCCCTCGATTTTAAACAAACTTCGTTCGCATAACTTACCTTAAAAACTAAATTTTAGAATTGGTTTTTGTTTTAAATAAAAGTTAAGCGAATGAAAGTTTCGTTCGAAATCGAGAGGCAGGTAGTAAATTTGAAATTAAAAGAAACAATAAAAATTTAGAATGGAATTACATGTAATATGTTTGTACTATGTAAATATGTATTAAAATTTGGTAATGTCAGCTTAATACATACATTCGATACATCGATATATCGATATTTTAAATTAATATATATCGATACTCTTAAAAATATCGATACGATACATATAGATATATTTTTTCAATTTGCCCATCCCTAACATGTACCCCAACGGGTTGTTATGGTTTCAGGAGGGAGACAAGTTCCGGATAAATTTCCTTAAACTTTTTTAACATTTAAAATTTTGTTGTCCGCATTTTCGCAATAATCCCTCATCATTTTACAAGATCTATGAACCCCGTGGGCTAAACATGTCACCATTGTTACAAAAATTAAAGTCATATCTTTATTAATGTTAACATGCGAAATTTTAATTGAATCATAAAAAAGTGTTGCGATTGACGAATGGTTAGTTTTATTTAGGGTTCCAGTTTTTGTGGTTTCTTCATTAGACCTTTATATTACGTTTGCTATATTTCTTCCTTTTGCACCCAATGTTTCGTCAAAAGAGATTCATATATATTGATTTTTTAACGTCTCTTATATTTTCTATAAAATTTACGTAAAGTTTGTTGATGCGTTTTGAACGAAGGGTTGATTCACATGAAACTTTATAATTCGTAAGCGTTTTGAATACAGTTTAAATGTTTTCATTTCTAAGCTTGTACAAAGGAATGTTAGCAGACACAAATGCTTCCCATAACTTTTCTTAAAACAAAATATCTTTAGAATATTTGCCCTCCGGTTCAAGCAAGAACACTTGATTCTTGTCTTTATTTGCATGGCTTTCCCCTAACTGAATACGTTTTACACTTGATATGTGTTGTTTCACAAAAAAAAAAAAAAAAAAAAATTCTATCTGTGGACACAGACTTATTACAGACGGTACAAAGAGAACTGTTACATCCGTTTTGAATTCAGATTACTCTTTTACAATGTTTTTTAGTTTTGATGATTGAGACAACTTTTGCTTTGTCATTTTCTAAGAAATAAAGAAAAAATGCCCAATAGCAACAACTTGCATAATAGCCGGTCACAAAAATCAATTTCGACCTTAAGCTTTTTTGATTCCGAGAAATCTTCTTTAGAAAACGAAAACCGAGAAATATTTTCGGAATGAACTAACTTTTAATTTTTCGATCGAAAAAAGTTTTTGTTTTGGTCTGCACAATATTGCCACATTTAACTTAAAAATATCCAAATTAAAATTTGTCGGAATTACGAAAATCGACTAAAGTCTGAAGAAGGTAAAACCAAATCGATCAAAATGAAAATACAGATTAAAAACCATTCCGAACAATTTCTGTGACAGGCCTAATCTTTAACAACTAATGGTTAATAAATCAGTGAATGTTTAAACGCTGGCTTAGTTGAACTAAATTTAAATTTATTGGTAGTTTAAACTCAAGAGCTATAAATCAGTGCCCCATGTATTACACGTAATTTAAAAAATAGCATGTGGCAGCACCACGATAAATGTTGTAAAATTCATATGTTCTGTATTGGTAGTTTAAACACCCAATTTTATGCGTTAGGGGATGGTTTATATGTTTATTTATAAATGAGTTGGCGTAAAAATATTTCAAACCAAAAAAAAGTTTAACTTGCTCTTAGAAATAAAATTGCTGTGCTTTTATCTTTTAGAAATATTTAATAGTTGTTTAATAGGAGGTCCTTATTTTTTTAAAGCTGTGTCTTAAACAGAGCTGCCGGATTGAAATGTTTATCATCACCTTCTTGTATAATATGCACTGAAAAATATGCTTATAAAATGAAATATGTTACGAGAAATGGAAAATGCTCTTAAAATATGCCCTTAAAAATAAAATATGCGAAAATATGCCCTAAAGGTTAAAACATGCAAAAATTTCCTCTATAAAATCGATGCCAAAATTGCCGCTAAAAAATATGATATATCATATTTTTGGTTGCCCTTCAGATAACGATTGTTACCAAAGTGTCGAGTCATAGAAAACCCTTTTGGTGTTGGAGAGTATACAGATATATTTTTTAAAATTGAGTCGGTGAGAAAATAAATGTATTAGATGTTTTTAAATCTTTTAAACAATTAATGTTATTGTTAATTTTTTGATTGTAATAAAAATAAAACTTATTCAAGCATTTTCAAATGAAGAACCCATTATCTATAAGATTACCCGTTTCTTAAACTGGTACAATTGCGCCCCAAGTTCCATCACTGGCATCGGATAAATTGGACTGGTTAGTCAGTTAGTATTAAATACATTCTAGAGAGTGTAGGTGTGATTGTAAATATGTTTGTACTTTTAAACGACAAATAACGCGACCGGCACTCCGTTAAGTTACTCAATAGTTGGACGCTGGATGACGATGACAGTTAGTTTGTTATTTGTGGTTAATCCAATTCAATTCAGTTGTAATGTTCGGGTGCATGTACCTCTACACGAGTTACTGTGAATGTCTTAAATATCTTTTAGTTTTTGTTTCTTTTCTTAGCATTTAAATGCCATCATGAGCTTGAAGTTTGTAGTACTGCACATCATCTATTGTCGTCATCATTGTCTGTGCATTTTAACATTTCCTACGGCCTCACGTTTCTTTTGGACACTAGAGATGCTGACTTATGATTAGAAATAGAAAATCTCAACGATTTTTTTACATAATCAAAAGTCTACAGTTAAATCTCAGATTCGTAGTTTTAATAAAGTTAATTTTCGTTACATGCATTATTTAATTATGTCTACTTAATACTATATTGCACACATACATACTATTATTTTGAATATATAACGAATAAAGTATGTATATATATACATACATACGTAATGTATGGATATTTTAAGTATGAATGGTTAACAATATATAAATTTCTAACTTTTTAAATATTATTCCTCCCACAATGACGTCACTGCTTCCTATAATCAGTATCAAAATTGAGCAGTTTGAGAAGAAAGACCTATTGCAACGATTTTTATTCAGTAAATGATGAATTTCGTAACCGTTTTTGGACAAGTTTGAACTGAAATGAAGGCTTAATATTCTTTAGGTAAAATTTTATCAAGGATGTATATTAGGGTGCTTACTTTTTGCATTTTTTGTAAGTGGTCCAGCTCCAGTTGCAAACTCGTGCAGGGCATGGAAAAAACTTAGAACTGCGATTTAACTTTTTCGCGACCGTGATAAAAGTTCACAAACCAAACGCACTAAAGTTCTGTATCTACATTTTTTTTAATTAAAAGATATGATATGTTATTTAAATTGATATTATTCTGGTTTTTTTCTATATAGTACGTACCCTTAACTTTAAGTTTATTTCTTGTTTTAACACCTATTTTTAATATATTATTGCTATTATTTTAATACTTTGAAAATTAGGTAAAGGTATATACAAAACTTCAATGCATTTGGTGGGCGAACTTTATTCACGTTCGCGAAAACTTGAAATCGGAGTTTTATTTTTTTCCATTCCCTACACGATTTTGGAACTGGAGGATGTTACCAAAAAAAGTCATCGCCCTAATATATATACAAAAACAAATTTTGAAATTTTGTATTTGTTTTAAATGTAAGTTAAGCGAGTCACTTTTGCGCTCGCGTTCTACAAACAGGCAGTAAGACTTATAGTCGATTCCGAACTTACCGTTATAAATTTTTTTTCAAAACTTTTTAGCTAAATTACAGGATGGCCAAAAGAAATCTTACCAATGTCGTTGTTGGTGGTCTTGTGGTTGCAGTGCTTGCACAATTGGATATTTATATGGGTGCTCTTGAGATCTGGTTTTAAAATCGTCTGCAATCTTATTCTGGAAATGCCCATTATTATTTTCAACACTTTGCCGCACAGTTTTCAGGTTGCCTTCAATGAGAGTCTTTCGTAAGCACCTTTTACAGGGCGGTTGATCACTGAACCCTGTTCCTGTGGGAGCTGATATTGACGATATTTTCGCTGCATCATACAAGTTGATCGTTACTGAGAGTAAAAAAATTCTATAATTTTAACGCGCTGGTGTACACCGAATCCGTTAATTATAAACTTTTAAGAATTCTGTTATAACCTGCAAAGGAAAAAATCAATTACATCTATATTAAAATGAATGTATGTGTGTTTGATTGTTGTTTGTTCGTTTGTTTGTACTTTATGAAACTTTTACAGTATATTACAGATGGGCTGGTAGGATCTATAGGCTATATATTTTTTTGAATTTTGGTATAACCATCTTGGTTATCAATACGCAACATCAGTCAAAAGGTGGGCGCGATTAGATAAGTGGGCGTTAAGTACGGTAAGTGTAGAATTGCCCAAATTTGGTACAATTGAAGAAGTGGGCATGGATCAAGCTAGATTTGTTTTTATCTAGAGAACGCTCACAAAGGAACAATATCTGTAAAAGTCCCACTGCCTTGTTGCAGACATAGGTGGGACTACTTCAATACAAACATCATATAGATTTCTGTGCAACTGGTGAATGCTTACAGTAGGAGTATTCAAGCTTGGTACAAATTACTTAATAAACAATAATGAGGGCAGCGAAGCGCACTGGGTTAAGTGTACAGTACAAAATAAAAAAGTTATACCTTTTTATTATTGGTAGGTCTTATTTTGGCCTAAATTAGACTTAGTAAATATATATTTGTAACTTGAAGTAGTTGTAAGTTATTTCATAAGATTCAAAACATAATTTGTATTAAGTACAAGCGTGTTATGTATTGTTGTAGCGTTAACATTATTGTACGGAATGTTCTGATTAGAATGGAGTTATTAATTGTCATTAAATTTAAAATTAGTTAATCAAATAGTGTTTCAAGAATATCTGATTTTTTTATTTAAAAAGGACAAATAAAAAAAGTTTGCTTTTAAATTATTTTTAAACTAAATAAAGTTACGAATAAAAGTTGTATTGAACACTACAAAATTAATTTTTTGAGTAAAACACTCTCAGTATTTCTTTAGTAACATTTATTTTTTTCTTACTTAGCATTTACACATAAAAGTAAATGCCTGAATGTCGGAATTGACTTTCAGCTGAAAAAAAGTAGTAAAGAGGCCTTCTAAATAGCTTTTTTTGCAGACCTAACGCCTCCTAGCTGCTATGAGGGCGTGTCATTAAGGCTACTAAGAAAAGTTCCATAAATAAATAAGAATGAATAAGAATGATGCTGCTGTTGATGTTGAGTATTTTTTGAAAATTTTAGAAGGGATTCCTAATCTTTCGTAAATAACTGGCAAGAGGGCGATTTTGACCGGTCTTATCTAAGAATGGAAATCTGAAGTATTGTAAATATAAGAGATATTCTAAAAGATCTTTTCAAAGAACTCAGGGTGAAATAAGTTAACGACTTGAAAAGTGAAATTTTTAGCAATTTGTTTCGCTTGGTAGGTATGTAAAGAATAAAAATATTTATTCTTTAAAAATACAAAAAAAAAAAAAAAATTGTCCTTGCCAAATCTCATATGCCTTTTAGCCATTTTTCAACAGCAATCTGGTGCAGGGTTTATGTGGTATAAATATATAAAACCCAGTACTCATCATGTGTGTGGTGCTCGGAAGCCCGATTTAAACCGGCACATGGACAGGGGATCTTGAATATACATATGTTTATTTTTCATTATTTATTTATTGAATCTTCATATATTAAATATGAACTAACAATAATTAATCAAATCTTATACTAATACTTTATTTTTGTCCAGCCAATGCTAGACGAACATTTTTCTCTTCACGGTTTCTATTCACATATGTGGATTTTTAGCGGTCTTCTCGTCGGATGAGTCCTACAGTATCTCTTCTCCTTAATCTAGAGTGGCCTCTGTCATTTAAAATATTTCGAGCAAGTGGATTTGGGTGCGACTTAAGCCTCTTTAAATATTTTACTGCGTACTTCGTAATAATAGTTTTAACTAATGGCACATTGAGGTCCTTGTGAATATTTGAGTTTTTAACATACCAGGGAACGACTGTGATTATTCGAAGAAGTTTATTTTGGCGCCGTTGAATTTTTTCGATATTTGAGGCCGAGGCAGTGCCCCATAACTGAATATCATAGCACCAGATTGGCTTTAATATAGAGTTGTAGAGTAGAAGTTTGCAATCGAGGCTAAGAACAGAATTTCTTCCAATAATCCAATTAATTTGACTAACAGCTTCTCAAACAGCTTTGATATATTAGACAATAAGCTTATAGGTCTATATGACTCAACTTTTGTAGGATCCTTTCCTGGTTTAGGTATCATGGTAACTAAGGATACTTTCCATTCTTAAGGTAGTATTCAAGGCGTAAAATAGCATTAAAAATCAGGAGAATAATTTTCTTTGCTATGCTGGGAAGCTTCAAAAGTATTTTGTTACTGATCCTATCAAAACCAGGGGCTTTCTTGGGGTTTAAGTCATGAATAGCCTTTTCGATTTCTCTTATCTCAAATCTTAGTGGAACAGCTGCTCTAACATCAACAGGTGGTAACTCCTCCGCAATATCGAGAGATGTATGAGGGGTAAATACGGTTTTCAAATTATTAACAAAAAGATTTCCTTTTTCTATATCATTTCGTGCCCAACTTCCATTTGAGTTTCTTAGTGAGTGGTTTAGTGGTAACTGGTCTTTTAATATTTCTAGCTGCACGCCATAATGAGTAGTCTGATTGAGAAGTTGCATCAAGTTCCTTAAGATATTTTTCAAAGGATGATGTTTTTTGGGACTGCAGTAACTTTCTTAGGGGATCTATGCAATTGCCATTCTCTTCGAGCTCTCCTTTTTTCAGTCAAGAGACGCTCAACATCTGTAGAATATATTTTACTATTTTTGATTTTTTTGGGGGTTATGCTAGAATGTTGAACCGCTAGTTTTAGATAACTGTCAAAATTAACAATAGAAAGATTAACATTCTCCGGTGTACTAAGCGGAATATTTTCAGTGCAATGGGTTCTGAGATATTTTTTAGATTTTAACCAATTTATTTGTTTTGCCGACGTCACTAAGTAACCAGACGGAGCTACAATTGTATTAGGGTTCGTTATAGTAAGAATTGTAGGTGTGTGATCAGAAGATAATTCTTATGAAGCTTCAACATAAATCGTGTCTGCGGTGATGTTTTTAACCACTCCAAAATCTATGACATCTGGAACTTTTTGCTGATCAGTAGGCCAATATGTTGGTTGTCCGCTCGCGACCACATTTAGATCCATTTTACAAATTGTGTTAAACAAGACACGACCCTTAAGTGTAATAAGTCGTGACCCCCAGAAAGTGTGTTTAGCGTTGTAATCGCCAGCAGCCAGGAAACAGGGTCCTAATGATTTAAAATATTTATAATATTGGCTTTCTGATATTGAAAATCTAGGTGGAGAGTATAAAGATGAAAGTACAAAGTTTCGATTTAGCTCTTCAACACAAATGTTCGTTGCTTGCAGATAATCTTCACGATGATCACACATTAAGTAGTGTTTGATTCGGGTTTTTATCAAAATAGCAGAACCTCCACAAGCTCTATCTCGAGGGTCCTTGGTATCATATAATATATAACCATTAATTTTAAACGTATTTCTTGAGGTCAAATGAGTTTCAGAAACCATCATAACATCAATTTGTTTATTTTTAAGGAAGTAGTTCATTTTTATGTTGGCGGATGCCATTTGCGTTCCAAATGCAAATGTTTAAACAGTTCATGGCTTGTTTAGTACAGCTTGCAATAACATCGATTGCATTCTTAACATTTCTTGCATCATGTTACCCATTGTGTTAGTAAAATTGTTAACTGTTTGCACTAATGTTTCCATGGTTTTTTCTAGCCGGGTTAAATTAGAAATGGGAATTTCGTCATTATTTGGTACATCACCTTGCAGTGGCATAGGATAAGATTTTAAGACATTAGCGTACGAGGTTCTGTTATTATTTGGCTGTGGTATCTGGACGCCGTATGTGTTTCCTTGATTAGTTGCCTGCGTTTGAGAGGGATTAAGTTTCTGTCCAACAGAACGCTTGACAATCGAATATACCGGGCATCCTCTATAGTTGGCAGTGTGATTACCACCACAGTTGCTACATTTTTTACATTAGGGTCATTTTTGGACTTATCGCACCGGACGGTACCATGTTATTCTCCACATACGACGCAAACAGGGGATAAATGGCAGTATGCCCTAGTATGACCAAATTCTTGGCAGTTTAAACACTGAACGGGCCCATTTCTTTTGTGCTGCTCTTCTATCGTGATTTTTCTGTACAGGATATATTTTAAACTGTAAATGGGATGCGTTTCATTTTTTTTTCGCTTAACATCGCCATGCTCTAACTCCACTCGAAATAGTGGTTGGGGATTTTTCCCCTATTTTTAATATTCGTAACATTTTTTATTTTGAAGTCTATTTCTTCTAAAAATGTTTTTATTTTGTCTGGGTCCAAGCATGAGTCAATGCCCTTAATCACAACTTGAAGACCTTTAATGCTTTTCAGTTGGTAGGTATAGAAGCTTTTTTTAAGTGCTTCAAACTAATTAATTATCTTACGAAAATCAATCTCATGATTAATCTGTTTTTTTGTCTCGTTTATATTACCACGCTTGATTGCAGCAACGTAAAACGAATTTTCACCTATCACCGAGATTAAACTTTTTATTAGCTCACTTGAGTTTTGCTCTCTAAGATATATCGGGGGTGGCTTAGACGATTTTCTGATGTTAGGTGCTTCAGAAGATTCATCCTCCAGAATTGCAAAACGATTTTGTGAATTTATTCTATCAAAAGATGGAGGCCGAGGCTACAGCTGAAGAGGTTGGGCTGCGACCCCGTTTGAGAACTGTTATATACCTGTCCATACCAACTTGCACTTGTGGTTTTTGAAAACTTTTTACTTGTGTGTTTTCCATTGCGTCTGTGTTTGAGTTCATGGTGTCATTTCCTACTAGAATTGCCTTTGCAATGGTAACACTTGCAGGCGATGGTTTTGCCGTTAGGTTGTTGCTATTGTTTTCTGTTGTTATGTCTATTTCCAGATTGCTTTCGCTAGCATGAATATCATTTATTTTTGTTATTGTTTCATTGTTATTACTCATATAGAGAGTTGTTTTTGTTTTTTTTCACCGTTTTTTTTTTATTTTTTTGTTGACTGTGCTCTTCTTATTATGTACCTATTATGTTTTTGTAACACCGAGATAATAAAAAAAAAAATAATAAATAATTTTTTGCACAGAATATTTGTAAGTATGTACGTGCGTTCATACATATACTTTTTTTTCTTGTATTTATTACTTATTATTTTTTTTTTTTGATTTTTACTTATTCTATTGTTCACTTTTATTTTGAGCGTCCAAATTCGCTTGTTAAATATTATTAACAAATTTATGTTAAAAAAAAAGAATCGTATGCGGAGTTAAAATAACACGTCTATTCACAACGAGCACGACCATATGAATATATGTGAGGTATAAAAATAAATATATCTATCTTCACTTTTGTGCTTTCTACAATAAAAAACAAAAACCTTTATTTTCAGAGATAATTTAATTGGAAAAATGCTGACTTGCTATTTGTACAATAAAATAAGAGAAGATATAAAGAAAGTTAGAACCAAATGTACTCCGAAGTCTAGTACAAAACTTATATTAAATTAGAGATTTTTGTGTTTGTTTCAATCACTTACTACTTTGGAAATGATCGTCCATGAATAAAAATTTAGTTTTTATATCCTTCACCTCACGTGGAAAAGGGTATTAATAAGTTTGTCATTCCGTTTGTAATTTCTACAATATTGATTTTAGACCCTCTAAAGTGTTTATATTCTGGATCCTTACGAGGAGTGAAGTTGATTTAACTATGTCCGTCTTACGTTTGATATGTATTTTCCGAAGACCCCAGATATGATAGGGGCAAGGTTGTTTTACATTTATGTCACATAGTTCACCATTACTTGGTATTGAACTTCAGCCAGATCGCTCCATAAATGGCCGAGATATGAGCAAAAAACCACGACTACCTCTAATTTTTCACATATGTATATCCCATGTTGTTGTTATTTTTTTATTCCTTTTTTCTGTATATCTGCAAAGACATTACACATTTCTGTTTTACTGGAGAACGAATCGACCTAATGTTCCCAAATTAGGCACAAATATATCGGTTATCAATACACAGCATCTTACATAATATGGGCGGGATTGGAAAACTGGGCGTGCTACAAAATAAATTTTATTTAAACATACCCATTTTCGGGAACCATAGATCTTCCTTAGTCTAAGTTTTATAATCTTAGTAAATGGTTAATTTCTTCCTAAAGAAGTCGGTATATAAATCTGCCAAATCGGTTAAAAAATGGTTAAGTTATTAGCAAAATCGGCTAAGGAACATCCAAATTTTTTTAAAAACTAAAATTTTAGAGCTGTTATATGACCTATGGATACGTCTAATACATCAAAAGATCGGAAATAATCTTTAGTAGAACATATCTGAAAAGCTCAGAAAAATTGGTTCAGATATAGAGAAGTTATGCCCAAAATATAATTTTTTTTTTAAAAATACCCATTTTCGGGAATCATAGATCTTCTCGAGTCCAAACTTGATTGCCAAGGTAAATCGTTAATTGCTTCCTTAAGACGTAGGTATATAAATCTGTCAAATTGGTTCAAAATTGCCCAAGTTATGACCAAAATACTGAAATAACAAGATTACTCTTTTTATAATAATTAAGTTTGTTAAAATATATGCACGTTTGTATATCGTTACCTAAAACGCAAAAGGCCCTAACTGATCAAAAATTAAAAATCGACTTTTTCATTGATTCTGATGTATTGCATCAACACACCTGTTCACAACAAATTTTGAAATCTTTCGACCAAAATTAGAGATTTTATTAACAAAAAACAAAAAGCCCCATCTACAAAATAGTATACGATAAACGCTAATGGACATAACAAACAGTTTTCATTATATACAACATTGCATTATATGCAACATAAAACCACCGGTAGGTTTTACAAGAAAAATAGAAGAAAAATTAATTATAAACAGTTTAAGGCAATTTATGAATTTACCATTTTAAATAGTTTTTTGTCTCTCCTGTAAAATTTTAAAAATGTTAGATAGGGCCTTTTGCGTTTTAGGTAACGATATGTAACTATATGTAATATCCTTTTTATGATCATAAGAACTAAAAAATCAAAAAGGCTGTGTCTTCATTTTCGAACCTGATACAAACAAAAGATTTGCTACCATAATTTGCCATAATTTAAAAATAACAAACATCACAAATTTTCAACAAAGTCGTGACCAAATGAATCTGACAGCTAATCCTTATGTAAAATTGTACGCTGTATCCGAATATGAAGTCAGAATGGTCAAAAGTAGAACAGTTTTCTGCAAAATTACCGCTTTTTGCATTTTTAAAAAAGTTGATTTCACTTTCATAAAAATATCTTCGAAAATATTAAATGGCTGTTTTATTTGTTTTTTTTTTTTTTTTTTGTTGAAAGATTACAAAATTACCAAAACAACCACAAGTCGTTTGTAAATATTGGTCAAGAAATCACTGACTTACAGTGGACCAGATATAAAATTTTTTTGGAATTTATCTTTTTTCAACTTCTTTTTTTTTAATCCAAAAAATGAATTTTCTTAAGTGTTATCACTTATTACGTTAGTTTATTTCAATACGAACATTTTGTGCCCCATGATATCTAGTAGAGGTCTGCACAAATGCATTTGCTAGCCAAATGATTGTTGTGTGTGTATTTGATATTCAAATCAAATGTGTAAAAAAATGAGAGCTAGTCATTCACGCTCAATCATTTTAAATGAGAGATCAACCCAGCCACATACACTAACACTAATTGTGTGTGTGTCCCTATTATTGTTTATTGTTTGATGAACTCAAATTCATACATCTTACAATAAAAAAACCTGAGTTAAGTTAAAAATCACACTAATCATTCGTGTGTTTGTTGTCTTTCTTGTTTTGTTAAAATTGGGTTTTCCCCTATTTGATAATTTTTCCTATCCTTACAAAAAACGTAAGAAAATAAAATGGTTGTAAAAAATATATTTGTTATATGCAAAAACAATAACAGTAATAAAATTATAATTAAAAAAATTATTATTATGCAAACCGTCAAATATTTTACTAAAATTATCGATAAAAAATTAAATAATGTCAAAAAAATTTAAAATTGTTCAACTTAAAACTTAAAAAAATTATCTAAGCTAAGAAAGAAAGCTCGTTAAAAAATAAAAATAATCTATTAACGTTTAAAAATAAGTTATAAGTTCTCTTGATTTAAAAAAATTAAAACAAAAAAATTAACAAAAATTTCATTTTGCTTCTAATATTTTGTTTTCGATACGATAAAAAATTTTCAAAAACACAAAACACATGTTGTGTTGATAAAACACAATATGTTCATCGCCACACAAGTGTATTTACTCGTGTAAAACAGCATATTTGTTATTTATACTTGTATCAAATATTTCTCTCACACACTCACATAAATAATTGAACGCTTTGCACACATAGGATATTTCTTACACACAATAAATTGTGTATGATTCTAAAATCACACACAACACACTACTGGCTAGTCTGGTACATATGTGAATTCATGTGTCGTTTTGCACAAATGCAGATCTCTAATATCTAGATCGGCAAAGTTACAGTAGATTAATTGAACTATCCTACTTTTCGATTTTTATCAAAAAAAAAAAAAAAAAAAAAAAAAAATAGAACAGTAAATATACAAAGCTAATGGAAGTAACAATTAATATTAAAATTGTCTTAAAACTGTTGAATGGTTGCTTCTTGTGATTATTTTTTGTCTCTCGCACAGGGAACTAATAATAGTCGCCCAACATCGCCTCATCATACGCCCCTTGATACCGACGCTTCATTTCTTGTATTTATTGGTAAAAGCGCTCACCATGCTCGTCACTTTCATCGCCAAAGTTATTTGAGAAGAGATTTAAGTGGGAGTGCAGAAGGTGTATTTTTAACGACATATTTGCTTCTTTTTAAGTAAGATATAAACATGAATATTTATTTAATTCAGGCATATGAGGAGCTGGTTTTGTGAATGAGTTTACATCTGCATGTTGAACAGACTTATGACGTCAATTTTGCCTTACTTGGCTAAGCAAAAATAACAGTCAACGTCGTAGTTCGTAGGTTTACGCCAAATTGCGGAATAATCAAATGGCATATACCGCCTGCGGTATAGGAAATTAACATACGATTCTGAAGGCAAATTTTTTAAACATAAAATTAGGAATGCATACTAACTCTGGGCCCGACATCCACATTGGAGATGAGCGATCCCGTGATTTTATCACGATCATCCTGATTAGTGCACGTGATTTAAAAATCACTGCTCTTTTAAACTGTTATTGTGATCACGGTTTATCAGTTATATGTTCTTTTATAGCAATTGAGGCCAAGCTATATGTAAAATGCGCGAGCTTTCGCAAGAGCTTTTGTAAGTACTTTGCAAAGAAACAACAACAAATTGTAAGATCTTTCAAATCTGTTCACTTGCATATACATACATACTTGAACAAATAAGCTTTGGCTTAAAAAAATACTAATAAGATAGAAGAGAGAATGAAAGGAACAGCAATATTATTCGACATTTCATTAAAAAACGCTATTACCCACACAAACAGTTAAATATCATAAATTTGTATATGTAACAATATACAAAAAGAACGACTTAGAAAGTACCCGTTACTTGACAAATTTGATCACAACTGTGATTCGTGATTTTTCAGTAACAGTGATTAAATCACAGGTACAGAAATATCGCTCATCTCTAATACACATAGTTAAATGAGCTTTGCATGAATTGCATAAAGTATTTGGGGTCCAAGATTTCGAAATATTTTCCAGATTGTCTTTAAAATACAGCCAAAATGCATTTTGTAATTGCCTTGAAAAATGTGATGGCTGCGCAAAACTATAAACTCCACAAGCTTGTTCGATTGTTCTTGCAGATAAAGACACGTTTTCACTATGCATTTTGTTATTGTTAGATCCAGTTCTACGTTACAAGAAAATCAAAACGTTTACCAAATAATTTGCAATTGTAAGCTGTCCATAAAAACAATGTCAGCAGAAAAGGCAGTGTCGTCAAAAATCTTTAGTGATATTTTTTACAAAATTTAATGTTTCTAACATTTACAGCGTTCGTTTTTAAAATTCTGCGTTTTTACTTCCTTTGCGTTTTTGATTCGATAAAAAGCGAAAAGTGGGTTAATTCACTAAATCTTCTGTAGCTTTGTCATTTTTGCACAGAAATTAGCCTCGTTGGGCGCAAAATGTTCGTATCAAAATAAACTAATGCCCCATGTTATAAAACATTAAACTTTTCATTTGTTTGGTTTAAAAAAAAATAACTTCAAAAGAACAAAATTGCAAAAAATCATAAATTTTTTCATAAATTTTCAAATTTTGTCCACTGTAACTCTGTCATTTCTTGACCAATGTTTACATGCAACTCTTGGTAATTTTATTTTATTGTCTTTCATAAAAACCAAATACATACATACATAATCCGTCTAACGTTTTTGAAAATATTTGCCTTTAAGTGACATCAAGTTTTTTAAAAACACAAATAACGGGTTTTTCGGAATATCTCGAAAACGGTTCTACTTCATATTTGGATTCAGCGGACAATTTTACATAAAGATAAGGTATCAGATTCATTTGGTCAAAAAACTGTCACATAGTGTATTTAATTTGTTATCCACAAATACCTACATAGATATATGATTGATCTGAATTATAAGAGAATTGTAGAGTTACATTCACTTGAACTTTAATATGTAAAAGCAAATCGTCGGTCACAGGTTGACAACTCTTAACATGTTTTTTTGTACTTTTCAGGAGACAAAAAAAAAACGTTATTACTCCGTTACTAAACCGGGTTGGAAGTAAATAAAAAAAACCAAAATTAGTAGGAGATATTTATTGTAAGATGGTGTAAAGAAAACAAAGGTATTGAAATAATTTCAGATTAAAATAAATAATACGAGTTGACAATTTCAAACAATTTAAAAGTGAGTTAAGAGTTGTCAACCTGTGACCGACGAAATGCTTTTACATATAAGCCTATTAAAAATTGATTTGTTTTGCTGCCTCACTGTAAAACCATCTATTTAATTTTGGCTATTTTTATACCCTCATTCGCCACTTATGGTGGTGGAGTTTGTCATTCCATGTGAAACTTTTTTATTATACATATAAGACCCCATTCTGGCACCTTGAGTAATTCAAAGTCGATTTAGTCATGTCCGTCTTTCCGTCTGTTGAAAACACGCTCACTCTCGAAAGACTCAAAAGAAAAGAACAAACTTGGTCTCAATCAGCAACATCGGTTCAGTAGGATCAGAATTATGAATCAAAATCCCCTAAAAAAATTAATAATTTTGATACAAAAACTAACATAAATGGTGGAATAATGCACGGAATGATATAAAACGAATTCGCTTTATACGACTGCAAATCATACTGTCGAATTTCGTGAAGATAATTTACCCTAGGCCCCATATAAACCCTACTGTCGGAAAATTTATTGAGCATAAAACCAAATAAAGCCCACTTTGGGAAAACAATTAAATAATTAAATAAGTACTGCGATAAAATTTCTTTCAACTTATATTCATTTGGCCAGAAAAAATATCATGCAATTTTGTGAAATTCACTGTTAACACTAAAACTAATTACACTGCTGTATTGAAATTTATTCTAATTTATTTTTTGTAATACCAGAAATCAGTCTTCAGAATTTTGGGATGATGGTCTACAATTTAAACTGGTACGATTTATGATATTTTACTCAAGCCAGTTCAAAGTTCTAACAAGAAACGCATAAAACTTTCTTATTGTCGGTCAATAATTTAATACAGGTCTAAACCGCAACCAAGTTAAATGCTGACATTCGTTTTTGTGAAGCTGAGTTAATAACATTTATGTATTTATCATATAGAGCCCACTCCTGTAGGTGGAGGCCGAATATAGCACTCTAACTTGTTTTCTCTTTTTTATTAAGTAATTTTTACCCAAATATTAACTCACATATAACGGCTATAAATAAATATGTTATATACCTTGTACGTTCACCGAACTTACAATTTAAATGCTGTTGAAATTGGGTTTTTGAATTCCCCAGATATGAAGTGCTTGGTTGTTATATATTTCTGCCACATTTGCTCCGTTAAAGCCAGATCGGTCCATAAACGGCATAAAGATATGAGCAAAAACCCACGAATGCCTTTAATTTTTTTTTCATAAAATCCCATGCTGTTGTATATCTGACATAATGAGAGCGGTATTGGAAAAGTGAGCGTGGCGCAAAATAGCTTTATTTATATCTTAAGAATGATGCTTACATAACTTTTTGTTCTTTTGCACCATGGTGAAGGGTATTTAAGGTTCGGCATAGCCGACTATTGCACTCTTACTTGTTTATATGGTTTTTGTTCGGAATTTTTTCTTAATTTCTGTTTTTATTACAATAATTTTGGTTTACTTTAAATGAAAATATAGAACAATAATATGACCTAAGGCCAACGTTAAGAAGAAATACTTACTATTGCTTCAAAATTTATTAGCAAATGCAATTTTTGTGTAGTTAAATTTTACCTTATAAAAAAAAAGAAAAACCCATAGATATAAGCTGGATAAAGGCTTTTTGATATTGCCAAATACAAATATCACAAAAATGTCTGTTGCAACTGTCAAATGCAACTGTATGGCATTATTAGAATAGTTAATGAAAAAATGGAGATGCAACCTTTGTTTCTCCACCTCATATGTACAAAATTTGTAGGACTAAAGCTTCGTACAGATGGTGATAAGATCTAACAATATTGCAGTATTGCAAATTTGCTTTTTTTGTTTGACAACGTTGTCAGAAAAAGTATTATCAGTCCATTGTAAGACAACAATATTGTTATATATCTGGCAATCATGTGAACACTCCACATTGCCATTGGCAGATCACTGTCAGACGTTGGAAGCTTATTTTTAATTGTCAGGGAGATCGAAAATATAGTTTCGGGTTTTGTACAAACTTCAATAACAAAACGTAGTTTTCAGACTACGGCGGTAGCAATTTTATATTTTCTGGTTCATCTCTTGATATATGTATTTAGAAGAAAGACTTTTTATTATTTACGAAATTTGTTTTTTAGATATAGCGACCAATGTATCAAAAAAAGTACAACTGCTACATAGATTCCATCCCTAAAATGCAATAGTGAGAAAAATACAGTTTTTTTGCCAATGAAATTGTATAGTTTTCTTACAATCATCTAAACTGACAATTTACATCTGGTCGCAATTTTTCTTTGGCAGTATATTGCCAACACATTGCCAGACCTATCTATTTTGTAAGATCTGACTACCGTCTGTACTGTAGCTTAAGGAAGAAATATGTAAATAATATTAGAAGAAAAATCGATAATCAATTTCAGCAAATTTCGATCCACCAACACAATTGGTTAAAGATTGATGTTTCACTAACGACTGATGGGGATGTGGTTATTTTCGAAACATGTAAATTCAACTCGAATGTAATCCCGTATTCGTTCAGTCAAGAACAAAAAATTTTAATTCGTTTCAGGTTGCAAATTTCTTCCTTCACTAAAAATAATTTAATGAAAATTAAATTTAATAAACTTAAGCCGAATTAATATTTAGATTATTCTGTTGAAAGATTATCTTAAATTAGATGCGAGAAGGCTTGGCCTTGGTCTTCAATGTAAATTAGAAATAAAGGTATTATGCATGCAAAAAAAACCTTTTAAAGGGTCCCTTCACTACTACATTTTCCCGCTGGTAATGGACTGGAAAATTGTTTTTTTTTTCTTATGAAGAGTTTCAATGTGAATTGTTTCCAATCTAACAAATTCACATATGAATTTTTTTGTATGTTCACTCTTCATGAGTGAGGAAATTCAAAATATGTTTATTCCTAACCCACATGAGTATGAATAACCATCAAAATTTTAAACGTCCACGTTAGCTTATTGCTGATAAATGAGTTAACGTTTCGGTACTCTGCTTTATATTGAATATAACAACAATTTATTGACAACACAAGCGAACAAGGTTTTTGTTGATTAAGAACTGAATGTTGTTTTTAAGGTTATTTGGACATCCAAATAATTGGCTTTATTATGTCCAAAATTAAACTACTAGTACATGAAGTTAATCAAATTGTAAAGTATGAGTAACATGCATGTAAATACAAGAGTGATAAAAAATATTATATTAATAAATATTGTAATTTAATAACTTTTAAAAAAAGTAGATTATATATATATGTAGTAGGTTTTATTTGATTTAAATGTAATTTTTGAAAAATTTATGAAGTTTTTAGATTTTATTTTATGAATGTAATTTGGAATAAACATTTTTCAATCATATAAATTAGGTAAGAATTTTAAGTTTGTTTAATTTTTATAATATTTATGTATATAATAAACTTATTATTATTATTAATATTGATCCTGAAGTTCGAAATATATAGATCGAAAAATGTAATAACGTTTTTTAATTTATATGGATTAAGAAGAGGAAAGACAAAAGCTTCACAATATTTAGTTAAAAATATTCAAAATTCATCAACAATATTATCTTTGAGCCGTGCGTACAGTGGTTTTACATTTGGTCAGTAGGCTCAGAGATATAATTCAGTAAAAAAAAATTTGTTTTTTAAAAATTCATAAAAAAAATAAAACTGCGACAAAAACCACAGTTTTGGTCTAAATACCAGAGCTGTAGAGTTGTCAGAAAATAGTAGTAACTCCGACTCCAAGCTCTGAAATTTTTTAAGTGCGACTCCGACTTCAACTCCTACTATAACCTCGATGTTAAATGTATACGAGACTGGTCCTTAATTGACTTTAAACTCTTTTTATACCCTCCACCACTAGTGGTGAATGAGGGTATACTAAGTTTGTCATTCCTTGTGAAACTTTTTTATTATGCATCTAAGACCCCATAAAGTGTATGTACATATGTATATATTCTGGTTTCTTGAGTAACTCTTAGTCGATTTACTCACTTTCAAAAAACCCAAAAGATAAGAACCTGTTGGTGTGAAATTGTTTCTAATGATTCTTAGCAGTTTGGGATTGAAATCCAGCAAAATCCGATCAGAAGGATCAGAGCTATGAAACAAAATGTAGAACCAGCACCCTACAAATAGACAATTTTGTTACAAAAACTAACATAAAAGGTGGCATAATGACTAGAAATCTTGCTGTACGTCTAAAACCAGAAAATAGTTTAGTACGCCTGAAACCGTAACAAATAATATTATCATAATAAAATTTGGTACTTCACAGTTTTATAAGTCTAGAAATCATGCTTTAAAATTTTGTGAAGAGCGGTCCATAATTTACCCTAGTCCGCATATAAATCCAACTTTCGGCAAACAGTTTAGGAAATGGCGAATGCATTTTTCAGGTGGCGTTGAAAGCACAGTTGTGATACTGTTTTTTTAAAAAAATAATTAATTGCAATAGAGAAATTAACTTCTTAACACTTTTATAAAACCCATAAATTTAAAATATAGTCTATATCAAAATAAAGATGTTAGAAAAGATATTTTAAAGCGGTTTAACGATAGATAGCATATGTGTCAAGTAAATAAACAAAAATGTTTGCAGATGGTATGCAAATCTCAAAAGAGCTTCCTATAGATATGCTAATAGAAGAAGCGGAAGAAGCAAGAAATAAGAAATACCATTTACCAACAGGAAGTACATGTTAATGTGTTCAAGAAAATTCAATAGAGTTTCGATAAACACTGGCATTTTTCCTCGTTTACATGATCAGATCCAAGCCGGACTTGGGATTTGACAGTGTAGTCAAAGAAATTATAGATGAAGAATTAATAAAGTTGTTTGCCATATGATATCAAAAACGTTATCTATGTATGGGTTTCATGGGCGGTGGGCGTGACCTATTTTATTTAAACTCGGCATCAGTTTTTTTTCCAGAAGCTGTTGGTAACGAAATTGAAGACTTTTCAGCCATGTCACAGAGTTCAATTCCGTTCGGAATGATTCCGTTCGAAACCGAAGAAAACCTCTTTGTTTATTGATAGAAAGTATATTTTGATAGTTTTTTGGTCTTTTAAATGCAGAAAACTCCCATTCTGTTCATGAAACCAAAAATGGTTTCATTCCGCAAAGTTATTTCGTAATTTTATGAAGCACCAAAATACGGAATGAATTCCGTTTCCGAACGGAATTGGACTCTGTGACATGGCTGTTTGTTTGGGTAAAAAAAAGTTTATGCGAAAAAATCGACAAAATGACACTTGGCATGAGTCGTTGTTTTGTTTTAGAAAATGTATGTACCTAAGCTTATGTGTTCTCCTTTAAGATCGTTGTGGTCGCTTAGTGGGCTGCGAGTGGGATATGTATAAAAAAATATTTTCTAACTCAAGACCAGGGTTTTTAAATTTTTAGCTTATGCACTATTTTTAGTTGTTTCCCATTCGTGTGTAACTGCCGATTCAACGTTTTCGAACGTTAACGTTAGCTTAGAAAATAACATTTAAAACAAAAACAAATTTTAAAATGTTGTTGCTGTTTTAAATATAATTTTCTAAATATGTGTACTTTTGACCTTTTAACTTTCAAATAAATTATGTAAATAATCAGGCTCGAGGTCTGTGTTTGAAATATTTTATTTTATTTAATATTTCGCCTACCATCGGCAAAATCGTCATCAGGAAATCTATACAAAAATAATAATAATAATACAAATAAATTTATTTTATCACTGTAACAATACTAGCATAACACGACAAAAACTTACAAAACAATGAGTAACAATAATCAAACAATTATCACTTTAACGTTTAACATTTAATATTGCACTGACTGATCTAATTATTTTTATTTATTATCTACGTATAACTCTTGAGCAAATTTTCTATATCGGTTCGGTAGTTTATTCTCTTTTCTTGTTCGACTTTGTTTATGAGTAACATTTCCAATGTAAATCTTCGTTCATATATTTCCTCTCGTTGTAAAATTTGTACGTTGTCAAAATCTGGTGTATGTCCTCTCATTGCACAATGGGCCGAAAGTGATGTTAATGAATTATTCCTACATCTAACATCGGATCTGTGTCCTGCGAATCTAGTTTTAAGCTTGTTTTTTGATTGCATATGTTAGTGTTGTCCCCCCCAGGCATTTTATTTTGTAGATAAGATTTGATTTATCCATGTCGTCAATCTTACTTTTTGTATATGAAAAAGGTGTCTGAGAGTGTTATTTGTTTTTGGAGCTATTTTATATTTTTCTTTGTTATAAATTCCAATGGAATTGTCTATCACTGATTGTCAACACTCACTTAATAAAATTACTTGCAGTATTCATGATTATACTCCTTGGATGGCACGAAAAATAATTAATAATTCTTCACGACGAAGTTGGTTTTTGATACCAGCAGCGTTGCCAAATCTGCATTTTACAGTTTTTCTAAGCATTGGGCAGCTTTGAAGTTTTTTGTTAAAAAAAAAAACAAGTTTTTTGTTAAAAAAAAACAAGTTTTTTGTAAATTGTGCAGTTTTTGCATTAACATTTTTTTTAATAAATTTTTTAATATTATTTTTTATTTCTTAAGCCCTAATCATACCTAATTTGCTTAACATATACCCCTGTAAGAGAGGCAAGCTTTAAGAGTCAAACCAATAACACAATCGGCTTTGGAAACACGCACTTTTCTTAACCAAATAAAACTCCTAAAAATAATTAATCATTTTTTAATTTCATTCTTTTATATTTTTATGTTTCGTCGTTTCCTTCTTGACTTAAATGACTACATTTAGCACTAAGTAGCGCAAAACGTTTGGAAAATATACAACATTCCGATTTTCTTCAAACATAATTGAATCGTTGGTCAAATACACCAATTAAGAATGCATGAGGATTGTACAAACGTACAATTTTGTCATGTTTGCCAGGCCGTTTGATTAGTTTGTTTTCTTTTGGAAGTTTAATTACGTCCATGTTTACATTTTGGGATTTTTGATGTTTCATTTTATTGGAGCATCTTTTCATGCATGTTCACTTGACAAATTGCAAACCTGAGCCTGAGATAAAATTTATTTTGTATTAAACGAGGAAGAAAAACAAACCGCACTGTATATTCTAAGTCATATTACAACTTTTAAATCTTTTATTCTTTAATAGTCTTACAACTTCAATATTTTCCAGGAATAATTTCTATGCACTATCAGAATTTTTTTGTGTGTATATTTTTATTATGAGGCTTACTTTAGCTATCCTTTGGCTAGCAATGAAGTAAATTGTAAACTATTAGATACCAGCAGAATGTAAAGCATTTTTTTTTTTTTTGTAATAAAGATGAAACTCAACATGAGAACTAAAATTCCCAGATTCTTTTTGTTAATCATTTATGTAATATTGTATTTGTTTCTGTATTACACGTATGTTATAAAAAATTAAGTAAATATATATCGTTACCTAAAACGTAAAAGGCCCTAACTAACCAAAAATTAAAAATCGACTTTTTTATTGATTCATGACATGTCCACAGCAAATGTTGAAATATTTCGACCAAAATTAGAGATTTTATTAACAAAAAAGAAAAAGCCGTATCTACAAAATAGTATACGATAAACGCTAATAGACATAACTAACAGCTTTCATTATATGCAACATTGTTATTTGTCAAAACCACTGGCAGATTTTACAAGAAAAATTGAAGAAAAATTAATTTTAATTAGTTTAAGGCAATTTATGAATTGACCATTTTAAATAGTTTTTTGTCTCTCCTGTAAAATTTTAAAAATGTTAGATAGGGCCTTTTGCGTTTTAGATAACGATATATGTATATATATATTTTGCTATTTTTATGTGCAGTTTTTTTAAGTTAAATTCAGTTTTGTTTCCTTAAGATGCAGTTATTTCAAAAAAATTATAGCGACGCTGGATACGGGTCATCTTTAATCTGATTCCCTCTCCTAATTACCATAGTGCTTCTCTTCCGCGATTGTAAATTTAATTCGGTGGTGAATTTTCTATGCGAACGTTAACGTTCGAAATCGATGAATTGGCAGAGTGTTTCTTAAACTTTAAAAATAAAACTTATGCTGAGAACTAGACAAATTAATCTCTCCGACGGCATGTAATATACCTAACCAGCATTTCATACCTTCGATACTGAATTACCCACAATATGTTAATTTCAGGAATAAAATCACTTTTTTCTCTTCACTGTCATATGGAAAGTGCTTGCGAAAGTGATTAGTGAAGTTTAAAGCCTTTGACAGTCTTGTATCTAATCAGTTATCTTGAAATATATAAAATGGAGGAGTGTAACAAATTTAATTACTTTTTTTTTGTGTGTGGGAAACATAAATTGGCCTGGAATTGTGTGAAACCAGTAATAGAAAATGTATTAGGATATCATCGGTCTGACAACTGGCGAATTTTAATCAAAAATATGCTAACCGCATTAAAAAACTTAAAATTGAAAATACATTTTTTGCATTACCATGCCGAAAAATTTAATGAACAATCACCAGCCAGTCTGATGGACATGGCGAGTGATTTCACCAAGTAACAGCCAGGCTCGAACACTGGTATAGCGGCAAACAACTTGATTCGCTATTAGGGGATATTTGTTGGAATCTGCAGGAGGAAGAAGAATAAATTTCTAAATAAAAATTTTAACTTTAACTAATTAACAATGAATGTTTTAAAATTTTTAAGTTTGGTTATTATAAAAAATAAAAAAATTTCATCTTTTCTCAAACAATCAAAAGTTGTAGACAGACTGTAATCACTTATAGCTAGAGTTTTTTTATTCCCGCACTTTTTGGATTCCCGGGAAAGCGGGAAATAAGAATCGAATTCCCGGGATCCCGGGATTCCCGCCTAAATTTTTTTGTTTATTTATTTACTTATTTCTCTAATGAAACTAATATTTCTTACTGGCTATTACGCTTAAAATAATTAAATCTAGTATCTTTTATATACCAAAAACGTATTTAATTCAAGATTAAAGTAATTTTAGGACACTTAAGGGGTAATTTTAATGCCAATAGCATTTGCATAATTAGAATGAAAGTTTTGAAATCTTAGTGGTATACAATTTTCGGAAGGGCGATTAGGAACTGAAACCACAATATTACGAAGTAGGAATTCTGAAATAATATTACGGTTTAACAAATTCAGCAGAAAGGAGAAATTGTATTTGCTACATATATTTAATAACATATTTTTTTACAACTTTATAGCCCTTAATCAGAAGTGTGTATGAAGGTATACTATGTTTGTCATTCGATGTGAATATTTTTTTTTATATTCATCTAAGGTCCGATAAAGGATTTGTGTTGTGGGTTCTTCATTTGTTCCTACCCGATTTAGCCATATGGGTGTCAAATTGTTTCTAGATCACCTAGGCTGTTTGGTAGGAAAAAAGTTATGCACCCAAATGTGGAACTACCTCCCTAAAATATCAACAAAAACTAACATTAATTTGTGGCGAATGCACCTTTTGTCATTAAATTTCAACAAGTTCGTTTTATAAGGCACCAAATTTTGTGAATATCGGTCCATAATTTACCTACGGCTCCATGTTTAGATTAATCTCGTTAATCATGTAAGTATGGCTTAAAGCGTAACGAATAATGCTTTTGTGGTGCAATTTAGCATAATCTGCTTTCATAAGACTCAAAATTACTTGAAATGCCGCATATAAAGCACAATCTTGGAAAACACTTTATTACGCCCTTAACCGCAAAAACTTATACATAGTATTATTGTAAAATTTACACTTCAGTTTGATAAGACAAGAAATAAAATTTCGTGAAAATAGGTCTATAATTTATCATTAACCCTATATAAAGCCCATTCTCAAACGATTAATAAGCCTTTAATTGTAGCAAATGTTAAAATTGTGGTGATATTAAGTTGGAATTATCTACTAAAGACACTAGTCCGACATAGATTTACTAAAGTTTAAGAAAAAGATTTTCATCAAAATTTCCCGGGAATCCCGCAATTAATTCCCGGGAAAGCGGGAATAGAAAACAATTGAAAATCCCGGGAACAAACTCTACTTATAGCTTATTTTGTTTGAAACTTTGTTTTTTATGCGCGTAGAACCCTAGCCTTAAATTTTGCACCTGCAGCGCCTGAGATACCCCTAGACGGGCCAAATGTATGACCAGCGCAACTTTATTTTCCATTCCCATCATTTGTTTCTAAGACCGACCTCCAATAGTTTTTGTTCTTAACCTTTTCTTAAACCATAGTTGCCATATAACTCCACCCCTTAGGGGGGCTCCCATACAAATATGGCCGTTTAATGAAATTTTTAAATTTGGCTCCTGCAGCGCCTATGATGCCCCAAGATTGGTCAAATGTATGACCAACCCCACTTTATTTTTCATCTCAATCATTTATTTCTAACATACATACCCACCCGCTATCTCCATTCTTTAAGGGGGCTTCCATACAAAATGTTCAATGCAGATTAGAAATATATTGAAGAAAAAGTCCCATAAATTCCCAGAAGTTGCCCCTTCTTTTAATTTTTTGTCCTTAACATTTTCTCGAGACATAATTGCCCCTTATCTTCACATCTTAGGGGGCTCCCATAAAAATATTGCGTTTTATGAAATTCCTAAATTAATTCAAATTTGTCGACTTTTGTGTATAAAAGCAAAAGTTGCAAACAGATTTTAATCATTTATGGCTTGTTTTGTTTGGAATTCCGTTTTTTATACGTCTGCAAAAAATTAGAATTTATGAATTTTTAAAAAACAAAAATTTCGAAATTTTGTTTAAAAAATTATTTTTTTATTATGTTTCTAAAACGACTGCGGATATTAGAAATAAGTTTTACTTTTCT
Source organism: Pollenia amentaria (assembly GCA_943735925.1). Taxonomy (NCBI): domain Eukaryota; kingdom Metazoa; phylum Arthropoda; class Insecta; order Diptera; family Polleniidae; genus Pollenia; species Pollenia amentaria. The sequence goes on along the minus strand of OX031008.1, from coordinate 55,374,821 downwards.
TAAAGAAAATTTTATTGCGGAATTTTAAGTCTTTTAAGTTTTTTAAGTCTTTTAGCTAAAGGGTTTTTGAGTTACGCGAGCATATGTTGTTCAACCTCCTCCATTTTCGAAATAACGGTATATCTCGAAAACCAGAGATTTTAAAAAAACCGCGGGCACCACTGGATTCAGCGTACCCGAATTATGTTAAAACGCCAGGTGCCCAGCTTGTCACGAAAAAAAAGTGTCAATTTCTTGCTCAGTGTAATTAAATAAATATATAACAATAATAAAAATAAAAAGACAAATAATTTAATAAAATTTAATCTTAATTAGATTAGATCCTCTTATATCATAACTATTTTTACGCTTAATTTATTGTAGCTGCTGAAGTGTTTAAGTTTTGCAAATTTTTAAATACAATGGCTTTCATCCTCCCTGTTTATTCCTTTTATTTTCTGTTATATTTGCCAATCCTTTCTTGGCGTTACAAGGTTCAGCTGTTGATTTTGCTGCTGGTTTAGTTTTTGGCTTTGAAAAGAAATCGCATTGAGTAGAGGCAGAAAACTTTTTCAACTTAAGTCTTCCATCGACAAGCGGTATAAAAGCATGGTAGTGAGCAGTGTCGCCCATTGTTACCGCAGCATCGAATCTGCTCTTCAGTGTTTTCAATGTTTAGCATTCCCCCTCTAACTCAGAAACTATTTTACCGATCTTGTTGAAAATTTGTGTCTAAACTACTATCCAATAAAAATAACCTTGGTGCCATCATCATCCAAATCGGAAGATATGGATTTCAAAAGTCGGGATACTTGACATGAAATCCCCCATATATATAAAATTTTCAAGCGATACTTGCATTAAAGTGGAACTTGTATGGGACCCTTCCTCCATTAAAGACCTACCTCCTTTATTTATATGAAGACTTAATGGCATATCGATTCTTTGATGGATAAGAGGTTTATTCTTTACAATAAAATTCCTGTAAATGTTGGAAGTGAAAAACAAGACGAATAATAATTTTAACGAAAAATCCTTTTCTTTAACTTTTAAATCCACCTGCTGTTTTCATAAAAACTATGGAATTAAAAAAAGTCTAGTTTAAGAGAATCGTATTTTATTCTAACTAAAATGTATACATGCCTAAAAATATTTTTGTTTTCGCTGTTGACAACGATTATTTGCACCAATATTTAGTTTTTGTCATATTTACACAGTCGCTGTTAATATGGCTCATGCCACTAACTGTGATGGCTATGCCTGAGTCGTGGTGTTGTACCAAGGTAAAACTACTTGACACAAATATAAAATTAACATTAAAAACATAAGTGATGATGATGAAGATACACGAATGGAGAATTCCTGCCAGTCACTACAAGTTGCTCAACATTAGATGAATGGATGGATGGTACTGATGTTCAAAAAGTTGCCTTTGTAGTGACGGGTAATATTGAAACTAAAATGTTTTTAAATCGGTTTCGTAACATAATGTGAATGGTTTTTTGTATTTATAAAAACAATGCATTTTATTAAAACTTATTTTAATATATTCAATTATACCCTTTTGGACAGATTTGTTAATGTATAACAAATTAATTTTAAGCCGGTTCAATTTGTGTATTCATTTTTAAGCGTCCAAAGGGCATATACATATAGTAGATATGTTTTTAATTTCGTTTGTAATTTCTTCAATATTAATCTTAAACATTTTAAAGAATATTTATTTTGGTTCATTATGAATAGCGGAGTTGACTGTATATTTGAAGAGGTTTGAATGCAGCAATAACTAAAGAAAACACTAATTCGATTCAAAGAAAATAAAATAATAATTTAACTTTTTGAAGAAAATGATGGAAAAGTAAATGTCTCTAAAGGTTTGGTAACGCTTTTTTAACTATAAGGATTACATCCGTAGAAAGTTAGCTTCTTTCTCATTGACATGACTTTGTTCAAGAAAAATTAGAAATTGGTAGTCAAATGATGTTTATTCTGTAGTAAAAGCCTATTTTCCAAAAATATTTTGTAATATTTTGCATCAATAATTTAACTCTTTTCAATGATGTTGGCATTGAACGTTTATAATGAAATATAAACTTCTTAAATCTCATGAATAGTGATATGCTTTTTATTCAAAGAAATTAAATTAATTAATATTTTGTGTCGTTTTTATTTGGCTGCAATTCCCGTAAAACCTATTACTCAATCCCGCTTTCGCCGGAAATGAAAAAATGCGGAAAAGAAAAACTCAAGATATGACACCAAATCACAACGTTTCTAACTCTTACCACATTTGTATTGTATTTGTATTTGAATTTAGAATTTTGCTATAATAGCGCCAATACAAAAAAGCAAGACTGATAAAATTGACTTCAAATATATTCTATATATAAGATTTATTTTGTTTTAGAAATCAGACAAATCAAACTAATTTTTCATCTAGCGCATAAAAATGTGCCCCGGAATATGGGGTTTGTCATGATAGCGGCTACAAGCAAAAAATTAGGAGAGTCAAGCTTGACTTGAATATTTTCCATACAAAGTTTTTTAAGTATTAAAAATAAGATTAATAGGTCCATTATTTTACCTATCACTCGCATAAATGTCCTACCGGAATAAGGGTTTTAAGACGAATATGGTTACAAAAGAATAGCTGCAGTGTTTTATTTAAAATCATATATTATCTCTATATACAGGCTATTTGGTAAAAACAATGGGTCCAATAGGTCCATTATTTGACCTCGGCCTGCAAATGTCCTCAAGAATATTAATATTTTTATTTTTGGATACGATTGGATAAAATATGTTTTCTTATTTTTTTCTAGAAAAACTAAGAAAATCGGTTCAAAAATTGATGAGTTCTAAAGATAATTCCAATGGTATTTAAACATTTGAACAACTGTTTTAACTGTTAAACTTCACTGCTAACACCATATGTTTATGTGTAGACCGCAGAAACATTTATGTGCACAAATATTGCGAAACAATATTCAACAAAAATTGTCAAATTTGATTTGCATTTCTTTCACATCTGTTATTTGCACGTGTCAAAATCATAGTTATTTGTACAAAATAGTTATTTGTCTAAAGCTCCGGCATTTTAAATCGATTATGAAAATTTTCACTACTACTATTCTTCGTTTTTTTCGGTAAAAAAAGTTGCTATGTATCTACATAAAAAATTTATGTATATAATAAATTAATAAAAATTGGTTTTATTATACATCAAAGGATTGGGAATTGTGTCTAGATTTCAAAAATAAAATAATTTTAAAATTCGTTGAAAACAATTGTCAAAAAAAAGTGCAAAAAATGTGTTTATAAGTTTTTGTCAATTATATACATTTTTATTTATGCAAAAAAATCTTTATTAGCTATTATTATTTAATGAAATATAACTTGTAAATATACTTTTTGATGCTTAATAATAAAAACCACATAAAATTAAACTTACAAAACGAATCCCACAATTCCCAAAAAACAGCCGAAAATTTAAAAATGAACTTGAAATTTTTATTGTCGGTTAAAAGAACGATTTATGGCACTAACTGTTTGAAAATGATATAATGTAAATGTTGGCCATGACTTCGTCTGAGGTGGTCCATTCGGAAGGTTCGAATTTGGCCGACTCGTTCGAGCATAGCGACTGATATCTCGCAAATTACACGATTAATGTTGGCTTTAAAATCGTCAATCGTAGCTGGCTTATTTTTGAAGACCTCAGACTTTACATAACCCCAGAGAAAATAGTCCAAAAGTGTGATATCGCGCGATATAGGTGGCCAACTTTCCTTAGCAAAATGTGAAATTAAGTGCTCACAAAAATGATTTCTCAATAAGATGTTGGTTCCACGCACTGTATGTGTAGTAGCGCCGTCTTGTTTAAACCAGAGCTCAACAAGACCATGCGCTTGAATTTTAGAGAGTCCGTTAACATGGTGCGATAACGGCTACCATTGAAGGTAACATTCTGGTATTCCTACTTTTTGGAAAAATATGGACCAATAATTACATCAGCCCATAAACCAAACCATACCGTTGTTTTTAATGGACGTAATGGTAGCTCTTGATGCACTTCCGGCTGCTCATCAGCCCAAATACGGCAATTTTATTTTAATAACGTATCCATTGAGCCAGAAATGTGCTTCATCACTGAATAAAATTCATGACAACAAATTTCTTACAGAACGCTGATTTTCGTAATACAGCTGAACAATTTGGAGACGCTGTTGTGGTGTGAGTCTTGCCACGATGACTTGCCAAACGATACTGAACAAAAATTACAAAGCAGTTTAATATGAGTAACCCATGATCTGTAAAAAAGCACATTGAAAATCGAACCTCACGATAAATCACCTTTTAGTTGTTAAATTGGGCCGCTTACTACGGCATGATAGCCGAGAATTTCACATTATGAAGTTGCAAAAGACATGAAATACACCAAAAATTAATGAATTTCTAGAGAGTATATGATAATACGTACATGTGCATTTACATATACATATGGGCATTTCCTGGGGTCACGAATGTACGTTCGTACGCTTTTGATGCTCAAATAATATGGAAAATAAAACTTTTTCCAAACATTTTTTTTGCGATTCGATAGCATTTTGGTAGCTCTATGTTAAGTACAAAAGATGGATTTCATCGAGTGTAAGTTTTCATAATGATAGTTATTAACATGTGGTCACGAACGTACGCAAAATAGAAGTCAACTTTAGCTGAAAGTAGTGATATGTAAAAATCTGCGAACTGGAACGGAATATTCAAACGTGATTAATTTATTTTAAAAGTGTATTAATGTAGGTCTCTATCCTGCATTTACACTATAAAATATATCTATTGGTTTTTGTTTAATTGGCTTAAGTACCGGTCGCGAACGTACGACTTTTCCATATGTTTTAACCGTTAACTAACCGTTAATCGAACTTTTTATTTTCTCCTTACACTTTTCGCTTCTTAATTGATTGTAATAGAGAGATTTTAAAGAAAGAGTGCAAACATAACAAATTTTTTGCATGTAAAATAATTAAATATAAAAATGTCGTTAGAAGGAACTAAAAACGAAAATTTTAAATTTTCCAGTTTCCAGCCCAACTTTCTCAAGTAAAACAGCTAAGATATCATAGAATATCATATATAGCATTCTATTATAAAAACATAGACCTTTTTTATAATTATAAACAATAAAACACGATGATTATCAACATTTTATTTTTCCATCCTGGTTGACCATTCGGAGGAAATCCCCATATATAATTTTATATCAAAATGAAGTAATTTTGAGCTTGTTAACCAAAATTTTATATATTTTATATTAAAATTAATTAATTTTTTAGTTTTATATACATACATGTTTTTGTTTTTGTTTTCTTTTAGTTTATTTTTCAAGAAAAATCGATTATTTTTGGCAAAATTTAAAAAAAAAAGTTTAAAAAATTGCTAAAAGCGAATTTATTTTTTTAATGGCGACACTGCAAGCAATTAAGAAAATATATCTAGAAAAACATTTGTTAACACTGCCGGTCTGCTAGGCTTTCAAAGATGAAAATTTAAATGTGTGTTCTTATATAAGTGTTACAATTGTATAACGAGCAAACCTTAATAAATAAAGTTATAAAGTGTTTCAAAAATGGACGATGAAGCCCAAGGAAAGCAGTTTTATGGTACATTTTTGAATTTAAATGTTGTGGAGTCCATGTCGTAATTCTTGATATTATGTTTGTGCAGTTTTGTACTCTCAACATAGCCTATAAGTTCCGTGGACCAAAAGTTGTGTTTGGGCACGAACTTGCATAGAAGTTTACACGTGGAAGTGTTCGTCAGTGTGTATTTTAACCCCCATATTCATATAAAATATTTTTGATTAATAAAAGGTTTATTAAACAAATTTTCATAGAATATTCGTTTCTTACACCTGATGTAAGCCTAAAATGTTTTTATGAATATGAATATATTTTTCACAATTACAAATTTTAACGGTTTTAAAAAGCACAGTCTATGAGTGTTTCGACAAATACGGTTTTTTTTTATTTTTAATTTTTATTTATTTATATGCCATGGCCAAACAATGTGCAGAAATTAAAAACTCCAACATGATTGTTTGTTCTGCAATATTGATCTTAGACCCTATAAAGTGTATAAATAAGTTCTGGGTCCTTATGAGTAGCGAAGAAGATTTAACGACATCCGTCTGTCTGTGTGTATGATGAAATGAAAGCTAGATAGGTCTATAAATGATTTAGATATGAGCAAAAAACCGTGACTGCCTCTAATTTCACCATAAGTCCCTTGTTGTTGTGTCTTATTTCTTTTTTTCTGTAAATCTGGAGAACGCTAAGAGCCAAAGCTTCAAAATTATATACAAGCAGCTGTGTTGCCTTCCCATATAAACACATGATAAATTTCTTTATATCTGGGGAACGGAAAGAGCGTAGGTTTCCAACTTAGGTACAAAAATATCGATTATCATCAAACAATATCCTACAAAATGTGGGCGAGTTTGAAGAAGCGGGGGAGGGGGGGGGGGGGGGAGGGGTTGGCACGGAATTGTTTTTTTTATATCTTAAGAACGGTAACATAAATATTTTCAAAATTTGTTACACATACCTGGGTTATGTAATGTGCACTGTATGTATACCTTATGATTGTCTCGACACTCTTTTATTTGGCGAATCTTTATGGAAAAACCTGCAAATGACAAGGGGTTTAAGTGTATTTTTTTAAAATATATATCATACACCCCATGTCCTCCAAACGAAACAGGTATTTTAATGACATTTGCTATAATTGGTCGTCATATCTCGCTACCGGATGAGAATTCCACATTCACCTCTTGGGTTCTGAACTTCTCTGGCAAATTCCATATGTAATTTCAATTTAAAAAAAGCACTTAAACCCCTTGTGATTTAAGCCCCTCAAATGTATTCCATATTGAATTTTTTTCTCTAGAATACTAATAATCAAAAAATAACTTTAATATCGCTAGGTTCAATTCTTTACTTAGCATTAATACGGATTATATGAAATTTATTATAGAAATATAAATTCGTATCTGTGTATATTACTAAAGGTACAACATTTTTTGTAATAATTTAGTTCAAATTAGTTATAATATAACATAAATATTTTACTTATATATCTCGTGAAAACTCCATTAAGGTAATTAAATATTTGCATTGTTTACCTTATTAACATTACTAACTTTATTTTAATTATACAAATTGCATAAGTATAATTTTATGCTGATGACTGTAAATACAGTGGTAACTTTAGAAACAAGCCCCGATAACAACAAATAATTAATATTGACTGTAAGTGCTATCAATGCATTTACCTCCATTAACATTTTATTTAGTATTTATTTATTGACTCTTCATATATTAAATATGAACAATCAATAATAAATCAAATCTTATCCTTATATAGACCAAAAATTTCGTCATCAGGATTTCTGTTCACATATGTAGGTACTTATCGCTCATCTGATTGTGTGAGTGCTGCAGTGTCTCTTCTCCTTAAGCGAGTGTGGCCACCATAATTTAAAATATTTCGAGCTAATGGCTCTAGCCTTTTCATATATTTTACTGCATATTTCGTTATCATAGTTTTTACTAATGGCACATAAAGATCCTTGTAGATATTTGAGTTTTCTCATACCAGGAAGCGGCTGTAATTATTCGAAGAAGTTAATTTTGGCGCCTTTGAATTTTTTTGATATTAAAAACCGAGGCTGTGCCTCATAACTGAATACCGTAGCACCAAATTGACTTCAAGATAGAGTTGTAAAGTAGAAGTTTGCAATCGAGACTAAGAAGAGAATTTCTTTCAATAAGCCAATTAATTTGAATTGCTCTTAGTTTCTTTTGAGTTAATTTAGCTTCTATATGCCTTTTCCACGTTTAACGCCGATCTAGATGCATACCGAGCAGTGATGCCAACTAAGTGCTTTCGACAATATTTATGGTGCTCTTTGATGCCTCGAAACGCCAAAATTTTATCTTTAGCACCAAACTAAGAAAAAGCACTAACTTGGCGCTTTTTCAATTTTACGTAAGTGCCTTTTTACGGTTTTTAGTATTTTTTTTACAATTTTTTTAAATTAATTATGCAGTTACAATTTTGTTAAGTGTAAACACATTCTTTTAGTATGGCAAGTGTTTATTAAGTAAGCTCACTACAAAGGCATCGCCCAGACTTGCAGTTTTTGTTTGAGCAATTATTGAGTTTATTGGTGAGAGAGGTGAGAATATTGGGGAGGAGTACTCTGCAATCCTGCTTTGTTTTGTAAATCTGATATCGGTTGTAAATCGCAAATAAAAACGATTAAATTGTTACACATTTTATTAAAGAAAATTTCTTGGAAAATATGTAGAATAGTAAATGGAAAAATCAACAGCGAACAGATCTTTTTGGATAGAAGTCAACGATTTTAATGATTCAATAGGACAAAATCCATTTTTAGATTTGTCCAATTTTGTATTAAGAATTTTAAGCCTGCCATACTCTAACGCGGAAGTTGAAAGAAAAGAGGCTATTTATCTTAGATGTCTATTAGAAGAACTTGGATGGCCTATTAACGATTCTACTTTGATTATGTTTGACTCGCAAAGTGCTCAAAGTATGTCAAATTTCGGAAGCCATCATTCCAGAACTAAACATATACATTATCGTTATCATTTTTTGCGAGATGCAATAGAAAACGGTGCAGTCAAACTTCAATATATTTCAACAGATAATATGATTGCTGATGTTTTGGCAAAACCGGTTTCAAAAACTAAGCAGCAATTATGTGTAAATGGAATAAAACTAATATCCAAAACCGATTGCAGTTGAGGAGGCGTATGGGAACTACACTTTATCGTTTTGTACTTTAATATGTAATTAAAACTAGTTCATTGAAACAAAAGGTTTTGTAGTTTCATATTTTTTCAATGCTTTTTTGTATTTTAATATTCAGTCAATAAAGATATACTCGTTTCTTTAACTTGGACGTAGTTTTTATTACTCCAATACAATGGACCCCTGAGGTACCCCTCTTGTTTCAGGTAGTGCCTTGGATTTCTGGATTTCTGTTTTAACATACGGGTATATGTTGCTCAAGTATGTTGACAATAACTGAGTAGCGGTCGAAGAGAAATTAAAAAAAATGTTTAAGTTTGTAACAAAGAATGTTATGATTCACGGTATCAAACGTTATTTAATGATTAAAAAGTATTAAAAGTGTAGTCTTGGCATCATCAAGTTTCTCCCTAATCTCCTCCGTAACATCAACTAGGGATGGGCAATAAATATCGATATATCAAAATATCGATATTTAAAAAAATTATAATCGATATATATCGCCGATATTTAAAATACCCATATATCGATACATCGATATTTATCTACGACTATCGAATTCGATATTTTTAGGATCTCTTTTTAATAAAATTCAACATTTTAACCGTTGCTCAACTGCTTACAATACTGTTGGTTTTTAGGAATTGCATCATATGTTTTTTAACTATTATTAAGAAAATAACGGCGCCTTTCCATTGTACATTTTCATAGATTACACAGTTCAGTTTTGTCTCGTTTTTTTAAGAGATGACAGCAAAAAAATAAGCGCGGAAAAAATATTCTGAAAAGGGTTTCTAGAATTATGCAAGGAATCGCCTTAATTATGGCGTATTAGCAGCAAAAGAATCATGAAAGTTGGAATGTTAAAATAAAAAAAAAATATTTTGTTTTGTTTTTATTTGAGCATGTTCTTATATATTAAAAATAAAATATTGCACAGTTTACTTGTATAGTATGTGTCACATGTTTCGTTTGCCGGCAGTATATAATCCGGCATTATATAATCCCAATTGATTTTTTTTTAGATTTCATAATAAACAAACAAATAAAATTTTTTTTGTACTCTTTACTTTTTTTGAATTTTTTTTATTGTAGAATTAACTGCCACTCGATTTCAAACGAAAACTTCGTTCGCATAACTTACCTTCAAATCTAAATTTTAAAATTGGTTTTTGTTTTAAATAAAAGTTAAGCGAATGAAAGTTTCGTTCGAAATCGAGGGACAGGCAGTAACTTTAAAATTAAAAGAAACAATAAAAAGTTACAATGGAGTCACATGTAATATGTTTGTACATATGTAAATATGTATTGACATAGGTATATTTTTTTTAAGTTTTTAAATTTGGTAATAATTTCAGCTGAATACGTTCGATACATCGATATATCGATATTCTTAATTAATAAATATCGATACTCTTAAAAAATATCGATACGATATATATCGATATATTTTTTCAATTTGCCCATCCCTAACATCAACTAAATACTTATTTATAATACAATTCATAACTTAAAAATTAATGATTTTATTGACAAAAATTTCAATAGTTTTTGGAACTCATTAAGAATATTATCTTAACAGCAGGTTAAATAAAATATTGTTACGTTTTTACTTAATAAAACGAGTTAAGGTTTATTCCCTTTATAATAAACCTTTCAGTTCTTTTAATTGCAAATCAAAATAAATACACACACGAATTCAACTTTATTGAAATTTACAAATTTTAACCACTATTGTAAGTAACGATCTGAACCGTTTAATGTCTCCAATCAAACTAAACTAAACTCTTATGAGTTAGCCATGTCAATGGAATAGTTCAAATTATTCCTAGTTGATTCATGAACCGTCTAGTATTTTCTAGAATGTTGTGTTCGAAATTTTTAAAATAACTGTTATACATCTAAATCTTAAGTCTACAATTACAATTGCTAGAAAATTTAGTACAGTGGCGTTCATAAAAATAGTAGCTAATATGACATAAAACTATAAGTTACAAGATAACTTATAACTAAAACCATAAATAATTATTAGACAAATCTAATTTCGTTACAATATGTTCATAAACTGCTTTTAAAATAAAAAAATGTTAGTACACATAAAACTTCTGCCGCCAACGCACATGGCATAGGAATTTTATGTCGTAAAAGTTTCAGAATACTTTAATCAATCTCTTTAGGTTTAAACAGGATGTTGAGAGTATTGATATTTTTAGAAAGCACCTCGAAATATCTTTCACATTATGTATTAAAAATACCGATTTATTATCCCGTTTAAAGCTAATCCCAAAAATTTATGTTTCTTGAAAGATTTTTTTTACAAACTAGCCTTTTTCTTAAAATTTTGTTGATTTAATATTAATCCATATATAAAATATAATAGAGAACACTTAAAGATCTTATATGCTATATTTGTAGAAACTTAACCATATAACATTTTAAAGAAAATATAAATTTTTAAAGAAAACTACTCAATTTATATATAAGTTTGAATAAAAACAAGTTAGAGTGCAAATCTTTGACAGGAGTGGGCTCTATATGATAAATACATATATATACGAACGTCAGCATTCAAATTGGTTGCGGTTTAGCCCTACGAGTCTATTAAATTATTGACTGACAATAAGAAAGTTTTATGTGTTTCTTGTTAGAACTTTGATCTGGCTTGAGTAAAATATCATGATTCGTAACAGTTTTAGCCGAACTAAAATGATTTTTAGGAGGGTAATTTGTATTGGACCTATGGTAAATTATAGACCAATCATCCCAAAATTCTGAAGGCTGATTTCTGGTATTACAAAAAATATATTATAATAAATTTCAATACAGCAGTGTAATTAGTTTTAGCGTTAACAGTGAATTTCACAAAATTGCGTGATTTTTTTTCTGGTCATATGAATCTAAGTTGGAAGAAATTTTACCGCAATATCTACATCTGTTACAGTTTTAGGCGAATTTAATTATTTTCCCAAAGCGGGCTTTATTTGGTTTTAGGCGCAATAAACGATTTTCCGAGAGTAGGGTTTATATGGGACCTAGGGTAAATTATGGACAGATCTTCCCGACATTTGACACTGCGATTTCCAGTCTTATAAAAATGTGATATACCTAATAGTATTATGTTAGCACTATTAATTACCGTTTTTGACGTACTAAGCTGTTTTCCGGGAGTAGGGCTTATATTTTTACAGTGCGATTTGTAGTCAAATACAACTGTGACGTACCAAATTTTAGTATGATAGCGTTATTGATTACGGTTTTAGGCGTACTAAACTGTTTTCCGGGAGTAGAGCTTATATTGGGCCTAGAGTAAATTATGGACCGATCTTCACGAAATTAAGCAGTATGATTTGCAGTTGTATGAAGCGAATTCGTGCAAAATTTCATATCATTCCGTGCATTACTACATTTATGTTACTTTTTGTATTAAAATTATCAAAGTTTTTTGGGTGGTAATTCCACATTTTGATTCATAGTTCTGATCCTACTGAACCGATGTTGCTGGATTTCAATCCGAAGCTGCTTAGGATAACTACAAGCTATTTGAGATCAAGTTTGTTCATTTCTATTGTGTTTTTTGAAAGTGAGCCTATTTTCCACAGACGGACAGACAGACGGACATGGCTAAATCGACTTAGAATTACTCAAGGAGCAAGAATATATATACTTTATGGGGTCTTAGACGTATAATAAAAAAGTTTCACACGGAATGAGAAACTTAGTATACCCTCATTCACCACTAGAGATGTTGGAGGGTAAAAAATATATGTGGTAATAGTTTGCACAGAAAAAAGTTTTTTATCAAATAAAAAACTGGCTTAAAAAGTATTTAAATTTAATTCATGTGATAATTAAATCAATTATTTTCTTAGTTGAAAGAAAATTAAATGTATAAATTTTATTTAATTAATATTTAAGTTGTTTTTAAATTAAGGTGTTTTTAAATTTTAAATTAAAATATTAATTTAATATCAAAAAATATTAATTGATTTTTTCGATTAAAATAAAATAGTTTAAACTTGCAGAATTGTTGTTAGGAATTGTCAATATTTATTTAAATAAGTTAAGACATAGTTTGAAATGGCATAGTTTTTTAATCATTTTTTTAATTAAAATTAAAAATATAAGTTATTGAAAAAAAATATTCATAATGTTACAATTTTTAGAACTCTATATAATTATCTTGGTAATAGGTTCAATATCAACAACTTGTTTGCTTTTTATTATGAATTTGGTATAAATTTGGCGATTAGAGACAATTTTTAATTTTTTCTGTGCATTCACGTGCTTCATATTTAATTATTTTAATATGTACATATATGACAGGTGTTCCGGAGGGCCAAAAATCCGCAATACAGAAAAACTTTAATAACTAAGGTATAACTATGGCATTAATAACTATGGTAACAAGTGAAAGTGTTCTCTTTAATATATAAGGGTTCAATAACACTGTACAACAGTTTACAGCTGAAACTAATTTTACGGCATATTTATAGTTGCAACCTTGTGTAGTAAAAAAACGTAGAAAATCGTGTGATACTTAGGTTATAGTATCTTCTATAGTATGGTATATAGTGTCTACAGAAGATTTATTCGGAACATTACAAACAACATTTTGTAGGTATACCTTTTTTGAAAAAAAGCAAAAATCACATAAAAAACAGGGTTGTATGTAGTTAAAATATTCTGTGAAAATATTTGCCATGAATTTCTCCTATAGTATTCCGAATACAGTTAAGTCGTAAATTCCACTTCAATATAAGAAATAAGCCCAAACTTAAAAGGTAGTTTTAGAGTTAATTATAGCTTTTTAATTTTAGTACGGCACTATCTTGACAAACATAGCAGGTGGGGCCAGCATGCTCACCTGGGTCTACCGACCGCATGGGAATACCAAATTGCATTGAATTTCGTTTCCCTAAAGCAGAACTACAAAAGTACATCTGTTAAGAAGTACAAAAGAGCAAAAATTGATTTACCATTAAACCAAAGCATTAAGCCATTGTAACAATTTTGACAGCAATGCTACAGTTCACCGGGAAAAACTTACAATTAAAAAAAACATTTCATAGGTGGTCTCAAAAAACAGCTGGTTGTTATTACTTTGCCTGTTGTTCTTGTACTGTTGTGATATTGAAGCCACCTTGCTTAGTAAATCCAATGGAAGCTCAAGTTGAATTTAAATGTGCCACATCGGTGACTTAAGTTTCATTAAAGTGTTTAGTGAAGAAGAGAATTTTGTATTTAAAACGATTTTAAACATAAATGTGTATTAATGTCAACCCTGAAAATTGGCCATTACTCTATCTACAGATAGAATATGTTTGCGGCAGACGTAACAAGACATGTCTTATTTTTCGGAACAATAAGTCATTTTCGAAATCCGAACAAATTTTCTATGATTTTTTTTTGCAAAATTTTTATTGATTAATCACTACAATTTTAATTATTACATTTTGTAACATATCAAATCTTAATATGAAAGTAGACGGCGTGTTCAAAGCGTCAAAAGTTGTGTAACGGTAGAATTTAGAGCAGAATAGTTTTTACTCTTGTTATTATTTTAAGACCACAAAAGCACCAGGAAATTAACATCTTCATATAATGGCATTCTGAGATATGCCTACAACTAAGGACGTTTCTCATATGTTACACCCATAAAGCTAAAGCTTATGGTGTGCGTTCTTCCGAAATTTCAAATATTCGATATCTAATTTTTTTGCATACAATTATCTATACTGGCGAGCCGGCGTATCTATTTAAACGTGTTTCTTTTACGCAGTCAAGAAGAAATAACAACCTGATCCCGTTAAGATTCAAGAAGTCGGTTTGTGTCTGTCCGTCTGTTGAAAACACGCCCACTTTCGAAAAACTCAAAAGAAATGAACAAACTTGGTCTCAAATTGCTTGTAGTTATCCTAAGCAGTTTGGGATAGAAATCCAGCAACATCGGCTTAGTAGGATCAGAACTATGAATCAAAATGTGGAACCACTACCCAAAAAAATTGATAATTTTTTTTTTATTATGTGAAAATGTTGTAATAATAAAAGCCTTCATGCCCAAAACAATATTAAAATAGAAATTTTTAAAGTTTAATATGGTAACTCTACAAAAACTAACATAAATGGTGGAATAATGCACGGAATGACATAAAATTTTGCACGAATTCGCCTTATACGACTGCAAATGATACTGTTAAATGAAGATCGGTCCATAACTGACCATAGGCCTCATATAAACCCTTCTCGCGGAAAAGAGTTTAGTACGCCTAAAACCGCAGAAAATAACGCTAGCATACTTAAATTTGGTACGTCCCAGTTTTATAATACAGCATACCACACTGTAAAATTTTTTAAAGATCGGTCCATAATTTACACTAGGTCCCATATAAACCCTACTCCCGGAAATCAGTTTAGTACGCCTAAAACCGTAATAAATAACGCTATCATATTAAAATTTGGTACGTCACAGTAGGACCAGAAATCATACTGTTAGATTTTTTGAAGATCGTTCAACAATTTACACTAGGCCCCATATAAACCCTACTCTCGGAAAACAATTTATTGCGCCTAAAACCAAATAAATCCCACTTTGGGAAAATAATTAAATTCACCTAAAACCATCACAGATATAGATATTGCGGTGAAATTTTTTACTTAAATTCATATGGCCAGAAAAAATATCATGCAAATATGTGAAATTTACTGTTAACGCTAAAACTAATTACACTGCTGTATTGGAATTTATTCTAATTTATTTTTTGTAATACCAGAAATCAATCTTTAGAATTTTGGGATGATTGGTCCATAATTTACCATAGGTCGAATACAAATAACGCTCCTAAAAATGATTTTAGTTCGGCTAAAACTTTTACGAATCATGATATTTTACTCAAGCCAGTTCAAAGTTCTAACAAGAAACGCATAACATTTTCTTATTGTCGGTCAATAACTCCATTCAGGTCTAAGCCGCAATCAATTTTAATGCTGACGTTCGTTTTTGTGAAGCTTAGTTAATAATATATATGTATTTATCATATAGAGCCCACTCCTGTCAATGGAGGGTATTAAAGATTCGGCACAGCCGAATATATTATATATATATTATGTCCTGTGGTTCCTATAAGGAACAAAGGGCCACAACGAACTCTTTCCATTCGGTTCTGTATGATGCTAGGTGTTTGATTTCCCTCCAGCTTAGCCCACTTTGGATTATTTCAGCATCGAGTTGACGTCTCCAGGAGTGCGACGGGCGTCCAACTCTTCGTGTATTTCCATGGGGATTCCAGTCAATAGCAGTTTTAGTAGGGTCGCCTTGTGGTCTACGGAGCGTGTGACCAATCCAGCGCCATTTTCGCTTAAGGATCTCGATGTTGATTGGACTTTGATTTGTTTGTGACCATAGTTGAATGTTTGATATGGTGCTTGGCCAGAATATCTTAAGGATCCTTCGTAGACAGCGGTTAACAAACACCTGTATGACATTTATTTCACGTGATGTTGTGTTCCATGACTCACAACCGTAAAGGAGCACTGATTTGACGCACGAATTGAATATGCTGATCTTAGTGTGCTTTGAAATAACAGTAGATTTCCATACAGGGCGGAGCATACCGAATGCCTGATTGGCCTTTGACATTCTATAGGCGACGTCATTGCTGCAGCCGCCAGTATGAGTTAAAATGCTACCAAGATAGCAAAACGACCTTATTTCCTCTAGTTCAACATCCTGTATTTTAAATCTGCTGTTATTAAAGGTATTACCTTACTCTTTTTAATATTTATTTTTAGACCAGCTTTTGCAGCTTCGGTTTCGATGGACTTAAGTTTAGCTGACATATGCCGATAGCTGTGAGACAGAAGACAAATATCATCTGCGTACTCCAGACTCTCGAGTTGTTGAGTGAGTCCCCAACGTATACCTCTGCTGTCCTGAGTAGCATTGCGCACTATGACGTCTAGGACGATGTTAAAGAGAAGAGGGGATAGTATACATCCCTGGCGCACTCCGGTTTCAACGTTAAAACTGTTGCTTAGTGCGTTGTCATGGACAACACGACATCTAACATCCTTATACAGAGCTTGAGTAAGCATGATAATCTTTGGTGGAACACCTTTACACGCGAGAGCACTCCATATCGCATCGTGGCTTAGGGTGTCGAATGCTTTCTCAAAATCTATAAAGATCATGTACAGGGGGGACTGCCACTCGGCGGACTGCTCAATAATTATTCGCAAAGTTTTTATATGGTCCACACAAGACTTTTGTGGACGAAAGCCAGCCTGCTCAGGCCTGATATCATCCATTACAGCATCTAATATTCTTTTGTTGTTAATATGCGCTATAATCTTGTTTTCTGCACTAAGAATTGTGATACCTCTCCAGTTCCTGCAATCGGTAAGGTTGCCTTTCTTCGGTAGGTTGACAATGATACCTTCTTTAAGCTTTGAGTCGAGTTCGAGTGTGAGCCAAAAGTTCTCGATAAGGGGTAGCAGAATGTTCGCTGTTAGTTGTGGATCAGCTTTAAGCATTTCAGGGGCTATATTATCGGCACCGGGGGCCTTGTTTGCCTTCAAAGCATTAATAGCGTTTCAAACTTCTGAAATGTCAGGGCATTCAGTTGAGATGTCTTGCCTAACTGTGTGGGTTGCGCATGAGCAGATGTTCGAAAGGTTGGATGGAGCGTTTGAAAGCATTGAAGAATAATGACGTCTCCATATTTCCAATTGCTCATTTTTCGATGTTGATAGTACTCCCTCACTGTTCATTAGTGGTTTTGTGTTAAGGAAACTTTTACCTGTGAGTTTTTCGGTGATTGCGTAAAGATCCTTGGGCCTATGCTCTTCGGATGCTTTTTGGGCATTACACGCAAGTTCCTCGTGCCATCTTCTCTTGTCATTTCTAGCACTCCGTTTCACTAGCAAATCGTGACGCCTGTAGGCTTCACCTAACGTTATCTTTTCACCGCGTGTTCTAGCTATATTTTGCTTTGCCTTTACTTCCTTTCTTTCCAAAATTAACTTCCAGGTATCATCCGACATCCACTGTGCTCTTTTGGGGGTCATGTAACCAATATGTTCCCTGGCAGCATCGTTGAAGCTATTATTTATGTTTTGCCACTCTATCACCGGGTGTGATCGTTGTATAACAAGGCAACCTTTTAGTTCGTCCACGTAATTGTGACGGATTTGAACGTTTTCCGAATATAGCACTCTATAAAAGTTAAAATATAATTTATCTTCGGGATTCCAGGATTTTCCGGGATTTCGGGATTTTGCGGGATTCGGGATCAATGTGTTTCTTATAAACAACACTTTTTGAATACTCAAAAGGTTTTACATACGTAACATAAATTTATAAAAATGAAAACAACAAAACAATTTATTTTATACATATGTTTATAACACTGGCCTCACCCATGATCAAACTGATCAGATTCTGAAAAAAACTTAAAAAAAATATACGTATCTCTTAGTTTTTCTAGATCAATTCATTTCGGTTTTTTTTACAGCAATTCAATTTTTAATGTGAATTCTGTTGTGACGTCATTTATACACTGCAAAGTGTAGTCCCTCATCGATCTCGATAGCTGAGTTAAAAACTGTAAAACTATGTCGACTGCAGTGCAGTACATCTCCAGGGTGAGGGAGAGATTCAAAATCAATAATTTAAGTACGTTTGAAATTTATTTTAAAACAAAATGTTTCTTAAAACAGATTTCAAGTTTAAATAATTTATTTATGAATACGTCAAATAGTGATTATTTATAAAAAAATTATTTTATTAACTGTATGTTTTTTAAGCAAATTTTTTATTATTATTGGACCGGAAGGAATATGAGCTATTTCATCAATATTACGACTTAATTTTTATAATTATATCAACTTTTATTCTTTAGATTCTGAATAAAACTTTAATTGAATCGTGAATCATTTTTATTATTTGCTTGATATATAGCAATTATTTCTTGATTTCTATATTTTGCAAAAAAAATAATCGTTTTTATTTTGGTATTATGTCTTAAGCCAAAGCTGAACTTGCTAAACGTAATTGTAAAAAAGGCTTGAGATGTGAATCTTCAAAGATCGTTTCTACTTAAACTAATGGTTTTTATTAAGCAAAATACAATAATCCAGATATAGTCGTCATATATCAAGTAAAAAGTGTAAATAGGTACGCGCTGTGTGCCAAAAACAAAAATTAAACTAAAAAATAAGAATTATTTGCAATAAAAAATATAACTCAAATATAATTTTTAATAATTCTTTTGTAAATAGTATACAAATTCAATAAAAACCAACAGTTTTGTACATACAAGTTGATATGTTAAAAATCCCGGGAATCATAAAAAAACATCCCGGGATTCGGGATTTTCTGTTTGGCATCCCTAGTTCCCAATGATTTATCGCTTATATGCATTTCAAATCAAATTTATGACTTACAGGACATATGTTGTAAAATTTAATGGTCGGATTTTAAAAGAACTTATAAAATTACACCTAAATGATTCTAAAAAAATTATATTTATTTGGTAAACTGCAATGCCTATGGAAGCACTCTTAAGCTATGTTAACATTATATGTATTTGTCATGTGGAATGTCACTTTTCTACACACATGTAATTTCATGTGTAAGCCAAAATTTGAGTAATACATAAGGTTTATTAATTCCATGTTCAAATGTTGGTATGTAAAGTACATTTGACATAACCTATCAAGAAAAACAATCTTAAAACAGCTGAGCAGTTATATGTACAAAAATTAATAATAATTTGTATAATTTTTCATTTTTTTTATTACTTACTAGCATTTAAGCCGCTTCTTCGTAAGCGTCTCCTTTTCTTTCGTGGACATATTTTTACGCCAAAGTTTATGTTTCTATGTTTTAACCCGCTACTTTGTAATAGGTACGATTTTCACCTCTTAAACGTTCGAATTTCGAATATATACCAAATTTGTATTTGTATTTTTTAGATAAGTTACGAATGTGATATATTTTTTATTTTAATGAATAGATATTGGGAATTATTTCCTTTTCATAAGCAACTTTATTATATTCAACATTTTTCATTTTTCGAATTTATTCTATGAGTTAAATTTCAGTTATGTATTTTTATAAAGCTTTTTGTAATAGCTCTATTCCTTAAATTTTATTTTAGAAATTACTTTATACACTACCAGAAAATACAATATAATAGTCTGGTAGTGTATAAAGTAATTTCTAAAATAAAATTTAAGGAATAGAGCTATTACAAAAAGCTTTATAAAAATACATAACTGAAATTTAACTCATAGAATAAATTCGAAAAATGAAAAATGTTGAATATAATTTTATTTTAATGTTTTTTAGTTAAAAAAAATAGCAAAAAAGTTTTAAAATACAGGTTTTACCCGTTTACTCCCCAAAAAAAGCCGATTTTCAAAAAAGCACCAGGCACCTGTCCGCTTATTTCTTTATTGAACAACAATAAGTACAAAATTTTTTTGGTGTCTTTGTAGCGGCATATAACCGCGGGATCGATTTGGCGAAAGCCCAGCCTGCGGTCCAAATGTCAACTTTTAAGCTTCTGGAGTTTAGGATAAGTAAAAATGAAGCAGTCAGTAGCGTTACAATTTTATATTATATAGATAGATGAAGAAAAATATTTTAAAAAAGTAAGAAAATTAGGAACGATTTTCACTCCCTTAGGGATCGAATTTCGAAAAAGTACCAAATTTGTATTTGTATTTTTTAGATGAGTAACGAATGTGATATACTTTTAATGTCTATGTTTATTGGTTTAAAAGATAGATGGCGTAACAAAAAAGTTTCAGATTACAGGTTTAACCCGTTTACTCCTTATTTAAAGATAAGGAGTCATTATTTTTTAATGAACAATAATAGATATTAAATTTTTTTGTATCTCTTTTAGTTTAGCAGATATGAGGTTAGCGAATTTCCGTTTTTACCGCCTTTTTCTATTGAACAACAATAATTATTAAATTATTTTGTATCTCCTTTAGCTTAGCAGATATGAGGTAAGAGTGATCGATTTGGCGAGAGGCCTGTGTCCGGTCCAAATGTCAACTTTTTAGCTTCACGCGTTTAGCTTGTGCCATGAAAGATAAATTGATGAAAAAAAAATTTCTTGGAAAAAGTAACAAAATTAGGTACGATTTTCACCCCTTAAACGTTCGAATTTCGAAAAAGTACCAGAGTTGCACTTGCATTTTTTAGATAAGTTACGAATTTTATATGATTTTTATAGCTGTGTGTATTGATTTTAACGATAGATGGGGGACAAAAAATGACCAAAATACAAGTTTTACCCTTTTACTCCCTAAAAGGCACACATTTCAAAATAGTACCAGACACCTTTTCTCTTTTTTTTTATTTAATGAAGAACAATAAGTATTGAATTAAAAAAGTACTACTTTAATTCAAAAAGTACCGGTTAGAGAAAGGAAAAGTACCAAAAATAGCTCTTACAGATTCTCATTCACTCAGGAACTTTAATGTTTAATTATATGTTTCTAGGTCCAATATTAACAGCAAATCAAAAAGTACCAGGTAAAGCACAAAAAGTTCCAAAAATTGCCTCTTACAGATTCTTATTCACTCAGGGCATTGCATTCTTAATTTTATGTTTGTAGATCCAATATTAACGAAAATAAAAGTACCAATTAAAAAAAAAGTACCAAAAATATCCCTCTTAGAGGTTCTTGTCCACTCAGGACATTTATTGTTGAATTTTATGATTTTAGGTCCAATGCTAACAGAAATTCAAATGGTACAAGTTATAGACCAAAAAGTATCAAAAAGCCCTTTTACATATTCTAATTCACTCAGGACCATGCATGCTTAATTTTATGTTCATAGGACCAATACTAATGAAAATCAAAAAAGTACCAGCTAAAGAACGAAAGAGTACCAAAAAGATCCCTCTAACGAATTCTCATTCACTCAGGACTTTGCATATTTAATTTGATGTTTCTAGGTCTAATACTGACGGAAATTCAAAAAGTACCAGTTGAAAAGTACCAAAAAGTACCTTCATAGGTTCTTATCCACTCAGGACATTGCATGTTGAAGTTTATGTTTCTAGGTCCAATATTAACGATAATTAAAAAAATTGCCAGTTGTGGAACCAAAAAGCTAAAGTAAGAAATTAAATTTCCCGTATTTCCCCTTTTTCAATATTGTAATTGGAGCCCATAATTTAATACGTTTATGTCAATGAATAAAAAAAATGTTTTTTAAAAAAAGTACAAAAAATAGTTACGATTTTTACGTCATCCGAATTTCGAAAAACTACCAAATTGGTATTTAGATTTTTTAGATAAGTTTCAAATGTGATATAACCCTTATTTCTATGTTTATGGGTTTAAGAGATAGATGGGGTGACAAAAAAGTACAGGTTTTACCCGTTTACTCCGTTAAAGGGCTGAATTTCCAAAAAGTACCAGACACCTGTCCGCTTATTTTTCTAAAGAACAACGATAAGTATTAAACTTTTTTTGGATCTCTTCTAGTTTTGGATTCGAATTTCCTAAATTTCCTAACATTCGAATTTCCAAAAATCCCGTCTTAGTGGATCGATTTGGGGAGAGACCAACCCCTGGTCCAAATTTCAAGTTTTTAGCTTTAGGCATTTAGGCTGTGCGATAATGAATCAGTCCGTGAGTCAATCAGTAACGTTACAATTTTATATACATATATAGATTTACTATTATTATTTATATCTGGTAAAATTTCCATTAATTTTCGCCGCCACAAACAATTTTGGTAATACGAACCAGCTGATGTCAGGTGCTTTGTCACTTGAAAATAGAACTCGTTCTAAATCAAAAATGTCATATGTACTGCACACAGAGAAATAACACATAATAGTGTTTGGAGGTGTTCAGACGATATGTGCAAATTAAACATTTGAAAAAGTGACAATCCACACGACAAATACACATAATGTGAACATAGCTTTACTTGTTTTTTTATTTATTTGTTTAAACTAAATTGGCTTTTCTTCAATAAAAGAAAGTAAATTTGTTCCAGTTAGTATTATTTGTCAGAATTCTATTGTATATTTCTTGCAATGGACATAATATTCATTGATCGCAAACACCACTAATAAAACGAATAAATGTACGAAGAGAAAAAACTCAAAAGTCAGCAAAACATTTATTTCGTGATTTAATTTTGACCTTTTGTGGCCACTTTTACACAGAATAAAATTCAGTCCATCCTAAAAGCCAAAACTGGGCATTTAAATAAGTAAAAAACCACTTATTCGTGTTAAATGTTAGAAAACAATGAGAATGTATTATGCAATTAACTATATGCATTTTAAAAACGTGCTTCAGGTTTTTGTCTTGTTTTCAATGTACTGTTTGTTAAACTGGTCAAAATATGAAAAACAAAGGTGGCAATATTAAACAGAAACGAGAACAAATAGTACAAGTGTACAATAATCTTCACTCCTACAAGAGAATACTATAAAATGGGGTACACAAACGTTCCCATGTGCCACTAAAACGTTTGATTAATCCAAAAAAGGATATTTCATATAAATGTAATACAATATAATGGTTAAAGAGTTACACAATCAAAAAGAAATATGTATACATGGTTTTTGAAATTTATCCGGGAAAATTCGGAAAATTTTCGATTAAAACTTGAATTTTTGTGACATTAAATGGCACTAGCTAACAGTTTATCAATGTCAAAAAAAAAATTTAAGAAAATTGTTCCACCAGAAGAAATAATAATGCAATTTTAACCCTCTCACGTAAATGGGTAACATTTTTTCAAAATTTACATTTGATATAAACTACATATCGAAGAAGAAAGTTGATTGATCATAATTAAAAGCTAATTATAATACTTAAACGTAAATTATCGAATCGTGAAAAGAAAATCTCATAGTCGCCTTTAGAAAATCTTAATTTTTTGTGAAAATCATATAACTTATATATATATATATATATATATATATATATATGTTCCCGAAGATCCTATAAGGAGCATAGGGCCCCTACTTATATGTTAGTAAAAAATTTCTTTACAAAGTGTAAGAATGCGAAAAAATGGAAAAATGAAGAATATATAAGTTTGTTGTACGATCGCGATGCTACGCCATGACAATACTCAAAACACAAAGCAACCCAGTATTTTATACAGGTAACCCTTGATTTACGCGCTCTGTTGGGGCCGAAGAAAGCACGTGTAAATCAAATTCGGGAAAAACAGGGTTCAGGACTGCTAAAAATTCCTTTTATGGGACCAGAAATTTAACATATCGCGTAAATCAAAGCATGAAATATATACAAAATTTAATATTGGGGCCTAAAACCTAATAGAATTATATATTTTTTACTTTTAAAAAATTAGAGGAATTAAAAGAGAACAATAAAAATAATTGAAACATATCTGAATATTTTAATTGCCCTGCCCACAATGTCGACAAGAACATTTCTTTCGCCTATTTATATTGAAAATAAAACAAATTTAAGTTTTTTTTAGTATTGTTTTCAATATAAATATGCGAAAGAAATGTTCTTGTCGACATTGTGGGCTTGGTAGTAAATCAAAATTTATTATGATAATTATGTCAATTTTAACTGATCACTAAGAAGTCAGTATTTACTTTTTAAGATAATTTTAATAAAAAATAGTTAAATCGTAACCATTATCCGTTTGTTTTTAGACTTTTTTTTAGTTAAATACATTTGTTTCAGTAATAGTAGTCTTTTTCTTCCACTTTTTTGGATACCTGGGAAAGCGGAAAAAAAAATAAAATTATCGGGATCCCGAGATTCCCGCGCAAATATTTTTATATACTTTTTACTAGTCTTATTCTCCAATGAAACTGATACTTCTTCCTGGCTAGTATGCTTAAAATAATTAAATCTAGTGTCTATTATATAACAAAACGGAAAAAACTAAGATTGAAGCTATTTGAAGATATTAAAATGGCTATTTTTTATGGCCATGGGATCATAGAAATCAATATACGTAGAAACATTGTCAAATTCAAAAATTAAGTCTAGAGGAATATTATTTCTGGAAAGGCGAATAGGAACAGAATTTCACCGATTAACAAATTGCGCATTAAGGAGAAATAATTTACCATATTTAATAACATATTTTTTTACAGTTTTGTACCCTTAATCGATAGTGGTGTATGAAGATATAGTAAGATTGTCATTCCATGCGAATGTTTTTTTAATATTCATCTAAGGTCACATAAGGTATATATATGCTGGGTCTTTCAGTGATTCTTAGTCGATTAATCCATTTGGGTTTTAAATTGTTCTTCAAGGATGTTTGGGATTGAATTTCAGCGAAATCGCTTCAGTGGGAAAAGCGTTATGCACCCAAGTGTGGAACTACCTCCCTTAAAAGTTGACGAAAACAAACAAATTGCTGGCGGAATGTACCGATAGTCATTAAATTTCAACAAACTCCGTTTATGTGTCACCAAATTTCTTGAAGGTCGGTCCATAACTTACCTGCGGCCACATGTCAAGACCACTCTCAGAGGTCATGTTAGTATGGATAAATGCGTAACGAATAATGCTTTTGTGGAATAATCTAATTTCACAAGACTCGAAATGCCCCATATAACATACAATCTCGGAAAATACATCACTACGCCATTAACTGCAAAACTTGATTATATTGTTGTAAAATTTATCCCACTACAGTTTGCTAAGACAAGAAATAAAATATCGCGAATATATGTCTATAATTTATCATAGGCCCTTTTTAAGCCTATTCTCAGAAATCCGCTTAATAAGCCCTAAACTGTAGAAAATATTAATATTGGGGAAAAATTAAGTTGGATAAACCAACTAAAGACACGAGTCCCACATATATTTACTAAAGTATTAAAATAAGTTTTTCTTCAAAATTTCCTGGGAATCCCACAATTATTTCCCGGGAAAGCCGGAATTGAAAACAATTGAAAATCTCAGGAGTTTCCGGCTCGGGAAAAGGGATACCTGTATTTTTCAAAAGAATTTGAGGGCAGAAAGAACACTATGTCATCTTAAAGTTATTGGAATATCTTATCTTAATAGAACAGGAGCGCTGTTGTGTGCCAGAATAATAATTAGCAATTCCCCTTTATTAAATTTCTTTTTTCTTATTTACTATTCTTACGAAGCTACTTATCGTCTAGTATTGAGTGGTTTTCTCTATCATGCAATGTACACTTATAAAGTATACTACACTTTGGTGCCGAATGTTTAGCTGACAGTATATTTAACTCATTTTTCGCCGATCGGTGATTAAAGTTACCAGCACTCTTACTCTTTTTGTCAATGTTTTTCTATTAGTTACTTATAGTGCATTTACACTTGTAATTTTGAAACTAGTTTATGATCGTAAACTACTTTCATAAACTATATCGTTTAGACCCCTTTCAGACAGGCAAAGTTTACTTTGACAAAGTCTGTTGAATTCTCTTTTAAACTTTGTTTGGTGCTCAGACACACAAAGTTTAATTTGACAAATTTTTGTTTTCTCTTGTTTGAATATAATATATAAACAGCGTTGCCAGAATGATGATTTTATCATATTTTTTTTTATTTTTTCAAACAAAAATATGATTAAAGATTTTTTTCTCAAATGATGATTTTTTATTTTTAGAAATTCTGATTTTTACTTTAATTTTGCTTATAGAAAATACACGATTACTTAAACAGTCAATTTTTAAAACAATGAAGTTTTGCATCAGCTTGATGTGTGTTGGTGCTGCACACTTTTGTACCCAGTATCTAGAATACACAAAATTGCATCATTATTTCTGGACATAAAAATATTAAAAAAGGCATATTATAACCTATTTCCAATGTGCGAAAGAATTCCTTCTTTCGAACAACTACATTTAAAACAAAAACAAGTTCTAAAAACTTTGTTTTTGTTTTAAATGTATTTGTAAAGGTACGTTCAAACTGATGAAATATTTGAAAGCAAACATCAAATATTTCATTAACGTAGTCTGAACACAAAATATTTTTGAGTATCAAATAAAATAACAGCTGATTTTGAGCAAATAAAAGTATTTGTCGGCAAACAAATATTTGTCCAATGTGAACATAGTGTGAACACAAAAAATCAAATATTTTAGTAATTTTTGAGCAAACATTTATTTGATATTACAAAAAAATTGAAAGAGCAAACAACGACAAATAATTTTAGCCATGTTCCAGATAGAAGCAATTTTTACTGTAAAGGGCATAATAAACCATACAAATTGCTTGGCAAACATGTACTTTGTTTTTGCTGCTGTTTGCCAATAAACAAAACAATCATATTTCGTACAAACATCAATTTTTCATTTTTGTTTTATTTTCAATGAATGCAGACGACGATTGTGTTGCGGCAATTTGGCTCGCTGTTTGTTTAAAACGGAGAAAAAATATAAATGAAAAAAAAAAAAATAATTTTGGAGTAAAGAGTACTTTAACAACGAGCTGTTTTGGGGCAAACAATGCTATTAAAATATTACAATTTACTCTGAAAATGATTTCATGCTTCTTCTTCTACGTCTTTACTCTGCAATGTTTTCGCTGAAATGATTACTTTTAGCACTAGACTCAACAAAAAGTTTGACAAATATCCAACATGTCTGCCAAATATTAAAAATTTTTAATATTTCTACAAACATTGCTTCAAATGTTTGTCCAAACAGCAAACACCCCAATTAACAACACAAAATATTTGTACAAACGTAAAATTGTGACATGTTTGCCAAGCTCTTTGTGTGGTTTATTACGCCCTTAAGTTTTCGGATTCTTTACAATTTTAAAGATTTTTTATAATTCCATTCCTTAAAGTTTAAGGCACTTTTACAAAATTTTATGGCTTGTTTGAAATATTAAAATGGTTCGCGAATTTTTGCAACATTTTTTTTTTGTTTTTCCCCGAAATTTTGTTTTTTAACCGATTTAGCAATTTCAAATATATTTTAGGGTTTGTTTCCAAGGTTGCATTTTTTCGCGAATTTTAGCCATGTTCGCAAAAGAAGCGATTTCTTTCTGTGATTCTTTGCAGTTTTAACTATTTTTAATAATTTAAACTTTGGTATCATGCCGCTATTAGCAAATTTTTGGGAATTTCCGCTAATTTAGCAATTTTTACCGAATTTTTGCTATTCCTTATAGTTTTAGGCACCTTTAATAAATTTTATGGCTTGTTTAAAATATCTAAATTTTTCGCAAATTTTCGCTATTTTTGCAACATTTTTTTTGTTTTTTCTTGACATTTTGTTTTTTAACCGATTTAACGACTTCAAATATATTTTAGCGTTTGTTTGCAAGTTTGCAATTTTTCGCAAATTTTAGCCATGTTCCCGTTACCCAGTGGCTTCCATTTTTTCTTCTACATTCTCCTGTTCTAACACTAAAAGAGACGCTGATCCACAGAATAAAATAAAAAAATTAGCTTTTGCGCTCATTTTTACCATTTGAGAAATATATATTTATTTTTGAACACTATCATTAAATAATTATTTGATGCAAATATTTCTTTTAGTCTGAAAGCATGGCAAACATGAATTAATTTAATTTATTTAACACTGTTTGCCAACTGTTTCATCAAACAAAAATTATCAAATATTTGAGCTTAGTTTGAACATTAACAAAATATTTTTTTGTTTCACACAGTTTGAAGCAAATATCAGAACAAATATTTTCGATAAATATTTCATTAGTCTGAACGTACCTTAAGAAGTAAATAATTCTTTAGTACATCGGAAATAGGTGAAAAGAAAAAATGTATTTTTATAAAGTTTCATATACTGACGAATTATGTTTTTATGTATTTCAATTTAAATAATAAGAAGTATGGTTTTATAAAAAATTAATAATTCTTACTATTTTGCCCTTGTTTTAAAAAATTTAAATTAAGAAAAAAAAATTTAAGATTTTCCTCTTCAAAATATGATTTCTTTCGCCATATGACAATTTTTATTCCAAAGATTCTGGTAACGCTGTATATAAATATAAAGTTGCAGCCAACTTCAGGTATAATCTACGAACGAAAAACAAAACGACTTTGCGAGTACAGCAAAGTATGTACTCCCCCGTTATACTCTTTTCCCTTCTCTTCTATAAACTCAAGACTTTGCAAAGTAAACTTTGCTTGTCTGAAAGGGGTCTTACATCAGCAGTTTTGACAGTTAACAGTTTAACAGCCGTGTCACAAAACAGCTGACTTCAGTAAAAAAAACTTAAAAACGTTGGTGCACGTACATTTACATACGATAAACATACCTTTTATTTTCGTTATCCATATTATATAAAACAATTTTCAATTAATTTTTTTAAACTTTTTCTTGATGTGTTCCTTTTTTTAACGCAAACTTTTTTAACTTAATTTTTTTTTTTTATGAAATGTCAATTATCACTAGCGTTGCCAGAGCAAAATTTGAAAAGAACAGAGTTGCATTAACAAAAACTGGTTGTTTGCAACTAGTTTATCTCAAAAGCTAGTTACAAACGTGTTTATAATTTGTATGGATAAACAAGTTTCTTAAACTAGTTTATCATCATAAACAACTTATAACGTGTTTATGGTGTAGGTGTAAATGCACTATTAGAATCTTAATTCGTTATTATATTCAATATCGATTAACAGGAATGAGTCGAAAATGGGTTAAATAAATAATGCATTTAAATTTAAAAACAAAAATTTTATGTTTGTGTTCTACGTTTGAGAATAAAGTTTGAAAGCAATTTTAAAATAAATGCATTTCTCAATTTGAAAATAATTTTCTCTTTTAGTTGAGAATGCTATGATTTGAGAAAAGGTTTCATTTCAAATCAGGTTATCAGTTAATCGTTTTCACTTTATAGTTATTTATTTTCACTTTTAAAAAATATTTGTAATTTTTTTTTTTACACAATGCACTACAATGTTTTCTTGCATATTTTTAATTAAATGTATTTTTTTATATGTAGGTATAACTCGTTTAAAGGAACTACTCATTGCTATGATTGCAAGTATAATTTTGCTTCAAAAATGTAAAAATTATTACGGTGTAGCAAAAATATTTGTTATTTTAGTTTTGTTATTACCACCATAATAAATGGTATATGAATGGGGATCATGTAATACTTATGCACAAAATTTAAAATGATCAAAACAAAAATTAAATTTTCAAAGCCAGTTTACATAAAAATACTTTAATTGTGGTTACCATGTCCGACAGCAAAGAACATTAATTAATTGTAGGGATCATTTTGCACTCATATTTTTTCTTTAAATGCATGTACATACATTAGAAATTAATTTTACCAACATGTATTATAATCAGAGAAGACAAAAAAAAGCAAAAAACAAAGTGTTTACAGCAAAAAAATATATAAAAAAAGCACACAAATTTAGAAAAAAAGCAGCAAAAAAAGCATTTTTATTTTTTTAATATATACATTTAAATATAAAAAATTAGAGTTATTCTATTTCTTCAGATTCGTGAAAACAGTTACAATAACCAATCATGTGGGCTTTTATATTTGTAAATGTAATTTTTCTTCGTCTTTCTGTTAAACGTGAATTGTATAAGTAAAAACTTCTTTCCACGTCAACGGATGTTGTTGGAGCAAATTTATATTTCAAAATTTCATTTCGTCATCAGGTATAGCACCAGTTTGAAGAATGTTGTTTATTTGTAAAATTTGTTTGAACCCCGGATTTCTTTGAAATACATACTGCATTAAATTTCTTCATATATATTTTTTCATGTAGATTCTCAAGAGCTTCTCGTACATTTGACACAATATTTACTCTTTCGTGAATAGCTAACCCTAACTGTTTGTAGCTTTTTTTTATAGAAGACACAATAATTGAAAAATTGTTTTTGATAAACGCAAGTTGGGAACTTAATCCGGGCAAGTTATATATTTCCTTGGCGTGCGCGATCGAATCTGAGTCTTCACTTTTCAGTTAAGAAATAACAGCCTTTACTTTATCAAGGTATTCTGCATAATGCATTGTGGCTTCTATCCAAGTACCCAACGTGTAGGGCATGAGAACGGTGGAAGAGCCAATTTGGGATTCATTTGTAAAAGTAACTGCTTTCTACGAGGAGCCTATGGAAATTAAAATTTTAGTTTGTATGTGTGTAAATACGAGTTATTGAAAAATTAACTTAACAAAAACGGATTTGGTACAAGATATTAATTTATTAACATGCTGAAACTCTAAGCGCTGCATCAGTTACCATTACCAATGTTTTGTCGTATTGAATGCCTAGATTAAATTAAAAAAAATCATAAAAAATAAAAAAAATAATTATGAATCAAATATTCACTTACCATCAGGCCATAAAATTTGTAATGAATCGTTGAAGAAAGATGTAATAGAAGCTCCATTTGCATTTTCGAGAACACCCATGTTCAATAAAAAAAGATTTATTTCCAACATCGTCATTTAAAATACCAAATTGGCCACATATATTTGTTCACTGTCTGTTGTTTCATCAACAGAAATCCATATATATTTACCTTTAGCCTTTTCACGCATTTTTCCCAAAGCTTCCGTATACATTTGAGGTATGTATTTACCTCGAATAGAACTTTTGCTTGGAACTGACAAATGTTTTTGAAACTGGGATGGCTTACTTTTTTTACTGGTATATTGGTCTCCAACAAAAATTTACATATATCTTCGTGAAATGTGTTAGCAGTAATAGTAACAGGGAATTCCGTTATAAGTTTTTGTGGACGATTTTCTTGGCAAGCAGCTAATTTGTGTTTTTTGTACTAAAATGTTGCTCCACATTGCACTTCTTTTCGCTATTAATTTTACTCGAACACACATTACAAAAAAACCAATCTTTTTCAACTTTAAAAACTTCAGGATACAATTTTACCATTTTTAGCAAAAATAACATATTTGACTTTTCTTTCGGCATTTTTTTTTATTATTTTTTCGTTCACAACGGCCGGTTTACTTATTTTGTTTTAAACTCAAATAAGTAACATGATTGTTTTTTTTTGGGATGGTAAATTTATTAATTTTAGTTGTAATAAAGCGCCCTAAAACGTTGAGTCCACAACTAACATATTTCTGTTTTAACCCAGAAAAAAGTTGTCAATTATTTTTTTTTGTTTTCTCAAAAAAATATTTTTTACGTAAAAATTATGTTAAAAAAGCTATTTTACAGCAAAAACATAGGAAAAAACCAAAATAAGCACCATAATAACAAAAACAGCAAAAAATCAAAAATTGGCAAAAACAGCAAAAAAAGCAATTTTGTCTTCTCTGATTATAATAAATAAATCTCATAAGCTTCTATCTATTATTTTAAGAGTTACGCGCATTTGATGCAGTTATTTTTGGCAAATTAAAAAAAGTTAAAATTCAATGGTCAAAAGGTTATAGAGAACCCCCTTGTACATATAATAGCTTCGCCGATTGGTAGGCGAAATGTATGAATTTGATCCAATTTTAAAATCTCGAAAAGTGCCTATTTTGTGCAATTGCACTTTAAATATTTTTTACTGATTTTAATATTTTCTAGGATATACGAGTATTTTCCATTTTAAACTTTTTTACAAGTAAGCTTAATGTAGTGTTATTAGAAAGTAGTAGGGCATGTAAAATAGCACCTAATATAGTCAATGCTATTTTTTTATTCTTAATTTTTATTGTTTAAAATTTAAAAATTTTTTTAAAAATAATTTTAATTTTTTATTAATCAGCGGCATCAATTAAACTCAGCGGTTTAATTGATGCCACAAAATAAAGCCTTTTGCCCCAATGTGCGATGCCATTAATTTTAAAACAAAAAGGGAAAACAAAAAATATTGCTTACAAAAAATTACCGGAAAAATTCTATACGTTCCCGGGATATTAAGAATCCTAAACAGATTATCGGATTTATCGACTTTTGTTTAACATTCGCTTATTGTGCAAAATAATCAGTAAACATTTTTAAGCGCAATGAATCATTTTTAAAGGAAAATAAAAAAAAAAAAACATTTAAAATTGTTATTCGAATGATTGCAAAAGTATTTCCTTTTATATGATTTTAATACTAATTTGCTAAATGCAATTATATCTTTAAAAAGTGTACCATGATTTTCAAATAACTCAAACTAAAATAATCATGTTTAGAGTGGCGAATAGAATAGAATTTTTGTTAAATACTCGTGGAACACCAACTGAAAAACTAAATGATCCATACACTTTTGTTTAAAAAAAATGCAACCTGTTTAAGGCCGAAAAGCGTTCATTCTGTATGCATTGGCCCATAATATTCGTACTGCATGACTTTAACGTCATAAATTTTCCAGTCACTGTCTTAGATGCCAAAGAAATATGACGTTCAATGCCACTAACTCTTATTATTGCTCATTTATCAATAAAATTGATTTAATACATGTTCCAATGTTTCGCAATCGTATGAGAGTTCATACTCATTTCGAATATGTAGTCCATGGAAAATATATTTTGATGTGCATTTCATATGTTTGTGCAGCAATACTTACTGGCATGAACATACATATATAAATGTGCATACTCTCACTGACACAATACGTTTAAAATTTAAAAAAAAAAATAAATGAATAAAAACTATTTGAAATCAACATATGATATTTAAATTTCTGTCTTGCATATTTAACCCTACTAATTCGATTTTAAAGATTCACGAGTGTTCCGGTCAATGGCGCTAGATGGGTAAAATAGTGAACAAAACAGCGAAAGTTCTTCGTACTTCAAATGCGTAAAATGGGCTTAACCATTATCACCAAACAAATTATAGTTATTCAGACCGAATCAAAATGAGTGTTAGTTGGCATTAAAGTCAATTATTCCTACGAATATACACTGCACGCAAACGTACAAACGTATGTACTTTCTTATAAAAGCTTTAAACTTTAACAGTTAGTACGTTTAAGTTTATTATGATTTGTAAACTTTTAGGGGAACCATTGACTTTTCCTTAAAAAAACATTTTGTATACATACATGCATACATATGAACATACATATATTTAATGCAGCCAGTCAAGTTAAATCACAAAGTGTGACAAACAAAAGAATTAAGAAATATCTACAAGACATGTAACAACATATAAAACAAATGAACATACATATGTACATATATTAATTGCTATTTTTGTATGACAAAATATTAGTACAATAAATATATAAGAAAACTAGAAAGCAATGAGTTTAAAAAGTGTGCCTCAATATTATCGGTCTTCAAATTTTTTTTAATTCTAAAACTTTATGTAATACATATTTATAAAGAAATTGCTTAAATGGTTTTTGTGTCGCAGTCGATTGCTTAAATAACTTTACTTACATAGTATACAACTAGTATGCCGACTCTTTGACAGGTACATAACTCAACTGTCAGTGGTACATTTTTATGTTTGTATTAGTAAGATTTTTTTCAAATGTATTGGTGTATAAAACTATTTCCACCACTAAACATAGTTGCATAAAATCGTATAGAATGTGGCAACAATTTTTTTTCCAAAATAAAATTTTCTTAGTTCAATAAATTTTCAATTTATTGAATGCTGGCTGCATTTATAAACTTTTAAAAGCCATGTTTGCTAAATTTTTATTCTGCAATATCGGATAATATATAAATAATTAATGACTTCAAATATTATTTTTATACCACAAAATGCTACTCTGCTGGCTTTAATAATATTAACAACAGAAAAAATTTAGTGTCAAAAAAATTTATTTAAAAATTTTTAGTTTGTGAAAAATAAAAACATTTTGTAAAAGCAAATTAGCAAAATGTATTGAAAAAAATTATTAATTATGTGTTTAAGTCATAAAATTAAACATGAAGTGTTATATTGTGAAAAATTTTAAATTAAAAAATTTCAAATTTTGTTTTGTTTTTGTTGTTCTTAAGTGTGTTGAATTCACACAGAACCTATATGTGTGATGAGAGTTATAAAAAAAAGAGAACGTTCTCACCAGTCGGCATACTAGTTATATACTATGTTTACTTATGTATAATTCCTTAGGCATAGTATAGAACTAGTATACCGACTGGTGAGAACGTTCTCTTTTTTTTATAACTCTCATCACACATATAGGTTCTGTGTGAATTCAACACACTTAAGAACAACAAAAACAAAACAAAATTTGAAATATTTCAATTTAAAATTTTTTACAATATAACACTTCATGTTTAATTTTATGACTTAAACACATAATTAATAATTTTTTTCAATACATTTTGCTAATTTGCTTTTGCAAAATGTTTTTATTTTTCACAAACTAAAAATTTTTAATTAAATTTTTTTGACACTAAATTTTTTCTGTTGTTAATATTATTAAAGCCAGCAGAGTAGCATTTTGTGGTATAAAAATAATATTTGAAATCATTAATTATTTATATATTATCCGACATCGCAGAATAAAAATTAAGCAAACATGGCTTTTAAAAGTTTATAAATGCAGCCAGCATTCAATAAATTGAAAATTTATTGAACTAAGAAAATTTTATTTTGGAAAAAAAATTGTTTCCACATTCTATACGATTTTATGCAACTATGTTTAGTGGTGGAAATAGTTTTATACACCAATACATTTGAAAAAAATCTTACTAATACAATGATAAAATATGTACCACTGACAGTTGAGTTATATACCTGTCAAAGAGTCGGCATACTAGTTGTATACTATGTCCTTAGGCTGGAGTTCCACATTTACGCATCTGTCAAAAATGCACAACATTGTTAAATTGATAAACTAGATACTAGGGTATTAATTCGGTTAACCGTTAATTGGTTTACCGATTAATTACTACCCGATTTACTAAGCGGTTAATTTAAAATTGGCTATTTTCGATTAACGATTAAACCGGTTTATTTCAGCCGATTAACCGATTTAACAAAATTTTTAATTTTTTGTAGTATAATAACATATTTTTTTGTGTCCGGAAAATCGTTCACGACTAATGAGCGACATTATCGCTCATATGTCTTTGACGATTATATGGGCGACACAGTCGTTTATGATCATATGGGCGACACTGTCGTTGACGATCATATGGGCGACGCTGTCATTGACGATATATCAGCGGCAATATTGCTTATTATGTCGTCAACGACCATATGGGCGACAATATCGCTCATATTGCCGATTAAGAGAACTTTTTTCCTAAATCAAAAATTACATTTCCCTTTCAAAAATAGTAATTAAACTTACGTCCATATATATGTGTGTATGTATTTTTTAAAATTTATTTCGTTTTTACATATCGAACTTAATCAAAAAGAGGGTATTAACTCAAAATCAGTAGAAGCAAGACAATTTTGAATTTAATATTAAAGGTATTTGAAAAAGAACTTTTAAACCAATCGTTTCATTACAAAAAAATAGACAAAATAGCACGATATTTTTACAGCGGGTGAAAAAATAAAAATTTTGAGTTAATACCCTCTTGTTGATCCAGTGCGAAATATGTTTTTTAAATATTTCTAAACAATGTTTATGTTGTTTTAATTAAAGAAATTTACAGAATTATAAATTAAAAAATTCATTTAATGAAATTCAATTTGATATTTAAAGAAAGATCAGTAATAAAATTTTAATTATTTTGTGCATTTTCCTTCTCTTCCTCATGTTCCAAACTTATATTATTTGCCTTTCTATATTTTGCTCTATTTATAGTGTTTTTGAATCTATGCAATGTTGGAAGGTTGTTCCTTCTGTTTTGGTGGATTCTATAATAAAAGTAAGACATTTCATGTTTTCACACTTTTGATACATTTTTTCATATCTACTTTCCGTAAACAAAAAGCCAATCACAATTGTTAAAAAATAACAGAGCAAAACTATAACCTTTACCACGCACTTTGAAGATTCAACTAAATAATTTTACATATTTTTTTTGTTTGTGATTTTATTCTTTTTTCGTTATTGCCCCGTTATTTTTAAGAAATAGTTGAAGCAAATTTTAGGTATTGTCTATTATCTTTTATTTTTCGCTTATGTTGCCCTCAAACAAGTCTCATTGAAGACAAGATGACCGACAATTGCATGCGTTTTGTCGTCAATGTGGTTCGAAACGCGATAAAATGCATGCAATGGTCGCTTATGTTATCCTGATTAAAGTATTATTCAATTCAAAAACGATTTTAAACACGACAAAATACACGTTTTGTTACTTAAGTTGTCGCCATCAATGTTATATAGGCGACAAATTCTAAATTGTCCTGAGGACATCGTAGACGACATTTGCGTCTAGGACCATTTTGCCAACTGGTTTATTTTTAATTATGTATGTGCTTAGTTATTTATTTCTTCTCATATCTTCTCATATCAATCTTTTAACAGAATTAACCGAAATAATTAGAAGTGTTAAAAATTTTAAAAAATAAAACAGGACTCTAATGGCATAATAGAAGATGTTGTATGTTCAAAAAAATTCAGGAAAAGGACTGAGCAATTAGATATTCTGTATTATGGGTTGCTTTCGATTTTTTCAACATCTACGATATCCAAAAGATTTTTTTCCAAGTCAAGTTTAATCAAAACTAAAGAAAAGAATGGCTTAAATCCTTAACATTCAAACCAAATTATTTGTCTAATAATTATTTTATAAGATCTCCTTAAACTATTGAAATAACTATTAAGGGTGGGTTTTTAACATGGTGAACAGAGATTTAGTCATCTTTAATCTGTGTTTTTAGTTTTTAAGATGAGCATTAATTACTTTTATTTGCCAGGTTAAGCGGCCAATGTTGGTGGTTTAAACTTAATCAACAAATGTCAACACATATACATACATGTATAACAAAAGCAGCTGTTAAAATACAAAGAAGGAATACATATACATAAACGAAAAATGGACTATTGTGCTGAAGATGAAGACTTTAGTTATTCTGAAACATATGAAAACCTAAATAAAACAATTATAAGAAGTAAATTTCTTTTTATAAGAATTAAGAAGGGTGGAATTTCTTCTTCTTCTGTATAAATTGCAAAGTGGCATTGATAAAAAGTTGCCATTTTAAAATATCTTGTTGCCATTTTTTGTTATTCAGTATGGCAATGCTGAGAGGTTAAAGTACAACTTAAAAACGGCAAACGCAATTAGTCCTCAATTAAATTTATTCTCAGATTTATTAATTATAGTTTGCTGCTAAGATTAAACTCGATGTTAAAAACCCACTCTAAAGGATCTCACAGTTTTATATTTAATTAAAACATAATATTTATTAATTTCAAAATATGTATTATATATATAAGAAT
Organism: Pollenia amentaria; assembly: GCA_943735925.1. Lineage (NCBI taxonomy): Eukaryota > Metazoa > Arthropoda > Insecta > Diptera > Polleniidae > Pollenia > Pollenia amentaria. Next base: position 55,336,787 of record OX031008.1, on the reverse strand, counting down.
TTGTTTTTATTTTCTTCGTTTTAGTTCAAGAATGTTTGTCATGTTGCTGTTCTTATACCCTCCACCATGGTGCACCACCACTAGTGGTGAATCAGGGTATACTAAGTTTGTCATTCCATGTGAAACTTTTTTATTATACGTCTAAGACCCCATAAAATATATATATTCTGGCTCCTTGAGTAATTCTAAGTAGATTTAGCCATGTCCGTCTGTCTGTCCGTCTGTTGTAAATACGCTCACTTTCGAAAAATGCAAAAGAAATGAACAAACTTGGTTTTAAATTGCTTGTAGTTATCCTAAGCAGTTTTGGATTGAAATCCAGCAACATCGGTTCAGTATGATAAGAACTATGAATCAAAATTTGGAACCACCACCCTAAAAAATTGATAATTTGGATACAACACTAACATAAATGTTGGAATAATGCACGGAAGATCGGTCCATAATTGATCATAAGCCCCATATAAACCCAACTCGCGGAAAACAGTTTAGCACGCTTAAGCCGTAATAAATAATTCTATTGCGCCGAAAAACAAATAAGGCCCACTTTGGGAAAATAATAAAATTCGCCTAAAACTGTAACATATATAGATATTGCGGTAAAATTTCTTCCAACTTAGATTCATATGGCCAGAAAAAAATATCATGCATTTTGTGAAATTCATTGTTAACGCTAAAACTAATTATACTACTGTATTGAAATTTATTCTAACTTATTTTTTGTAATACCAAAAATCAGTCTTAGGAATTTTGGTATGATTGGTCCATAATTTACCATAGGTTCAATACAAATTACCCTCCTAAAAATCATTTTAGTTCGGCTAAAACTGTTACGAATCATGATATTTTACTCAAGCCGGTTCAAAGTTCTAACAAGAAACGCATAAAACTTTCTTATTGTCGGTCAATAATTTAATATACTCGTAGGTCTAAACCTCAATCAATTTTAATGCTGATGTTCGTTTTTGTGAAGCTTAGTTAATAATATATATGTATTTATCATATAGAGCCCCCTCCTGTCCGTGGAGGGTATCAAAAATTCGGCAGAGCCGAATATATCACTCTAACTTGTTTTTACTAATAAACACCAAATAATAAATAAATTATGCATTTTTATTTATCGAAAACACTTAATTTAATAAAAAAAACCTTATTAATCGGTTAACCGATCAATAACAAAATTAAGCAATTATTTACCGATTGAGCCAAAACCTCGATTAATTAATCGAGCGATTAATCTCAATAGCAAAAGTCCCGATTAAATGTATACCCTACTAGTACTTCCGACAAATTTTGTTACTATGAAATTAACTGAACATAAGTACATCTTTTTTTGAAAGCACTAGTTAAAAAAATTATACATCTGTCGGTTGACTTGAAATTTTGATGATTCTTAATTAATTAAAACTACCAGAGATGTTCCTGTTCTTTTTCGTGGAAAAATATTTTCGAAATTATAAATATGCGCATTTCTTCCGGATGGTCAACCAGGATGGAAAAATTAAATGTTAATAATTATCGTGTTTTATTGTTTATAATTTAAAAAAAAAGTATATGTTTTTATAATAGAATGGTTTCATAGCGTATCTCAGCTATTTTACTTAAGGAAATTGGGCTGGAAACTGGACAATTTTATATTTTCTTTTTAAAATACTTCTAACGACATTTTTATATTTAATTATTTTACATGCAAAAATATGTTATGTTTTCACTCTTTCTTCAAAATCTCTCCTTTCCAATCAGTTAAAAACAGAAAAGTGTAAGGAGAGAAAAAAGAGAAATATCGCCGATACCGATACGAATATTAAATTTAAATTCAAAGGTAATTTTACAAAACTCAAGTAGAGCAATTTTTTTATTACACAAAAATGAAGGGGAAGGGATTATTAACATTTAAAATTGACTTTAATAAGATTTTAAAAACAACGAAATGAAATTAAATTCATGGTAAAATTGATTTATTTTTTAAACAAAAAATTGTGTAAGAGATTATTGATATTCAGAATTAATATTAATAAGATTTTTGTTTAAAAACAAAGTTTTCAACTTTTGCGGAGATAATTTCGCAACTTCGTTTAAACTCATTTGACAAGTATTTCTGCGCCATTGTCTTAAATTTTGAGTATAATATTTAATAGCGCCAGAAACAAACGGATCTGCGTGTCTAGAAAAATTACAAGATCTAATGTATATTCATTCTTCTCCGAATTTCTTTAAAGATTTTTAAAAACGCTCCAAAGGTCAGTTCTTGTAGACTTATCAGAACTTTTACTAGGTGTAGGGGAGTCATGTTGAGTATCTCATTAAGGCGATTGTTCGATCTATTGACTTTGAAATTGTCTAGCTTTGTATCGAAGGTACAGAATTATAGATAAACAATAGATTTCATTATTTTCTAAACATGCAAATCTTTCATTCAGAGCTTATGCTACGTAAATCGCCAATTTTTGGGAATCTGAACTATTCTGCCTCTAAGTTTATTCATTTATCGTATTTTCAAATAATGTTCGAAGACTGTTAACTATTGAAATTGCATCAGAAAATGTAGCAGTGGCTTTGCTTACGGATTTTGTGGTCTCTTTGAAGTAACCCAAAATTTGTAGCAAATTATTTTTATTTTAACAAAAATCAGAAAATTCTTAAAACGTACAATTACATACAACATTTATCAATGTGAGAATGTTTTACCATTACGATGCAAAGCAAAACGACTGATGTTGCAGGTCCACACTAAGTGTTCAATGCGTTTATGCATCAGTTCAAAAAGTCGTAGAGTAGAACTGTATTGACAAGTTACACAGCAAACGCGTTAAATGAATATACGTATCGAAAGCATGAAGTAGGGTAACGCTCTACTTTATCATGCGTCTGGAAAAATGAAAAATGCGTGGTGTGGACCGAACTCCAGCTTAAGAATTAAAAGAAACAGTATTATTATAAGCATAGAAAATTAAATTGTTTGTGCAAAAAAAAAAACTATAAAAAAGTATCGGCGACAGTAAAATATCGCCGATATATCGGTATCGCTATTCATTACATCCCTAACTAAAACACTTTTAAAATAAAATTATTACTTTTGAACACTCCGATCCATTTCGCAGATTTTTACATTTCACTTCTGTCAGCCCAAGTTGACTTCTATTTTGCGTACGTTCGTGACCACATGTTAATAACTATCATTATGAAAACTTAAACTCGATGAAATCCATCTTTTGCACTAAACGTAGAGCTACGAAAATGCTACACAGAAAAAGTGTTTTATCAATGGTTTAAAAAGTATTTAAATTTAATTAATGTGATAATTGAATCAATTATTTATTTAGTTGAAGAAAATTAAAAATTTAATTCTGATTTAGTTAACATTTCAGTTGTTTTGAAATAAATTTTCAATTAAAATTTTAATTAGATAACAAAAAATTTTAATTGACTTTTTTGGTTAAAAATAAAATAATTTAAAAATTTGGGTATTGTCAATATTTAATTAAATAAGAAATGGCAAAGTTTTTTGATCACTTTTTTAATTAAAATTAAAAATATCATTTATTGAAAATATTTTTTAAAAATTTTAAAATTTTTAGTAATCAATAACCAAATAACCAAACCAAAATGATTAGGTAATAGGTGCAAAATCAACTAATTGTTTCCTTGATATTATGAATTTGGAATAAATTTGATGATTGGAGAAATTTAATAATTTTTTCTATGTATCGAATTGCAAAAAAATGCTAGGAAATGTTTTGTTTTCTATATTATTTGAACAACAAAAGAATACAAATGTACCTTTTAGTATGGTTGTTTATGGTAAGAGCAAATATGAAACTTATTTCAGAAATTAGGCCCCATATAAACCATACGCTCGGGAAACAGTTTATTACGCCTAAAACCGTACTTAGCATCGCTATCATAATAAAATTTAGTACGTCACAGTCTCATAGGACAAGAAATCACACTGTAAAATTTGATGAAGATCGGTTCATAATTTACCATAGGCCCCATATAAAGCCTACTCTCGGGAAACAGTTTTTAAGCCTAAGCCGTAATAAGTAATGCTGTCATAATAAAATTAAATGCTTCCCAGTTTCATATGGCCATAAAACATGTCATGCTAGTATGTAATATACGGTCCATAATATACCTTAGATCCCATACTAGGCAACCTTCTGAAATTCACTGTTAACGCTTACACTTACTTATTCACTACTGTATTGAAGTTTATACTAATTTGCGTTTTTTAATATCAGAAATCACTCTACAGTATTTTGGGATGATTGATCCAGAATTCAAAATGGGTCCAATATAAATTCCCCGAATCATGATATTTTACTCAAGACTGTATATATTTCTAAACCGCAAACGTCCGTTTTAATAAAGATTAGTTAATATTACATAGATATCATATAGAGCCCACTCCTGCGCAGCCGAATATAGCACTCTAACTTGTTTCATATAAGAAATATGATTTTCATATCTATTTCTATTTAAATGGAACTATTTTTAGTCAAAATATATTTATAAAAATAATTTAAGTTCTAACAATGAAACTAAATTTAGCTGCAAAATGACCACACTGGTCATCACCCTTATAGTATAAATAATAAAATTCAAAAATATTCACGTTCATATTATATTTTTTAATTTTATTACATAATTTTTGGTAAAAAAACAAAAACAAAATTAAAAATAACAATTACTGTTACTGAATTAAAAATTATTTTTCATTAATGTAGTTCAGGTTTTGACAATTCAAAGAATAAATTTTATCCCCCTTAATTATAAAAATAAAATAGGTTTGTAAAGGGTTTATTAAAGAAATTTTTATAAAAAATCCGTTTCATAAGCCTTTTATAAACATGTTTTATATTTTTGAACTAAGGCCGGGTAAAAATGTAATTGAAATCAAAAATATATTTTTAATTTTTTTCAATTAAAAAATACTTGATGCAATTAACACATTAATTAAATTAAAACATTTTTTTAAATAGATGATTCCAGTTCAAAATTACATTCCTAAAAAACTATTTTTTCAAATTGTGCAAAAACACAAAAATTCGAATACAACTATTTCCTTGGGAATCCAGGAGGCAAAAGAACAGTGGATTAAACACGGAGTCGATGGATGGATTGATGTCCGACATAAAAGGCTAAACGTGGTTAAAAATTCTTGGAGAGGAATTGCAAAAAACATCGAAAAATAAATAAATAATTAGGCCTAGATTTCAGAAACTTATACTTTTTTTTAACAAGCAAGAAAGTATAGTCGGTCAGGCCCGACCATGTAATACCCTACCCTACATACATAAGAAAAAAATTTTGCAAGTGCAATAAAATCAGTTTGGACCAAATTTTATACAAATACGAGCACAAAGACCCTGTTCGGGAAAGAAGCTTTTAATGGGGATATGTGAAATCATGGACCGATTTGCCCGATTAATTAATAGGGTCTTGGACAAATTGGAATCTTTATACTAAATTTCATCATCTCCAAAATTGCAACCTGTACTTTGCAAAGTACAAAGTTTTCATAAACAGCCAGCCAGTCAGCCGGGCGGACATCGTTAGATCCATTCATAAATGATTTTGTGTCGATCAGTATACTTAAAGGAGGGTCTAGGAACAATGTATCAAGGTGTTACAAACATCAGCACAAATGCATAATACCCTCTCCACTATTGTGGTGTGTTTATAACAATTGTAGATTTCAAAGTTCAAATTCATTTTGCAAAAAAAGTGTTAAAAATGGTTCGCTTGAGTTGAAAATGAAATTTAACAATTACATAGATTTCTTTAATGCATTATACAAACCAACTTAAATTTCAAAAGCCATTCCACAATTCTCAAAAAAAAACTTTTGAAAATCGTCAGAAATTCGTTATACGATTTAAGATTCCCATTACACAATTATTAGAAACATAGTGGGTCATATTTTCGCAACTGGCAAAATTTTTACATTACAAATTCAAATGTATGCTGACGATGTTTAACTATACCTCAGTAGTCCTAGGGACTCATAACTTACAAGTTTAAACCATTTACAGAAATTCATGTACCGTTTTAAAATTTTCAACGACACAAGCAATGGAGCGTTTGAAATTTTAAGACGCAATGTGAATTTCTCTAGAAAGCAACAACAAAATTACAAAATATTTATGACATTGTTTGTGCTTTCAATGTTATTCTTTGGCGTTGCGTTAGTTCTGTGGCGTTGCGCTGCGTTGTACATGATTAGGGCCTTAATTTGGGCAACATTTTCAATTGGGCTTCCGCTAATGGCATGAAATTAAATCCGGGAAAATCAAAATGTTTAGTGATAAGTAAAAAGGATATAGTAATGGCTGATGGTCTTAATATACATATTGCGGAAGCTTAAATTGCTGTTGTTATCACAGTTAAAAAACTAGAAATAACAACGAATAGGAATTTGACTGGGTCGGGTCACATCAATCAGGCTTGTGGCAGGATATATGGTATGTAAAAGGGATTGTATAATCATAAAATATTTTACACCACTTAGAATAAGGCCTTTATTTGCAAAGACTAGTCTTCTACCGACACTACTGTATTCTTCTGTAAGATATGAGAAATCTTACCACTACGCATATTAACATTGTCCGTTACGCTTTTTGTCTGAAACAAATTTGATGGAACTTACTTCATTTACCATTTAATAACTTTCTTAAATTTAGAAACATTATAATATCAGGAAACCGTAGTACCTGTACGATCGCTTAGAGGAAAATCTATTTCGTCATCGCAACCATGCATCACAATGTAAATTTTTTATATTTGGTACACGTCTCTTGAATCAATTTCCAATTCATTTTCACACAACTTGCAACACAATAAAATTTAGAAAATTACTTACTGATTATATTGCTTTAGGTTTACTGCTATCATATTTGATTGTAATTATATTGTCAATTCTGTTAATTTTATTATAGTTATAATGATCGATAACTTTTTTTTTATAATTGCATTTGTTTTCCTGTTTAATTATTGATACTTTTTTTATTATTTATTATATTATTAAACGTTATTGTTTTATTTAGTTAAATTATGTTCCTTCCGTACAGGGAAGCGAACTGACAATAAAGTAGTCCCGTGATAGGTTCTTTGGTGGCAAAAACCGGTCCTAGTTCTAGCACTTTATATGAATGGTACCCATCACTTTTACATGGGGTTGTCATTGGAGGTGGTTAATTGACTCCTAACAGCCACCATTTGACTACTCACACATCTCATCAGCATTTCTCAATAAACGTGTTTAGTGTCAGTTACTACAATGCTATTCCTTGGTACTTCCAATACAATAGTCCTAGACTTCATTTTAAGAACGAATTATCAAATAGTCCCAAAGAAATTTATTACACCACCGGTGAATACTGAACCTGTTACAAAAACGGTCCTAATAAATAAATAAAAAATCATTTATATAAAAAGGTTATAAAAACAAAATTAAAAAATCTACCTTTTTGTTGTTACTTAACATATAAGTAATCACTTAGTCCTATCACATGTCATTAGTTATTTCTTCTTGTTCATCTGCATAGTATAACCTATCGGATTATAATATTATAATTAAAAAGATATCATGCCTTGTTGTAATAGAGATTCAACTAAATTGTGGTAAATAAAAACAAACGTAAGTTTTATCAAAGTTATCAGATTTAGCTAAAAAATTCCATTAACCAAAATCGTGTTTGCTCATAAAGTATGATAGTATGACCTAAAAATAAAATTAACTGACAGATTTTTGACAAGTGAATCCGACTTGCAAATGTTTATGAACATTTTTTTAAAAAGATAGATTCTATGCGATTGTGGTGGCGAAAATTTAAGTTCCTCTTATATGTTTTGATTCTAAATAAATACATTGTTTTTACTAACATTTTGGTTTGGGATTTCTGTGGGTTTAATTTTTAAGTTTTGAGTTTGAAATGTTTATAATTCATTTGGAAAAATTTTATCAAATGAAATTTATTATTACATGAGTTGTGTTGGGTTGTGTACTCGATGTTTTTTTTTTTAATTTGTAAAGCGAAATTTGTTGAGCATTTAACTTCTTGTGGAATTATACTGAAGCTACAGTATTAGTGGATTATTGTTGGTACATACACTTGTTTGGAGGTTGTTAGGCAAATTGCTTACAGTTTCGGATTTTGTAGAGCCACTGGGAGTAGTTCTGTCCTTTGGAATTTTCCTGGAATAAAAACTAAAATAAAATTCAATTATTTTCTTGGGTGTCCTTTTTAACCAGATTAACAATATTACCAAATAGGGTGACCATCAGTTTTTAAATAGCCATTTTTATGTGCATTTTCATCTGTAATGCACAAATGCGGGATAGCAAATGCTTATACACGAAACAATTTCGGCTACTTTAAATAAACTGAAATTGCACAAGTTTGGATGCATAAAAGCGTGAAATGTTTATAACCGAGGTGCAAATAAATACTGTATTTAAAATCGATATGGTCTAGGTCCATAGAAAAGCAGTGATACGTGCTTGAATTTGCCATTAAACTTTTCTTTGTCATTGTCAATTGTTGTGAGTGGTGAACGAAAAAAACAGTCAATTCAATTAAAACAAGTTAGAGTGCTATATTCGACTGTGCCGAATCTTTGATACCCTCCACCGACAGGAGTGGGCTTTATATGATAAATACATATATATTATTAACTAAGCTTCACAAAAACGAACATCAGCATTAAAATTGATTGAGGTTTAGACCTACGAGTACATTAAATTATTTACCGACAATAAGAAAGTTTTATGCGTTTCTTGTTAGAACTTTGAACCGGCTTGAGTAAAATATCATGATTCGTAACATTTTTTGTCGAACTAATAAGATTTTTAGGAGGGTAATTTATATTGGACCTATGGTAAATTATGGACCAATCATACCAAAATTCCTAAGACTGATTTTTGGTATTACAAAAAATAAGTTAGAATAAATTTCAATACAGTAGTTTAATTAGTTTTAGCTTTAACAGTGAATTTCACAAAATGCATGATATTTTTTTCTGGCCATATGAATCTAAGTTGGAAGAAATTTTACCGCAATATCTATATCTGTTACAGTTTTAGGCGAATTTAATTATTTTTCCAAAGTGGGCCTTATTTGTTTTTCGGCGCAATAGAATTATTTATTACGGTTTAAGCGTGCTAAACTGTTTTCCGCGAGTTGGGTTTATATGTGGCTTATGGTCAATTATGGACCGATCTTTCGTGCATTATTCCAACATTTATGTTAGTTTTTGTATTAAAATTATCAATTTTTTAGGATGGCGGTTCCACATTTTGATTCATGGTTCTTATCATACTGAACCGATGTTGCTGGACTTCAATCCCAAACTGCTTAGGATAACTACAAGCAATTTGAGACTAAGTTGTTCTTTTTTTTCGAAAGTGAGCGTGTTTTCAACAGATAGACAGACGACTTAGAATTACTCAAGGAGCCAGAATGGGGTCTTAGATGTATAATAAAAAAGTTTCACACGAAATGACAAACTTAGTAGACCCTCATACACCACTAGTGGTGGTGGAGGGTATACAAATTTATGAAAATAAATTTGTATGTAATTATGTGTGTGTGTGAGGAAGAATTGTAGTTTATTTTGTTTTAACGGTATTAAATTCTTATATTTGGCTGCAGTTGGACTTTAATTTGTCATTAAATTTTCAAGTGTTTATTTAAGTATAAGTACACAAACTTGCAAATGAATGTTAGTTAAAGTACTTTTTTCCTTTACATTATAATTTTTTTCTCGGCGAATGACTTTGCAATGCTTTTTTATAGATAATAATCGGTTAATACTGTAGCTTCTTGGCTGATGTGTGTATAGCGATTTGGTGGGCAGCAAGCGTGGAAACAGTTGAAAAATAACATGCATGCGACATTTACAAAACAGCAAAGTCCATGTGTGGGAAGCACTAAGCGTTAAATTTTAGCCGTTTCTGACAGTTTTAATACGACACGACACGGTGGCGACAAATTTTGTTAAGAAATAAATCACGAAAATCAACACGATGCGCTCTAGTGTTTTCTTTTTTATTGTTAGATGAAACTACTACCATTCATTTAAAGTATTTATTTTCTTAAAATTTTTGGTTTCTTATTGTTTTTGCTGTTTGCATTATGTGCATTTTCATCTAGTCTTAACTTTAAATAAAGCCTCATCAACATTATCGCAAGTAGCATCCGCACCAACCAGCGAATCAAGCATCGCCATCACATTCATCATCATTTATTCACATATTTGTACAAAAATGTTTATTGATTTGCTGCTATAGTCCGATATTTTTTTATCTTTTAAATACATACATACATATGAACAATGACGTATATATGTATGAACAGGAGATAAATGCATTTTTATATGTAACACTAGAGTAAGAGTATGTATTTCCTATTGTCATAATCATTATCATCAAAAATTGTTAGTTGGTACCAGCGTTGGCGTCTTTTCTAATTTTTTGAGAATGATTTACTTTCGACTTTTGCCGAAATCACGAATTCATCTTGCCATCTTCTGCACGATTAAATGCAACAGTCTACATATAAAACGAATGCATTTATTCCTTCTCTATGTTTATGCACATGCACAAAATGATTAACTGTATAGTGAAATAGAAAATTAACAGTATTTTTTTTCTATTATTAATATACTTAAATATACGGTGTCAACATAAATATAACTTATTTTTACTTTCAACTCAGTGTAAAAACAGTGTGCTGCATTTCAAACGACACTTTATTTTCATAGATTTTACGAAGTTCATTTGGCATCGGTTATATTGCAATGAATTTGAGTTGTATCGCTTTTTATTGCCGAACTTTAGTGCTCAAACTCCTCTTGGATCATAGAGTCACAACATTGTTCAGTTATTTGACGAAAGAATGTAAATAGCGATTAAAAGGCATTTTCCATAAATTAATTTTGGTGCGCATTATTGAAAATCATCATATTCGACTGTATTAATTTTACATTTGAAATTTAGTTCTTTTGAAATATCTTTGATACAAACAATTTACAGCAAACGTATTTAAGATTCCGTTCGGACTTAGTAACAGCTGCCATTTCCAAAACCACAATATGCGGATGACCTCTTATTAAAGCCAACGCAAACAGGTGCTAACAAATTGTTACATTTTATTCAACCCTAATGAGACTTCAAACTTTTTAAAGTTAAATTATATATTTGTATATATAAAAATTTTAACTTTCGGGGAAAAACAGGGTTAAAATTCGTACTTCTGTTACTTTTTGCAAAAACATTTGCGATCCTTAAATGTTTGTATGAATTTTTATAACTTCTGTTGCATGCCACAAAAAAATATAATTTTGAAAGGTACATTGTAATATACATTAATTAATTTGCAAAATTTCACAAGCTAAATTAATTTTATGCTTAAACTATCACCAGGGACACAAAAATGTGTAAAATGTGCAAGAAATGAAACATTTTTTACTTTAAGGGCAAGATAGCGCAAAAAAGTACTTATGATACTGTTTTTAAACACGATTTTTTAATTTTCGCAAAACTTATGGTTTCAGAAACTTATGTTCTCAACTTCAAATTTAAGACAAATTTAAGGGCGAATCAGTCAAAAAAAATTGTACTTTTTGCAAACAGTTTTTTGTCTTTAAATAATTAAGCGCAAACTATAAACTTATGTTTTTTAAACGACTTATGGGAAAAATGGGTAAAAAGGGAATTTTAGTATCTGTTGTAATAACCGTTTGTTTACAAAATTTAAATTAAGAAATAAGTATTATTACTAATACTTCTTTACAAAACACGCTTTTCTTTTCAATAATTATATGGAATATTCAAAATCATAGTTGGAGTACAATCCGAACGTACGGCAATAATATTGTTGTATAAAAAGTGCATTTATACAAGATAAAAAGGGTAAACATTAAACCAAAACGGGAATTTTAGTTTTCTCTAAAATAAACAATCTAGAGACTTGAAATTTGAAAAGTTGGTCCATATTTATTAGAAAATATAATTGGTTACTGTGTTTCGAGTGTATGCTTTTTGTGCATACTGAGTTAGCCTGTATTTATAGTTCAAAACTATTCCTAGTTGATTCAAGAACCGTCTAGTATTTTCTAGAAGGTTGTGTTCGAATTATTGTAAATAACTTATAACTAAAAACAAATTAAAATGTGCACTTACATATACACTGAAATATAAGTCTATAATATATGTACATATTTGGACTTTCATGCAATATTTTAACGCTTGTTTGTAACAGCTAATATCTATATATATATATATATATATATTAAGGTGGGTCGATATTGTGACATCGATTTTTAGATAGCTTGCACTATTCGGTAGAAAATTCGCCGATATCAAACTTTGTAAATACATCCTATTTAAGGTAAAATTGTACGCTTAAAACGATGGCTTTACAAGTTTTTCCAAAAAAAAATATATATTTTGGTGCGGGGGTTTAAGACGAGAGAAATTACTCTTTTTTTATATAATTAAGTTGTTGTATTTTTGGAGTATTTAATTTCTCTCTTGTGAAGGGTATAAACAAATTTGACAGATTTATATACCGACGTCTTTAGGAAGAAATTTGCCATTTACTTAATAAAAGTTTTAATAACAACAAGTTAGAGTGCTATATTCGGCTCTGCCGAATCTTTGATACCCTCCACCGACAGGAGTGTGCTCTATATGATAAATAAATATATACTATTAACTAAGCTTCACAAAAACGAACATCAGCATTAAAATTGATTGAGGTTTAGACCTACGAGTACATTAAATTATTGACCGACAATAAGAAAGTTTTATGCGTTTCTTGTTAGAACTTTAAACCGGCTTGAGTAAAATATCATGATTCGTAACATTTTTTGTCGAACTAATAAGATTTTTAGGAGGGTAATTTATATTGGACCTATGGTAAATTATGGACCAATCGTCCCAAAATTCTGAAGACTGATTTCTGGTATTACACAAATTTGCATGATATTTCTTCTGGCCATATGAATTTAAGTAAGAAATGTTACCACAATATCTATATCTGTGATGGTTTTAGGCGAATATAATTATTTTCCCAAAGTTTATATAGGGTCTAGGGTTTATTATAGACCGAGCTTCACGAAATTTAGCAGCATGATTTCTAGTCCTACAAAACTGTACTGTACCGAATTTAATTATGATAGCATTATTTATTACGGTTTTAGGCGTACTAAACCGTTTTACGGGAGTAAAGCTTATATGGGGCCTATTGTAAATTATGGACCGATCTTCAAAAATTTTTACAGTGTGATTTCTGGTGCTACAAAACTGCGACGTAACAAATTTCAGTATTATAGCGTTATTTATTTCGGTTTTAGGCGTACTCAACTGCTTTCCGTTCCGCGAGTTGGGTTTATGTGGGGCCAATGGTCAATTATGAACCGATCTTTACGAAATTTAACAGTATCATTTGCAGACGTGCAAAATTGTATATCATTCCGTGCATTATTCCACGATTTTTGTTAGTTTTGATATCAAAATCAATTTTTTAGGGTGGTGGTTCCACATTTTGATTCATAGTTCTGATCCTACTAAGCCGATGTTGCTAGACTTCAATCCCAAACTGCTTAGGATAACTTCAAGCATGGCTAAATCGACTTAGAATTACTAAGGAGGCCAGAATATATATACTATATGGGGTCTTAGATGTATACTAAAAAAGTTTCACACGTAATGACAAACTTAGTATACTCTTATTCACCACTAGTGGTGTTGGAGGGTATAAAAAGTAGTAAAAAAAAGTTTTTCCGACAAAAAACTCTTCTAAAAACCCAAGAAAATGATAATTGCATCGTTTTTAGTGTACAATTTTACCTCGTATAGAAAATTTTTAAAAAAATTTGAAATCGGCGAATTTTTTTTACACCTACTAAAAAAACCTTAACAAATAACGCGTAAAAAAATAAATATTTCGACAAAAACTTGTCTAAAACCTCAAGACAGCTATCGCCATCGTTTTAGGGTACAATTTCACCTTGGAAAGGCAATATAAAAAAAAGAAAATTAATCATCTTCTTACCTACTAAAAAAAAACATTAAAAATAAAAGTTGGGAAAACGTAAAAAATTTAAATTTTGAAGCCTCGAAAATTTTTGTTTCGAAGTGGAATTTTTTTTCATGCCATAAGCACTCGAAAAATTTATAGCTAATTATCGAAAAAATGTTGTCCTTACAAGTCGGCCTGTAGCCCGTTTCTGTATTTCTCGCATCGTAAAATTTCCCGCATGAAACAAGTGAATTATGACAAAAACAGTGCAATATGAAACAAAAAATGATTTTTCTCACATAAGTGTTTCTGTACTTTTACTTTGCGAGAATTATCTGTCATTTAAATAATTTTCCAGCAATTATTGGAAGGATGTGAGAACAAGTGTTTCTGTAACAATATTTTGCAAAAAGTTTCTCACAAGAACTGTCAAAATAAGTCATATTTGAAATTGATGCGAGAAAAAAAAATTTAAAAAAATGGAGCCCAAATTATGTATGTATGTAAACAAGAATGTTTATTATTTTATTTTATTTTAAAAGAAAGAATTTAAATGATGAAAATATGTATATAAAACACAATTGTTATATTTTGTTATTAAAATTTTTTTAGCCTTTCATTGTTTGTTTTATGCAGGGCTGCCAGATAAATTTGTGAAAAAAACGTCTATTTTTTTCGGAAAATTTAAAATTAATTTTGACGAATTTTGTTCGATTTTTATCATATAATCACAAATTTTTATCATATAAACACATAATCAAAAAAAAAAAAAAAAAAAAAAAAAAAAAAAAAAAAAACATTAATTTCATGGGTAAAATACATATTTTATACATACATAAGCTTGAGGTCTATTTAAATAAAATTATTTATTTTATTTTCCTTTATCCGATAAGAGTTTAAAATTTCAGATTGTTATTTTTCCCTGCAGAAATCACACAAAGGAGTGACAAAATATCATATTGAAATAAAATAAGCCCTTTTGGACAAAGTAAAAGGCAAAAATTTCCTAAAGTGCATTGACTGAAAAATGGGGTAATAGTTTAATCTTTTGATCACACAAACAAATATATTAAATAATCCAAGCAAATAAAAATTAAACAGTTTCCGTTCGAAATTTAGCTTTTGCCGATACATTTTTTAATCTGCCTTGTTTTTAAAGATATCGGTTTTCTGTGGTGCCTAATACACAAACATATAAAACTATTTAAAATTGTTTTATTTCAAAGACTGTATCGTCACTAGAAAAAAATTAGCAAATTTTCACTTTGCCAATTTTGGAACAAAAAAAATCGTCAAAATGTCGATAAATCTTTAAATCTGGCAGCCTTATTTTTATTATATATATTTCTTTCGTTGACGTTTCGCTTGCATTTGACACTTAATTACTGGAAGTATTCCAGTTAAAACAGAATCTGTGTTGTCTGTTCTCGCATTTAAATACAGAAACACTTTTTTCTCACAAATCGAGAAACGATGAAATTTTTTGTTTCACACTTGATATGAGAAAATTTGCGATGCGAGAAATACAGAAACGAACAGAAACTACTGGTCTATATCCGATCATATTTATGTATGTTTCATTGATATTGTTATCTTATTTATGTATGTTTCATCAATCAAACAAGCGGTGTCCAATACCTTAATATCGTTGCTGTTTTAACTAACCGACCTAACTAACATTTAACAAATTTTACAGGAGAGCACTCTTAATGTTTTTTGTCTTAAATGTAGTCATTTCCTAGCCAAAATACGAAAAATTGGGCTTATGCATTATTTTTTATGTAGTATAACATCTTTTGTTACGTGTTAAATAAAGAAAAAGAGAAATATTTTTATTTTTTGTACTTAACTGAATTTTCAAAAAAATTTCAGCTATGTCAGTTAGTAAAAACAGCGACGATATGTGAGTAAAAGTTAAGAATTAATAATACAATAAATGTCATCCGTTTTCCAAAAACGCCAACTCATTTTACGCCAGTCACATTTAATAGCAAATAATGGACAATTACGTAGATGGATTGTAGTGTGCACACCGTAATGCACAATAATATGTCGCAACATACAAATTGTGTGCACTTTGTGAAAAATCAATTGTTAATGCTGAAACCTCTGGGATTTAAATTGATTTACTCGCCTGGTCATTGCATGAGAAACAATTTTTTTAAGGCTTACAAAATATGTCTTTTGGACAATATTGTTCTGTACTATGGTTTATGAAACATCTGCTGATAAAGTATCGCCTATACCCTTAAGACAAAATCATTTACATGATACTCTATTTGAAATAAAAATACTTTTTCAGAAATAATTCTGTCGTTTTTAGAAACTTCTAATAAATACTGTTTGCAAGGGAAGAACTTTAAAATTATGATTTTTTTTATTAAAATGTAATTTTATACTGTTGCTACAGAAGATGGTTTAGTTTAATCGTATTTATGTATTTGAATGTTTTATAATATTATAAAATAATTTAAAGAAATGTTTGTTCAACACTCCTGTTGCATGTTTATGTATGAATTTATTTGGATTTGGAGGAAATCGATTAAAAATACAAACTGTCAGATACTACATCAACGTAATTGCCCACACATTTCATGATTATAGATCATCATCATCTTCATCACAAAAAAGCAAGATGTTGTCGACTGGATTGGAGATCTTAAAAATAATGTCAGATACTCGTATTGTGCAGAGTCTTTGCTACAATTTTCATTTATCTAGATTCTTTTTTTTATTACTTATTAAGCTTGCCTCAATTTAATGCACAACAAATGAAGGATTTTAGACAATTGTTAATTGTAAACTATTCATACATACATATATTTATACAACACAGTGGCGTAGCAAAAATTTGACAAAACAAGAACAATCGTAAATTTTTAATTTGTTTAGATTTTATACTCGTTCTTACATATGTATATACATATGTACATATGTATGTATATCAATCTACCTTGACCCTTAAATGCATACTGTTTCTAACCAATTGTCAACATACCAGTTCTATCTAATTTTTTATGTTCCTATGTGTTTGCATTCATAAAAGCTAAATTCTACGGCAATACAAGCAATATGAATGAAACAAAAAACGTTACTTTATTTATAGAGATCAGCTTCTTAGTTAAAATTAGGGACGTAACGAATGGAAGCTAGCCACACATAGGGCGGATTTGTGTTGAGTGGGGTTCTCTCGGGTTTGGTCCGATCTTCTTTTCTTATCTATCATTTTTATCTTTTCTTATGCTTTCGCTATCTTAATCTAAACAAGACATCACAATGGACCATATTGGTCTCTGGGTGAAGATGTGAAGGGGACTTCACACCAGCCTTTCTACATACCTACCTATGGAATATAGTCGTTGGACACAATTCAAAGAAATATGCTTGAAAAGAACTGCAAATTACCTGTCGCAAAAACAAATATGAAACGGTCTGTTGCACGGGACTTCTATATAACGTCGATATTGCATTGGAGGAGCGATATAAGTATAAAAAAATAGACCGTCATTAGGTTCAATCGCCGTTATTGTGCATTGTTTCTAATTCTTTATGACAAAAAGTGGCTAAATACAAAAAAGTCTTACAAATATAAAGCAAAAAATAAAAGAAAAATTCTTTACAATAAAAGGTGATTTTATTTATACCAAAAATTTTTTTATAACATTAATATCGGGTGATTCATCGTGAGGTTTGATTAATAATGTAAAATAAAATACATAAATTTGAAAGTGAACTTAAAACTTTTATTATCGGTTAAAAGAACTACTTCTGAGGTGGTCCATTCGGAAGGTTCTATTTTGGGCGACTCGTTCGAGCATAGCGACTGGTATCTCGGGAATAACACGAGTAATGTTGGCTTCCAAAACGGCAATTCCTGGAGACCTTAACTTTACATATCGCTAGAGAAAATAGTCCAAAGTGTGATATCGCACGATCTAGGTATGATAACTTAGTTTTTTTTTGGAGGTGATTTTATGTTTCCCCTATGTTAATTTATGAACCCGTTATTCGGTAGGGTGATTGTTAGTATAATAAAAACTAAATTCAACGAAATATTAATACAGTACTGTAATTTGTTAACATTTTATGCGTTTACAAACACTTTAGAAATGTCGCTTTATATGAGACCTATAGTGAATTATAAACCGATTATCACAAAATTGCATGGTGTTATTTCTAGCCATATTTGGAAGTGTGATTTCTAGTCTTATGGAACTATGACAGACCGCATTTAACTTCAATAACATTATCCGTTACGTTTTTAGGCGTACTTAAGTGTGAGAGTGTGTGTTAATCTCAACCGACACAATCTTCTTCACCACGTTATTACAGAGACGACAAAACAAGTTTACAGAAAAATAGCCCTTACTCTGTTAATGTATCCAAAAATGTAGGTCCATTTCATGCATTGGGCAATACAAAACCTTCATAGGAAATTATGTTGAATTAACTGAATCTTAATAAGATATAATAAAAAAACGTGCTGCTGTAAAATTTAATTTTTATCGCTTAACCCTTATGTGTATACCTATGGTCCCGGGTACCTTAAGCATTTTCAACCATAATTTTTTCATTAAACTTGACAATACTTATGTCTGAAACACCTTAAGAACTACTAACTTTTTAAAAACTTGGAATTTTTGCAGCCGTACGGCTTAAATATTATTTGTAATTTGCATGAAAGACCAATTTACGCTTAATACCCTTAAGTTCGCACCGGGGTACCCAGGTACCAGTACGTGGTTTATATTGAACTGTGGCAATTGAAAGAATATTTTTTGAAGTCGTTAGTAGCTCTGCAAAAACTAATGATTTATTTCATCAAATAGAGACATAGAAACATAGCAAAAACAAAAATTCTTGCGAGCAGTTTTTACATATTGGACGATTAATAGAATGATTAATAATAAAATATAGGGTGGTTAAATTTTAAAGGCCGATGTTGATTTTGAATAAAATACAAATTAATTGGGATATTATTGCCATTTCTATTTATTATGTTAATATTGGTATGGTTAAATTATGTATGGAACAAAATATCGGCCTCGGCGGCTCACCTGCACCCGATGGTCCAAATTTTCAATGACGCTGAGGCATAATTGAGATTCTATGCCGTTAATGTGCCGAATTATCTCATCCTTTAGCTCTTGAATTGTTGCTGGCTTATCGACGTACACCATTTCTTTCAAATAACCCCAAAGAAAGAAGTCCAACGGTGTCAAATCACATGATTTTGGCGGACAAATGACATCGCCACCACGTGAGATAACACGGCCATAAAGAGCCAAGTGGCACCGTCCTGTTGAAATTACATATCGTTCACATCCATATCTTCCAATTCGGGTCATAAAAAGTTTGTTATCAGCTCACGATAGCGAACACCATTCACAGAAACTGTGGGTGCATTGGTTTCTTGACAATCACTCTTGGATTATCTTTCGCGCAAATGCGGCAATTCTGCTTATTTACGAATCCACCGAGGTGAAAATGTGATATGCACATTTTTACACGATTGTGTATCTTTCCATGGTTCAAATTGAGTTAGTCTGAAATTGTCATTTCTGATCCTATCGTGCAATTTTTCAAACCATTAATAAAACCATTAATAAAAAATTCAACGTTATTTCGAAAATGGAGGAGGTGGCACAATATATATTCGCGTAACTCAAGAATGATTTAATTAATTGAATATACTAAGAAAACCGAAATTCCGCAATAAAATTACCTTTAAGAAGGGCTTTTGGCAAAAAATTTTTTTTATCAAAATTTCGAAGTTTTTGTTTCTTTAAAAATAATAAAAAATTGGAAAATGAAGCTACTCTTTTAGTTTTTCTAGACGTATAAAAAACGAAGTTGCAAAGTTATTCAATAATCTTAACTGTTTTTGCGTTACGCTAATATATGTTGTGCAACGTACTCCATTTTCGAAATAGCGGTATATCTCGAAAACAAAAGCTAACCTTAAAAATCGGTAAGTACCATTGGATTCAGCGTACCCGAATTAGGTTAAAGCGCCAGGTGCCCGCTAGCACAGTGTTATTACTAACACAAAGTTTATGATAACGATTAAAGTGTTCAATTTTGGATGTAGCTCACTGTATTTACACTTATTGTTTAAAAACCAAATACTTTTAATAAACTGAAATACAATTTAAAGCTAATAGAAATATAAATAAGTATATAAATTGCTCAGACATGTGCAATTACATAAGGATTTTAAATCTGACAAAGCCACTGTAAAATACATGTCGCGTAAAAGTACCTCTAATTAGAATATATGAGAGCTATAAATTATTATATTATAAATTAATCTTTATAAAAACGGACGTCAGTATAAAAATTGGTTTCGATTTGAACCAATTGGACAACAGTCAGACAGTTGTATGCTTTTATTCCTGGCAATTTGAACTAACTTGAATAAAATGCCACAATTCGTAACAGTTTAGGCCGAACTAACATGATTTTCAGGAGGAGAATTTGCATTAGACCCATGGTGAATTATGGACTAATCATCACGAAATCCTGTCGAGTGATTTCTGTTATAAAAAATCTAAATGAAACTAATTTCAATGCAGTAATTTAATTTGTTTTAGCGTTTAAAGTGCTTTCCAGAAGGCTGCTTAATATGCGATCGAAGGAACAGATACAATAGCATTATTTATTACGTTTTTTAAAATACTAAACTGTTTTCCGAGAGTAGGTTTTATATGCGGCCTGGGGTAAATTAAGGATCGATCTTCCAAAATTAAAGAATGATTTCGAGCCCTATAAAACTTTGACGTACCAAATTTTATAATGATAGTCTTATTTGTTACGGTTTTAGGCGTGCTAAACTATTTTTATGGAGTAGGCTTAATATCGGGCATATGGTAAATTATGGACCAATATTCACGAAATTTTACAATGTGATTTAAAGTCCTATAAAACTATGACTTAGTACATCTTAATATGATAGCAATATGTATTACGGATTTAGACGTACAGTATGATTTCTAGTCATATGCAACGAGCTTGCGCAAAATCTTATATCATGCCGTGCATTGTGCCACCTTTTATATTAGTTTTTGTAACAAAATTGTCAAATTTTTAGGGTGGTGGTTCTACATTTTGATTCATAACTCTGATTCTACTTATCGTATTGCGCTGGATTTCAATCCCAAACTGCTTGGGATCACTAGAAGCAATTTGACACCAACTTTGTTTTAATTTTTTGAGTTTTTCGAAAGTGAGCGTGTTTTCAACAGACGGACGTGGCTAGATCGACTAAAAATTGCTCAAGAAACCAAAATATATATACTTTATGGGGTCTTAGATTCATAATAAAAAAGATTGACGCGGTATGACAAACTTGGTATACCCTCATTCAACGCTAGTGGCGGAGGATACAAAAAGAGTTGAAAGTCAAGTAAGGACCAGTCTCATATATATTTAGCATCAAAGTTAGAGTAGGAGTCGGAGTTGGAGTCGTGAGTCGGAGTCGCACTTAAAATATTTTAGCGTTTGGAGTCGGAGTCAGAGTTAGTACGTTTTTATGACGACTCCCCAGACCTGATAAATACAATTACACCTACAGCCAACTTTAAGTTAAGAAGTGTGAGAAAACCAAGACCAAACAGAATTGCAGAGTACATGAAACTGCGTACCCTTCCCAATCTGCTCACCCCTCTCAAAATTGCAAGTCTGCACGATGACTTACTTTTACGAGATATAAGCGGGTTATGGACGATTAACATAAGCAACTTTCTTTTTCTGCAAATTCGTAAACTTGTTAGACTCTTATTTAATCGTTAAGAAATAAAATCTATTTTTCTCACTTTTTTGAAATAGATTTCCAATGTACAAAAAAGTGCTGAAAGAGTTACAAAAGATTTTGTGTTTCTTTTGAAAATTGCTTGTGTATGTTTGCTTTCTTATTCAATTCTAAAAAAGTTTTGTGTGTTTTTTTAGGGATGTAACGAATTCCGATACCGATGCCGGTATATCAGCGATACTTCACGTTTGCAGATACATCGGTATCGGCGATATTTTACTTTCGATATTCCGATACTTTTTATATTATTTTTGATCAAAGAATTAAATTTCCAATGCTTATTATTTGCATAACAACTATTTTCAATATATCACTCAATCAGAATAATAAATTGTTTCTTTGGATTCTTAAGCTGCAGGTCGGTCCACGTCACGCGTTTTCTTTTTTTCGAGATGCATGCTAAAATAATAAGTAATCCTACTCCATGCCTTCGATATGTATATGTATTTTCCGCGTTTGCTTTGTAACTTGTCAATACAATTTTACACTTCGAAAAACGCATTGAACGCTTGGTGTGGACCTGCGGCTGCAGCCGTTTTGTTTTCCACCATAATTGTAAAACGTTCTCCCATTGATAAATCATGTATGTATTTGTACGTTTTAAGATTTTTCTGCCAATTTTTAATGATTTTTGTAAAAAAAATCATTTCGCTACAAATTTTGGGTTACTTAAAAGAGACCACAAAATCCATAAGCAAATCCACTGCTTCATTTTCGGATGCTTTTTCGCTAGCTAACAGTCTTCGAACATTATTAGGAATTACGATAAATGAATGAACTGAAATGCAGAATAGTTCAGAGTCCCATAAATTAGCGACTTATGTAGCATTAGCTCTGAATAAAAGATTTGAGGGCTTAGAGAGTAATGAAATCTTTTGTTTATTTAAAATTCTTTACCATCGCTACAAAGCTAGAAAATTACAAAGACAATAGATCGAAAAAACATCTTATTGGGCTACTTAATATGACTCTGCATTCCGAAAGTGTTAAAGACACAGTCACCCCTACATCTAGTAAAAGTTCTGATAAGGCTACAAGAACTGACCTTTGGAGCGTTTGTGAAAATCTTAAAAGGAAATTTGGAGAAGAATGATCCTCTGTCCATCCTACGCAGTAGTTCAACTGAATAATAAGTTTATAAATACCTTAGATCTTCTAGTTTTTTTTAGAGATGTAGATCCGTTTGTTTACTGGCGGAAATAAATATTATACTCAAAGTTAAAGACCATGGCGCAGAAATACTTAAGTTGTCATTGAAACGACGCACAGTGGCGCCATTTGAGTTTTTTCGTTGCAAAAATCATATCTTTTGAACCGAATAAGATAATTGAACAGTTTAAGGGTAACTAAAAAAAATTATTCTTACATTTTTAGATTGTTTTTATTTTTTTTCTTTAAGGTTATATGTTTTAAATTATTACCCAACAAATTAAAAAAAAATATTTTTTTTTTAAATTAATTTTTTTTTAATTTTCTGTAAAATATTCATCACAATTTGTAAGAGAAGGTATATCTAAAAGACTAACCATTTCTAAACTATAATTATTTTGTAACTCCATTCTTGACTTCATATGCCGCAGGGAAGAAATAAGTGGATCGGAAGACTTTTCCGTCACCATGGTCAGGTGGAACTCGTAATTGCATTCAAAATATTTTCCTTCTCCAATTTGCAGCTTTGTAGGCTTAATCTTGCTTATTTGTTCTTCAATGTCCTTCACCGTGGTCCTTATGAGTTCTGCCGATTCCCTTGCAAACTAAAACATTTTTGGTCGGCAATAATGCACTGATGACGGACGTGGATTTTTCCAGTGTAGGGAAACATCAGATTTTAGCCGCAAAGGAACAACAGATGCCATAAACATATTTCCGTCCGATATTGTAGCGTCATCGTAAGATATCCTTTGCTTATAAACGCTTTGTCCGGATGATCCATCGCAGCCCCATTTGCTGATCAATGTCAACTTCTCAGGAAGAATTTTCACCTCATTTTCAGGAAGACTCTCCAACAACCGTTTTGCTGTATGACCCATGAGATCCTGCAGATTGGCTTTCGCAGAGACTTCCGTAAACTCCGTATGCAGTGGTCGTGAATTTATTTTGGCTTGCGTAATATGCTTGTATCTGGGTAAAACGTCAGCGCCGTGTCGCGTTAAAGATGCCCGCAGTTTCTCATATTTCTCTTTGGAAAGTTCTAAGTCCATAAACAAGGCCAAGGCTTCTTCTTCGGAACCATACTTTTTAATGTGTGCGTTTGTGGGCGTGGAAATGCTTTCCTTAATCCTTTTTATTTGCAGTGGGCTTGCATCAGCAACAGATTTGGTTATCTGCGAACTAACTCTTTCACTATCCTTTGTATATTTAATAGACAGCGCGTCCGATAAATGCTTCGTGGTCAAGTCATTGGTGGCATCGGCAAGTTTCCTCTTTCTTGTGAAAATTGAACACTCCTCAATACTTTCTTTTGGCCTTCCTTTTGCTCCTCTGGTTGATGTGGTGGGTTTATCTACTGCCAATATATCCAGAATGGTGTCTTCATTAAGCCAGTCCTCGTATTTGGAGTTGAAGTTCTGAATGGTTTAATTAGATTTCACCCATTTTGCCTTAATATTTGCATATATCAGATAAAAATTATTTTTTATAATTTCGCTTCTCTCAATATTTCCGTATAAGCTATCAAGTTCTTCATAAGCAGCTTCCGTGAAAAACTTTGGTGTGGTTGACTTTCTAAACAGTTCAAATAATTTTAAATTGTTCAACGCCATGTTTTCAGTACTTAAATTGTTTAATGGTTTCAGTAATAGTTGCGCCAACTTTCAGTCGTAGACTAATCCAGGCATTATGCTTATTTTTCAATATATAGGCTTATGCTACCATGCCTAAAAATGTACCTGTTCCCTGCATACATATGGATTTAGGCTGAATAATGCAATTTTGATATTATGCACGTGTCCAAATAAGATTTGTGCCTACCTGTAGGGACCATAAGTCAATATTGTTCTTGACAATTTGTACGCCAAAGTATTGTTTAAGTGAGGTACGTACCTGCTAATTTCAATGAGTAGTTTTTTTCAAACTATTAGATCAAACTATTGTCAGTCAAAACATATAAGGGATGGACGCCATACAATTTCTGCAACCATGTCTTTTTAACCTTTTTTACCTGTAGAAGCCAAACGGGCACGTACGGGCAGATAAAACCTTTTGAATTATGTTAAGAAATAATCAAAGAACAGGTTTTGCAAATATGGCAAATATAGAAAAATATAGTTTTTTTTTTATTTTCCGTCAAAGTTGAAGAATAGTGAAAAAACGGATAGTTTTTAAATAGTGATTTACCAGGAGAAACACAAAGCAAACAGTTAATTTTTTTTTATCATTATACATTTAATAAATACACCAATCAATACAAACAAAAAATAAGGCGGTTCGTTACCTATTTTTCATGATATTACACCTGAAACCGCAACAAATTTACTAAAAATTGTGTGTTGTTTTGAAAACCGAAAGTCGGTCAACTTTGAACGGTTATATCTTCTAAACTAAAAATGTGATATTATTAAGAGTGGCATATTTGAAATCGTTGAGAAGTTTCCTATAACATGGGTTTATTCAAAACTTCGTCGGCGCTCATGAAAATTTTGATTTTTGCAACCTCGTTTGCTCTACGGGCGCCACTGTGCGACGGTAATCATTACAAAAATCTGTTTATATAGATGAACAATTGAACAGCGCAAGTTTGCGAGTCAAAATTGTTGGGCAAATTTACGAAGTTTGCGAAAAATAATACTCATAAAATTTTTGACAGTTCATTTGCGAGGGCGTAAAAATTCACAGTTTGCACAGATTGCGAGCGTTTTAAGCGATGTCATGAAAACCCTTACTGTTTTTTTTGTTTAAAAAATAAATTAATTATCATGAACTTAAATTTCGTTATTAAAATCAATTTTTAATATTAATAATCTCTTACACTGTAAATTTGTATAATAAAGAATTTACTCTACTTGAGTTGTGTTAATTTTACCTTGAATTCAAATTTAATATTCGTATCGGTATCGGTATCGGCGATATTTCTTCTTGAGTATCGGTTTCGTGTCGGCAAAAAGGCGTATCGTTACATCCCCAGCTTTTTTCCTGTTATCACAAAGTAAGAGCAAAATAATCTACTGTTTAAATCGGTCAAATAAGAGCAATGAAGTAGTCTTTTTAAACTTATACAATCGTGTCGATTTAAAAAAATTGTTCTTACGAAAGGCAAATGAAGGCAGAAATTATAAAATTTTTAGGTTTTATGTTTTAAGATTACCGATTTTAAGAAAAACAAGGGATCGAAAAAAAATTTTAATTATTCTCGTAATCTATGGAGGTCTATTGATCAGATATGCTACTGAAGGTACACAGTTAACAAATATTTGAATAAAAAATATGTCAAAATCGTGCCTACTGTACTGATAAACCGTTAAGTTTTTTTTGACCATTTTGTTGACTTACTTAAGTTTATTTCTAATAAAATCGTTGTAGAATATAATTGAATGTACGAGGTCGGATCTATAAGTCCGTGACTTCTTGAATGAAACACAGTTTTTTTAGAAAAAAAATTTTTTTTTCAATATAATCTCCTTTTAGCTCAATACACTTAGTCCAACGTTTCTCCAATTTGTGTATCCCTTCCAAAAAATAGGAGTTTACGAGGTCCATAAAATAGGCATTTGTTTGACCAATAATTACATCGTTGGAGCTAAATCTCTTTCCTTTTAGCCATTTCTTTGGGTTCGGAAATAGGAAATAGTCACTGGGGGCTAAATCCGGAGCAAATGGCGGATGTGGTACCAATTCGTATTCCGCGTGCAACCCAAAAACTGTTGCCATCATCTTATTGGCCGACAAACTAACCTTGGCCTTCTTCGGAGCCGGTTCACCCGGAGAAACCCATTGTTTATGCTGCTGCTTGGTCACCGGAGTATTGTAATGGATCCATGTTTCATTAACAGTTACAAAACCGCAAAAACTCATTCGAATTGCGGTTAAAGAACTCCAAACAATCCTTTGAAGTTGTCACACGATTAGGTTTATGGTCGATTGAGAGCAAATGCGCCACCCATCTTGCATACAGCTTTCTTAAACCACACTGCCATATGAAATGCCTATGGCATCAACAATCTCACGCACTTTTACTCTTCGATATGTTTTGAACAGCTGTTAAACGCAAAATAAATAACGGAACTTGCTCAAACTTGACAGTAGTCTATTAAGAGGTGGTACTTGATGGGAGCAGTGTTGCATTTCATATAACTACGCGGGAAGTTCGAAAAGTCACGGACTTATTGATCCACCCTCGTAATTAGTCAACTGTTTAACGCTGTCCCATTTTAGTGATCACCACTTTAGACAGACAGAATAAAGCCTAGTAGCATACAGACGTTATACGATCAACATAATCGATGTTTTCGTAATGAGGAAACATCAAAAAAACTAATGTCAAAAATCGTAGACCCTCAAGCAGATAAACAACGTTATGTACTTGAAGCAAAATGAGTCACAAGGGGAATTTGGCTTAAAATTTATAAACTATATTTACGATCATTATACGGAGATATTAAAAAATTTAAATATTTCAGGTCGATACATAAGTATTTTTGAAGAAGATTTAAAGCCATCGGTCAAAAATTTTAGCTCATTTGGTGACTAATCCTTTCAAAAATATGGGCCACCATCCCACACCGCTAAAATAACAGAACAATGGTTTTTAGATATTAACATAAACTTTATGGAGTGCCTATCGCCCAGCTCGGACCTAAATTCGATATATTCTGTGTGGGCAATTATGAAAATACGCCCCAGAAATGAGCTCCAAAGGAACATTACCGAGCTGAGTGCAAAAATAATAGAATTCTGGGACTCAATTACACCTGATCAATGTAAAACATTAATATAAACGATGACTAGCAAAATATAAGCAGTTATTGATGCAAACGGTGATGTTTTTTAAAAATTTTAAGTTCTAGCCAGTTTAATTGGAAAAATTACAATGTTATGCTGCCGTACGAACTTATTGCGATTAGAGAGTACACCCTTTGTATCAATGATTTCAAATGAATAACTTTTTTACAAAATGTTGGCAATAAGCCCCCTTTATAATAACGATGTTTAGAACTTATCAAAAATATCTACATAGTTGTAACGCTGATAAAAGTTTCAATCAGGTGGCATCCTTGAACAAAAGGGAAAATAAACAACAACTTTTTATAATTTTTATAACGTTAATATGTGCAATGAGCTTAAAATATATTTATTTATGGAATGGCTATTATTTGCAAAAATTGGGGCATTTTTAAGGTTTTATGAAAAACTTTGTATTTCTATTAAAAAAAAAATATAACTACGAATTGAAAAATAAGCAATGAAGAATGTTTTGACGTTAAGTTAACGTTATAACAAAACATAGTGGTAAGCGACATTGTTAGACAAGTTACTTACTGCATGAAATTACCATTAATTTTGCTGTTAAATATTTTCAACAATTCAACTGATGCTAAAATTAAATAGAGAATCGCACTACTGTTCTCTATGAAACATATATGGGAATAAATGCCTTTATATCGACCGATTTTTAAAATAACGTCAATTTTGCGAAAAAAAATTAGTCAAGAAATATTAACTTTTAAATTCCAAGTCCAGAAAAGTTTAAGGAGTTCCGACTTTTTGCTAGTTCCTTGAAAATTAAAAGGTACTCTGCATTAAAAGAAATAAATTCACATTGTATTATATCTTGTTCGAAAGATATCGATACGAATTATGTCAGAGGTAAAAAATTATAAAA
This sequence comes from Pollenia amentaria, assembly GCA_943735925.1. Classification (NCBI taxonomy): domain Eukaryota; kingdom Metazoa; phylum Arthropoda; class Insecta; order Diptera; family Polleniidae; genus Pollenia; species Pollenia amentaria. The sequence goes on along the minus strand of OX031008.1, from coordinate 55,308,133 downwards.
ATAAAGATCTAAACATGCGTTATTGTCAACATGTAATCGATTTCTCGCATAAGTTTTCGCTAATGAACAAATTAAGTCCCATTAAAGAAAAATTTATTTCAAGTGCTTGTCTAATGCGCACGTGTAAAGAGTAGAGCCTGTTTTAACTACTCCGATCGATTATCTAAAACAAAATTATTAACATCATAATCGTGTATTTATTTTGTTTGGAGACGTTACAAAACCGACCAAGTTTGTCCGCCTTTTGCGTTGGGTTTTGATGAAGAATGAAATGTGACACACCTTTAGGCAAAATCTTACAAATATCAAAACATTTAGGTGAAACAAGTCTGTAGTTATTTTACCAAAAAAAAAAAAAAAAAAAAAAAAATAAAAAAAAAAACAATTGAAAGCAATGCTGCTATTGCTATGAAGAGGTGCGTCCAAATACACACCAACGTACCGACAAATCAATGTGCATGTGTAGTTATTTAAAATTGAGTTTACATATTTTTCTGTAGCATGTCCAAATTAATATTAAAAAATTCTATTACATACACGCAGAGAACAAACATGATCATTTCTATTCATATTTGCCTAACATGTTTACTCCAATTAATATATTATAAAATCGTTTTTTGCCCTTAACATTTTTAAATTCGCTATAATAATATCATATGGTATTTTACACCTAAAAAGTTACTCTGTTCTAGCTAATCATTTTAAAGTATTTGATATGTTTGCTACTATAACATATATATTGTTAACTATACAATTAAAATCTTAATATGAGTTGCACACAAAAGGTATGTTTAATACCATTATTTTTTTTGGTTTAAACGACATTCTCTTTACGAGCAAACATTTATTGTCAAAACAAACAGTGTGTTTTTATTTTTTCTCAGTATTTATTTATTGAATCTTCATATACTAAATATGAACTAACAATAATTAATCAAATCTTAACCTAATATTTGATTTATGTCCTGCCAGTGCCGGACAAAAAAGATTTCGTCATCACGGTTTCTGTTCACATATGTAGGTGTTTACCGCTCATCTGATTGGGTGAGTGCTGCAGTGTCTCTTCTTCTTAATCGAGTGTGGCCGCCATAATTTAAAATATTTCGTGCTAATGGGTTTGGGTGCAGTTCCAGCCTTTTTAAATATTTTACTGCATATTTCGTTATCATAGTTTTTACTAATGGCACATTGAGATCCTTGTGGATATTTGAGTTTTTGACGTACCAGGGGGCGGCTGTGATTATTCGAAGAAGTTTATTTTGGCGCCTTTGAATTTTTTCGATGTAAGAAGCCGAGGCAGTGCCCCATAACTGAATACCGTAGCACCAAATTGGCTTTAAGATAGAGTTGTAAAGTAGAAGTTTGCAATCGAGGCTGAGAACAGAATTTCTTCCAGTGTTGGGGTATTATTTGATTATTGATTTTAATAGGGGGGCATGTTTCCCGACGCAATGTGAATGTTATATGTGCGCATTTTTCCTCATTGATCTTTATCCTCCATTGTTTTAACCACCTTTCCAGTTCAAATATGTGATCCTGTAAGTAACGAGATGCTTCTTGACAGTTTGCGTGTACGCTTAGAAAAGCTGTATCGTCCGCAAATGTTGAGGTATGGGTGTAGCTGTTTGTTGGCAAGTCCGAAAAATAAATTAAGTATAATAGAGGGCCCAGGATGCTGCCTTGTGGGACTCCGGCGTTAATTGGCTGAGGAGAACTTAAAAAATCGCCTTCTTTAATAATAAATTGACAACTTCAGTAGTAACCCTTTATGCCAAACTTTATCAAAAGCTTGAGATACATCGATGAAGAGTGCAGAGCAATATTTTTTTTCTTCAAAGGCTTTTCTTATGACATTTACTATTCGATGAGTTTGTTCAATTGTGCTGTGTTTTCTTCTAAAACCGAATTGATGATTGGGAATACATCTGTTTTCATTTAAAATCGGCGTTAATTTTGACACTATTAGTTTCTCAAATAGCTTTGATATATTAGACAATAGGCTTATAGGTCTATATGACTCAACTTTTGTGGGATCCTTTCCTGGTTTAGGTATCATGGTAACTAAAGATACTTTCCACTCTTGTGGGTAGTATTCAAGGCGTAAAATAGCATTAAAAATTAGTAGTATAATTGTCTTTGCTATGCGGGGTAGCTCCAAAAGCATTTTGTTACTGATGTTATCAAAACCAGGGGCTTTCTTGGGGTTTAAATCATGAATAGCCTTTTCGATTTCTCTTATCTCAAATCTTAGTGGAACAGCTGATCCAACAGCAACAGGTGGTAACTCGACCGCAGTATCGAAAGATGTATGAGGGGTAAATACGGTTTTCAAATGATTAACAAAAATATTTCCTTTTTCTATATCATTTCGTGCCCAACTTCCATTTAAGTTTCTTAATGGCGGTTTAGTGATAACTGGTATTTTTAGATTTCTAGCTGCACGCCATAATGAGTAGTCAGATTGAGGAGTTGCATCAAGTTCCTTAAGATATTTTTCCAGAGAAGCCGTTTTTTGAGACTGCAGTAAGATTCTTAGCCTTTTTGTGCACTCTTTTAGTAAATTTTTAAGTTGAGGGGATCTGTGCAATTGCCACTCCCTTCGAGCTCTCCTTTTTTCAGTCAAGAGACGCTCGACATCTGTAGAATATATTTTACTATTTTTGATGTTTTTGCGGGCTATGCTAGAATGTTGAACAGCTAGTTTGAGATAATTGTCAAAATTTACAATAGAAAGATTCACATTCTCCGGTGTTCTAAGCGGAATATTTTCAGTGCAGTGGGTACTGAGATATTTTTTATATTTTAACCAATTTATTTGTGTTGCTGACGTCACTAAGTATCCACACGGAGATACAATTCTATTAGGGTTTGCTATAGTTAGAAGTGTAGGTGTGTGATCAGAAGATAATTCTAAAGAAGCTTCTACATGAATCTTTTCTGCGGGGATGTTTTTAACCACGCCAAAATCGATGACATCTGGAATTTTTTGCTGATCAGTAGGCCAATAAGTTGGTTGACCACTCGCGACCACATTTAAATCCATTTTAGACATTGTATTGTACAAAACACGACCCTTTGGTGTTATGAGCCGTGACCCCCAGAACGTATGTTTAGCGTTGTAATCGCCAGCGGCTAGGAAACAGGGTCCTAATGATTTAAAATATTTATAATATTGGCTTTCTGATATTGAAAATCTAGGTGGAGAGTATAATGATGAAAGTACTAAGTTTCGATTTAGCTCTTCAACACAAATGTTCGTTGCTTGCAGATAATCTTCAAGATAATCACACATTAAGTAGTGTTTGATTCGGGCCTTTATCAAAATAGCAGAGCCTCCACAAGCTCTATCTCGAGGGTCCTTGGTATCATATAATATATAACCATTAATTTTAAACGTATTTCTTGAGGTCAAATGAGTTTCAGAAACCATCATTACATCAATTTGTTTACTTTTAAGAAAGTATTCTAGTTCATTTTTATGTTGGCGAATTCCGTTTGCGTTCCAAAAACAAATTTTTAAACAATTCATGGCTTGTTTAGTACAGCCTGCAATAACATCGATTGCATTCTTAACATTTCCTGCATCATATTACCCATTGTGTTCGTAAAGTTAGTTACTGTTTGCACTAGTGTTTCCATGGTTTTTTCTAGACGACTTAAATTAGAAACTGGAGTCTCATCATTATTTGGCAAATCACCTTGAATTGGAATATGGTTTGATTTTAGGACGTTTGCGTAGGATGTTCTGTTATTACTAGGCTGCGGCACTTGAATGTCATTAGTGTTAACTTGATGTGATACCTGCATTTGAGGGGGATTAGGTTTCGGTCCAACCGAGCGCTTGACTATAGAGTATACAGGGCATCCTCTATAGTTGGCAGTGTGATTACCACCACAGTTGCTGCATTTTTTTACATTGGGGTCGTTTTTAGACTTATCGCAGACAGCTGTACCATGCAACTCTCCACATACAACGCAAACAGGGGTTAAATGGCAGTATGCCTTAGTGTGACCAAATTCTTGGCAGTTTAAACATTGCACGGGACCGTTCCTTTTGTGCGGCTCCTCTATCGTTATTTACCTATACAGGATATATTTCAGACTGTAAATGGGATGCGTTTCGTGTTTTTTAAGCTTAACGTCGCCGGGTTCTAATTCCACTCGAAATAGTGGCTGGGGATTTTTTTCTCTATTTTTAATATTTATTACGTTTTTTATTTTGAAGCCCTTCTCTTCTAAAAACGTTTTTATCTCACTTGGGTCTACGCATGAATCAATGCCCTTTATCACTACCTGGAGACCTTTACTGCTCTTCAGTTGGTATGTATAAAAGTTTTTTTTTAGTGCCTCTAATTTCGTAATTACCTTACGAAAGTCATCTTCACGATTAACTTGTATTTTTGTCTCATTTATACTACCCCGCTTAATTGCAACTACATAAAAAGAATTTTCACCTATTACCGAGATCAAATTCTTTATTAGTTCATTTGAGTTTTGCTCTCTAAGATATATCGGCGGTGGCTTAGAAGATTTGATAACGTTTTGTGCTTCCGGAGATTCCTCATCCAGAATTGCAAAACGATTTTGAGAACTTGTTTTATCAGTTGTACCATCTTTTAAGACTTTTGAGACCGAAGCAACTGCTGAAGAGGTTGGGCTGCGACCCCGTTTAAGCACTGTTATGTACCTATCAATACCTACTTGTACTGGAGGCTTTTGACCACTTTTTACTTGTGTGTTTTTATAAAGAGAAAAAATTGTCTCCCTCTTCGAGCGTCAGTAAATCAAATCTAAAAACGTTTTTATCTCACTTGGGTCTACGCATGAATCAATGCCCTTTATCACTACCTGGAGACCTTTACTGCTCTTCAGTTGGTATGTATAAAAGTTTTTTTTTAGTGCCTCTAATTTCGTAATTACCTTACGAAAGTCATCTTCACGATTAACTTGTATTTTTGTCTCATTTATACTACCCCGCTTAATTGCAACTACATAAAAAGAATTTTCACCTATTACCGAGATCAAATTCTTTATTAGTTCATTTGAGTTTTGCTCTCTAAGATATATCGGCGGTGGCTTAGAAGATTTGATAACGTTTTGTGCTTCCGGAGATTCCTCATCCAGAATTGCAAAACGATTTTGAGAACTTGTTTTATCAGTTGTACCATCTTTTAAGACTTTTGAGACCGAAGCAACTGCTGAAGAGGTTGGGCTGCGACCCCGTTTAAGCACTGTTATGTACCTATCAATACCTACTTGTACTGGAGGCTTTTGACCACTTTTTACTTGTGTGTTTTTATAAAGAGAAAAAATTGTCTCCCTCTTCGAGCGTCAGTAAATCAGGAAACATGAATGATTACAAAATAATTAAAATATTTTTCGGGGAGAAAAAGGCCATGCTACCTTACAAAATTAACTGTATAACTGAGCTACCTAAATAAGAGCGGCAAGCGTTTTTTGTATGTCAAAACTTTTCATTTGCATAAAATTTATACTGGAAAATCCTATTTGCCAAATCGCTTTGTGATTTGTCTTATTGAAAATGTATTTGAAATAGAATTTTCATGTTTAAAAAAACGCTTGCCGCCCTTGTTTAGGTAGCTCAGTAAATTATTATACGTTTATTGAAACAGGTAAGTTATTAATATATAATTATAAAAATATATAAATAAGCAATAACTTTGTCTTTCTTGCAGCCAAAGAACCTACAACATTGAAACCGGCTTAGAAATTGTGACACAAAATGTTGTCTTAAGCCTCGAGTTTTTTTTATAACCGTTCAACAGTATATTTTATAAAAGAAATAAAAGGAAAAATGAATTTGACTTTATTTTTACAAGTCTTAAGTGCGCGGATAAAAATATTGAAAAGGGTTATTGCATGCCGAAGTAAAGCCACATATCGCTCATTTCGTGCAAGACCGTCACAACTCAAAATTTGGAATTTCGAGTTAGTAATGCAGAAATGTTCTTCTCTTAAATCTCTACAAATTGATCTAAGAACGGAGAGAATTATCGAAAAAATAACGGTAATACAGATGCTTGTGACGCTATGACCTCTCGTAACAAACTTGAGCAATTAACATCAACAAGGTCACATTTCAGTTTGTGTTTGGCATTCCTCTTGTACATGTGGTTTTCTTTGTAGCAAAAAAGAAACATTTGATTTTATAACTGTATTTTAGTGAAAGAGAAGGTAAAAAAATAATAGGTTGGAATCTTAAAAAGGCTCTCCTGTAAAGTTTCAAATTTTGAGTTGTGACGGTCTCGCACGAAATGAGCGATATATCTTTTTTTTTGATATATAAAATAAAATATATAATTTATAAATTAAAACACACACATATACATATATATTAGAGCGACTCAAAAAAAAAAACTGATTTTGTTGCCCCTCAGAAAATAAAGCTTGATACGTTTTATGATGATTCCCAAAATATTTTGGTTCTAGCGTTGACCATCCGTGAGCTGGACCATTTTTAAAAAAGGTTTTTTTCAGTTTTTCGAATTTTTTTGTACTTTTCTCCAAGACGACATAAATAAAATTTGGTATCATCGAAAAGAGTTTTTTAAGAAGCATCTAATGGTGTATAAAACTTGACCACTTGCGACCTACTTATTGAGATATTAAGCTAAATACATATTTTCGTTTCGGGTTTTCATACAAATTCTACGTATGTGGCAGTAATGTTCTGCTTTTCAAATTGAATGTTTTAAAATAATGTTCATTTATTTTTTTTTTGTAATTATTTACATAAAACGCGAAAATCGCGGTTTTATTTTATCTATTTTATATTGTTCATATATAGGCAATATGGGCATTAGGGCGACAATGAAATATATGGGAAAATTTTTTTTCCAGAATTTTAAACAAAAATGTAAAGATTCTTTTGCCACTTGGTCTAAAACTTACTTGCTGAAAATTTGAGCCAAATCGGATAACTCTATCCCGTGCACCTTTTAGGTCAAAGTTCAAATTTTGGGAAATATAGTGTATTCGCCTATATTGGAGCTAAAAAAATTGGTTTTCGATATGAATTATACCAAAATCCAATGGGATTAATGTGCCACATAGTGTTGAACTTGCATGCTGAAAATATTAGCCGAATCGGGGAACTCTATGCCGTGCTCCTTTGAGGTCAAAGTTCAAATTTTGGGAAATTCTGTATATTTAACTATAATTGATCTAAAAATATCGTTTTTTAAGTATATTCATTTAAATTGTACAGAAACTGGATGTTTTACATATTTTTAAAAGTATTCTGAAATATTATGAGTAAATTTAACCCTTTTTTGCAATGGGGGTCAAAACTACACATTTGCTTAAATTAGCTATAAATCCAATATTTAAAAAAAGTGTAAAATATTATTTCTAAAAACGAAAAACTGAAATTTTAAAACCAATATTTAAAAATATATATTTATGTGAATGTTTTTCGTATAGAAGCAAAAGCAGTATATTTTAATTGGAATAAAAATATGTTTTTAATATAAAAAGTAAATCAACTTGAAAGGTCTTTTTCGGTAAGTTTGATTAAATGTAATCATTTCTTAAATTATTTAAATTCGCATGCTTCGTATATTGTTGTCGATAGTTTTGAACAACCTTAAAAGAAACACAATAATTATTTAAATGTAAATTAGTTAAATTTATATTTAACTTACTTTGAATAAATATTGTCGCTGCTGTTCATCTTTTGTGATCTTCTCATGATAATCGTCAACAAGCTTAATACCTCGTTCGGCGCAGTCATTAACAACCTTTAGTTTTTGAATAATAAATTTTCTTTTTCTATAGACTTTGTTATGGCTCTATCAGCAATTTGTGCATTTATTTTTTTATAATCTTCTAAATTTCTCATAAATAATATGTCGTTTAAGGGAGCTTGCTCAGCTTTATCTGAATTGAACCAGAAAAATGCATAGCACTTTATAATAAAACCTGCAACTTCAACTAGACCATTTACTTCCAATTCTGTGATTTCTGGGAATTGATTGCGAAACATCAATATCTTAAGGCAATATATTCCCTTAGCCATCCATCTAGCTAATATATATGGGTTTAAAAAATTTTATGCCACTAGGAGGACTTCCACCCAGAAATATGATAATCAATTCCAGGAACTCTTTGTAGTCAATTGCTGATAGAGCCATAACAAAGTTTATTAATCATCTATATTACCTTAATGAAGAATGCGTAGCATTCAGTTTATTCGATGATAGAATAGACTTTGAGACAAAAAACAAAATGGCTAAAAAAATTTTGACTTTTATGGAAGAAGAAAACCTTGAGGAAGAAGAAATTTTGAAAAACTTTCTTCGCTAAAGATAATTCATCAATTTTGATTGAACTTGTATCCAGAAATACGAAGAGTGTTTTGAAAAGATTCCAAATTTCAATGGATTTTTTACAAAAAGACCCAAGTAGCTGGAAAGATTGTGAAGATTATAGAAAAGGAAAATTTATTATTCAAAAACTAAAGGTTGTTAATGACTTCGCCGAACGAGGTATTAAGCTTGTTGAAGATTATCATGAGAAGATCACAAAAGATGAACAGCAGCGACAATATTTATTCAAAGTAAGTTAAATATAAATTTAACTAATTTACATTTAAATAATTATTGTGTTTCTTTTAAGGTTGTTCAAAACTATCGACAACAATATACGAAGCATGCGAATTTAAATAATTTAAGAAATGATTACATTTAATCAAACTTACCGAAAAAGACCTTTCAAGTTGATTTACTTTTTATATTAAAAACATATTTTTATTCCAATTAAAATATACTGCTTTTGCTTCTATACGAAAAACATTCACATAAATATATATTTTTAAATATTGGTTTTAAAATTTCAGTTTTTCGTTTTTAGAAATAATATTTTACACTGTTTTTAAATATTGGATTTATAGCTAATTTAAGCAAATGTGTAGTTTTGACCCCCATTGCAAAAAAGGGTTAAATTTACTCATAATATTTCAGAATACTTTTAAAAATATCTAAAACATCCAGTTTCTGTACAATTTAAATGAATATACTTAAAAAACGATATTTTTAGATCAATTATAGTTAAATATACAGAATTTCCCAAAATTTGAACTTTGACCTCAAAGGTGCACGGCATAGAGTTCCCCGATTCGGCTAATATTTTCAGCATGCAAGTATAACATTATGTGGCAGATTAATCCCATTGGATTTCGGTATAATTCATATCGAAAAGCAATTTTTTTAGCTCCAATATAGGCGAATACACTATATTTCCCAAAATTTGAACTTTGACCTCAAAGGTGCACGGGATAGAGTTATCCGATTTGGCTCAAATTTTCAGCAAGTAAGTTTTAGACAAAGTGGCAAAAGAATCTTTACATTTATCATCAAAAATCCAAAGTTGATTTTTCATTGTCACCCTAATGGGCATCAAATTGTCTGACTTTTCAATTATAATACCCTGGTGATAAGCAAAAGATCCGTTTTAAAACCCTGGATGCTGTGAGCTAAATTTATATTCTTAAATATTAATTTTTTAATTAAAAACATATTAATCTATTAATAACAGACAAATTTATAATATTAGACTTAAAAATAAATTTCCGAAAACACTAAAAATGGATTTTTCTACTGTTCAGCTGAACAAAGCTAAGCTTCCGACAAACTGTGGCATAATCCAGCAATTGTTATTTTTGCGACAGCAGTGCAATAACCAGTCATATGGAGTAATATTGATGATATTCCACAAATTAATATTCCAAAAATATTGTTCAAGTGCGAGTCCTAAAAAAATATGATAAATTTGTATAAGATTGGTCGCATTACTGAACCACCTTGTATACAATTTTATTCCCATCAGTATGTTAAAGATCTTTGTGAATCTGAAGAAATTCAAAATCAAATACCAGGTGAAGTCACAATTTAAAAACTGTTTGCAGAGATAAAATTAACTGCTTCTTTTATAATTCCCAATTTATTATTTCCTCAATTTATAATTCCCATGCCGTTCGCAAAACACGGTTAAGCTAGTAAGCCAATCATGTCTTTCTGTTAGTAATCGACCAGGTCATATTTCAAACAAATTAGAATCGTGCAAACTTTATACAAAGATAAAATCGCGAAAAGATTTTTATAAATTTTATATTTTTTATTGTATTTTTTTTATTTTATTTTTCATATTTTGATAAATTGAAAAGTGAAAATATTTGCTACCCATATTGCCTATATAAGAAAAAAGATAAAATATATCGCGATTTTCGCGTTTTATGTGAATAATTACAAATTAAAAATAAAATTAACATTATTTTAAAACAGATTCAATTTGAAAAGCAGAACATTACCTTCACATACGTAGAATTTGTATGAAAACCCGAAACGAAAATATGTATTTAGCTTAATATCTCAATAAGTAGGTCGCAAGTGGTCAAGTTATATATACCATTGGATGCTGCTTCAAAAACTCTTTTCGATGATACCAAATTTTATTCATGTTGTCTTGGAGCAAAGTACAAAAAAATTGGAAAAACTGAAAAAAGACGTTCTTTAAAAATGGTCCAGCTCACGGATGGTAAACGCTAGAACCAATATATTTTTGGAATCATCATAAAACATATCAAGCTTTATTTTCAGAAGGGTAACTAAAACACTTTTTTCGGCTCCATACAACTTGAGTCGGTCTAATATATATATATAAATGTCTGTATTTAATTTAATTTTTTAATAAGTACTATATTTTATTTATTAATATATGCTGTATATTTGTAATAAAACATTAATTTATATAATAAAACTATCAAAAAAATAACCGACAAATTCCGTAAAAACAAATGAATTTTCAGTTATTTTATGTAATTCAGTATTTTTATATAATACAGGTTTTACTCGAATTTCTAAAAAATAGAAAGAGAATATTTATTTTTATTCACTAACCCCGTTATACATGTTTGTTTTTCTTTTCTTGTACTGACCACTTTGTTTACAGAAAAACTTTCAATTATAGGACACCAGCAGCATGCCCGATATGGTATTCGCAATTATTTTACTTTAAAAATTTGATGTATTCAACTTAATAATTTTGACAAATAGAATATGGGAATTTTCTACACAAAACAAGCAAATCGTTTTTCACTTTTACTATTGCCACAGATCTATAAACAGATAACTGAAAATTTATTTTTGGTAGTTACATTTTATAAAATAACTGAAAATTCATTTGTTTCTACGGAATTTGTCGGTTATTTTTTTGATAGTTAAATTATATAAAATAACTGAAAATTCATTTGTTTCTACGGAATTTGTCGGTTATTTTTTGATAGTTAAATTATATAAAATAACTGAAAATTCATTTGTTTCTACGAAATTTGTCGGTTATTTTTTTGATAGTTAAATTATATAAAATAACTGAAAATTCATTTGTTTCTACGGAATTTGTCGGTTATTTTTTGATAGTTAAATTATATAAAATAACTGCAAATTTATTTGTTTTTACGGAATTTGCGGCTAATTTTTTATGGAACTCGCTGTTGAATTTTTGACAGTAAAAATTAAAATTATTTTCTGTTAAAATTAAATGCAAAATAAGTAGATCGGTTTTTAAATATATTTACAGTTGTATTAATTTCCATTTTCATAATCAACTGATAATATTAAATGCAACCGAAAATCCGTATTAATGTGCACTTAGTTTTTTGAATAAATGTTAGAATCAGTTACAAATATATTTGCTTGGAATTTCAAATGTTTATTTATTTAAAAATGACTGAACGGAATACTTCTTAAATAACCTACAGTCCCTTACTGTAATTGTAGAACTTCAAAATAAAAACAGTTTTACTAAAATACGGAACGTAACGATTCCCTTAATAATTTAAATTAATTCAGAAATTGATGCAAACCGAAATGAATATAAAGCATGGTACTTTGTTCAAGTTTGCACAAATGTTGAGCCACCTTAAATTTTTTCATACGAAAAATTTTACATGTAACAATGTTACCTATCTCGCGAGCTTTCACAATCCACATGGAAAAATTCAATAAAAAATTAAATGAAAAAAACAATGTTAAATTAGGGTGAAAAACTGTTACAAGTTTTGTTAATTATTTTTTTTTCTTTCTCATTTGCTATTCTTTTTTCCATTTTTTTTTTAAATTTATCAGAAAACTGATAAGCTGTTGCTAACAATTCCGCGTGAAATAAGTACAACTCATATTATTCCGCAATTGTAAAAAATGTTGCCAGCAACATTTCGTAAGTTCTTCATTATATTAAAAAAGTAAAACTATATTCAACATTTTTGCATAATTTCATTTTATACGTTTAATACTCGTACTTTCTGTGCATTTAGCCCGCTTCCAAATTCAAGTGTAAATGCATCGCGTCTTATGCACCAAGTTTTTTTGTTTCACCAATTGTTTCTTAAATATTGTTACAAAATAAAAAACATTTTGGCAAAAAGAATTCAACCCCCAAACATATAAATCGATAACTAAGAAAATAAGATATAATTTGTAATCCTTGGCTATTAAGAAGAGCTTGTCTTTTTGCAAGTTGCATGCGACGCATAAAAAAGTTTAAAGTAATCCTACCTAATGCGTTTCTTATGTATATACATTCTACGCGTCTTGCTGTGTACTTGTTCAGCCTAATTATTTCACACGAAAATTTGGACATGGCCCATGCCTCTCTTTATAGATGGAGATCATTCAACAAAAGAAAACCTGTCGTTGATAGATGTAAACAGTAATATGGCAAACAATTACAACCATTTACTTGCGACTGAAAGTACTCGTATGTCTTAAAAATTAACATAAAAAACAAACAATTATAGGGCTAACCCACTAAAGGACGCAACTCAGGTAGGAATGAATAGGTAGTTAATAGTATTGAAGTGCGGTCGCACCAAGCTCATCAAAAAATTTCTTGGTATCAAAATGATTATAAGATGGGGAAGCTAAAAGTTAAGTTGATAAATTTGATTTGCAACTTTGGAGGATGAACCCTCAGAACCAGTCTCATCTCCTTGATGGATGAAAACTCTTTTTATGTAACTTCTGTTGGGCGCAGCATTATCAACGAAACATTGATACAAGCCAACGATGAAAATGATTTATGCAAAGTTGTAAGTAAATTCGAAATAATCAGAATAAATTTTAATACTTATCAACTGAAGAGAAGAAATGTCTTCAGATAATAATTTCGAACAGATAATATAAAATCCTTCTTAGAAGAGAAGGGCTTCAAAATAACAAAATGTAATTAATATTAAAAATATGGAAGAGATTCCCCAACCACTATTTTCGAGCTCCAAGAAAATTAAACGCACCACACCCAGAGAAAAAATATGTTTAAATATGGTTACCTCCAACAAAACTATTTTTAAATAAAATTGTAAACATACTATGGTTATTTTAACAATATTATTGTCATCGACACCAATATTATGGTTAAATTAATCCTCCATCAAGAAGACACAACCATATTATGGTTTCCTCCGAATATGTTTTAGTTAATAATAACTACAATATGTTTAACATTTATAATAGCCTTGTTGATTTTGTAGCGTGCCATTGTGTTCGACTATGCTTACACACATAATTTCAGGCGCATGTTTTAATGTAACATGAAAAAAGCACTTGTGTGTCGTGTGTTGTGTATATATCAATACAATACTATATTATTGGTAACAATACGATCAACACACATTCGTCCAATAGCAATACGATCAACACTCTTTCTATTGGACGATTGACTATTACATAGTATGAAATTTCCAAGCAAACCGTTACACCTTCCACAGTAAATGAAAATGCTTGATCAGCATTTATTAAATATAAAACTGAGAATAATTCCCATGTACGAGCAATTATTGTATCAAACTAAAACAGTGCGTACTAGCCGCACATGAAATAAATAAATTATTAAAATATTAAATTTACCAAAAAGTCTTTAATTACATGGCGATCCTGCCAGGAGGCTTTTAAGAAGGAGTGCTAAAATTAGTTAAAGCACCCTAATTTTTTTTTTTTTTTTTAATTACCGCCTGGCCAAAAGGCATAGATCGAAATAAGGAAGAAGGAGTGCTTAAATTGGTAAAAGCACCCTAAATTTCTTAAAATTTTAAATACCGCCTGGCCAAAAGGCATAGATGGAAAAATTCCCCAAGGGTCAAGGACCCCAGCCAATAACATTGGAAGAGTACCGAAAACGTACTCAGAAGCCAGAAACAAAAGAAAAAGTAACAATAACAACTACAAGGCCAAAACGAAGAGGAGGATATACGACAAAATTGAAAAGAACAGAATCAATCCTACTTCGGCTGATAAATAGTTCACCACCACCATCATGGACGGAGGCGTCTAGAATGTGGATCAAAATTCATGATATAGAGTTGTTAATAGAGCAACATACATCAAAAAAAAAAAAGTAAATAGTTTTTTCCAACATTAGCTTCTAAAAGACGTGCGGTCCATCTGCACTCTTAGGGCCTATAAGCGAAAAATCGCTCGAGGCAAACATTTTTTTTTTTATAATTCAATATTTAAGCCTAATTATAATAGAAAAAAAAAATGTTTATACTCTTATATTTTACATATATATATATAAAAATCTAAATTTAATAAAAATATATTTAATTTAATGTAAATTTCAAACTTACAATTTTTGGATATATTTTAATTTCATAAGGGAATTTTTTTTTCATCTTTCTTCTGAAAAATTACAATTTTAAAATAATTCATTACGTAGAATTTTTTTTTTAATGTGTAAATCAGAAACAAAATTTGACAGGCCCAAGGCCAATGTCATCAATGAAGTAGAAATAGTTGAGGGAAAAACAAATTTGTTAACTATAGAAATCTATCTATTAATAATAACAGTAATTATAATAATTAATTTTATAATTCGCATTTACCAAATGCACAATAGAAGACTCAATTAAAAATATGCTAGCAGAGCAGACAATCTAGATAAAATATAATAGAGCCAATGACTTACAAAAGTTTAGATGGAATGGAAGGATATATTGAATAAGGTTAGGTTAATTAAAGAGCACTTCGATGAGTATAAAACAAAACAATAAAACACCAACTGCATACTGTACTGAAATAGAAAATCTCACAAAGTCACTTGAAGCGGCATACATATCTGATGGTTTGTCTTGTGAACTAGCTAACAAGTACTCTACACAAGTTGCAGTAAAAGCTATTACAAAAAACTGCTCCAATGATAAAGTAAAACTTATCATGGAAGCAGGCCAATTCCATGATATGAATGAAGCCGTGAGTAAATTTGTGAGCAGTTGCACTGAAACAACAGGGCAACAGAACGCCGTATTATATTTCGGGCAAAGACCCACTTATTATCGTGGAAATTACAGAAGATTTCGAGGGAGAAACAATTATCCACGAAACAATAGCAATATTAACAATAACAACGGAAATAACAAAAATAACAATTACAATAATAGAATCAGACAAAGACCTGACAATAATCGTGGGAATATACACTACATACGAACAACAGACTCAATTGAAAATGGTTCGGAAAACTCCGACCATCCCCTTAGATCAGAACAGTAAATAATAAGTAGTATAACCTTAATCTCAACTTATGTTATTTCATTCAGATTAATATAGATAACAGTAACACAACATTTCACTCATAAAATCCAAATATTTTGATTTAAAGAAAATAAATACTAACAAAATCACAACATTAAGTGGAATAGGACAAGGCGAAATTAAATATATAGGTAGTATATTTTTTGATTTAAAAATTATCTAATACCACACAATTTTCTGGTAGTAGACAATAATTTCCCAATACCAAACGATGGCATCGTTGGTATGGATTTTATTAAGAAATATAATTATATATTAGACTTTAATCAGGATAATGACTACTTAGTCCTACGACCATTCAATATACCACAACCTATAGATATACCAATTACTAACAACAGCAATAACCTGATATTGCCGCCAAGATCAGAAGTAATACGTAAAGTGAATTTTATTAATTGCGATAATGAAATACTTATACCAAATCAAGAACTTGAACCAGGAGTTTATATCGCCAACACATTGGTAAAATCTAATAAAGCATACATTCGTATTCTAAATACAAATAACACTATCACGTCAGTTAATAAAAGTAAAATAAAAACCGAAAGTCTTTCTGAATATGAAATAGTCGAAAGAAATCCGACCAAAAATACACATAGAAAATCAGAAATATTAAAACTTTTACAGAAAAATTTTCCAGAACAATTTAAAAATACATTAACGGAACTTTGCACATCATACAGCGATATTTTCGGTTTAGAATCAGAAACAATAACAATTAATAATTTCTATGAACAAAAGTTGAGAGTAAGGGATTCACAACCGGTGTACATTAAGAATTACCGGATACCCACATACACACAAAGAGGAGATAGATAGACAGGTGAAAAAATTAATAGACGACAGAATAGTGGAACCATCAAATTCTGAGTACAACAGTCCAATTCTGTTGGTACTGAAGAAATCACTTCCAAGTTCAGAAACAAAAAGATGGAGACTCGTAGTGGATTATAGACAACTAAATAAGAAATTGATGGCAGACAAATTTCCATTACCTAGAATAGATGACATTTTAGACCAACTCGGTAGAGCCAAATATTTTTCATGTCTAGATTTAATGTCCGGTTTTCACCAAATTGGACTAGAGAAAAACTCTAGAGATCTAACTTCATTTTCAACAGCAAATGGATCGTATAGATTTACTAGATTGCCCTATGGTTTAAAAATAGCGCCCAATTCTTTTCAAAGAATGATGACACTCGCTTTTACTGGTTTGCGACCAGACCAAGCATTTCTTTACATGGATGACTTAGTTGTTTTAGGATGTTCGGAAAAGCATATGCTTTCTAATTTAACAAACGTGTTTGAATTATGTCGAAAACGCAATCTTACGTTACATCCCGAAAAATTTTCATTTTTAATGAGGGAAGTAACATACCTACGACATAAATGCACTGATAGAGGAATACTGCCTGACGATAGTAAATATTCGGTAATCGAAAATTATCCACAACCAAAAGATGCGGATAGTGCAGAAGATTTGAAGCATTTTGCAACTACTATCGCAGATTTATCAAAAATTTTTCAGAGTATTCTAGACATCTTACAAGATTGTCCAAAAAGGGTGTGCAGTTAGAATGGACTGAAGATTGTGATTCAGCATTTAAAAATCTTAAAAAAGCATTAATGAGTCCAAAATTACTTTAATATCAGGATTTCACAAAAGAGTTTTGTATAACAACCGATGCTCAAGACCACGAGGGAAAGCAACTACCAATAGCATACGCATCCAAAATATTTACAAAAGGCGAGAGTAACAAATCCACTATTGAAGAAGAATGAACTGCGATACACTGGGCCATCACACATTTTAGACCATATATTTATGGAAAACATTTTCTTGTCCGCACTGATCACAGACCTCTGTCTTACCTATTTTCCATGAAAAATCCAAGCTCAAAACTAACTAGAATGCGACTGGACTTGGAAGAATATGATTTCACTGTAGAATATCTTAGGGGAAAAGATAATTATGTGGCCGACGCTTTGTCGCGCATTACAATAAATGATTTAAAAGAAATAAATAATAAAAACAACAATGTATACAAAGTAACAACTCGAGCAATGACAAACAAGGCACTTAAAAAGAAATATCCAATTACACCAAATAAACGGCATTTAAATAAAGAAAATGAGAAGCGCAATGTATTTGAATGAATTATAAATTCTGACGTCAGAAAATTTTGTAAGCTAAAGATTACCCCACAAAAAGTATAAATATAGATGAATTGTTTACTAATGGGAAATTTGACTTAGGACAATTTTTCCCTAGGCTCGAAGAAGTGGCCGGTAAATTAAATATTCATAAAGTACAAGTGGCACCCAGTGAGAAAATTTTCGAATTTATCTCTATTAATGAATTTAAAGAAATGGGCAATAAATTATTAAAATTATTAAAAGTAGCGCTACTTCATGAGGTGATCCACGTAACAAATGCCAAATTAATAACAGAGATATTGAAAAGATACCACGATGACCCCGCAGAGAGAGGACATTCCGGTGTTTCAAGAACTCTAAATAAAATAAAAAGATACTACTATTGGAAAAATATGACTCGAGATATAACAAAATACGTTAAAATGTGCCAAAAATGCCAAACGGCTAAAATAACAAAACATACGAAAATACCACTGACATTGACAAATACACCAAATAAACCTTTTGATACGGTAATTGTGGATACTATAGGTCCACTACCAAAATCATACTTCGGAAATGAATATGCCGTCACAATAATATGTGATATGGCAAAATATCTTGTAACAGCACCTATACAAGATAAAAGCGCAAAATCCATTGCGAAAGCAATATTTGAAAATTTTATTCTTACCTATGGTCCAATGAGGACGTTTATTTCGGACATGGGCACAGAATACAAAAACTCAATACTTAATGAATTGTGTAACCTTTTGAATATAGAAAAAATAACATCAACAGCTTACTATCACCAGACTCTAGGAACTGTGGCAAGAAGTCACAGAACTTTTAACGAATATGTAAGATCATACATATCCGTTGACAAAACCGATTGGGATGAATGGCTTAAGTATTTCACGTACTGTTTTAACACTACGCCATCTTCCGTTCATGACTATTGTCCTTATGAGTTAGTTTTTGTTAGACTTCCAAATGGGTTTCAACAGTTCAATAGTATTCAGGAAATAACACCATTATATAATATAGAAAATTATGCTAAGGAAGTTAAATTTAGGTTAGAAATAGCACATAAGAGAGCGCGCGCTGTGATAGATAGGTCTAAACTTAAACAAAAATTAAATTATGATAGGTCATTATTAGAAGTAGATTTCAGAGTAGGAGACTTAGTTTTAATTAAAAATGAAGTAGGGCACAAATTAGATGATAGGTATAAAGGTCCTTATGAAATTCAAAATATAGACTTAAGGAATAATGTAACCATAGTTGATAAGAAAAATAATAAAGAACAAATAGTACATAAGAATAGACTTAAGGCTTACCATAGTAAATAAAATATTAAGCAAAATTTTATAAAATATAATAAATATTATTAGCACTTAAATAACAGAACTGTTTAAGTATAATACATAATTGTAAGAGAATGTCCATAAAACTGTCAGTTATATGAACATTCTTCCGTAAAAGGGAGGTGTAGCATGTCATTGTGTTCGACTATGCTTACACACATAATTTCAGGCGCATGTTTTAATGTAACATGAAAAAAGCACTTGTGTGTCGTGTGTTGTGTATATATCAATACAATACTATATTATTGGTAACAATACGATCAACACACATTCGTCCAATAGCAATACGATCAACACTCTTTCTATTGGACGATTGACTATTACATAGTATGAAATTTCCAAGCAAACCGTTACACCTTCCACAGTAAATGAAAATGCTTGATCAGCATTTATTAAATATAAAACTGAGGACAATTCCCATGTACGAACAATTATTGTATCAAACTAAAAAAGTGCGTACTAGCCGCACATGAAATAAATAAATTATTAAAATATTAAATTTACCAAAAAGTCTTTAATTACAATTTTCAACCATAGAATGTTGCTCTTGGAAAAGAGGAAATTACTATTATTAATTTAAAAACAAATTATTGTCATTTTTAACCATATCATGTTCAGAGGCAACCATAATATGGTTGTGGCTTCTTGATGGATGCCTAATTTAACAATAATATGGTTGTCGGTGACAAAAGTATGGTTAAATTAAACATAATATGTTTAAAATTTTCTTTAAAAATAGTTTTGTTGGAGGTGACCATATTTAAACATATTTTTTCTCTGCGTGCATTTATAACTTAAAATATATCCTACACAGTAGAATTACGATAGAGGAGCCACAAGAAAGAAATGATCCCATTCAATGCTTAATTTGCCTAGAATTTGGCCACGCTAAGGAATAGTACAAATTAGCCCCGTGTGCGGCGAACTACACTGTACAGCCCCATGTGATAAGTCTAAAAAAAAATTAACGTAAAGAAATAGAGGAACTGGGGCGGTAATCTCTCTACAAATCCCCCCACAAATCAACCTATTACTAAGTCCATTCCAGTAGGGCAGTGCTTCATGC
This sequence comes from Pollenia amentaria, assembly GCA_943735925.1. Classification (NCBI taxonomy): domain Eukaryota; kingdom Metazoa; phylum Arthropoda; class Insecta; order Diptera; family Polleniidae; genus Pollenia; species Pollenia amentaria. Next base: position 55,287,956 of record OX031008.1, on the reverse strand, counting down.
GACAATGTATTAACAGATAATTTTATGCAAGTGCAAAGTGTTGCCAACATAAAAATTATATAATATACTTCCTTGATAAGAGGAAATTTAGGCTATGATGATCTCTGAAACTCATTTGACCTCAAGAAATATGTTTAAAATAATAATTATAAACTATATGAGAGAAAAGACCTTTGAGGTTCCTGTGGAGGTCCAGCATCCACAGTCTATCCTAATGTATGACTTTCGTGACGACAACCTTAAAGCTACAAACATTTGCGTTCAAGATTTACAATATCAGAAAGCCAATATTACAGACCTCAGGGCCCTTGTTTTCTGACTGATGGCTATTATAAAGATAACATGCAAACTGGATGTCATTACTTATAATACTAAAGGATCGAATTTTATTTATTGCAATTTCTAAAACGGAACTTAATGAAATAGCGAGCGGACAACCCACCAATGGCCTACCGATCAGTAGAAATTTATGTAGAACCTTCCCTGGAGTTATCTTCTGATAACACACCAACCATATTTACTATACCAAATACAAATATAACTGCTAGTTCATCTACATCTGGTCCAAGGATAAATTGGTTAAAATATAAAAATTTTATCAGTACCAATATTGATAGAAAGCTCATTTAAACTGCTGAACATTCTCCTATATCCCATTAACAAATCAGACATAACAAAATATATTTTGCAGATGTCGAACGACCCTTGGTTGAAAAAAGAATAGTTCGAAGAGGATGGCAACTTCACAGATTCTCTCACATTAAAAATCTACTGAAAACTTTGAAAGTTACTGCAGCCTTAAAAGATATCATGCATGGAAAACGAAATACTGAACAGATTACTAGGCTTTGCATACAATTAAACTGATTCCTAATTTTTCACAGAGGCACAAAACGCATAGAAATTTAAATAACTAAGAAAATATAAGCAAGTAAATAGATTTTGATAAAGCTTTTGATATTAATAGCACATATAGTTCAGTCTAAGTTTTAAATTTTGGCGGCTCGCACGACCACAATTTACTCTGACTTAAAAGATTTCTTAGTTTATTTAAAGTTTAAGAAAAGTTGGAGTTCTACAACAATTATTTTTTAGCTGTTTAGAGCAACATTTTTTTCAGATTAACATTTATACCAAAGTTCGAAAATAAAACAAACATTATTTAGCGTACGGTAGACGCACCCAGAAACGATATATATTTCTTTGTGTATTAGTACACAACCATTTACACCGTTCATAACGATTTTCACGAAAGTAACAAACATTATGTAGTATTCTGGTTTTCGTTTTAATGTTTTTAGTGTTTTTTTACATTGATGAAGAAATGAGCAAATAAAAAAATATTAGCAACTCTTCTTACTAGTACTGTTGTTGTTGCTTGGAAGTTTGCACGACTACAACACGAACAGCCTGTTTGTGTACTGTACACTGATAGAAAAGGCGCCATAACGCTGATGTGGTTACTATGCAGTACTATGACAAGTGACTTCGTTTTTGACCCCATGGCAATTTACATCACTGTGATTGAAGTCAGCCTTAACATCACTTGGCCAAAATGTCTCCAGGGCCAACAATTTCAATTATATCAAGACACATTTGGAATCACAGAAATAACAATACAGGGCCGAATTTATAAAGCATGTTATCAGTGCGATGACACACTGTCATCAAATAGAGTCATTGTAATTGACCTTAAGTCAAATTGAGAGAATATAATTATTTACTTACCCGTTACACATGTTTGTTTCACTTTTGTTATATTCCGTCCTTTGTAAACAGAAGAACTCTCAATTATAAGACACCAGCATCATGCCCGATATGGTTTTCGTAATAATTATACTTGAAAAATTTGATGCATTTAAATAAATAATTTAAAAAAATAGAATATGGGAATTTTTGCTTCTAATTTTACTTTTTAAACATGAAAATAATGTCAATAATATATAATGGCACGATATATTATGTCATCGCACCGATGACAGTTTGTCATTGCACTGATGACCATTTGTAATTGCACTGATGACAGTTTGTCATTGCACTGATGACAGATTGTCACTGCACTGATGACAGATTGTCATTGCACTGATGACGGTTTGTAATCACACTGATGACATGGTATATTATGTCGTCGCACTGATGACAGTTTGTCAGCGCACCGATAGCAGTTTGTCTGTAGTAATGTCAAAATACGTCAGCGTTACGACGTCTTTTCTATCAGTGTACACAAAATGTGGCGTCGAATTGATGTCAAAATATTGCAAAATATTAGGATGACGTTCGTCATTGGATTGATATCACTTTTTGCCTCATTAATGCCATTTGTAATAATATTGATGTCACAATTCTGATGTTAGAGCATCGTCAATATGAAGACGCATTTTTCTGTGAGTGTACACATTAGGCATATAACTTTTTACAATGTTTGCAAAAAGGAAAAATGGCAAAGCATACAAAAGTATGAAGACCCATTATATTTTTTAGAAATCGCAAAAAAGTTTCATCACCAAACGCAAATACCTTTTTTTACAGCCATTTGCTTTATTAATAAATTTAGAAATTTGAATAAATAATATTTGTGTAAAAATATTTAAAAAAAAAGTGATATAAGTGTGACATGCGATAATTATATGAACTGGTGCAAGCTCTCAAACACTTTTAAAAAATAACTATTTACCCTATAATAAGAATAATGCCTGGCCGCTTTTGTCTTTTATACTTAAGTATTGTGGAATAGCGATTTCAAATATTTTCTATTTGAAAATTTGTATGTGATGCTGGTTTTCTGATCATATTTTCAACAAAAATAATTTCGGGCCACTACAAATACCATTGCTCGGCCTTTCAAAACAAATGAATGTTTTCTCATTCATTGGGTGAAAACCCCATTAGCTATTCATAAAGCTCTACGACGCACAGTGGCGCCATTTGAGTTTTTTCGTTGCAAAAATCATATCTTTTGAACCGAATAAGATAATTGAACAGTTTAAACAGCATATGATAGATAACTGTTCAGCCTATGAAATGAGCGTTTGGAAAGGGTGCTACGCTTTGTAGGGGCCTACTTATGGGTTATCAAAGTTAAAATTAGTAGAAAAATCAATTTTATGGTAACTAAAAAAAATTATTTTTACATTTTTAGATTGTTTTTATTTTTTTTCTTAAGGGTTTTATGTTTTAAATTATTACCCAACAAATTAAAAAAAAAATTATTTATTTTTTTAAATTTATTTTTTCAATTTTCTGTAAAATATTCATCACAATTCGTAAGAGAAGGTATATCTAAAAGACTAACAATTTCTAAACTATAATTATTTTGTAACTCTATTCGTGACTTCACATGCCGCAGGGAAGAAATAAGTGGATCGGAAGATGCTGCCAACATGTTGAAGAGGTCCTTATTTTGCCTTACCCTTGATGCTTTGAATGTGTTCTGCAATCTATATTTTTTATAAAATTTGTTAAGAGACTCCTGTGCTTCTTCAGAAAGCTCTCCAATTGGCAAAGGCTGGTACTCAATTATATCTTTGCCATGCGCCAATATTTTATGGACGGTCGGGGTCAACTTCTTCTGTGGATACATTTCTGCTAAAAGAGATGCAGTTTTCGACGCATATTCTCCATATTTTGTAGAATTGACATTTTCTTTGCAGTTTAAAACATCCAAGATCGTTCCCAATCTTTTCACGATTTGATTGTCAATTCCAATGATTCTAGTTACTGCCTCATCATTTTCAAAAAATCTCCTAGAAGTGTTTCCATCGTTAGAGTTACCGTATCCGTGCTTGGGACAGTCTACTTTTAGTCCAACTTGTTTCAAAAAAACCATCCTGTATTTGCTTCTTTCTGATCTTTTCCTTATCCTTTATTGATGTATTTTCATCGAAGTTTTCCTCCTCTTGTGGTATGGTATATGCCAGTTTTAGCAAGAATTCCATACACCTTATCCTTGCGTGCAATGGTGACATTCCATATTCGTAATTCTCCTCATTTGTAGAATCGTTTAAATTACCAAAGTTCTTCTGACAAATAATAATATAAAATCGATAAAAAAATATAAAAATAATACGAAAAAGGGGTTTAGATAGGTTTTTGCTAAATTTTTACCTCCAATATAATTCTGTCTATGATAACTAATTGAAATATATTATAATTAAGCAGAAAAAGATACTAATCTTAAACTCTTTACAACTAATTATATAAAATTGAGATGTAACATATTATATATGAAATAAATTGAATTGAATTGAAAAAAGTTCTTCTGACTCTTTTTGCAAATCGGGCATGACATTGTTGAGGTTGTTCCTGTCAGTTCGTTTACGACTTTTCCGTCAACCATGGTCAGGTGGAACTCGTAATTGCATTCAATATATTTTCCTTCTCCAATTTGCAGCTTTGTAGGCTTAATCTTGCTTATTTGTTCTTTAATGTCCTTCACCGTAGTCCTTATGAGTTCTGCCGATTCCCTTGCAAACTGAAACAGTGTAGGGAATCATCCGATTTTAGCCGCAAAGGAACAACAGATGCCATAAACATATTTCCGTCCGATATTGTAGCGTCATCGGGAGATATCCTTTGCTTATAAACGCTTTGTCCGGATGATCCATCGCAGCCTCATTTGCTGATCAATGTCAACTTCTCAGGAAGAATTTTCACTTCCGTGAAAAACTTTGGTGTGGTTGACTTTCTAAGCAGTTCAAATAATTTTAAATTGTTCAACGCCATGTTTTCAGTACTTAAATTGTTAAATGGTTTCAGTAATTGTTGCGCCAACTTTCAGGCGTAGACTAATCCAGGCATTATGCTTATTTTGCAATATATAGGCTTATGCTACCATGCCTAAAAATTTACCTCTTCCCTGCATACATATGGATTTAGGCTGAATAATGCAATTTTGATATTATGCACGTGTCCAAATAAGATTTGTGCCTACCTGTAGGGACCATAAGTCAATATTGTTCCTGACCATTTGTACGCCAAAGTATTGTTTATGTGAGGTACGTACCTGCTAATTTCAATGAGTAGTTTTTTTCAAACTATTAGATCAAACTACTGTCAGTCAAAACATATAAGGGATGGACGCCATACAATTTCTGCAACCATGTCTTTTTGAACTTTTTTACCTCTAGAAGCCAAACGGGCACGTACGGGCAGATAAAACCTTTTGAATTATGTAAAGAAATAATCAAAGAACAGGTTTTGCAAATATGGCAAATATAGAAAAATATAGTTTTTTTTTATTTTCCGTCAAAGTTGAAAAATAGTGAAAAAACGGATAGTTTTTAAATAGTGATTTACCAGGAGAAACACAAAGCAAACAGTTAATTTTTTTTTATCATTATACATTTAATAAATACATCAATCAATACAAACAAAAAATAAGGCGATTCGTTACCTATTTTTCGTGATATTACACCTGAAATCGCAACAAATTGACTAAAAATTGTGTGTTTTTTTGAAAACCGAAAGTCGGTCAACTTTGAACGGTTATATCTTCTAAACTAAAAATGTGATATTATTAAGAGTGGCATATTTGAAATCGTTGAAAAGTTTCCTATAACATGGGTTTATTCAAAACTTCGTCGGCATTCATGAAAATTTTGATTTTTGCAACCTCGCTTGCTCTACGGGCGCCATTGTGCGACGGAACCTCTGCACAGAACGTGAAATTAAAATTGTGCAAGACATTTCGCTATAATGTAAATCATCACATTCTTCTTTTTTTAGCAATAACGTTTGGTGCGGAACATTTTTGAACCCAAATCACCTAAAAAACGAAAATTGTGTTTTTGTACAAAGATCAAAGTCAGAGAAACGTTTTTTTTTTTTTTTGTTTTTTTTTTTTTTTTGTTTTTACTACAAAAATACTATTATGCGCTCCATACACGGTTCAATTCAGTTGTCAACTGGGTCTTTCCACTGAATTGATACTTGGCCACGCAGTTCTTCAACTTAATTGAAAGATTTTAATTCAACTGTCAAATTTAGATTTTTTTTTACAATTTTACAAAAAATTTACAAAATTAAAACATTTAAAATTTTATTGAAATTATTTTGTTTATTGAATATATTTAAAATTTTATTGAAATTAAAGACAATTTTTAAATTATTTCACTTTTTCTTTGCAAAAAAATTTACAAACATAAATTTTGACAGCTGATCAAGAGACTTGAGCAAACACAGTACAATCGAATTGAACGACTAAGTAGTCAACTTGAAAAAATCAAGATCTTTTGATTTTTCTTCAACCAACTCGACAACCGTCAAACTAATCAACTGACAAGGCCATACACGCTTTGATTTGGACAACAACCGACTCAGTTGACAATTGAATTGAATCTTGTATGGTCTGCTTTAGCGTTTGTGTTTTCCATAGTTCTACCGTACCGAATAATAAAGAACAGTATATAATGTTTATTTTCGAAGACGAATTTATGTTATGGAATTTTTATCTTGAGATCAAACATATAATTTTTTTAAATGCAACTATAAAGTATAAAAATTCAAGATTGCTTTTTTCTACAATCAACATGATAATGGCATTCGTAAGATTTCCCAAATTTAAATTTTTTTTTTTTTTTTTTGACAAAACAGATAAGGTTCGCCTTGTTTTAGTCTTTAGTCTTTCAATGTATATCTCTATATATATAAAAGAGACGTGTTTGTACGTAACCGCTAAACTCAAAAACTACTGCACCGATTTTGAAGAAAAATGTATACACATATTCTGTGGACCGTGAGTCGTTTGTCCAATAAATTTCGCGATTTTTTTTAAATTGTTTTTATTAGTTTTATTAGGTGTTTTTGCATATATTTGTTTTCAAAAGCAATTAAATGCGTTCAAACAAATGATTAGGCTTAAAAATAATACGTCTAAGCAAAACCAACTAACGATCGTCCGGATGTATACCCTTTCTTAATTAATTAGTTAAAAAATATACAAATATTTATTCAAATTTATTATTTCAAATCAACTAATTTCAAATACTTAATCAAAATGCCACGACCACGGACTAATATTGGTCGCAATACACGACGACTAAGACATTACGTTCACAGCAAAGTCAAGAAGAACGCGCAGCAGAAATTGAAGTATCACGTTTATGAGAAAATTACTCTGAGCAGCCACGCGAGATATGAAATGAAGAACAACGTCTAAAAGCCAGGCAAGTAAGAACAGCCTTTAATAACACTAATCGAATACTATTTATGCGTCTAACTACGACCCAACAGCTGCTTACAATTCACATAACAATATTGATAATGGTAGCATGCATCGCGTATGTGCCCATTGAAAAGCACTGAAATACAAAAAAGAAGCCCCAGGGTTGTGTTGCGAAAATGGTAAATTGAAGTTGCCAGAACGAAATAAGCCACCCGAACCATTATAAACACTGGTATCTGGAAAACGCCGCAATCACAACATTTTCTTAATAATATTTTATAATACAACAGTTGTTTCCAAATAAAGTCATTCGGTGCTGACAGAAAAGTTACTGAGAATTTAACATTTAAAGTCCAGGGTCAAATATACCACAATGCAGGTTCATTATTACCAATTACTGATGAGCAACATAAATTTCTTCAAATATATTTTCTTGGCAATTCTGGAAATTAAGTTAACACCAGTTAATTAAGTTAACAGAAGTAGGCTATTCTTAGTACAGTCATTCCAAATTAATTCCATCAACATAATGTGTTAGTCAGATAATTTAAGACTGCAATAGCAGAAATGCCATTCGAAAATCACAAAATTGTTATAAAAGCTGATAAAACACTCATTTATTCACTTATAAAAAACATTGTACAATAAAACTTTTATAAAATTTAAAATCTTTACTAAGGGCCAGCAAAGCGGACCGGGTTCAGCTAGTAATTTATAAAAAAATATAAAGTTCTAGCAATAAAACTATTCTTCAAAATTTTTAAAGTACAGCTAAAAAGCTTAAAACATTTTACTAAAAAGCTGAAAAATGCTTGATAAAAATTTTGGAGCAAAATCAAAAATGGTAAATTTTGGTCGCAAATGCCACTGTTCCTATGTGACGTTGAGTGAAGAACGTGTTAATATATATTATAATAATAACATGAAGTAGATAGAATACCGACACATTTTTCTCACAGTCGGTAAATTTGCAACGATACATAAAGAATTTTTTTACACAATATCAATCATGCTATCGTGCTTTTTGAGTTATGAAAGAATATATAAATATACTTTATAAGGTCTTATACCAATATTGTAGAATTTACAAATGAACTGACCAACTTATGTATGTATTCCCTTTCAACAAGTGGTGACCATTTATTCTCAAAATTTTAATAAAATCTACAATGTTCTAAGTACTCGTAAGCAGTGTGACCAGATCTAAAAAATTTTTACAGCTAAATCTGGCATTAAACATGGCCAAAAAATGCTAAAAATGTTTTTAAAAAATGCTTAAAAATAATGCTTAAACTTTTTAAAGATTTTTGCTTAAATTTATTACCAATATGAAATTTTATTCTAACCTAAATACATTTTAGTGACTTAATTTTTAACGAAATTGAAATAAATGGTCATATTTAAAAAAGTGGATAGATATTTGCAATCAGTATGATAAGGGCATTTCTGATATTCCCTGAATATTCTATTTTTTTTTTCAAGACAGGTAAGATGTTTCTAAACATAATAATTATCCCTTTTCATACGAAATTATTTAAGGTACAACTATTTTAAGTCAAAATTTATTATAATTTATAAAAAAATGTAAGCAAAATCAATAGAACTATTCGTCCAAAGTTTTAAAATAAATAATGCTAAAAAAAGCTAAAAACATTTTCTAAAAATGCTAAATAAAATGCCAAGTTATAAATGAAAATTTTGCAGCTAGTTATAAATTTAGCTGCAAAAATGCCAAAATGGTCACACTGCTCGTAAGCGTTGAAATTTGTACAACAGGATTTCTTGTGTGTTTGGACTTCTCTAATACTGTACGTCAGTGATGCATATTGAGTTTTTAATTTTTGGGCCAAAACGATGATTTAAAAGGGTCAAAATACCTCTGATAGGGCCAACATTTTTCACCAGAAATATCCTGCGTGTATAGTGGCCAAATAGAATCAGTGATGCTGGCTTCTGGTTAAAAACAAATCAAAACCAGTGCAATAAAATAAAACGTCCAAAATGTCGATGGAGTATCAATATATAAGAAGAAACAGCAAAAATTTTGCCCAACAAGCGCTTACTTGGAACCCTGTAAGTAGACAACGCTCCGACGCACCCCTGAAAAAAGCTGGAAGATGTGAGGACATGGTTCTTTATTATTTTGTTGAACTGTAATTTTTAAATTATAAAAGAAAAAAAAATTTTTCATTCATACATTGCTTTGAAATTTAGTTAAGAAATTTTGAGGAAATTGGAATTACTGAAAATTTTCATTAAGAAAAGTTGTGGGGAAAATAAATTTTTAATTATTGTGAAAATTGTAATATAAAAGCTACATGGATATATGTAAATAGAAACGCAGAAAAGTGGTATCAATTGAGCATCTGGAAAAGATTTTGAAAATAGAAAAAGTTTCTGAGCATTAACCCAATCTTGGTAATGGTGATCTCTAACGCGTTCAATAAACCAGCATTTTGAACGGAATTCAAGCCGCAAAATATTGTTTTGGTATTCAACCAAAATATACTTATATATAAAGAATCTACAAAAGAGGTGCAACTTTTAATCAAATGAAGGGAAAAATAAGTCGAACACTAACAAAATTTTAATATTACTATTATAAATCTTACCATTCCATATTTAAACTTACTTTAACATTATTTAATTTAACATAATTTAAATTTATTTAAACTTAACATACATAACGTAACATAAAATTATTTAACATAAATTTCCTTAACTTAATTAAACTTATCAATAATTTAATTTATACTTTAACATAATTTACCCAACGTAAATTAAAGATTAATTTATCTTAAATCTTACTTAGATTTAATTTAACCATTAATCAATTTTGATATTTTTATAGTCAAATATTATTGTTATTTTTTTTTTTTACACCAAATTTGTTTAAAATGGTTTAAATTATAAATTGAAATACTTACGTACACAAACATTCACACATACATACATACATAGAACAGTACACATTACAGATGAAATAGACTCACATTCCACATATACACTATTTAATTGTTTCAAAGAGAGCTATTGATAAGGCACTGCATCCCGCAAATCACAATAAAGCGAATAAAACATTGAAATACAGTTGCACTGTTGCGGTGCTATGGTCCAATACGAGAAAAGAATTACAGCGATTTTTGGTACTAACTAGATAAGCTACCAAAAAATAATTTTTATTTAATACATGATAGATTTTCCAATACAATTATGAAGTTTTTTTTTTGAACAAACAAAGCAATGTTGTAAATAAAAGTCGTGTTTAAAACAATCGGCCATGATCTAATCAAAATCACGTGAAATTGAAATCGAACAAATTTTGAAAACTCTCCCATGTTCAAAGCTCATAAAAATATTGCCTTTTATATACCTCATACTTTCAGGACCACTTTCCTCTACCTAAACTACTTTTGAAATCAGGAAAAGCTAAGCTCATTATTTCAAAAATTCAATTGAAAATCTTCATCGATTTCAATTTCACGTCATTTCGTTTTCTAGAACATGGCCGCGTAAGAAAATTACATTGAAAAATGTACATTGTAAATGTAGTTAGTTGAATTATGATCTGAAAGGGCCAAAATAGATTAGAAAGTACCACAGGGCCATCAAACATTCAAAAGTGCCATAAATGGCCCAATTGTACCACATTTTGCATCACTGCTGTACGTTTGTATGTATGTACATATTTGAAGTTTATCTGCAAGTGTGACCATAATCTATCTAACAAAATTATTTGCTACAGCAATTAATATCTGGGCAACCACGCTTACCTATGCAACTGCAAGTAGCAGGTAGTATTAGAGCATTAGGGTGCTTTTGGCATTAACTATGCATTCTATCAATGTTTTGTATGATTCTCTATTCAAATTGGCGGCCAATAATGATTGATACTTTGCATTAAAAAAAAATAGAAAAAATCGCGCGTTTGCCTCGTGACCGAGTGAGGCACAAATGCCAGAAACTTCAATACAACAACCCAACAACATAATGTGAATTGAAACTGCTTTCTTCCACCAACACACGCATAAAATCTACACATTTATTTAACAACTTAGTGAGTCAGTTAGACAGCCAGCCAAACAGTCAACCAATTTTATATGCTCGCTATTCATAGCACAAAGGGAAATACGTGTAATAAAATACAGTTTGTGTATGTACGATTCTAGCCGATCGTTTTCAGTAGTAATATTTGATAAAAATCGCGCCTTCATGACCGTAATTATATGTCTCAGTTAAGAGAGAAGTAGAGAATATTTTAGCCAGCATGATTCACAACTACATTCAGGCACTCAAAAAGGTGTTAGTCGGTCTCGTGCCGAAAGCGAGCTTGGGGAGCAGAAAAGTTTATACAAATTACCAATTTACTAGCACTTGGAATGCCGGACGAGAAAAACAAAATGAAACACAAAAATCAATAATACACGTAAAAAAATTAATGTAAGTTTAAATGCAAAACAAGTGAGAAGGTAGACGGGACAAGCCGTTCCATGTTAAGTGTTCTCATTGGAATAAAACCTTTCGCTAGAATTGTTTTAGTTTTCTGTAAGCTTAAGATAATTTGAAAAAAAGTTATCGTTTTAAACAAAAAATTTTAAAACTTTACAGATTTTTGTGCGAGGAGGTAAACCCTTTAAAATGTTTAACATAATACAACAGCGGTTGTAATGTCTCTCAATATAAATAAAATATATATATATGTTCGGAAAATCACTTGATTACAAATCACGGGATTTCATAAATCACATGTGCTTTTAAAATCACTCGTGTGATATTATCGAGTTCTGCTTTTGTGTTTTTCGATGTAATTTTCCATTGTCGAAAGCACACCGAAAAACACAAAACCGTTGCTATTTTCAGAACAACATAATATCACACGTGTGATATAAAATATATGATTTTAAATCAAGTGGTTCCAAGAACACGCCTGATATATATATTAATTAGAGTGGTCGGAGGTTGTACAGAAAAAATAATTTTTTTTAATTCTTAATACGTGCGCTGTCTAAAAATATGAATTTTGATGTCGTTAACGCTGTCATCAAATTTTTGCTCGATTCGTCGGTGCCTTCTCGTGCCTGGTGTGACTCAGTCCTTAAGTCCTGTTTTTATTATTTTTTATAACTATTTGGTAGAAAAATATAATTCATGTGATAAAATACAATTTCAGTTAACTTATACATAAGTGTTTTCATACTTATATTATTAAGGTTATTCACACCAAACTGCTTATATGATTATGTGCTTAAAGATTATCATCAAAATAAAAATAATGACAAAAAATTATCTAAGCACAGAATTGTTAAACGTAGGAAGGACACAAATGTTTATTTCCTTCTATGTTTTCTTACTTTTCATATTATTTTAAGTTTATGTATTGCAAATCCTATTGCGTTTGTCTATAAATTATTTTATATATTTCACTTATTAGAAAATGATCAAAATTTTTGGGAAAATTGCGCCTCATAAATCGATTCATGCAATGCGAATAGTCTACCGTAGGAGGCAAGCTAAGTAGTTGATTTAATATTAAATTTTAAAATTTAGTTTTATGCATTTTCCATTACAATATAGATTTCTCAAATATTCGTTCTGCACTGGGACGGCAAACTCCTTACAGATATAAAGGCAAAAACAAGATCGACTATATCTCGTTCTCTTATTAATTAATTTATTTATTAATGATGTGCTAATAATCCCAATTATTGAATGAAAACACTTAAATTTATTGTTGTGGGAAAGCTAGTTTCTATGCGCATTTCGCTGGTTGCTTAGGCCAGCTCGTCAGGAAACTTTTTCCAAATACTTTAGAAAAGCTAAAAATATTATACAAGTAAGACCATAAAGTACATTCTTACATTCCCCTACAATTAGCTGGTTTTTTTTCAACACGAATTGTAGTTGTAAGAGGATAGAAAAAAAAACAAAATTTAAAAAAAAACAAGTTGCTTAAATAAAGCAGCTTGCCATATCAGTTTTTTATTTGCCGGGCACATGCAAATTTATTATCAAAAATTATTTTCGGGAATGAAATATTTATTATTAATTAATTTATTTATTAATGATGTGCTAATAATCCCAATTTTTGAATGAAAACACTGAAATTCATTGTTGTGGGAAAGCTAGTTTCTATGCGCATTTCGCTGGTTGCTTAGGCCAGCTCGTCAGGAAACTTTTTCCAAATACGTTCTCACCAGTGAAAACATGGAAAAATTGCTGGGCATACCAAAAATAGAAAATTCTTCCGTGGAAAATATCGCTGACTTCAGCTTATTTTCTTATTTGCTAGAAATTATATCTTTTTACGCCACAGCTACTAATACTGGGATCAATAACTGCATGGAAACAACTTTGCCACGATATTAGCGAGTTGTTAGTAAAATCAGTGTTTAAACTGAATTTTTTCAAACCATCCGAACCAGAAGTTGCACTCTTCAACCGATTCGCAAAAAGTTGGAATATGTAAATAACTTTTTCTTGAATGTGTTAGAATGTCAAGAGCTTATTCAGTTAACATTTCATTTTATTGGAGAGCCTGTACCAAATTGTACTCAATTACGTTCAGCTGGTGCAACATCACATGCACGATTTAAGTCCATATGTATTTATTGCATAGAAATTGTTTTGTTTCGCGAGCAACTCAAAGTGACAGCAGCGAATTGGAAAGTCTGCGCAGTATTTGTTTATTTTTGATTATTATTTATGTTTCTTATTGTTTTCGCTGTGTGAATGCTATCGAAGCGCCGAAGCAAGAAATTGATTTTATACAAAAAATTGTTTCTTACTTCAACAAAGATGTTTCCAAGATGTATCCCGGTGGAAGTCAAAATAGTCGAAAAACTTGACATCGATAATGAAGGTGAAGACAAAAATGAAGAAGTTACGAAAAGAAATGTTGTAAAAACGGAAGAAACTTTTTTCCTTGCAGTGCAAGAGATATCTCGCATTTCGTTTCTTCACGGACAAAGGAATTTTTTACTCGATTGTCAATAGTCTGTATATCAATTTTAAAATTGGACCCCTCTAAATGGCAGCAAAGAGACGATTACTGTGCTGACAAACGAGTTTGTAAACATATTAATCAAGGGGAATTCAACAAGGTAAGTGCAACTCTACAACTTCAAAAAGCCCCATGTATTTTGTTTTTGCAATAAAATTGCTTCTTGTCAAAAACAGCGGATCAAGGCAAAAATTTTCGTTCGATAAAATTGACAAAGAAGCCAACAAAATTTTGAGGAAACTGTTAGATATACCAGTTAACTATAAATTATTGTTAATGCAGGGAGGTGGCACAGGCCAATTTGCAGCAGTATACATGAATCTTATTATACGCAGAGACACTGCTGATTATGTCGTAACTGGTTCTTGGTCTTCTAAGGCGGCCAAGGAATCTAGTTTTATCAAAATTTGCTAAATATACAACAGTTCCGCGCCTGGGCACCTGGAAGTTAGATCCAAATGCTTCTTTTGTATATTACTGCGACAATGAAAGAAAGAAATTCCCAACGATGTGCCCTTTGGTTGCGATATGTCTTCTAATTATATTTGCCGGAGAACAAAAAATGTTGGACCTTCAGGAACCACTGTAATTATAGTACGTGAAGATTTATTGGGCTACCACATTAGGGAGACTCCGTCTGTATCAAATTTTGCTCTAATGCATAAAAATGACTGGCTACTAAACACGCCACCAACTTTTGGGTTAGTAATTATAGGTAATTTTTTAATAAGTTTTAATGGTAATTGTTTATATTTCACTTGCATTCCCTTAATAGCATTTATGTTATGGGTTTGGGGCTTAAATCGATAAAACGTAATGGTGGTGTTGCAGGAATGTTCAAAAAATCGTCAATCAAATCTAAACTGATTACGATATAATTGACAAATCAAATGGATTTCTCTATTGCCCAGTCGATGCAAATTTTCGTTCTCGCATGAATGTACCATTCCGAATTGGCAGCGCTCAGGGAGATGAACATTTTTAAAAAGCTTTCTCAGACAAAGCTGAAAGTGTAGGTATGATACAACTGAAAAGTCATCGTTCGGTAGACGGTATTCGAGTATCTCTTTGTAATGCGACAACCGTCGTTGAAACACAGAAATTAGAATCTTATGTTAGAATTTTATGAAAACAATTGCAAACAAATAAAATTCTGAATCACATAGATACATATGTACTCTAGTTTTAATATTTTCTAATATTTTTTAATGATTATTAAAAATTTCATCTAATTCTTTTTCTATTTCCATGTTTGTACCACGAAGAATATCGACTACCTTTTTACCCAAAAAAGTGGTCAGCACACACTACGGATTCTTTTTTAATATATATATAGATATATGTTGCTTTAACTCCCACTGGAGCATAGGGCGCCCTAATAAAGGTCTGCCATAACGGAACAAGTTTCTATCACCTTTATTGTAAGGTTTCTTAAAAACAGAAACTCAACGCATTTTTTTATTTAAACTTAGAATTTAACATTTTTTATTTTTTCGAATTTATTCTATGAGTTAAATTTCAGTTATGTATTTTATAAAGCTTTTTGTAATAGTTCTTGTCCTTAAATTTTTAGGAATGACTTTATACACTACCAGACTATTATCTTGTATCTTCTTGTTACATTTTACCTTAGCTATCCTTTGGATAGCAATGAAGTATATTGTATGTACAGAAAAATTTACAATTATAAGACACTAGCAGAATGTAATGCATTTTCTGGCCCGCTGGTTTTTATGTGTTTTATTATAAAAATAATATTTTCACACTTCTCAATCAACTTCTAAAAAAATGTTCCGTTATTTTGGCGCAAAACATAAGCAAAGTATATTTTGACGTTTGGCAAAATTATTTGCAATTCGCCGTGGAGACAGCTGATGAACAGCTGACAAGTTGCACTTACCTTTTTGAATTTTTGAAAGCACAGCTGTGCTACTTTTTTTCTTATTTACAAATGTCAAAAGTTGCTTAGATGCTTGTGTTTTAGACATATCAATCAACGAAAGCAACAAAAAAAAAGACATTGTTGTTACTCGTTGTAGTATTGACACCACCGTATCAGAAGTGCCAGATAATTTTGATAAGATATCGGCATATCTTCAAAAAAAATCGGGATTATCGGTACTTCAATTAAAAAAAATCGAACAATAAAACATATTTGTATTAACACAAAAACAACAAAACAGAATAATTCAGCATTAACTTACATATAAACCATATAAAAACATTAAAATTAATTAAAAAGAATATTTTTATCAATAAATTGATGTTAATTAAAACATTAGCTTAAAATTATTTTATAGTTGAAAATAGTTGTTATTATTTAAATAAACATATTATAGATACATACATATTTGAGTTTAATAGTTTAATTAAATCCATTTTAATACCAACATCAAAACAGTTTGAATTATTAAATTTAAGTAATCTTTAGAAAAAAGAATTCCTTGAAAGGATTCACTTTCCAGGGAACATCGAAATTTGGTTTTATTAAGGTTGACTTGGCTAAAAGTTCTTTCCAATTTTGCGCAAGAATGTGGAAGGACCAAAATTTGTTGTACATACTTTGACAGTACTGGAAATGCATCCGTATAATCCCTACGTTTTAAGTCTGAAATTTTTTTCAAAAAGTTTGCAAATCTAGTTTAAAATTCCTTCTAAATCTTCCTTAAAATGTTAACTCTTTTAATTCAGAGTCTAAAATTTGTTTTTCTTTTTCAGAAATAGAGCTGGGGAACTCTTTAAGAATTTCCATAAAAGAAATATTTTCCTTTTTTCATAATTTTGTAAGGGTCATCATATTTAAAGATTTATAAGATTTTTGTTCAAAATCAAAACGTTTTAATATTTGATTTACAAGTTAAATATGTAAATTAATTCAGTAATTTACAATTTTTTTAATTTCGCTTTTGTTGACTTTTGATTTTGATAGTAACTCTTTAGCCAATAAGCACAAAGTCTAATCATAAAAGTTCAAAAAATCTTTATTTTCATAAATTCCGTTAGGTATATTTAATTTTATAATCGTTTTTTTATAAAATTAGTTAAAACAATTTAAAAAAGACTTTCTATTTGTTTTATAGGTTATGACAGTTGCTCCAAAGTTGCCTAAAACTAATAAATTACACGTTAACAAGCAGAGTTACCGTGGTTTAAGTGTTTATCAAAAAATCGGCACTTTACCAATTTTAAGGCAAAAAATCAGCAAAATGCCGATAAATCGGCAAATATGGCAGTCCTGCACCGTATACATGAATTCGCCTTGATATTACCGTTTTAATTAGGTGTGTTCATTTACATTACTAGCAGAAACTTTCAAAGAGATAGTAAGTAGGAATATAAAGAAACTGCTCTCAAAAATACTAAAAAATAAATAAACACTTTGCCAGTCAAAATTTACAGGTTAAAGTAGTGACGAATATACAGGAATATTTGAGTACCCATAATTATTCTAAGTCTTGGGAAAATGTTATACATTACGGTAAAAATAATGTGATTTTATTAATTTATATTTGTTTATGTTGAATAAAATGAATCATGAATTGGATTTTTTTTTATTTAGGAGGTGAAAGAAGAATACGGGTTTTCATTAATAATAAAAGATAAAAAACCCTTTGTTAACGATAAAATTATTTGCAAGGCAAGACAAAATATTTAATTTAACAATCTATCAGGCATGTCACAGAAATCAATTCCGATCGAAAGTGATTTCGTTTTTGGGGAAGCAAGATACGAAATCACTTCCAATTTCGATCGGAATTGATTTCTGTGACAGGCCTGTATGTATAACCTATGTATATAGGAATATAAAATTTCATCGTTACGGACTGACTGACAGATTCATCTTCGCACAGCCTTAACGCCGTGAGTTATAAGGTTGAAATTTAAACCGGATGCTGGTCTCTCGCTAAATCGATCAACTAAAAATCGAAGATATTGCCTAATAGTACGATAATTGTGTGCGTGTTATTGAGCAAATTTAGTGCATTGCGGCTCGCAAGAAACTACTTTCATGTGTAAATGCTGGGTAAGATGGAATTTTTGGAAATTCGAATGTTTAGGAGATAAATAGCGTAAAAACGAGTTAATTCGCTAACCTCATAACTCCGAAACTAACCGTGGATTCGTCCATGCGTTCCGAACAATATTTTTGTCTGAAGAGTAATTTTTTTACTGAGAGTGAGTGTTGCCAGTGAAATTTCGAGAAAGATACATTTTAGTTTCCAAAAAGATACACTTTTTCCCAAAAAGATACATTTTTAAAAAAAATCTTAAAATTGATTTTTAACGTTTAACATTTATTAACATGACATTTTATTTCATATTTAATGAATATTGTAAAGAAAATTATGAAAGTTAAGGCGTTTTAAAAACTTTGTCAGAGCCGGAAAGCTTAATATTTTATATCCGACATTTTGCGTACATATTCAAAAGATACGAAAAATGTCAGGATTATACATGGTACCCGAAGTCATCAAAAGGTACGAAAAATTTATCTTTCGTATCCTAATGGCATCACTGCTGAGAGTGTTCTTCACAAGGCGAATTCATTTATCAGGTGGCGTTGAAAGCACAGCTGTGCTTCTTTTTTTTCTTACTTAGAGAGAGAAATGTCAAAAGTTGCTTGTGTTTTTGACATATCGATCAACGAAAGCAACAAAAAAATACATGGTAGTGTTTTTGGTCTTGTTACTTGTTGTAGTATCGACACAACCGTATACATGAATTCGCCTTGGTTCTTCAGAACGATTCACCTATGTCGGAAAATTTGCCCGGAAAAACAAGGCTACCATATGGTTTACATTTTTTTATATTTCAATGGGGAGAAAAAATATAAAAAATGTAAATGCGGGAAATTAAATATCTTTGTTTTACTTTTTCGTGCTACAAGTGGTACCGATAACGTTGGTAATTTTTTTAAAACTTAGATACATAAACTTTGGCATTTAAATATGACCACGAAAGAAAAGTAACGAGGTAACGGGTTAAATTATTGTTAATTATAAAATAATTTTAGATATTCTCATTATCTACTTTATGGCCGTTTTGGTTGGTCCAAATGCATTTCTTTGTTGTTTGTTTAATAATAAACAAGACTGTTAAAAGTAAACAATGAGAGTATCTCAAATTATTTTATAATTAATAACAATCAAATAGATATTGGGAATTATTTCTTTTTCTGGTAGTGTATAATGTAATTCCTAAAAATTTAAGAAATAGAACTATTACAAAAAAGCTTTATAAAATATATAACTGAAATTTAACTCATAGAATAAATTCGAAAAATAAAAAATTTTGAACTAATAAGAATCTTTAATTTTGTAATTAACTTAATTTGCAAACAAATTTTTTAACTAATGGGGCATTATACTGCGATAGTGTTAAGTATCGGGTATCTAGGTAACCATTATACTCACAGTACTAATAACAACACTTGATCGGTTAAAAGCAATATTGGGATTTTTTTTAGAAAGTTCGTTATTTTATTTAGCAATAAGAATATCGAAATATCTGTCCTAATTTTAAAAATCAACATTAGCTTATAAATTTTGCAAAATTTCCTTATTTTAAACTTTTTTTGGAAAAGTTTTGTTAACAAAAACATGAAACAGCTGTTTCAAAAATTCTTGCAAGTAAAAATTTTACCAGTAAGAATTTGCATGAATTTTTTTATCTCTAAATATTTTTTTCTCTCTTTTGACGCTTTCAACTTTTTTTGGGTTAATGAACACTTTCCAGTAACAATTGTTACAAATTCGTAAAAAATTTTAGTAAATGAACACAGCTAATGATGCAGCAGGGAGAGCATTTACACTCGTTACTGAATTCAATCGTTATTTAACCTGAGATGAGAAAGACAAGCAGTTCATACTTCATGCATTAAACACATTCGTGACGTTTCGTTTTTATTTTTGAGGTGGCTACTTCAGATATACAATAACACAACGCCAATAGTTTTTCTTAAATGTATTTCTCAATTTTGTTTAAACTCTCAACTTTCACCTTAAAATCTAATCTGATTTGTTATAGTTTGTACTGATTTGTTGACTTTTTTTATTAATACGATCTGAAACGTTTTAACCTTTATGTCAACAGCTACATACCTGGGTATGTTTTGAATTTTAAAAACGCTGTATGTCTGAAAGTGACTTTTATATCGCTCTGAAATTTCATGATATCCTCACTTGCACTGTTTTCTAACATATTCTGATGTTTGAATAAAATTGGACTAAGCAGACCATGGATGTGGTCATTTTTTAATTCCTATCCCTTACGTCAACAACTGCATACCCGGGTATGTTTTGAATATTAATAACGCTGTATCTCTGAAAGTGGCTTTCATATCGCTTTTAAATTTCATGATATACCCACTAGAAGTGTTTTCTAACTAATTCTAAGGTTTGAACAAAATTGGACAAACCAGACCATGTACATCGGCTTTTTTTCATCCCTACCATACCCGGGTATGTATATGAAAAAATTAAAATAAAGTAATATTGCAAGTTTATTTCATAATATATAGGGTTTTATAAGTCTGCTAAAACTACCGCTATTTTTAGCATTCCTGCACTAAAACAAATCAAAGTGGGAGAAACACAAAAAAAAAATACAAATAAAACAAAAAAACAACAAAACATGTGAATTCCCATATAAAATGCGCTTGCATACCCGGGTATGCATACTGTTGACGTAAGTATAACTTTTCTGCTGTTGACATAAAGGTTAAGGTAGAGTTAGCCGAACGTCCACGTCCACTAACGAAACGTCTGGTCCGTTTTGTTATTTGCTTACAATGGGAATGCTTACCGAATTTAAATGTCACGTAACGGAACATCTCAATCTATATATATTAGAATTTCATGCCGTCTTTACGTGACAGTTGTAAAGCAGTGATGGCCTGCTTGCATATTAAATTGAATGCGGGTATTTTCGCTCTTTCTTTTTGGTACTTTTTTCCAATATATCTATGAGCTTTCGACAAAACGACTTACAATACAACATATTTCCATATATAAATATACATAGGCTTAGATGTACAAAATAAACAAATGCATATGCACACACAATGGAAATGAGAAATATATAAAAGGCTTTAAATGGTTACAAAATATTGTTTTGTCTATGCACATTTACAAATTAATACATGTAAATGTGTATGTATATGTTAAAATACATATTTGTTTATTGTAAATCTATAATAAAAATATCAGATATTAAATTATTAATGTTTTTTACTTACACTAAATACTGTTTTAATACCATTATAATCACTTGGTACTTTTTCTGCACAGCGGTCACCACTTAAACCTTTTGATTTCCCATCACTGTGTGTGTTGTTTTATGAATACTATTGCTTTTTTGTTTATGTATGTGGGAAACATATGACGCGTTTTTTTGCAAGCAGTCCGTTACAGTAAGTTACGGGTACAGCAACGTTCGCCTAACTCAGCCTTTAGAGCGGCGCATAGGCTCTAAAATTTGAATAACTTCACCGCCAGATTAACTGGATCGCGATTCTACTGTACATAATTTGTTGGTTCAACGCACTAAGTTTACGAATTATAGGTCGTAAAAGTTACAGAACACTTTATCAATATAAGAGATATTGTTATCCGAATCTTCAAAGTATTGGTATCATAAAAAAGTCTTTCGAAATTCATTTCACATGATGTATGAAATATGCCGATTTATTAACCCCTTAAGAGCCAACTTCAAAAATTAATATTTCTTGAAAGATTTTTCTACAAAATGGCATTTATCTTAAAATGTTGTCGATATGTATAATAATATTTATTCTAATATAATATGGTTAAGAGAACACCACAAGTTTTTATATCCTATATTTTTAGAAACTCCATCATAAAAAATATGTAAATATTTGAAAAGTGTTCCGGAAGGTGGAAAACCCGCAATACAAGAAAACTTTATTTATCAAAGCCCTAATAACTTTGGTAATATGTATATATTATTGTTAAATAACTATTGGTGTATCGACATAATTTAAAGATAAAGCCAATTTTGTAAAAAAAAAAGTCAGTCAAGAAGTATGAGCATTTGAAATGGGCTCTTAATGGGTTAATAAATCGGTGTGCTTTAAACACCATGTAAAACGCACTTTCAATTATTCAATGATACCCATACTGCTAATATTCAGATTATACCTTAAGAGTCATGGATCAGGTATTTTGCAAATTTTACGACTTATAGCTCTTAAACTAAGAGGGTGACAAACATTTTCCTATATAACTTCTCTAAAGGATACTAAAAAGTAATAATAAGATAAATTTGGTGGTGAACCGAGCTTCTATTCTTGTTTCAATCCGGTTTTTCGCTGATTTACAAAAAAATTATTTATTTTTTAAGCACTAATTCTTCTAATTTTTTATTATATTAGCAACACTTTTTCGGTTTTTAGCGGACAAAAAATGAAATTAATTTTATTTGACTACAACGACAAAATTAGCATAGACAACAGCCTGCAGCCATGTAGCCGTGTCGTCGTTAAAATAATCATTTCCATATACGCACATGTATTCTATTTTTGGCATATTAAAGTCGGTAGCCTGCTGTCTCGAATGTGTTTAAAGCATCAAGCTATCGTCAGTTATATCCTTCTCACAAAAAATTCGATCTCAGGAATTAAAAAAAATACAGTTCTTATCTTTAAATTGATTTAAAATTATTTTTATCCATCCAATTATTTTTTTTTTCTACCGAATAAATATAAAAAGCAATAAAAATAGGACTAAATGTGTATTTTTTAATAATATCAGGTACTTTTGGTCCCACTATTTACCGGAAGGCACCGTCGGATAAAGATTAGATTTGATAACATCAATAACGACATCAAACCTCATATTTTAGACAGCGCATGAATATCAATTTATCCAAAACAATTTAACGACCAGTCAAATATATATATGAGTGATGGAAAATTCAGTACAATGGTACTATTTTCAGTACTTTTTCTTTTCATAAATACCACAGTACCCCCACGTTAGTTTTAGTACTCTTTTCTTGTTATGCTTCTTTGTTAATAAATCCAGCGTTGCTATTTTTTTTTTAACATTTCCTACCTGCCAATAACATACAGGGTACACATACACTTTAATGTTCTTTATCGTTCATGTTTTTTGTAGCAAAAATATTGATATTCTTCAAGCATCAATGTTATTTAAATGCCTTTTAACTACATGGTTTCGATGACGGTTTAACATACTAGTATGAATTTCCTATTACTCACCAATAATTAACAAACATATTTTGAACACCACTAGAAAATAGGTGATAACATTTTTGTTCGAGAATTAATAATGAATTAATTTTTAGTTTGTTAAGCAAAATTTTATAATTTTAATATTAATATTAATTATAATTACAATTAATATTTTATTCTTTTATAAATTTCTTATATATTAAAAAAAAAAAAAATTGGTTAAATAAAAAGCACCAAAATGGTTAATAAAGTAATCTTTTGCTTAGTGTTCAGTACCATCTCAAATTTTAAATTTTCCATCACTGATATATATAGCACTTTTCGTATATAATCACTACCGTTTTTAGTCACATTAGCGATATAGTCCATTTTATTTGTATTTTCTAGGCTGAAATATCGTAATATTCTTTAAGCTATGCAACTCTGTTTCAAAACCATAAGCCTGCAGCGGTGTATGAATATGATATTTTTATTTTCTATTTTCACAAAATTGATTATATTTAAATTCGGTGATATGCGGCATATTGCCATATACGTGAATAAGGCTCATAGTCACATGAGCGATATACTCCACGATTTGTCTTCAACTACAGGATTAAACTATAAGCAGTACTGTATATATGTATACACGGAGAGAAAAAACATGTTTAAATGTGGTCACCTCCAACAAAACTATATTTTAAGAAAATTTTAAGCATATTTTGTTTAAATTAAACCATATTACTGTCACCGACAACCATATTTTTGTTAAATAAGTCCTCCATCAAGAAGCCACAACCATATTATGGTAAGCTCCAAATATGTTATTGTTAAATATGACAATAATTTGTTTTTAAGTGTTGGGTACCAATATGTGCGTGGCCTTAACACGAAATTATCCACCCTTTATGCCAATAGCTTTGGGTTTCCCTTTCATATGTTTTTACGGAAACCTGTTTAAATAACAGAAAAAATATATACAATTATGAAATTTTATGCCCGAGATACCAGATTTTTAGATTTGATAGGATACATAAATCTGTTGGCGGTGTTCTTATCGCAGTGCTTGATTATTTTCCTTGTGAATATATAAACCTTACATCTAGTGATGATACTGAATTTGTTGCCGTTAAAATTAAGCTGTATTCGACTTATCTTTACATTTCCTGTTCCTATATACCTCCAAACTCGCCAGCTGAAATTTACAATAACCACATTTCTGCAATTAAACTTGTTCTTGGTCAGTCTAAACCTTCTGATTTGTTTATTGCCCTTGGTGACTTCAACCTTCCAAACATAGTATGGAGTAATCCTGTAGAAATAAACTATTTAATTCCATTACAATTAAATGAATTTATTCAGTCACTGCTGTCATGTGGACTTTCTCAGATAAACTACGTCTCCAACGCATTTGGGAAACTTCTTGATCTTGCTTTTGTTAACCAGCCATCAGACATACATGTGAGGAACACGCTACCTATTTCTCAACCTGAAGATTGTTACCATCCTACAATACAGCTAGATATTTGCCTTTCTACAAAAATCTTTCCCCAGGAATTAAGAGAAAATTTAAATAATTTGGTATTCTGTTTCTCCCGTACGGACTACACAAAATTTAATAGTTTATTATCGAAAGTCGATTGGGATACTCTTATTTCAGGAGATAATCTGGATAATGTCGTATCAAATTTGTATGCTGTATTGCATCACTGCATGTTGGAAGCTGTTCCCAAACAAATTATTCGCAGTAATAAAGGCCCTCCCTGGAATAATCGTTATTTATCTAAATTGAAAAATAGAAAAACCAAACTTTTTAAAAAATATAGGCTATCCGGCTCATCTGTTGATTTCACGAATTATTGCATTATACGATCTAATTACAACACGGCTAGCCAACTAGCGTATAAAAGCTATTTAAATCGAATGAAAATTAAAATGAAAACCAACCCCAGATCGTTCTACAATTTTATCAACAGTAAGCGTCGTGCAAGTGCGTATCCTAATTATTTGAAATTTGGATCTCGGAGTGCTGAAGATGATGTTTCTATTAGCAACTTATTTGCTGATTTTTTTGCAACCACGTATTCAAAAAAGTCATTTGATAGTCAAACTTCTTATCCCTATAGCATACCTCATTCTACAGGTATCAACTTTTCATTTATTGACACTGAAACAGTACTATTAAATTTAAAGTCTCTGCGGTGTTCTCTTAATCCTGGCCCGGATGGTGTACCTAATTGTATTTTAAAAAATTGTGCAGAATCTTTATATGTTCCTCTTACAATTATCTTCAATAAATCTATTGAACTTGGTTACTTACCACCTGAATGGAAAAAATCTTATATTACTCCGTTGTTTAAAAGTGGAAGTAAACTGGAAATATCGAATTATAGAGGAATTGCAAAGCTGAATGCGATTCCCAAACTTTTAGAAAAAATATTAACTGATAGTTTATATTATCAAATCTCTTCCCTTTTATCACCTTGTCAACATGGTTTCAGGAAATCACGTTCCACTGCTACTAACATTTTACAATTAACAACTATTGTAAATGAAGGTTTTGTTAATAATAAACAAACACACGTTATTTACACGGATTTTAGCAAAGCATTTGATAAAGTTAACCACGATATTTTACTTTACAAGTTATCACGTATGGGATTTAGCAACATCGCAATACAATGGCTTAAATCATATCTTTTAGATAGAACCCAACAAGTAAAATTTAAAAATGCTACATCAAAATTCATCGATGTTCTCCCGGGTGTGCCTCAAGGAAGTCATCTTGGTCCTGTTTTATTTACATTATTTATTAACGATCTGCCATCGGTTGTTCAGCACTCTAACATACTCATGTATGCTGATGATGTTAAAATTTTTAATTCTTTTAACGATATTATTGATCAATCTATTTTGCGGTCTGACATTGAACTTTTCTCTCAATGGTGTAATTACAACTTATTGGATTTAAATATAAAAAAATGTAAACACATGTCATTTTTCCGCTCATTTAAACTTGACACTAGCTATTTTCTAAATGGAACATTACTGGATAAAGTTCACACTATTGGTGATCTCGGTATTTTATTGGATCACAAACTAAAATACTGTGATCACATTTCATTAATGGTCAATAAAGCTAATGGAGTTCTTGGTTTTTTGAAACGTTGGTCAAAAGAATTTTCTGATCCATATGTAACTAAACACTTATATACGTCTCTGGTTCGCCCTGTCCTGGAATATGGATCAATTGTGTGGGATCCATACTTTAATATATATATCAACAGCATTGAATCTGTACAGAAACAGTTCCTTTTATTTTGTTTAAGAGGTCTTGGATGGAATTCGCTTGCACTACCTTCATATGAAAGCAGACTTGGTCTTATTAAGTTACCGACGTTAAAAAGCCGAAGAACAATGCTTAGTATTTCGTTTTTAATGGGTCTAATACGCGGTGATGTCGATTCCGGTTACTTGTTAAGCAAAATTAACTTTAATGTTCCAGTGAGACCTACACGAAATTTTCAGCCGTTAAATTTAACGTATTACCGTTCTGTTTACGCTAACAACGACTCCTTTCGTCAAATTTGCTTGAAATTTAATAATCTATATAATCTAATTGACTTTTCTGATAGTAATGATGCCTTAAAAAGAAAAATTATTGTTTATTTAAATTCAAATTAGTTAATATCATTATTCTATATTTATTATATGTACTATAATTTAAGCACTTATGTCTGTAAGGATTTTTAATCTATAGACTGGAAAATTAAATAAATAAATAAATAAATAAATTAACAATAGTATCTTGTTGTGCCATCTTGATGGAATACTAATTTAACCATTATATGCTTGTCGATGACAATAGTATGGTTAAATTAACCATAATATGTTTACAATTTTATTTAAAAATAGTTTTGTTGGAGTTGACCATATTTAAACATGTTTTTTCTCTGGGTGTATACATATATATATATATCCTGCGGCAACTATTGAAAGGACCGCAAACTTTTTAAAGACCTTCCAAAATATTCAGTACCCATTCTCTACTCCCTTCTTCAAGAAGGGAGAAAGGAAGTTGTTCAGTATTTTGGGAGGGGAATGAATTTGTTATTAAAGGGAGTGTGGAAGGGCTTGCTTCTAATGACAACCTGTGTAAAAACAAATAAGTATGGTTTACGGCGAGGACGTCTTGTTTCTGCTAAATAACGCCTTCTAATAGACTTCTTTACTCATTCTTTTTACCGGTGGGTATATATATATATATATGAGGGTGGGTCACTGATGTATGAGAAAAAATTAAACTTCTCGAATCATATTCTTATAGCAATATTTTGTTGTCTTACGTTAAAACAAATAAAAAATGCTAAAAAAAAAAGTAAAAAAAGTCACATCTTCAGCCCGCGCCGGAGCTACTAAGAATTAAGAATTTAAAAGAAGCCATTTTTTAAATTTTAATATTTTATTTACTATCAATTATTATTACTTAAAACTGAACACATTTTTAATTACAAAAAATAAAACTTTGGTTTCTATACAACATAAAGAAATAAAAACACGAAATTTTATCAGTTATTTGTTGGTCACAAAAGCTTGTATGTTGTCAACTCTGGGCATTTCAAAAAATTAGATTGACACTTCTTGACACTCAAGTGCCGCATTTATTTGTTCAGTAGTGATGTTTCGAAGAATTGGTGGATCAAAAAACTCTTGATTCCAATTTATAACTTCGAAGTAGTTACTTGCGTCAAAATTGATAGAAGGGGCCTCAAAGACGCGAGGTTGCTTTCGGGTATGAGGTGAGCTTCGTGCTTCATGAACACGTCTGGCTGCCAGTTCTCTCAGTGTTTCAACCAACAACATCGACAGAAGCAAGTTTTTCGCAGTTTTCTAATAAGTTGCCAATAAGACCAGCATGAGAATATGGTCCCTTGGTAAATTATTAAATAGATGTTGTAATGGCAATTCGTTCAAATGTAAATAATCCATTGCAGTGGGCGCTGAAGTCTTCTTATCAATACTCTTATTACTCCGTTAAATTTTCCAGTGTTTGTGACTGTACTATCACAACCAATTGCCATCAAAATTTCTTTATTAATTTTTTGAGACGAAGGAAGGGCAATAATTGACATTTCAATATTTTTAGAAGTACTTCGATCTAATGTTGCATAGCCAACATAAACTGAATCTGGCTCCTTAACAGATACATGTTCCTTAATGAATATTTTTTTATATTTCCTAGCTCCCTTTTAAATAATATTATGCTTCTTTCTTTTCGCCAGTCAAAGTATAAAGCTAGTAGGTCTAGCTGCTTCTGGTCTTGATACATTCATTACGTACTTTTTTCTTTCCCGTCTTATTTTTGATTTATCAATTGGTTCACTGCTAGGAGAGATATCTTGCAATACAGATGAAGCAATAACAGCCGCTGCGCTATCGGAAACACTGTAACGGTCACAAGTAGGGATTCCAATACCGGTATTACCGATACCGAAATATCGGTATTACCGGCTAAAATCGAATACCGAAATACCGAAATACCGCTTGCAGAATACCGGCATTTTTTTTTTTTTAGTTCTTAAAATTCTACTTCTACAAAACCGCTATAAATCGCCATGCCATGCAAGTTTTAAAATCGCCGCGTTTGGCAAGAAATCACCACATCTGACAACCCTGGTAACTAAATGATTTCTCTATTGTTGTTTGTTTTATGAATGTCAGATTTACGGTAATTCCCCGTATAAATTTAAGGTTTATCGTTTTATAAACAGTGGTAAAACACTTTTAGTTTTCTTTCAATAGTGGTTAAATAAAAATTAATTTAAAAAAATTTAAGCCATGGACAATCATATTTTTGAAAAAAATTGCCAAGGAAGCCAAGATCAAACTTCAGTCTGGTACTATTTTCTACGAGAACGAAATGGTAAACTTGGTAGGTGCAACAAATGCATGAAGATTATTAAAGCCTGTGATGGAAGCACAAGTGGGATGCACAGACATCTTAAAACTATCCATGGAATAAATTTGTTAAAAACAAAGAGATGTGCTTTGAGCGTTGACGAAAATCCTCCTTGTACTTCAAATATTAATAAAAATGTTGGAAGAATTACCAGCTATTTTGAAACTGAAGAAGATAATACATTGCCTGCAGTTCTAGCTCGAATGACAGCTAAAGATGGTTTACCATTTAGTATGTTTTGTACTTCAATTGATTTAAGACGCTCGTTAACAGCAAGAGGACTTGGTGAAATTCCTACATCGTCAACTTCTATTCAAACAATGGTAATGAGTTACTGCAAAAAAATTAGAATGCGGTTGAAAAAAGAACTGTTGTCTAGAAAAGTCAGTGGAGATAAATTCAGCATTACATTCGATGAATGGACGTCAGTCAGGAATCGACGTTATATTAACATAAATGTCCATTCTGGCAAAAGCTTTTGGAACCTCGGGTTGACTCGAATTTCAGGGTATATGCCATCAGATAAATGCATTGAGCTAGTTGATAATAAATTAAAAGATCACGGTATTTCACTACAGGCTGACATTGTTGCGCTGACAACTGATGGTGCTTCTATAATGAAGAAAGTGGGTAAACTTGTGAAGGCAGATCATCAACAATGTCTGGTACATGGCATACAACTAGCGGTGATAAGCGTGCTATATCAGCAGAATATTTCTGATAATCGAGAATTATTTCCCTGCGAAAATGACACTGATGACGAAGAAGATGCTGATAACGAAGATGATTATGGTCATGATGGTATGCTAATAGTCGAAGAGAATGTATGTAAGAAGAACATGCCTAACAGAACTTTAAGTTCTGATATTTATGGATTGATTTTTAAGATTCGGAATGTAATAAAATTGTTTCGCCGTTCGCCAACAAAAAATGATGTAACATTACAAAAATATGTTAAAGAAGAATTTGGTAAGGAGTTGATGTTGATATTAGATTCTAAAACTCGTTGGAACAGTTTATTAGCTATGCTTGAAAGATTTTATATGCTTAAAGATTGCGTTAGAAAAGCACTTATTGATCTTAATAACAATACTTGTATTTTGGAAGACGAATTCCAGCTACTCTCAACAATTATAACAGCTTTGACCCCTATTAAGGTTGCAGTTGAAAGTTTGTGTTGCGCAGATTCAAATCTCTATAAAGCAGATATTACCTTAAAATTCATGTTGGATGAGCTTGCACAACAAAAAACATCACTAAGTATTGCATTAAAAACTTCGTTAAAATGCAGAATTTTTGAAAGGCGTACGAACTTTTCAGATGTATTACATTATTTGCACAATCCATCTAACTATGAAGACGATGACAATTACGGAATATTTAACCAAATAACCAAAACAGACATAATACAAATAATTGTAAAGTTGGTTCAACGTTTGGATGATCAAACCATAGAAGTATTGTCAGATAAATCCAACAATGATGTTGAGCTGGTTAATATTGAACCAGAAATGCCTGTTCAGGACAACTCTCTTACAGTTAAGCAAAAGTTGCAGAAAATTATGATGGAAAAAATTCAACAAAATAAGCGCGATAATGAGCTTAGTTCAAGAAAATCAGATAAGGATCTCACCAAAGTTATTCGAAGGGAAATCTCATATTTCGAATCTGAAAATATGAAAGGAAAATATTTGCAAAATGTGTATAATTTCCTTATGACCGTTCGTCCTACAAGTGTAGATTCTGAGCGCGCGTTTTCAGCAGCAGGACTAATCTGCACGAAAATAAGATCACGCCTTTCGGATGAAAGCATCGACAATTTATGTTTTCTTCGAACATATTTTAATTCACAAAAAGGAAATAAAAAAACTTTAGGTACTTTACCTCTGAATTAATTACTATGTATATATTATATTTAAATTTTAATTGTTCTTCTTTATTTTTAATATCGACCTGTTTTGTCTTTTTTAATAACTACATATGTATAAATGAATTATTTTCTTTTTCAATAAATATAATATAATATAATTGGAAAATTGTTTTATTCCTGGTGCTTTGTATTTAGATATTTTTATTCCATAAATAATACCCAAAATACCGATAATACCGGTATCGAGATTTCCTCAATACCGAAATACCGAAAGGCCTTCGGTATTGGAATCCCTAGTCACAAGTTTTTGACAATATAAGCAAACTAAATTTTTTTTTCTTTCTGCCTTTGATGTGGAAGGTAAATTAAAAAAATCATCACAAGAAGCAATGAAATTATTTAGAGATTACTCCAAGTCTTCCTGTTTAATTTAATTTTGTCGTGACTTTTATTTACGTTTTTTTCTGTCTTTGGTGCTCGGGCTGCTCTTTTTTGCAATTTAGTTGGAAGATCTCGATCTACTTCTCCAATATGCATCTTTCTCGCCCCCCCTTTGGTCACTCAAAAACTGATGTTCTTCTTTGGGCCTTGTACATAAAAAAAGCTCAATTTGTTTACATTTTCAGCAACAAGTATGAAACAAAACTCTGCTACGTCGGAGAAAATTTTCTTTCTAATAAACGGACATTTTTTTCAACGACTTTATGAGATTTTTGTAATTTATATGATAACCGTTTATTACTTGTATGACTCTTATATTTGAAACTGTAGGAAGAGACGATTTTCTCCAAACGCATTCTATCCTTTGAGCTACAAGTTTTGCAATATCTAAAAACGATGGTTCTTTGGTAGTATTCCTCGTTATTTTTAGTTGCTCCCTATTCCAATCATAGTATTTCGTAACATATTCGTAAGTTGGTAAAACATTCTCATTAATAAATATCATCTACATTTTCGAATCTCGTACAGAAATAATCTTGGCTTCTGGTTTCCATAATAACGTTTAGAAGTTAAAACAGTTCAAATAAAAAAATAAACACACAATTCACTGTCCGCGTAGTAAACCCAAACTGATCTTTTTATTGTGCATTATTTTATATGTATTCTATCAAAAATATTTCCTGGAAGAATATATACTTTTCAATGAATGAATTGCTTGTGTCTGAATCCTCGAGAACTTAAGAATCTATATGATACAGTAATATGCTTTTTTGCAATACAATGCTATTGCTGTTATATAACAAATTTAACAAAATGAAGATCAAAGCGCGGGCTCTTACACTAAAAATAAATTAATAATGTTTTACAGGGGTATAATGCAGACAAATATACAACATATTTACGCTATTAGAAGTCGTTACGAGAAAAAAAATTTTTTTGGCCCAGCCTAATATATATATATTAGGGCGAGTCGATTTATTTTTCGACAATTTCCCTATGATTTCCGTATTCTATGGGCTATTCCATGAAAATTTACCGAAGGAACCATACCTCTATCGTTAAAATCGAGTCCCCTACTTTTTGTTGGAAGATTTTTTCCCAAATTGACTTTCGTATGAAATATTACCTACACGTTCACATCCATAACTCAAAAACTATCTTGTTTAATCGCCAGTAGGCGCGTTAGAAAGGTGAGCTCATTTTGATCAAAAAAAATCCCCAACATTGGTCCAACGGTTCAAAAGTTACGGGCATTTTTGTCCAAATTTTGGAGCATTTTTCCATTTTTTTCATGATTTTGTCCAATTATATTACTTTCATGGCCATTTTTTTGGCTCAATTTTTTTAACTTACGAAGCTTACGAACCTTACGTTACGACTGGACTGATTTCCGCTTTACATTATTGGCATATTTTTTCACAGGGTGCACACCCTGTGTTATGTTTGTTTATTTCTTTTTGTTTTTAGTTTCTTTATAGACTTCTTTATTTTTGTTTGTTTATAAGATTCCAGTGTATGCTAGTTTTGTTTGAGCGTCATTTCAGTGAAGTGTTACTTGAAATAACTAAAGCCTATAGTACACGGCATGTAAAAAGACTTATGCGCATGTGGTTCTGACGTAATTTTGACGTCATCACACAACACTCAATGTTTATTGTGGCTTTGCATTGACGTCAAAATTACGTCAGAACCACATGCGCATGTATCTTTTTACATGCCGTGTACTATAGGCTTAACAAATAATCAAACTATTTTGAAATTTAGAAAAGATTTAAAGGTAAGTGTAAAAACATTGCTAACTATTATAGTTAATAGTTATATTATTATTCTATGAAAAACATATTTAATTCTTTTAGTGACGGTTTAAAAAATGGATTCAGAGCCTGGTTCATCGCAAAATCCAACAGATACCCAACGCAGTAGTTTGCACCATTTGGTCTCTAATGATGGTTTTTCTTTTGGCGGAGCCTGTGAATTACCTGATATTAATCTGTCAACTAAACGAGATAAATTGAAGTACTATTTTTTCTTGGCCTAACGTTCAAAAGCCCAAAGCAAAATGTTTTCGTATAAAAGATTTACTCCCCAAGTAGCAGACAGATTGTTAGAAATTTGGAATCAACTTAATATTGAAGTTATACTCAAAGGTAGCATCATTAGAAAATTGAATAATTTGCTTGACGCATATAGTAATGCAGATAAACAACGAGTAAAACGCGCAACAGAATTCAAAAAATTCGTAGAATCAACAAACCAATTATTCAACATTGGAAAATGTAAATGCAACTTGAAAGAAAACGACTGCTCATGTGGATCTATCCCAGAAAACTTAAAAGATTTCATGCGCGATCAATATAATGACAGAATACAAACGATACCGGAACACGATAGTGGAAGTGAAGAGACGATACCAACGGCTATACCAAAAATCCCAGTGAGCAACGATCCTACATACGAACCACATTATGACGAAATGGAAGTTGATGTGAGAGGAGGTTCAGAATTAGTTCTACCACCACAAACATACACTCCCAGATATAATACTAAAAACTATGCAATGATGTGTGACAGATTTGGTGTGCATGATAGAATGGGATCAGCATTGGCAACAGCTCTGATGGAAGACCTGGGCGTAAAAGATGCTCATGGATAAAAGTAAACTTCGTAGAGAAAGAGAAAAATAAAGACAAGACGCACTTCGTAAGCGGTATGATGGCTCGAATTTGATATCATTTTCATTCGACGGCAGGAAAAATTATGCTCTTACTGTAGAAAAAATTGATGAGAAGTTACATCCAAGGATGGTTAAAGAACCTCATCTAGTTGTTTTGAGGGAACCAAAATCTCAATTGATAGGCTACACAAAACTAGAAAGTGAAACTGCGGCAAGCAAAGTCAACAAATTGATCGAATTCTTCCAAGAAAAACAATTGTCTCTCGATTCATTAATTGCCATATGCGCTGATGGTGAACCAACAAATACTGGCGTACACGGTGGAATTTTGCGACTATTCGAAAAACAGTTAAAGAGACCACTGCACTGGTTTGTGTGTCTTCTGCACTTTAACGAGCTTACGTTTAGACATTTGTTTGACACTTTAGACAAATCAACCACCACTGGACCACGATCAACTACCGGAAACTTGAGCTCAAAAATTGCTGATTGTGAAAATCTTCCGGTATGTAATTTTTATAGCAGATTCTTTACCATTTTTCATTCTATTTTTTAGCTTTTATGTTTTCTTTTCAGGTGGTAACCGATTTTGAGGAAATCGCTTTGGAAAATATGCCTCCTGGTGATTTAAATCCAGAAGAATTATCTACTGATTCGAGGTACTTGATGTTAATGGCCAATGCAATTTCAAATGGTGTGGTTCCTGCGGACTTGTCTCACATAAAACCAGGGCCAATTGCACATTCTCGTTGGCTGACCAAAGCCAATAGATTATTACGGTTTTATGTGACAACTAATAATCCAACTGAAAATTTAAAAATTCTGGCTAACTATATAATAAAAGTATACACGCCAATGTATTTCAATGTTAAGTATTATAGCTCTGCCGCATACGGTAGTACATTACTTTTTAAATTTATTACTTGGACACGATTTTTACCACCGAATTTACTTGGAGTTGTAAATACAGTAATTCAAGATAATCCATATTTTGCACACTCAGAAAATATCTTGCTATCTATGTTGTTTGATGATAGAATGGAAAAACGAAACATTGCTATAAAGAAGATTTTACATTACCGAAGAGATATTGTCGACCCAACGGAACTTAGAGTTTATAAAAAATCTCTTATAAACTTTAATTGTACGGAATATACAAATATGATTGATTTAAATGACGATACCATTTTATTCGAACCACCGTTTACGCAAAGTTATTCGTATGAACATTTGGAGGGATATTTAAATTACGAAGTGCCACCGTTCGATGATCCACAAATTCCTTTACACATTCAAGGAACGGAAAGACATGTCCAATTGCTGGCTGCCACTGCTAAACGAGTTGCAGGAAAGAATGTAGAAGGCACTATGGCGACGACATTAGAGAGCCGTACGAAAACACCAAGACTTGAAAGCAAACAAGACTTTCAGAAAAAATAATGTTTTTTTTCACATTTTGTCTTTTACTACACTCAAATTGAATATTTTTTTTTGATAATAGGTTGATAGATACTTTATTATCTCTTAATTTGAATTTTTGTAGAAAAAAAATAAAAAGGGGAAAAAAATCAAAAAGTTGGTTTTATGTGTTATTTTGTTTTAGCAATATCGCATGAATTAATCAACCGAATTCGATAAATTTGGGCTTAAACTCTTCGTTTTGAATTGTAAATTGAATTAAATAATGGATTAAGCCAAAAAAAATGGCCATGAAAGTAATATAATTGGACAAAATCATGAAAAAAATGGAAAAATGCTCCAAAATTTGGACAAAAATGCCCGTAACTTTTGAACCGTTGGACCAATGTTGGAGATCGATAGTTTTCGAGTTATGGATGTGAACGTGTAGGTAATATTTCATACGAACGTCAATTTGGGAAAAAATCTACCAGAAAAAGTAGGGGACTCGATTTTAACGATAGAGGTATGGTTCCTTCGGCAAATATTAATGGAATAACCCATAGAATACGGAAATCATAGGGAAATTGGTGAATTTTTTCACTCCCTACAAATCGACCCGCCCTAATATATATATATATATATATATCGATTTTAATGCTAAACTGTTAAGGAGAACGAGAAACAATTAGTCTCTAAAATTGTTCTTGTCTATTAAGGCTTTCGGAAGTGAGACAAAAAGACAGGCGGACGTGGTTAAATCGATTTATGTACTTATTTATGATGTTTCATTGCGTAATTAAACTTGTGAATTTTTTTACTTAATAACAGAGGTCGACATAAAAAAAAGATTTTTTACCACTCCATTGTTACTAACTGATTGTTACATTTCTTGGCATGCTAAAGCCGAATATTAACTTAGTTTTCACCCATCATGTCACATTTATCATAGTTTATCAATTATTACAGTAAAAGTCTGCTTCAATTAAAATAAGTTATATCTTGTTTCAAAGGCTACTTAATTACGCTTAATTAGCTAAATTATGTTTAATTGAATTATAATATTCATTGAAGCAGACTTTGACTCTGGGTGGCGGCTTAAAGAAAATTATACAGCAAAAATCACATATGTACCGTTATCTGATAAATGTGACTTGACAGGCAAATCTTGGCTGATAGCCGGTATTGCAAAAAAAAAAACAAATAGTAAAAATTTTAATTGTATTGAGCGTTCGGCGTTTTTTTTAGCATATAAGAAATAATTAACAAAATAAACAAAATGAATACTTAATACGAAATAAATTATCATAAAAGTAATGATATTCTGATAGTATAACAATCTCCAAAACTTGTAGATGCTTTCATTTTTTGGACTGAATTGAAAGTTGTCAAATTATATAAAGGTCTTGGCTACAGGGTTCCCAGTTCCATTTTAGACCTTATACCCAATTTGCGATTTTTTATCCCCAAAAATCCCTTAAATATCTTTTATTTTATTCCCTAAAATCACCACAGATCCTTAAAAATAAAATAATGTTATGTCAAAAGAATAATAAGAACAAATTTATTTATATAATTAAATCCATTTTTGTGATATGTAAAATTATAACAAATTTTATTTGTACCTTGAGTTCTGAAAACATTTCTATATGTAGAATGTTTATAAAACGAATAACGCAAAAAACGCACAAATAAAATAATTATGCATCAATGCTTATCATTTCGAAAACTATAGAATCAAAATCTTCTGATTCATCAGCTAATGCAATTTTGTTTACATATTGTTGGTAATAAAGTGTTAATGATATTGAGTAAATTTGTTGCAGCAATCTGATTTTTTGTTTAATTTGTGTAATTATTCTAAGCAGAGCTTCTAATAACTCAAACTGCGTTCAGTTACGAATTTTGGTTGTGTATTAATCATAGAAAATTGTCATTCAACTCAAGCATTAATTGTTGTTATAGAGAGATTATAGTTAAAACTTTTTCAACCAGCTCTTGAAAAGGTTTCGAAATACCAAAAGAACTTAAATTTGTACCCACATATTGACTAAATCAGTCTTGCCATTCCCCAAATGGCATTTATAATAATATATTATCGCCGAAAATCCCCAGCTAAAAAAGTGTTTTAGTTTGAGTACATTACTACGACTTAATTTTTTTACCTTAGCTGATTTTTTTATGTTATTTTCCGATATTTTGTTTTTTAAGCCAATAAAGCGATTTCCAATTTTGGAATTTTTCGCGAATTTTTACCATGTTCGCGATAGCAGCGATTTTTTTCGGTATACTTTCTAATTATTTGCAGCTTAACGATTTTTAATCAGTATAACACTTTGCTATCATGCCGGTAGTAGCAAGTATTTGCAAATTTCCTAAGTTAGTAATTTTTACCGAATTTTTGCATTCCTTATGGTTTAAGCGATTTTGAATTTTTGACGAATTATCGCTATAGGCGATAGGATATTTCCAAAGTTTTAGGATCTCCTGCATTTACAGAGACATCAAATCAATAATACACTTTACAAAATTTAAAATTTTAGCAACCATTTCCAAATTTTTTGAATTTTCGGATATTATCGCGAAATGTTGCCATTCCTTCAGAGTATGTAAATAGGTATATTAATAGTTGTAGGAAACAAGTCGGTTGGATATAAATATGAACAATTATTAATAAATACATACTTATTAGCAGGAACAAGGGCTTCATGCACTCAAAAATAGTACTTTAGGCACCTAAAATATGCCATTAAAAAAGCGAAATATGCACTAAAAACAATAAAATATAATATAATATATGTATGTATGTAAATAGAAATTTTAAATTCTTTGACGTTAGGCAAAAAGCTGCTCAGACAAAAAAATGCATTTTGAGTTTTTGATTAGGTGAAACCCAATTTTTTAAATCTGTCGTTTGGTATAACTTAAATAACTTGACTCTAACACAATTCCTTCTGATCGTTATCTTTGGCTTTTAAGAAAATAAATCAATTAAATAAGGTAATCTTCAATTTAACATCTGTTTTTAAATTTTTTACAGTTTTGACTCTCTTCAAAGAATTATTCTTATTTATTCACATGTAAAAGTAACATTTGCTCTATACATATATTCAAATGTGAAGCTCAATCTATCTGGTCAAGAAATCTTTTAACCTTGTTACACCTACAGATAAAATTGGCGCATATTTGAATGATTCAAATTATTTAATGATATGTATTTCTTTAACTGAATCATCACAAGGTGTTGAAGCGAAAACACTAGCTATAGCTTCGGCAATTATTTTAAATTGTTTGTAAAACAAAATGTTGAAGCCAATCAATTGTACAGGGCTATCCATTTAGTGATTTCGCCGGTGTTGCAAGGCTGCAGCTCTAAAATAACTGTCATCTGAAGTGATGACTTCGCGGATGATTTTTTGACAGTAAAAATTAAATGAACTTTTCGTTAAAATTAAATGCAAAATAAGTAGATCGGGTTGTAAGTAAATTTACCGTTATTTTAAATTACATTTTTTAATCACTTAATCAACGGACAATATTAAATGCAACCGAAAATCCGTTTAGTTTTTTGTATAAATATAAGAATCAGTTGAAAATAATTTTGTTTGGAATTTGAAATGTGTATTTATTTAAAAATGACTGAACGGAGTGCTTCTTACATAACCTACAGTCCGTTACTGTAATAATATTGTGAGTGTGGGCAAAAAGACTATGCTGGATGCCATCCAAAGATTGAACTGAAACTCACCATTTTCAATAGGTTTTGTCCTTATGACAAATAAAATGTATACTGAACCTTATCAAACCTAATCAAATTATCTCTCAAATTTTGACCTGTAATTTGCGCACAAAGTTTACATGAACAGACACCCATCCAGACGGACGGACATCGTTATATCAACTCGGAGAGTAATTCTGAGCCGATCTGTGTAATAAAAGATGGGTATAGAACCAATATTTTTATTTGTTACACACATAACAGCACAAACGCAAATAACCCTTTCCACTGTTGTGTTTCATTAAAAATTCACAATTAAGCCTTGACTATATGGTTATTCTGTACAAAACCATTTGGAAAGCAATTTGAATCTAATTATGGGGAACGGCTAGCAATTCCAGTAGCGAGCTTAGAAAGAGACAAAATTCAAGAATTATTAGAGACATGATCGGAGATTAGAGATGTAGAAATCCCACTGATAAAGAACGAGTTTCACAAGAACCATAATTGCAAAATCATCAAAATCCCCTTGCACGGAATTTATTTCCATTTAAAAGGCAAAAAAGGTTTCGAAGAGATGATTTAGGTTATCATTAGAGAACATACAATTTACATGCTTAGTTCACTTTAGGTGAAATCGTATGAGTTTGTGCTGATGTATGCACACATAAAAATATTAGTTCTAGCTAGGCCCACATAATCGTATACCGATCGACTCAAAATCTCTTTTCGATCGATCTTACGCTGTCCGCTCGACCGTCCGGCTGGCTTTCCTTGTAAACCTTTGTACAAAGTATAGGCCGTAGTTTTAGAGATAATATTAATTATCTCTAATATTAAAAATGGTAAGAATCGGTTTAGAATTTCAGATAGCCCTATTCAAACTTTCATCCGGAAAATAGACTTTGTACCAATAAACTACCTATTTATTTTTGATTTTGATTAAATTTGTCCAAAATTAACTATCCAAAATTTATTGCAGCCTCAATCATCTTACCAAATTTTATTGGAATCGATCCCTATTTAACCGTAGCTCCCATACAAAAAATACTTCCAAAACAAGCTTTTAATGTCAGAACTTTCTTACAAATGTTGGAAATTATACAATATCAATGATATTGTCCATAATAGCTACTAGGCCATGTCAACATGTAATGCAGATAGGTCTGGAATCATCCAAAGGTCCCATGTAAGCTCCCTCCCTAAAATTTATTTATGACGAAAAACTTTATATAGATATCTAGATAACATTCTGCACAAGGAACTGTTATATGAATCTTAACCTCATAATATAATTTTGTTTTGGCAAGTACATTGTTGACTTGAAAAAATTTGTCTATACAGTGGTGTAGGTTATCATAAATAGAGGTTGACCAACGATACTTTTTTACTAAAGATTTAATAACTTTTTGTTAGGCGTAAAACGATGAATTAACAAGAAATAAAAGTAAAAAAATTATGATTTTTTTTTAATTTGTAACACAACTATTACCAATATTTCACAGAAAAAAAACGACTTAACGATATTATCGCAAAATATTGTTAGTTTTCCGTATTCTGTAAACATCAACATCATATTTCGTTTGTAGTACCCGTCTTATTCGTAGTTTTTTTCTTCATAAGAAAACAGTCCTCCAATTCTAGCTAAATATTGATGTTACTATCCTTGTTTAAATTTGCTATTTTTGCAGTTACATATAAGAAGATTTTACTGTAAACTAGTACAAATTTCCAATGTAAATTTTTAACCCAAACAGTTTTTATCGATAACACTTTTTCTTAATACCAGTTTGTTGTCTTATTCTAATTTTCGCGCTTCTTACCCTCCAATGATAGAACAGTAAGCCTTGATGCACACAGTACTTAATTTACGCGATTTCTATATAACACACATCAATAGAAGTAATATGTAACTCGATTCAAAAATATTTACCTAATACTAAAATTTTTACAACTTGTTTCAATTTTTATTTTTAAAGTAGAAATGTCCACAAGCTTAAAACATTTTGTATTAATATGATTTCTCTATGACGTGCTAAATTCCAAATTTTTATTTTTGATCAAAACACTGAAATTTATTGTTGAGGGAAAGCTAGTTTCTATGCGCATTTCGCTGGTTGCTAAGGCCAGCTCGTCAGGAAACTTTTTCTAATTTGTTCCAAAATTTGGATTTTTAAATACTCCCAGTCACTCTAAAAACTTGGATCACTCACAAAGGGCCATTATTACAACCTAATGATAAAGTTCTTGATAGTTAACGCGAACAATAGCTTTCGTAAACGATACAGGGACCCTTAAGATTTTCCATTATTACAACTGTCCGCTTAAATGAAATATGTAATTTAAATATTGTGGCAATATTGCAGGAAATACTGACTACTTTTGGTTGTTTAAAATACGTCGACTAACTTTTGTTTATTTCTTAATTGAAAGCAGAAGTCAATTTTTTGTGCCTTAATTTTTTTTATGGTAATTTTTTTTTTGTGTTTTTTGTTAAATTGTGTTTGTAAACTTACCATGATAATGAACCTGATGTTAGCTTATCAGTCACTTTTTAGGTTAATTTTACCTTGTAACAAGTTAGAGTGCAATATTCGGCTGTGCCGAATCTTTGATACCCTCCACCGACAGAAGTGGGCTCTATATGATAAATACTTATATATTATTACATAAGCTTCACAAAAACAAACGTCAGCATTAAAATTAGTTGCGGTTTAGACCTGAATTAAATTATTGACCGACAATAAGAAAATGTTATGCGTTTCTTGTTAGAACTTTGAACTGGCTTGAGTAAAATATCACGATTCGTAAAAGTTTTAGCCGAACTAAAATCATTTTTAGGAGCGTTATTTGTATTGGACCTATGGTAAATTATGATTGGTCCCAAAATTCTAAAGACTGATTTCTGGTATTACAAAAAATAAATTAGAATAAATTTCAATACAGCAGTGTAATTAGTTTTAGCGTCAATAGTAAATTTCACATACTTGCATGATATTTTTTCTGGCCATATGAATTTAAGTTAGAAATTTTACAGCAATATCTATATCCGTGATGGTTTTAGGCGAATTTAATTATTTTCCCAAAGTGGGCTTTATTTGGTTTTAGGCGCAATAAACTGTTTTCCGCGAGAAGGGTTTATATAGGGCCTATGGTCAATTATGAACCGATCTTTACGAAATTTAGCAGTCGTATAAAGCGAATTCGTGCAAAATGTTGTGTCATTCCGTGCCTTATTCCACCATTTACGTAAGTTTTTGTATCACATTTTAATTCATAGTTCTTATCATACTGAACCGATGTTGCTGGATTTCATTCCCAAACTGCTTAGGATAACAACAAGCAATTTGAACCCAAGTTTGTGCTTTTCTTTTGCGTTTTTCGAAAGTGAGCGTGTTTTCAACATACGGAAAGGCAGACGGACATGGCTAACTCAATGAGCCAGATTATATATACTATATGGGGTCTTAGATGTATAATAAAAAAGTTTCACACGAAATGACAAACTTAGTATACCCTCATTCACCACTAGTGGTGGTGAAGCGTATAATAAAGGTGTTGTAATACTTGCTATTTATTGTATTTTATTTTTTTAGGATTGATTGAATGAAAAAACAAATGCGAGGAAGAACAAGCAATTGAATATGTGAACAAACCAAACTATTTAAACAAAACAAACAATATTGCCCACGTTTTGTCCCACAAAACCCCTAAAAAAGC
The DNA here is from genome assembly GCA_943735925.1 of Pollenia amentaria. NCBI lineage: Eukaryota > Metazoa > Arthropoda > Insecta > Diptera > Polleniidae > Pollenia > Pollenia amentaria. The sequence continues at coordinate 55,244,821 of OX031008.1, read as the reverse complement.
TACAAATCGCAAAAACAATAAGTTAAAAACCGCTATATTCGAGCAAAAATTAAAACAATTGACAACAGTACTAACATAAAATCTGTAAACGTATATTTACATATGTTTACATTTTCTTTGACAGTCTTAGATTATTTATCGGTAGCATACGTACATTTGTTTGACATTTCAAGATATTTTATGATATAATTATACTCTTTAAATTTAGTCAGGTTACCTATGCAAATATATTTGCACTGTTTTCCAAAATAGAAAAAATACAAAAAATAGCAAGTATCATAACAGCTTAACCAAAAACCATTTATCTGCTAGTTGGCATCCCAAAAATATCTATTTGTAAGAAATAATAATGGCCCTTAAAGTTATATTTCTGCCGCCTAATAATACAGGTTTCTCTATGCCTCTCAGTATTATGGAAAGTATTTTCAATTTTAGATTGCATTAACATAGCAATAATATTTGTTAAACGTTAGTCCAATATTAGTTGATTTGACCAACGTGATCTGTGAAACAGGTTGTGCTCCTAATCTATAAAAGTTACTGAAAAAGTAAAATACTCTACCTTATTGTATATAAAAACAAAAAACACTAATATTTGTTTTGTTTTTTATTTCATTTATAAATAAAATATTTACTGTTATTTATCAGTGAAATCAGAGAAAAAGTAACAATTTTAGTCGAAACGAGTAACATTAAGCACGCAGGCTTAAAAGAGTTAAAAACTTTTCCACTAAATGGTTGCTGAAGTCGTTGGTAATAACAATATTTACAACTCATTGTCATCGGACATCTCTGAAATATTAAACTATTTGAATCTCTTTTAATTTTAATATTTAATAACAATATAGCACGAAATAATAGTTTTTACAGTATCAATAGGGCAATTACATACTTATACAGGTGTATGTTGACAAGTATCCTCTAATGTTTTAAAAGCACCAATAAAAAAGTAAATTATTAATAACACAGACAAGCTAAGGACCTGGCGCTTTAACCTAATTCGGGTATGCTGAATCCAGTGGTGCTTACCATTTTTATTTTTAGGTTAGCTCTGGTTTTCGAGATATACCATTATTTTGAAAACGGAGAAGGTTGCACAACATATGTTCTCGTAACTCAAAAGCTCTTTAGCTTATTGAAAAACTAAATAAAAACGAATTTCTGCAAAAAATTTCTTTAAGAAAGGATAAACTTTTTTCTTAAGGCGCATTCGTTTTTAAAACATAATTTTTTTGTTTTGAAAAAAAATTATTTTTTTATCAAAATTTCGAAATTTTTGTGTTTTTAAAATTTATAAAAAATTGGAAAATGCAGCAAAAGACGAAAAATGTTAATTAAATCTAAGAATTTCATAAAACGCAATATTTATATGGAAGCCTCCCTAAGGGGTGGAGATAAAGGGAAAGTATGATTTGAGAAAACGTTAAGGACGAAAAACAAATGGAGGTCCTTCATACATTTTATCCCCCTAGGAGTGACCCCAAGGCCCTAGAAACAAATGATGGGGATGAAAAATAAAATTGGGTTGGTCATACATTTGGACTGTCTAGGGGTATCTCAGGCACTGAGGGGCAAAATTTAAGGCTAGGGTTCTACGCGTAAAGAAAATAAAGTTCCAAACAAAATAATCCATAAGTGATTAAAATCTGTCTACAGCTTTTGATTTTGTTCACAAAAGATGAAATATTTTTATTTTTTATAATAACCAGACGAAACTTCAAAATTTTAAAACATGTATTTTTGTTGTTAATTAAAGTTAAAGTTTTGATTTAGAAAATATTCTTCTTTCTCCTGCAGATTCCAACAAATATCTCCAAATTGCGAATCAAGTTGTTGCCGCTATACCAGTGTTCGAGCCTGGCTGCTACTCGGCTGGTGATTGTTCATTAAATTTGTCTGCAAAACATGTTTTTTCAATGACATTCTAACGTTTAAGTTTTTAAATGGGGTTAGCATATTTTTAATTAAAATTCGCCAATTTTCAGACCGATGATTTCCTAATATATTTTCTATTACTGATTTCACACAATTCCAGGCCAATAGCTCAATATTATTCAGTGCAACTTCAAATTGATGGCCCTTTATAAGACAACGAATGTCCGGTCCATTAAGAATTCCTGTAAAATAAGCGCATTATGATATGGAAAATAAATCCAATTTAATAAAGTAGTTAGAGTTCATACCTTCTTTTACTTTCACGCCGCTTAATCGTGGAAAAATTCAGCGCAATTCGGTAAAAGCAACACCATCTGGGCTCAATGCTTTTATAAACTTTTTTACAGTACCCACTTTGATGTGGATTGGAGGAAGATAAATCTCTTCCATCGTTACAAGTGGTAATTCAATAACATCATTTCTATGCAATCTGTATTGTACTGGTCGTCATCGAAACGTGTATTCCATAATCACATGAAGCCCATATTTTTAGTATAGCCCAATTGCATGCCTATTAAAAGAGCTACCACTTTTAAATCTGCGCATATTTTCCACTTGTGGTCTTCATATTTAATTAACTGTATTATTTTTTTCATTTTTAATTTTTTCATCACTTAAAGAAAAATATGAATTCCATAAATTTTTCATGTTCGAAAAACTGAATTAAAAATTAGTTTTGCTCCAAGACATGTCGAAATTTTTTGAAAATCATGAATACAACTCTGGGATTAAGTATAAAACCCGAATAAAATGTGGACGCCAGATGAAATAAATAGTGTTTTAGATTATTTGGTGAGGGCAGAAAACATAGAGGTTAGTATAAGAGAAGTCTGTAGTTGTGCATAAGCATAAGAAAGCGGTATCGATGCAATGTAGGAGATATTATAAGCAGAGAAGCAAGCCGATTAAAAATTTTCGGCAGCGGCTGAAGACTAAGAATATTCGGCGGCGGTGGCTGAGCTGCTTTGCGCGGAGTTTTTTGACGATTAAAAAAACATAGAAAGCAAATCCAATCTTTAAAAATAAGATAAATATTTGTATATGGTAACACTGGCACTAATTCAATTAAATACCGATTTAGTATTCAAAATTAAGTATTCAAAATTTAGTATTCAAAAATTAACATAAATAATTGAATAACCGATTTTGGATAACTATTAAAAAAATAGAAAAAATAAGAATCGACTTGAATTTCAGCCGCTGATCAGCCGAGTACTTCGGCGGCTGCGCGCCTTGTAGAAAATAATCAGCTGAGCGGCTAGCCGTGATCCGCGCCGTTACGGCCTGCTTCCCTCATTATAAGGTGGAAGGTACGATACTTAAAGGCATCTTATAAAAAGGCCAATGATTGACGTAGTTCTACTGGGGCAGGACTCTTGGAGAGCGATGCAGGAATTTCAAGTACGGAATATAAGCATGTCTGTCGTTTGTTTAGAATAAAAACAAAATTTTTCGTATAACCGTATTTTGTTAATTAAAGACAAAAATCTGCAAATGTGTGAATAAAATCATTGGTAAAAAAACACAAAGTGAATTGATGTTCAGTATTTACGATACTGGCCAAATTGTAGAAATGGAAGAATCATTTAGCCTAAGAATCAGATTGTGAAGAAGATACAACTGGCGATGATTATTGTGTAATTTTTGATCCTTGCGCAGCTGAAATTAGTATCGTAGATGACACCCAAAGAACCGAAACATAAAAAGAGTTATTTCTTTCATATAATTACATCAAAAACAAATTCTTAAATTTTGTTTTTGTAATGCAATATAATTTTACGATTGAAAGAATTCATGGGACAAGCAGTTAATTTCACATTTTTCAATAATTTTTGTTTTACATTTTCTTAATAAAATTACTACTGCCTGGCCCACAACGCCGACAAGAATATTTCTTTCGTATATTTATAAAAAAAAAAAAAATTGAATAACGAAAACTGGTTTTTGTTTTCAATATAACTATTCGAAATATATGTTAATATCTTTTTAAATAATAAATTAATTAACATAATTAAGTAATTAAAATATTTTATTAAATGATTGAATTAAATATTTATTTTTCATTAAAGAAAAGATGGCTTGTCTTATTATTTCTCCATCAATATTTTGTTGTTCTACTGTTTTTTCGATATTTATGAATAAGCCTTCATTTCCTGGGCAACGTCTTCTACTACTTCTGCGACAATATTTTCTTTTGCACTGCTTTTACCATTTTAAAACAATTTCACAAAATAATCAAACACTTTTCTGAAAAATTTCAAGACCAATAATTCTGCATATCAGCTGTTACCTAATTTGCATCTAACATTGCAAATTTGCTTACAATAATGATCACTGGCAATGACAAAATTATTATAATAACAAACAGTTGCAACCTTAAACGCACCAAACACTGAATACCATTAGTATAACTTTTTATTAGACCATCATACATTTTAGTTACACCCTATGACGAATTATTTAATGACGCAACGTATTTTATTTCACTGTTGCCATCGCATTGCTTTAAGAACAAGATATTAGTAATCTAGAATTAATTTGTTGTTCTATGTCTTAAAGCAATTACATTTTTCCACATTTATTTCTACAAAATATTTAGATTTAAAAATAAATATGCATATACGAAGGTAAACTGTGCTTATTTAAATACACATTAGTCCCGCTTTCCTATTGCCGTATTTATCGATTTAACAAAATTTAAGTAAATTGTAGGTATGATTGTAGGTATGAAAATAATCCATTTTATGCATATAGACAGACATATATACATACATATTCAAAATGTTATTTGACCGAGAACTTTTAGTTGGTAATTAATACATTTTTATGACAAAAAACTGGTTTATCTAAACATAACACAGTACAACACATGATTTGCCAACTCAATTCTGTGAACTGTATGTGAAATTAGACCCAAAAAGAAGAATTTCTGCATCATTCGTTTAGTCTTCTTACCTGCGATTTGAAGTTAGTATCGATTTGAAGTTAGTACTATCGTATAGGGGAATTTATCACGTTTTAGGCCCTGTTGTTTGACATAGCTCGACAACCCCTAGCCCAATTTAGTTGAAATAAATTTAAAAAAATTAAGAATTACAATTCCCTTAATCTGTTCATATATTGTTTTCCTATACAAGTAACACTTTCGAAGTTAAAAATGAATGTATGAAGGGAAAAAATTATTTTTTGCCTAAAAATTTAAATTTTTTTTTTAAAAATACATAAAAAATCCAAAATGGAAAAAAGTTTCAAGTCTAGTTATTTTTTCGCAAAGTCACATAACCTATGAGCAAAATGAGACAAAGATCATAAAAATCGATGCACGCGTTTCGCTTTTATTCGCAATTGAGTAAAGGTATGAATTTCAAAAATCAGTTGTAGCCACCACCCTTAAAATAAAAATAAAAATATAAATTAAACAATTATCATGCAAAAAAAAACTTTATTTATAAAAACTTAATGAAAATAAAATAATATGCAATTAATACGCAATTATAATATGCATAAAAACAAAATTTAGAACATTTTTTCAATTATTGGCAATATCCATCCTTGTAGAAGTTGACGCTTGTGGTTCTGATGATCTTGTTTTCTTCGTAGGTTGTTCATATTCATGGTCTGAGTCTGTATCGTCATCCGAGATACACATACTATTCAAGGGCGTGTTTCTTTCACTGTGTCCACCAATTTCAATGTCTTCATCTTCGGTGCTTTCTTCAAACTGCATAATTGTGGAACTCAACAAACCTCCGCAAGCAATGCATCCAATTTTTTGCTTTTGAACCGCTTTTCAAATGGCATGGTCACCTGGTGGAACCTCTCTCCTTGTTCGTCTGATACCTGAGGTGATTGTGCCAAAAAAGTATCGAGGTGGTGGTGCAAGAAATGCAATTTCAGCGTCATGGATGCACCGATTTTTTCGAAATAAAACAGCAACCTGTCCACTCGTTGCTGTATCTCTTCTCGCTGGACACGGTTCTTTCCTAGAACGCCTTCTATTACTTCTTTCAATGCGTTCCATGCATGTTGGTGGTCGTGATGCTCTGAAAGCAAATGTGTGAAAGAATCACTTTTGATCAATTTCCGAATATCAGGTCCATTGAGAATACCTGTTTTAAATACATAAGAAAAACGAAAAAATTATTGGTAATGCGAATGTATAGAAATTAACAAATTTAGATATGACAATATTGAAATACAGAGTACGATACGTACCGTTTTTAATTTTCTCATCACTGAGTTTCGGAAAGATGGATTTCAAACAGTCAAAGGCGCCGTTAACTTTTTTGACCACCACTTCAACGAATTTCCCAGCTATTCCCAGTTTCATGTGGAACGGTGGCAACAAAATATCATCCAGGTCCTTTATCATAGGTTCATTGCGTAATTTTAATTGTTTGTTGAGCTCGGGAGTTCTTCCTTTCCTTTGTATCGTGAATCCCAATTACAAAGGAAGCAGAAGTATTTTGGATATCCGCCCTTTTCTATAATCCCTTGTAGTATGTTGACCACCTTCAGATCGCAACAAATGTTCCATTTGTGTTCATCGTATTTGATTTTCTTCAAAATTTCGCCCAATGCTTCATACGTTTCCTTCATAGTTGTGCTGAATCCCAATGGAATGCATGGTTTTTTATTTTTTTTGTGCAGCAGCACAGCCTTCAAACTAGTAACTGAACCATCGATGAATAAACGCCAGTCGCCAGCGATATAATCCATTCCCAATTTTTTCACTAAACCTGGGATATCATGGCAGTACGTGAACGTATTTGCTTCGTCAACGGAATAAAATTTCTGAAAATCAGCTTGGCGTTGTCGGTATGATGTTGCGCTGACATTTTGCTGTGTGAGTTTTCTTCTCTTCAAAAATGATGTCAGCCATTCGGAGTCGTGTTGTCATAGTCCCAGCTTGGCCACAATGTAATCCATTTCGATTTGTGGTAGCGGTTGTGGTGCACTATTTTCAATATCGGGTATGCAATCAGCATCATCCAAATCGGTCGGATTGGTGAAAACGGTTTCGGCTAGCAGGGACACAGTATCCGCACTCGGAGGTTTAGGTGCATCGGTATCAGCAGGGCGTTGCACTGGAAGTGTGGCAGTAAATGCAGCATTGTATACTTTTGTTTTCAATTGTTGTCTGTTTAATCCAGGACGAAAATTTATGCATGCATAGCACCTGGATTCATCATTTCCAGTTGTGTCTTCCACCCAAATTACTGGCTTCATAAAAGATAACTTTCTACTTTTTCCGTGAATCCATTTTAGAAGGGTAGTATAACAACTGTTGCACACTGTGTTCGGCGTAAAATTTGCACCACTTAAATCTGCTCCATCGAAATAATTACAATACGCGGTTTTGAATTGCTCAGTAAACAAATTTTTTCGATCTTTTTTCTGTATTTTTCGGACGATATGACCACAAACGTAACAATATTCATCCAAATATGGGCACTTGTTGTTTTCCATATTGATATATTTTATGTTTTGTTGTTATTCACTTTTAAAAAACTGGAGAAAAATCACTTTTACCGTTCGCGTTCGTCGGCACTGGCTGAATGCCAAAAATCGATCAATGCACACCTATAAATACTACGTATTTTTGAATATTTTACTGCCAGGTACTTATAAATGGGCGCATATTTTAAGGGCGGCTGGCTATATACCTGATTCAGCACTTGTACGTTTCAAACTGTGCAAAACTTTCCAAATAATGACCACCCTTAAATGTGGGTGCAATTTCTGTAAAAAAATCATATAGGTAGCCACCGGAAAACCCCAAATAATAAAAAGGTCCACTTTCCGTTTAATTGTCCACGTACATTTATTACCGCAATCATAAAAATCAAATAACCTTTTGTTTATTCCTTTTTTTTTAATTCTCAGAGTCATGAAAAAGGTGTCAATGTTTTCTCCAAATAATGTTGTGCATATCTCGAGCAAATTTTTGAAATTCATACATTTACTCAATTGCGAATAAAAGCGAAACGCGTGCATCGATTTTTATGATCTTTGCCTCATTTTGCACATAGGTTATGTGACTTTGCGAAAAAATAACTAGACTTGAAACTTTTTTCCATTTTGGATTTTTTATGTATTTTTAAAAAAAAAAATTTAAATTTTTAGGCAAAAAATAATTTTTTCCCTTCATACATTTATTTTTAACTTCGAAAGTGTTACTTGTATAGGAAAACAATATATGAACAGATTAAGGGAATTGTAATTCTTAATTTTTTAAAATTTATTTCAACTAAATTGGGCTAGTGGTTGTCGAGCTATGTCAAACAACAGGGCCTAAAACGTGATAAATTCCCCTATACGATAGTACTAACTTCAAATCGATACTTACTTCAAATCGCAGGTAAGAAGACAAAACGAATGATGCAGAAATTCTTCTTTTTGGGTCTAATTTCACATACAGTTCACAGAATTGAGTTGGCAATCAATTAACTGAAAAATGTTGTACTGTGTAATTGCTGAATCGTGTATACCCCCCAAAGTATTGCAAATCTGTGTTGTTCAAAAATTTAAAATTATATATACCACAAGTAGAAGGGGTATATGGTTGGCCTGATGTAGAAATGACCTGAATCAGGAAAAGGTGAAAGCATAATTGAAACTTGTAAGTCTATTATTTTTGATACTATTGCATTAAATTTTTGCGACAATCCGTAGCTGTTATAATGTATTGGAACCACTAAAAACTTTTTATTTATGTTTAATTACAATATAAATACATATATACCGTATATATGTATGTATTTTCAAAGCATATATAAAATATGTAAAGTTTCGATATTTTTAATCAGGCTTATGTGCAGTTTTTACAACACAAGTGATTGAACGTGTAGTAAAATTTATATGAAAAGCACTCAGTTTTTTGAGTGCTTTTCATATAAATTTTACTACACGTTCAATCACTTGTGTTGTGAAAACAACACATTAAGTTCCTTGAATTTAATTTTCATTAAATTATTTTTATGAAGAAAGGAATTTTACAACATGAAATTAATTAAAATTTATTGATAATTTTTCATTCTTGACTTGTATTTTACCTTGGTAGATCGAAATTTGCTTTGAATGAATGATTACCTATTTTAATTGATTTGCATGTTCTTCCTTACTTCTGTTTTTCGTACTTTTTGTCAAAAATTATTCTTGAAATCCGTAGTACATTTTTTTTTGTTTTCCTGTTTTTGTCTTTCTTTTTCTTGTTGACCTTTTTCAGCACTTTTTCAAGGACAAATGTAAACATATGTAAACATAATCATTAATTCAAAGCAAATTAATTTATTCGCCAACGCACGGTAAGATTTTGCGATACATCCGGCAATTACTGCATTCAATATAGCTCGAGTGTGATTATATTGTATCAAATATTTTTACCGGATCGTCGTTTTCTAGTTAACAGTTTTCCACCTTCGAAAGGTTTTATTGTCTTATAAATAAATGATTCTTTGATTTCGATTTCAGAAAAGTGACGAAAAATTTTGAATTTTCTTATATTAGGATTATTTTCACAAAATTTACAGATGAATTTGCGACGTTCCAAAACGTTTAATGATATATTTTCTAGTTATTATCAACTTATTGAACTAATCTCTAGCCAAATAAATTTGCGGATAGTACCGTTACTTTTTTTTTAATTTTGTTCTTATATAATATTTTGTTTTGTTATAATTAAATTTAAAAAATTAGGATTTTAAAATTGTTTTATAGAATATTGCCACAGAAATTTTTTAAGCCAAAAAGTATTATTGTGCATACTTGAAGTCCAAGTTATGTTTTATAAACATAAGATTTAATGCTTTATCACTCTTAAGAGTGCGTTAAGAATAGTAAATTAAATTTTCTTGAATTAGGTTTTTAATGCTTGCGTATGTACTTTTGTATTTTGGTTGTTAATTATAATTTATTTTCTTAAAAATTGCCACCACAAGATATTCGCTTTAAATATTTGCATTCATTTTAGCAAATGCAAAAAAGCAAATATAAACAAATAATTCGCAAATTTCGTATTTTCAACGTTTGTTAAAATTTATTTTTGTTAATAGTTCCCAGATGATATTGATACTGCCATCAGTAAATATTCGCCTTTAATACACTCACAATATTCTGTACGTAAAATTAACTGAAATGTAATATAAAATAAATGAATATTCAGTTAAAAACCGGTCTACTTATTGTTCATTTAATTTTAACGAATTCCATAAAAACAAATGAATTTTCAGTTATTTTATTAAAATTAACTATCAAAAATTAACTGACAAATTCCGTAAAAACAAATGAATTTTCAGTTATTTTATGTAATTCAGTATTTTTATATAATACAGGCTTAAGTGACAAAGAGTATACCCAGTCTGTCTCCGGACTGGTGGGTGACTTCTTTGATCACTTGGGTGATATGGTTGATGAGGACGTGCTTCTGGAATCTGACCAGGACGACGTCAGCATCACGGTGGTCGCCAGCATGGATCATGGTGAAGGTTCTTCAAGTTGACCTCCACCATTCTAAAGCAGCATCTGCTGCATTGCTCCTCCGGGTGGTAGAAAGAGGGGAGGAGCTCTTGATGGTCCAAGAACCCTGGATTCATAAGGATCGGGTTTGCGGACTTAATCTCAAAGGCTACAAGCTATTGTTTGCGATAGGTACAGGAAACATAAGATCTTCATTATTTCAGATTACAGTGCTGAAGACACCACAACAGTTGCTCTCGAGACACGGGACGGTATAGTCTGGATCAAGAATGATAGAAGAAAGATTACGACAACACGAATCAAAAATTGAATTTTCTGCGCAGGTGGGTTAAATGACGTCACGAAACATACACGAATAGGTAACTCTAGCTTGGGTTAAGCTACGTCATCTAACGGGAAAACATGCGCATGGCGTAATCTCTTTTTATATCATTCTTGGTCTGGATGGTCTCGGGATATATGGCGCATGACCACGGACAGGACCCACCCAATCGGCTCATCCGTGATGCAGTAATGAGGGCAGCAGGCACTGGAACTCCGGTCATAATATGTGCCGATGCCAATGCGCACCACACTATCTGGGGTAGCACGAACACGAATGTAAGAGGTGAGTCACTATTCTCCTTTATAATTAATTATAATTTAGGAATAGTAAATAGGGGCCGTGAGCCTACGTTTGTTGTTGCAAATAGGTGTGAAGTTCTTGATGTCACGCTGATTAGCATTGATCACATTGATATGATCGAAAACTGGATGGTCTCCAATGATTGTTCACTTTCTGATCATAGATACGTGGAATATAGGTTGGCGATTAGGTCTATGGGATCGAGTGCTATAATGAATAGGAAACGAACGAATTGGGAGATTCATTCCTTCTCTCTGGTTCGGACTCTATCTGATCCTCCACGGGTCGGTGATATCGAGGGGATCGATGCGGCAGTGTGTCTACTTAAAGACAATGGTGCATAGGGGTAGGGATCGTCCACCGTGGTGGGATCCTTATATTGCGCAGACAAGAAAAGACTGTCGTAGGCTGTTCAACATGGCCAAGCGTCATGGTAATGGTCTTCATTGAATAGATTCAGAAACTTGGTAATATCGGCGAAAAGGAATGCTTGGAGGAACTTCTGTAGCGGCGTGGAGGCATGATCTGAGACAAACCGTTTACGTAGAACAATGACTTCGAGCACGGTTGTCCCGACCTATGTCTGAAAATCGGATGGTTGCTGGACTACGACTAGTCAGGAAACACTCGAGGTGTTAATTGACACTCACTTTTCTGGAAACTCCCAAGGGAGCTTGCGGGTACAGGTTTGTGAATCGATGCCCGGTCCTATGTCCATCTCAATGAACTACGATAGGATTAAATGGGCTGTCGACAGCTTTGGCCCTTATAAATCTCCGGGTATGGATGGTATAACTCCGGCGGACCTGCAGAGGAATTCGACTCTGATTATCCCCTGGCTGATGGCTATATACAGGGGATGCGTTAAATTTTCGTATGTACCTGTTAGCTGGACCTTGTGTAGAGTGGTCTTTTTCCCTAAGGGAGGGAAGACTTCTCACACTGAAGCGAAGGACTATAGACCGATTAGTCTTGCATCCTTTTTTCTCAAGACTCTTGAAAGAGTTATCGACATTCACTTGAGGATGACCATCCCAAGGTGTTTACTCTCCACCTCTCAGCATGCCTATAAAGGGTAGGTCTGTTAAGACAGTTCACCACTCACTAGTTGGAACTATTGAGAGATCACTCGAATTTAAGGAGTGTGCTCTGGTGGCCTTTCTCGACATTGAATGGGCCTTCAACAACGTCAACCTGGATTTTATTGTTGCATCCATTAGGAGTCTGGAGGTTGATGATGGCATATGTAGATTTGTAGATAATCTACTAAGGAATAGGGTCATTTGTTTTACGATAGGTAAAACCAGCGTTCAGAGACTGGTAAACAGGGGTACTCCCCAAGGGGGAATATTATCTCCACTATTGTGGAATCTGACTTGAATACCACGTTGACGAAGATGGATGACATGAGGATTAAAACTGTGGCGTATGCTGACGATGTTGCAGTGAACATCACGGGGAAGCATTTGAATATAATGTCTCAGTGTATGAAGACTGCATTAAAGGTACTTAGCACCTGGAGCATATCATGCGGATTAGGTGTTAATCCGTCTAAGACGGAACTGGTACTCTTCACGAGGAAGTATAGGACCGAGGTCATGAGACTTCCGAGGCTCAATGGGACTGAACTTAAGTTCTCTCATAGCGCCAAGTATCTGGGATTAATCTTGGAAAGCAAGCTGTCGTGGGGGCTGAACATCCGGACGAGGATGGAAAGGGCAATTGTTGCTTTATATGCGTGCAGAGGTGCAATTGGCAGGAACTGGGGCATGGGCCCGACGTGTGTCAATTAGATCTTTGAGGCTGTAGTGAAGCCGACTCTGAATTATGGTGTTGTTGTTTGGTGGCATGCGCTGGACAAGGGCAGGTACCTTGCGATGCTTGAGAAGGTACAAAGACTTGTCGCATTGATGATCACTTGATCAATGCGCTCCACTCCCACTCGGGTGCTTTTTTTTTTTTTTTTTTTTTTTTTTGTTGGGACCAGCACTCAGGGGATGACCCCTACTAATGCAATGCATTGTGTTGGAACTAGGAAAATAGGTTATGGGAAGGAGGAAAGAGGGAGAAGTGTTTGTGAACATTTGACTTGAACTTTTTCATGTTGTAAATGAGAGGGAAGACTTCAGCAGGAAGGTTATTCCACATACGAACAGTCCGGCCAAAAAACGAATTTTCCCTGTAATGCGTTGTACGATTCACCGGCCAATCGACCACAAAAGGATGTGCTCTTGAGGAAAAACGTGTATTACGAACAAAGCTATGGGTTTCGGGAACCAAATCCCTAATTTCATCAGAACACATCCCGTTGTACTAACGAAAAAATAGGCAAGTACAACCCACATTGCGACGGTGCTCAAGGGAGTCAATAGAATTGGATACCCTACTGTCGCCAATGAGAACCTTCGCCCTCTCCTGCACGCGGTCGAGAAGCTCCAAAATAGACTTTGAAGCACCGGCCCACACATGAGAGTTGTATTCCATTCGCGGTCGGATATAGGTGGTATAAATAGTAAGGAGATCAGATGGAGTGAAGTATATCTTACACCGTCTCAAAAAACCGAGGCACTTGAATGCTTCTTTCGACACCTTGAATATATGTTCTGTCCATCGGACATCACATTGTATCCTCATGCCCAGAACATCAAGAGATTCTGTTTCCTCAATATTTATACCACCCATACATACAGATGAGGCACCTTGATCCGTCGCGCGTTTATGCGTTAGAACGCAACATTGGGTCTTTCGGGCATTAAATTCGACCCTATTCACACGACCCCATTCTGAGATTATGTCTAGATCACGGCCAAGCGTATCATTCATGTTCTGTCTCATAGCACAAACATCGGACACGCCTGGTCTGTAACCAAATGAATACGAATGGCAAAGGTTGCTGTCATCTGCAAAAGAATAGATAGGGTTGGAAGTTTGACATAAGAGGTCATTTAGAAAAATAAGAAATAGAGTAGGAGAAAGAACGGAGCCTTGCGGTACCCCTGAATAAATCTTGAACTCGTTTGATGAAACCCCATCTATAACAACCCCTATAGTGCGATCTCTGAGAAAGCTCGATATAAATTGAGAGAAATTATCACCGACACCAAATGCAACAAGTTTAGACAAGAGTGCACCACGCCAGACTCTGTCAAACGCCTTGGAAATATCTAAAGCAATTACCTTTCTTTCGCCAAAATGGTGAATGGAACGACACCATTTTTCTGATAACCGGGCCAGTAGGTCTCCAGTAGAACGACCTCTACGAAAGCCATACTGGCGGTCGCTTAGTATGTAATTTGACTCTAAAAATTTTACAAGATGGTGATTTACCATACTCTCCATAACTTTGGAAAGTGCCGAACAAATTGCAATTGGGCGGTAATTTTCAGGGTTATTAGCCACTCCTTTTTTAGGAATTAGCGTTACATTAGCAACTTTCCAGCAGACGGGAAATTCACCAGCATGGTATAGAGTGCTGAAAAGATTTGCTAAGGGACGAGCTAGCGTCGAAGAGCACTGCTTCAAGACCAGTGCATGTATACCATCCGGGCCAGGAGACTTGTTTATGTCGAGATCCGCAAGAACCTTTTTAACAGCTCGAGCCCGAAAAAATATTTTAGGCATAGTTACGGATACTTTTTCGAGTTCGGGTAGTGGTTGATTGCTATCTGGTAAGTTAAAATTATTTGCAAATAATTCGGCAAAACAATTAGCCTTATCAACCAGGTTCGTGAATGTTTGGCCATCCTTTAAAAGAGTTGGTATTGAAGAACTAGCATTAACCCTTACTCTTTTAACGAATGACCAGAAGCTTTTACTGCCCCGGGGAGCAGTAAGAACTTCAGCACGAAGACGTTGCTCGTGAAGAGTTTTTTCCCGTCTTAGCACTTTGGCACACGACGACCTTGCCATTTTGCGTAGCAATTCAGTATCAGCGGTTTTATTGACACGCCAATTTCTGAATGCTTCCTCTCTGGATCTGACTGCTGATTTGCACGTCTGATTAAACCAAGATTTGGACAATTCTCAAGAATCTTCGATATTGAGTCGGAAAGGGAGTCGAAGCGCGATAATGTGATATCCCTTCCCGCGTTTGGACTTCTGTAAAGAAACCCGAAATGCAAAAAGTGCGTATTGATTTTGAATTTAACCCAAAGGCAGTTAAATTCCGCATCAAACATACACTGCTTAACTGGCTCCCGGTGGAAATCACAGCCAGACAGATGGCTCAATGCTCGGCGTCACGGTTGAACGCGGCACACGGCTGGTCGAACCGTGGCTATGGCCACTCCAGGATAATTGAATGCTCGATTGTCCCTGAGGGAGTGGACTACTGCACCCCGGAGCCTTTCTTTGGTGCGAGGTACACGACACATACAGCGCAACAAAATGCGCTGTCGGTCATGCGTGCCTTCCACGGACCAGCCCTGGGGGTATACACTGATGCTTCAAGGAAGGGGGAAAGAGTCGGCGGAGGTTTCTATATAGAGGAACTGGGCGTTAAAGTCTCCTTTCGCCTGCCGGATGGATGTAGTGTCCTGCAGGCGGAAATCTCGGCTATAAAGCGGGCAGCCCACTGGCTAAAGTATTATCGTGTATCGGGAGATATACGTATATTGACTGATAGCAAGGCTGCCATTTCCTCGCTTGCGGGTGTCTACACGACATATAGGTTAACTGTGGAATGCCGGATGTCTTTAAATGAGATAGCTGAGAATTTAGGGTTAACGCTTATATGGATACCAGGGCACTCAGACTGCCCGGGAAACCAGATAGCAGATGAGCTGGCCAAGGAAGGTGGTCGCTTGGATGACACATTCATTGATCAATTCATTGGCCTTCCAATGGCTCACTGTAAGTCACTCATTCTGCGTGAGCATTATTTTCAGGGCACTATGGCGTGGCTATTATGAACGGAGAACAAAATCTCTACTTAGGTTCAATAGGGACCAAATCATGGTGTCGGTCATGACTGGACACTGGCCTGTTGGGACTCATGCTAGAAGAATGGGTCTGGAATTTAATGACTCCTGCAGAAGTTGTCACGATGAGGAGGAAGAGGAGACTGTGCCCTGGGCTACGGGGCATCAGGGAAAAATACCTAGGAGATCCGGGGTTTTTCTGCTTGGAGGATCTATCTAAAATAGAACTAAGATTGCTTCTTCTCTTCATTAGGAAGACGAATTGGCTCAACTCTGCAGTGACGCCATCCGAGTAACTGCTATTTGGGATGGGCATTGGCGCTGGGTATCACAAAGGGACCGCTGAAGGACCCAAGTGAGCTGTCTCTCGATGGCTGCCCATGGAACCTAACCTAACCTATATAATACAGGTTTTACTCGAATTTCTAAAAAATACCTACCAGACACCTGTCCGCCTGTTATTCTAATGAGAGAGAGAGAGAATATTTAGTTTTACACATGTTTGTTTTACTTACTGACCACTTTGTTTACAGAAGAACTTTCAATTATAAGACACCAGCAGCATGCCCGATATGGTTTTCGTATTAATTCTACTTTAAAAATTTTATGTATTAAACTAAATAATTTTAACAAATAGAATATGGGAATTTTCTACACAAAACAAGCAAATCGTTTTTCACTTTTATGTTTTGCCACAAATATATAAATAGATAACTGAAAATTTTTTTTTGGTAGTTAAATTTTATAAAATAACTTAAAATTCATTTGTTTTTACGGAATTTGTCGGTTATTTTTTTGATAGTTAAATTATATAAAAAACTGAAAATTCACCTGCTTTTACGGAATTTGCGGTTAATTTGTTATGGAATTCGCGGTTAATTTGTTATGGAATTCGCGGTTGAATTTTTGACAGTAAAAATTAAATTAACTTTTCGTTGAAATAAAATTCAAAATAAGTAGGTCGGTTTTAAGTAAATTTACAGTTATTTTAAATTTCATTTTCATTTAATTTTACATATGGAATACTTTTACTTAATCAACTGACAATAGCTGTGTTCATTTACTAAAAATTGTTACGAATTTGTAACAATTGTTACTGGAAAGTGTTCATTAGCCCAAACAATTTGCAAGTTGAGAGCGTCAAAAGAGAGAAAAAAATTGAGAGAGAAAAAATTCTTGCAAATTTTACTGGTAAAATTTTTACTTACAAGAAAAACTTTTCCAAAAGAAGTTTTAAATAAGGATATTTTGCAAAATTTATAAGATAATTTTGATTTTTAAAGGTTATAAAAATATTTATGCGATAAGAAATCATACTTTTGTTTAACTTAGGACAGATGTTTCGATATTTTTATTGCTAAATAAAATAACGAACTTGCTAATAAAATCCCTTATGTATTTTGTTTTGCTTTTAACCGATCAGGTGTTGTTATTAGTACTGTGAGTATAATGGTTACCTAGATACCCGATACTTAGCACTATTGCAGTATAATACCCCATTAGTTAAAAAATTTGTTTACAAATTAAATTATTTGCAAAATTTAAGATTCTTATTAATTATAAAATAATTTGAGATATTCTCATTGTTTACTTTATGGCCGTCTTGTTTATTATGAAACAAACACCAAAGAAATGCATTTGGACCAAAAAAACGGCCATAACGTAGATAATGACAATATCTAAAATTATTTTATAATTAACAATAATTAAACCCGCTACCTCGTTACTTTTCTTTCGTGGTCATATTTAAATGCTAAAGTTTTTGTTTTTAAGTTTTAAAAATTATTAGCAACGTTATGAAAAAGTAAAACAAAGACATTTAATTTCCCGCATTTCACCATTTTTTTATATTTTTTCTCATTGAAATAGAAAAAAAAAACAGTATTGTAGTGAAAACCCATATTTGAGAACGTATATTGCAAAGAATGGAGATAAATGTTTTGTTAACAAAGTACCAAAAATAGGTACAATTTAAATGTTTGAATTTCGAAAAAGAAACATATTTGTATTTTTTTTGGATAAGTTCCGAATGTAAAACAGTTTTTAATTTTATGTTTACTGGCTTTAATTGAAAAATGTATGGTTTAATTTTAATTTTTGTTCAGAACAAAATGAACTGCGATGCCACTTTTTTTCTACTTGTTGAATTGAGCTGCCAAATAATATAGTACTACAGTGCAACAATTGTTTTTTTGCTGAATAATTAAATAAAAAAATAAATATAATTAAAAATTTTTATTATCAAAGTTGTTTTTGGGAATACAAATATTTATTAAAAGATTTTGTTTGTTGTGCTTAATTCCCTTTTTTTTAATAATTGATAAAAAAATACTGAAATTTATTGTTGGAGGATAAGCTGTTCCTATGCGCATTTCACTGGTTGCTTAGGCCAGATCGTCAGGAAACGTTCTCCTAAATAATTTTAGAAAAGCCAAAGCTATCAGCAAACAAAACTACAGAAGGAATGAGAATTACCTACAATACCCTCAAAAAGTTTTATTTGCAACGATATCAAAGCTTAAACAAAATACCAAACAATAAAACAGTGATGAGTTTTTATCTTTTCTTACATTTCTTACAAAATCTTTTAATAATTAAAAATAAAAAATCACTTTCCTTTTTTCGTCCATTTTCTTAACACACTTTTAGAAAACAATTCAATATAAGTAGTTTTCAAGTTGTGCTGGCAGTTTGTACAATTCTTTACATCTGTAATCATATGGTACATTTGTTTTTCCGGGCAAATTTTCCGAAATAGGTGAATCGCTCTGAAAAACACTCTCAGTAAAAAATTATTCTTTAGACAAAATATTAATCGGAACGCATGGATGAATCTACGGTTCTTTTAGGAGTTACTAGGTTAGCGAATTTACTCGTTTTTGCGCTATTTATCTCCTAAACATTCGAAACATCCAAAAATTCCATCTTACCTAGCATTTACACATGAAAGTAGTTTCTTGCGAGTCGCCAAGCACTAAATTTGTTTACTAACACACACACAATTATTGTACTATTAGGCAATTTCTTCGATTTTTAGTGGATAGATTTAGCAGGAGACCAGCATCCGCTTCAAATTGTAACCTTATAACTCACGGCGTTAAGGCTGTGCGAAGATGAATGAATTTCTTTGGTGTTTGTCAGCCCATAACGTTAAAATTTTATATTCCTATATACATAGGTTATACATAGATTGTTAAATTAAATATTTTGTTTTGCCTTACAAATACTTTTATTGTTAACAAAGGTTTTTTTTTATCTTTTATTATTGATGAAAACCCGAATTATCTTTTACCTCCGAAATAAAAAAAATCCAATTCATGATTCATTTTATTTTTGTATCCAACATAAACAAATGTAAATTAATAAAATCACATTATTTCTACCGTAATGTATAACATTTTCCTAAGTCTTAGGATAATTAATGGGTACTCAGATATTGCTGAATATTCGTCACTACTTTAAGTTGCAAATTTTGGCTTGCAAAGTGTTCATTTATTTTTTAGTATTTTTGAGAGCAGTTTCTTTAAATTCCTACTTACTCTCTCTTTGAAAGTTTCTGCTAGTAAAGTAAATGAACACACCTAATATTAAATGCAACCGAAAGTCCGTATTAGTGTGCACTTACATAGTTTTTTTTTAATAAATGTTAGAACCAGTTAAAAATAAATTTGCTTGAAATTTTAAATATTTAGTTATTTAAAAATGACTAAACGGAATACTTCTTGAATAACCTACAGTCCGTTACTGTTATAATATTGTGAGTGTATCTGCTTAGAATTTAGCTAAGTATTTTGTAGGGGTGCAGTCCCTACAAAATATTGCAATCCTACAAGTAATCTTTTTTCAAAAGTATGTATGTAGTTTTTTAAATGTAACATGATAATGAAAGGATATGAAGAAACAGATTTTCCCAATGTGGGCGAAATTTCTTAGGTCTTTATTTCTGTCTTCGAAAGCTTTTTCTGATATCAGAACTATTTTAAACGAAATGTGTTTGACAACATCTGCACCATGTACTAAAATTTTATGGATACAAATAAACAAAAATAGTTGCTGTTCGGAATGCATACAGCCATTATGCGTAAAATCACGGTGAAACGATAAATTAGTGAATAGCTTACACTAGTTCTTTGAGCAGCTAATTTTGTTTATTGGAAAATTTGTTTGGCTGTGCTGTCATTATTAGTTGTGCCGGATCCAGGTATTGGGATATCCACTAGTATAGCCAGACTTTATACTCAGATTGGTGTGTATCTTAGATTTTTTTTATCCACAATCGCTTTATTACAACTGTCAAATTGTATATATATGAATTGAACTTATCAAGGCTATATGGAGAATACAAGAAAATCCACGCATGTAAAGTTGATAATCCACATTCACATAAATTTTCTTTGAAGTGCAAATTTCCGATAGTTTTTAGGTTTTTCATGTTTTTGGCGGTACATCACAAATTCCAAATTTTTGAGAAGATTTTTCTGCTACAACACTAAATAAATAACTTCCCACCTATCATGATCCAAACATTATTTGTACCGGTTTTGACCACTATATTGAATAAAGGTTCTATTAGTTTATTAAGAGCAACATGAAAAAAATAACCGAAACTCTTGTGTACATGTGATTTTGCCTCTCTTTCTAACTAATTAATTCCACTCGACTACGGAACATGTATCTGTACTGCATACTACGCTGCTTTATATTAGTTAGTGATCGTGTAAATAATGGTTAACACTAACTTGTTATTCATAACGTAAATAGAGGTTAGCACAAACTAGTTATACATAGCGTAAAAATTGGTTAGTACTAACCTTTATAAAATAATGTTTTTTTTATTTTTGTTTTAAAATAGTTTTTATTAAATAAGTATAATCAAGCAGGCTTCATTAAAGTATATAATAGTTGTGGTTGCAGGACCACGTAACGTCACTTCTGTGGCTGTTCTTTAGTTCCTTTCTTACATGGGTCTGTAAAGAAATATTATTTTGTTAACAATTTGTGACTAAAAAGCCAAATACATACATGCATATATACTTGAAAAGTCATCAGGATTTTAAATATTTGGTATAATTTTGTCCTTAATTATCACCACCAAATCTTTAACGAGTATCCCGGCCAAAGCAACCACCCGCATGACCGCTACCTGTTGGAAGACCACTTCTTTTAACACGACTGTTTCGTACATGACCTGTTATTTCCAGAAAATTTACCACCACGTTTTCTGGAGCCGCCATCAGTACGCCCTCCTTTACTTTAATATGCAACGTAGTTGCAGAGGAGATAAGCGAATTAATTTTTTAACTTAACATGGCAAATAACTTTTGTAATGTTTAATTTAAACCACAGAACTAACATTTAAACAATAAAATTTTTTTACAAGAATCGACAGGCCACGCGGGAGAAAAAATTATATTAAAAAATTGGCATTATTCAGGTTGTGTTATTTGTTCAACTCTAACATATGTGTTAGTAAATTGTATTTTTTTTGGGGTTTTGGTTATGCATTTCTTGTAGGATGGTTTATTCTCATATCTGCTCACATCAATATTTTAACAGAATTAAACGAAACAATAAAAATTTAAAAAAATTAAAACAGCACTCTAATGGCATAATAGAAGATTTTATATGTTTCTGTATTATGGGTTGCTTTTGATTTCTCCAACATCTACGATAAATGAAAGAATTTTTTCCAAGTCAAAACTAAAGAAAAGAATCGCTTAAATCCTAAACATTTAAACCAAATTATTTGCTTAAAAGATTATTTTATAAGATATCCCTAAACTTTTAAAAAACTCTAATAAAATGATCTTACAGCTTATTTTTTAATTATTTCGTATTAATTAAAAAATATTTATAAACAATTTTTTTGTTTGCTCTTTTTAGTTCAAGAATGGTTTGTTAAGTAATTGCTTTTTACTAATAAACTGCAAATTCTAAATTATTTATGAATTTTTCAAAGTTGCACCCAAGTGGAATCGATCGGCTCACCAAATCATGGTTATGTTATGATGTTAAATTTCAAATTAGTTATTTGTGCCGAATATTATCGACATGAGATTTTTTTTTTCTTAAAAGGATTTAGGGACGGTCGCTTAATATCAAATGAATTTTTTTTAAAAGATAGTTAAAGCTTTTAACGGATGGAAGCTTTGGTCAAATGTGAATCAATTCCAAAAAAAATTAATTTGGAGTAAAATATTTTTGAGGCGAATTGAAAATAAATACGAACATAATTCGGTGATTTATGAACACAAGGCAAGCTATACTATTACATTTTGCGATTTCATGCGTTGTATGAATTTTACTTATGTTGTTGTTAATGTTGTTATATTCTCTTCAGTGTGTGTGTGCACACGGACATAATAAAAGTGAAAAGAGAAAACAACGGTCGCAGCCCTAAAGCAATTAATTATCAAAAATTTTCATCCAATTTTGGAAATTTTACATCACAAGACTCTATATTAACTTTAAAAATTAGAGTTGTTTTTTTTCGTCCTTGTCCTTACAGAATCTCAAAGATATAAATATTTAAACTCGAGGGTTTAAGTTTTAAGATGTTTTTTTTATTTATTCAAATATTTCCAATATTTCGAAATTCTTTGAATATCGTCATAGTTGTTGGTATATTGATAATGTTCAGCAACTCCAACATATAGCATCGTTTGTAATTTTGTTTTTGTTGTAATATTTGTACATCATCAAATGGGCACAATGGGCTGATAATGTAGTATTTTGTGACGAAACATTTAAATTACGTTGATCGAATTTATGGCTTGATATTTTTAGTAGTCCCAACATACACTTTATTGCAATTTTCATCATTCCTCCCGTTGCATGGTATCTTATTTGCGACATTGGCTTTCTCCAATAAGTCCACTTTATCTTTGGGATTGCTAAATAATCCAAATTGTAGCATGTTATATGAGCCATTTTATATTTTTCGGCGTTATGTAGTCTAGACTTTTCAATTCTTACGAAAAGTTCTGGAAGATATGTAAACGATTTTGTTGGGGATTCATTATTTTCACATTTAAATATCTTTTGTTTTTTAAAATCTTTTATAAGTTTTGTTGCCAATTTTGCCGGAAAATTGTCATTATGTAACATTATGTAACAAGGTTTATCTTTTTTATGTTGTCATTATAAAATTCCTCATCGCTAAGGTTTGTAACTCTCCTTATTATGTTTCAGGCCGTATTTATTGTTATTATTTTTGAATGGTTCGAATAAAAATGAATTATCTTACCAGACGCCGTTGGTTTTTGCTACCAACCTATTTTATTTTCCTTATTTTGCCGTACTACTAAGGTATCTAGATATGAAAGTCTGCCGTCAATTTCTTTTTCCACTGTAAATTTAATATTACGATGAAATTTGTTCAATCTATTAATTATTTCCTCTATTTGAATTTCTGGGCCTATACTAAATAGATCATTTCCATATTTTCTCAATACTTCTGGATTCTGTGCAAACTTTTCTATACAAGCGTCCAGTAGTTTTTCCATAACGATATCTGCAACTATCGGCGATGCTGTTGAGGGCCTACCCCCTTCTTTTGAGAGAAAATTTTATCGTTATATTTAAAATTTAATTATGTTCAAAAATTTGATCTTTAACATATCAGTGAGGATTGTGATTTCATTCCACATTTCTTCAATTATTCTTAATGAAAATGAAAATGTCGATGATCTATATGATGTATTTTTAATTGAGAGTATGTACAAGTATTTTGTCGCTAAACGAAATTTTGAAATTTGAATTAATCGGAACTAGATGTGCCATTTCTTCCACTGTCTATTATTGTCATTTTCCAAGAAATAAAACTCTTTATTTTATCTTCTTGTCCAAAATTATCTTTTAAATACTCAATTTTTTTTACATTTTTATACTGAGCATTTTAAATATTTAAAAAAAAATATTTTAATAATGATAAATTTTCTTCATGAAAATTGAAAGTTATGAAGGGACTTTTTTTGGCGTGTAGGAAAAATCGGATTTATTTTAAATGCGTAGGTATTTTGGTCCTATGTGTACAAATTTAAACTTTAACTTCAATATAATTATCTGTTTAAGTTCGGGTTAAAGTGATTTTCAGAAGGTTTCCTATATGGTACCGTTAAATACTGCCATAATAATAAAATTATATTAAACATTTAAAGATTTTGACAAGGCATTTGACATCTTAAGCCACTATGACATATGGATGGCACCACAATGCAAAGGAGTTCCCAGCAAGTTGATAGAGCTTATCAAAGGTCTTTACGGAAGTGTCACATGTTGTATACTCTATGAAGGACAGTTAAGAAACACAAAAACGTTCAATAATGGAATACAACAAGGTTATTTCCTTTTTAATTTTGTCCTTGATGCAGTAATGCATAAAGTCACAAGCCAAAGAGTGAAAAACATGAGGTTTGCAAGGTCGATTAGATAACCTGGACTACGCTGATGATATCTGCATACGTACGCAATCATTTTATGACATGCAGGCAAAGTTCTCATTAGTGCATGAAGTCTTAAGATTAATATTGGCCATCAACGGTATTCAACAATCGTTTATGGTCAGAAACAAATCAGCAATCCGCCTACGTTATGTACAAAACAAGTTATAGACTGGAGCCATCAAGGCAGTCGGCGCATAGAATGATCATTGCAGACCTAGAAACGCTAAATAATAATTCAAATGTCCAAACTCACCTAAAATGGATTGAAATAAAATATTCGCGTCATTGCGAATATTGCAATCAACATGTTACTGCCCTTTTCTCCTTGCAGGAGTTAAAGCAACCAATATATATACATATATATAATACCTAATAGTAGTTTGTGCTGAAATTTCGATACTATTGGTTTTTGTATTTCAGCTAAGCCAAGTTATAAACGACATCGTTTCCCTTTCATAATTTGCAAAACGTTGGATGGTATAATGTGTTTGAATGTTTTGTAAATTTTCAACCACTTTGATTCCCATTATAAATAAATATGTCCACAGCAAAAAAAAATTATTTCAATTAAAAAATTTGTGATATTTATTAAATTTGCACCAGTAAATAAATTAATAGTATATTTTTTGATTTTAACAAAATTTTCTGCATTTATGTTGTTGATATATGTTAACGTTTATTTCACTTGATTAAATTTTTATTTACAACTGATTTTATTTTAGATTAATGGTTTAATTGAAAACAATTTGCGAGAATTTTTTCTGTGTATTTAAATTCGAATTTCAATGCACTTTTGATTTTTCAACAAATATTTTTTCTAAATTCAAATAAATACTTGTGTTTTTTGAACTTAAAATAAATGTGCACAATTTTCAAATCAAAATAATATTAAGAAAATGGACAAGTAGCAATAGTTATTATTATTATTCATGTGTTATATGTATTATACTTTCAAAAGATGTGATAATATAAATTTTATTTTTTGTTTTTATTTTACAAGCTTGTCGCTTGTCTTTACACAATTTATTTGATTTAAAAGCTAGTCGCGAGATTTAAGTACTAGTATTTACTTCGTTTGAAAACATTAATAGTTAAAATCAATCACATCAAGTTATATAATTTACTTGTTTGTCTACACAAGTAAATCTCGCGACAAGCTTTTATATAATATAAATTTAGTAATCCGTTATAAGTTGATAGTAAAAGTTTAAAAGTAAAATTTTCTTTTTTTCTTTTTAGAGCATTTAAATAAAAGCTTTTTTTTTAAAAATGTTTCGTACTATTCATTTATATTTTTCTTTTGAGCGCATTTCAATTAAAGCTTGTTTTTTAAAAAGGTTATTTACTTTTAATTTATATTAAAACTAGCATTCGTATTCTCATGAGTCCTTTCATTTGATACCCATATTGAAGGCAAGCATTAAAAACTTAGTCCGCCATATATGATTTAGAGTGATGTCACTTCATTTTTCGACTTATTCTCATCAAGCCCTCCCATTTGATACTCATATTGTAGGAATGGATTAAAAATAATTAGTCTACCATCTTGGGTGTCTTATCATGTTAGATTTAGAATAACGTTACACAGTTAACCATGCATCGTCATCTTAACTGAACGTGTTTAAAAATGTCAACTCAATCGGTTCGAGGTATCTGCTTCAAAATTGAGGTGCACGATTTCACCGAACAAACATACATTGCAAGTTAAATTAAAGATTTTAAAATACGTTCATAAGTAGTTTCTTAGAAACTAATTTTTTTTTATATTTTAAGTGTTTTTTCCACACTTATTTCGTGCTGTAAAACTTTACTAAGCTTTTATAAATAAAGCGAATAAAGAAAATCTCAAAATGCAGTTTCTTTCTTTAGTCCATCCTCTTAAATTACCAGTAGTCGTGGGATTTTAAAATAAATCATTTGCGGACTTATAGGCTTTTTTGGACTTAGCTCAATTGTTCTTTGAAATTTCATTATTTTAGTAGGGACTTTTTTATTTTCCTTAAATATGTTTTCTTTTATATCTGGAATTTAATATAAGGAATTGCTCCTTATGAAGCATAATTCGTTACAGCGGCGTTCGCTGTAACTAAAAAAGCTCAATAAAACTATTAAAAAAGTAAATGTATTTGGTATTTACAAGAATTTAGTTATTTTATTGGTGTTGATGGACAAAAAGTTTATTGGTTAACAATAAATAACAACAAGAATTATTAGTTTAAAGAAAAATAAATAATAAAAAAAAGATATATTTTTGCTTAAAATTATACGATTTGTTGATTTCAATAGTGTATTTATTTTAAGCGGAAGCTTCTTATGTTAAAAAAATAGGTACAGAATATTTAGAAAAACAAATCATAGATGAGGTAGATCATCATAAAAACGGTGATGGTCCTTGGGTAAAGTCAGTTTTGAAAATTGCAGGTCTTCATATTTTCTTGCTTTCCTTCTTTCGTTATAGAGTGGTTCCAAGCTCGAAAAATAAATAGGCTTTATATTTTTATTATTTTCTGTGGTAAATTTTTCCACAAAAGAAGCCAGGGTTGTCAGATTTATTTTGATATTTTTTGCCAAATTCAAAGTCAAAAATCGCCAAGGCCTTTTTTGCGTTTTTGACAACATAAAATTTATTTAAAAAATTTTTCCAATGTTTTCTATAAATCCTAAAAAAAATATTTCTTCTGAATCGCTAAAATTCTCCAAAAATGGGACAAAGTCGCCTTGATATATATTTTTTTGAATAAAAGTAAAATGATTGGTGAACACAGAATAGCTTACAATAATCTAATTAGAGCAGCAAAAGGTTTTTTTGTGTTTAGTATTAAACATATATTGGATATATATCTAAAAATTGGATCTATATCACCAGCAAGGCAATTCTTACTGTTTTTTTTAACAATATATATTCAAAATATCGTGTGAAGGTACAAAAAGTGCTATTTACATTCATAAAATTTATAACTCGTAACAACGTATCAAGAAGTTCGTATTGCACTCTTTTTTGAAGTCGAGTTTTTAAAGAGTAAATTATTAAAAAGAACTATTTCAACACAGACATTAGCAGTTGAAATTAAATGCATATAAAGACAGTCAAAGCAAGTTCTTTAAAATGGTACATACCGAACGTATCCTTATAGCTATAAACTTTATGCAAAACCTTATTTATAATAGATGGAATACCATCGTTGATATAATCTTTCTAAATAACAAACGGTAAATTTGTCCAACAGTCTCAAAACAAATTTATAGCTTATCAAATGGCCAACAAAATCGCCTTATATTTTATAAGCCGCCAAGAAATCGCCAAATCGAAAATTAGGTCGCCAATAAACTTGACAACCCTGATTGTATTATAAAAATGTGTAAAGCAATGTGGCAATGAGTAAAAGAAATAAGTATATTATAATTGCATAACTTGTACAACACATAAGTATTGTTGTTTCTTTTCAACCAGTTGTTTGGTAAACAAGTGGCCGACTGATTGAAAAGACCCAAGTGAACGATTGAACGAAATTGAACGATGCAACTGACCGGCCGGTCATCGTTTATCTGACTGATCCGTTCAATTGACGCAGTTCGTTCCTGACCGACACAACTCACTAGCAACTCAACTTTAGTTCAGTTGTCATCAGTAATCGACCCATTAATTTGCACTAAGGACGAAGTCTATGTAAATGGTAAGAATCGGTTAATAATTTCACATATTAAATTCGCCGCAAAATATTTTACTGCAAATTAAAGTCCTTTCAAAACAACTCATATTTGCCCGGAGCCCATCTTAAAATAGCTCTAACCTCATTTTAAATATTATTATTAATAAACAATTTAGCGACCGTCCCTGAAATCCCTCTTAAACAAAAATCTTATAACAAATAACTCTTATTAAAAATTTAACCTCATAACATAACTTTGTTTTCGTGAACCCATGACTGCCCATCATTTTCAAATAAAGTAAAATCTCGAAAATTCGACTGCAAATACTATTATGTTTGGGATTTGCCGATTGTCATTTTAGGATAGTTTTTTAAATGCAAATGTTTTTCAATTGTTGAATATTTTGTATCAAATGAGCCATTTTTGATTTTTTTGGGGTATATTTTTAACAATTTTCAGGGCATATTTTCGAGTTTTTACTGTATATTTAATGCGCATAAAATGCTTTAGAGCATATTTCTGGTTTCCATGCTTATAACTTATTGACAATTTATAAACTATGTTATAATTTATAGTAGTTTTATTAATAGTATTTCTAATTAAAAAAATTGATAAAATGCAAAAAAAAAGTATGTTGGAGGTTTTTCAAAATTTTGACTTTCGACCCCATTATGACACGGGTTGTCACCAGAGAATGACAACAAGTACCCATAAGAATAATATACAGAGGTATTTACCCACGCTTAACGTTATTGTATATATCCATACTTATAACACAAATAATAACAACAGCTATGGTTGTGCGTTGCAAAAAATATGTGTATTACTTATACTTATGCACGGCAATATTTCACGCAACCACATTCAGTAAACATAAATACATGAATGTTATGCAGATATTATTCAATACCCATGAATGCGTTTTGGTTATCTGCCATACATATAAAATATCTATGTTTAAGAAAATATACATGGGTACCTTCAGTATTTTTGGCACTACTGCGTAAATATGAAAAAAAAAATTTTTGTATGAAATGTTTTAGCAAAAATGTGCTTTGATCACTAGCCAGGTATGGTACTATGTACATATTTTTTTTGATTCATAAAATGAATTTTTTTGTAACATCAGCAGTGCCAATGTATGTCTACATACATAAAAATAAAATTATAAACATGCAATGTCCTGAGCGGATAAGAATCTATAAGAGAAGACTTTGTGATACTTTTTTGTTTTTCAATTGATATTTTTTTATTGAACCTACAAAATAGATTAACTCACGTGGAAAATAAAATATGAACCGGAGGTTGGTCCATCGCTAAATCGATCAACTAAGACGGAACAAATAAATGCTCAAAACATGTAAATTCATATATACTTAGATGTACTATGTTTTCTTCATATTTACATAAAAATTTATGGTCGAATTTTGACCATTAGGCAAACGCTAGTATATATAAAATGTTTAATTTTTATATCCTAAATTGGTATCTTCGAAATTAAAGAAAAAAAATTAAAGATGGGGTAACTCTTACGGCACAAATAAAAATTTTTGAGGCGGCAGTACGCTATTTTTAAACCGAGAACTATTTTGGTTTCTGCAAAAACTATGCGAAAATAAACATAAAATGAAACATTTGAATTATAAATCATTACACAACGGCGTCTAAATGTATTGAGTGGCGGTTACACTCTTTCTTATTAGCACAACATACAAATCAATACTTACATACATAAAAAACAATATCTTCCGTCTCGTGTCACCTCTTTACGCTATGTGCGTGTGACAGCGACACTATTTTTAGACACTATTTTTTTCTGTTATTAATATTATTAAAGCCAGCAGAGTAGCATTTTGTGGTATGAAAATAATATTTGAAATCATAAATTATTTCAATATTTTTCGATTTTGCAGAATAAAAATTTTACAAACATTGTTTTTCAAAGTTTATAAATGCAGCCAACATTAAATGAATTGAAAATTGATTAAACTAAGAAGGTTTTGCTTAAAAAAAAAATTGATGCACATTCTATACGATATTATGCAACTATGTTTAGTGGTGGAAATCGTTTTATACACCAATAAATTTAAAAAAAAATCTTACTAATGCAAACATGGGTTAGGTACCTCTGACATTTGAGCTATGTACATGTCAAAGAGTTGGCATACTAGTTTTATACTAGGTGTGTTCATTTACTTTACTATCAGACTTGCAAAGAGAGAATAAGTAAGAATTTAAAGAAATTGCTCTCAAAAGTACTAAAAAGTAAATGAACACTTTGTAAGCCAAAATTGAACCTATTTTTGGTACTTTCTTTACAAAACATTTTTCTCCATTCTTTGCAATATACGTTCTCAATTATGGGCTTCCACTACAATAATGAATTTTTTTTATATTTCAATGGGGAGAAAAAATAAAAAAAAATTGTGAAATGCGGGAAATTAAATGTCTTTGTTTTACTTTTTCGTTCTACAAGTGGAACCTTTTTAATTTGCTATAATAGATACTAGAAGCATAAAATTATAGCTGCGGGGTTCTGAGCGAATGAGAACCTATAACGTTGGTAGTTTTTTTTAAAAACTTAGAAACATAAACTTTGGCCTTTAAATATGATCACGAAAGAAATTTAATGAGGTTGCGGGTTAAATTATTGGTTATTATAAAATCATTTTTATTTGGTCCAAATGCATTTCTTTGGTGTTTGTTTCATATAAACAAGACTTTCATAAAGTAAACAATGAGAATAGCTCAAATTATTTTATAATTAATAAGAATCTTTCATTTTGTAAGTAATTTAATTTGCAAACAAATTTTTTAGCTAATGGGGTATTATACTGCAATAGTGTTAAGTACCAGGTATCTAGGTAGCCATTATTAATTATCGGTTAAAAGCAAAACAATATACATAAGGGATTTTTTTTTAACAAGTTCGTTATTTTACTATGTAATAAAAATATCGAAATATCTGTCCTAAGTTAAACAAAAGTATGATTTCTTATCGCATAAATATTTTTAAAAATTTTAAAAATCAACATTAGCTTTTAAATTTTGCAAAATATCCTTATTTAAAACTTCGTTTGGAAAAGTTTGTTTTGTAACCAAGAATATGAAACAGCTGTTTCAAAAATTCTTGCAAGTAAAAATTTTGCGAGTAAAATTTTGCAAGCAATTTTTGTCTCTCAATTTTTTTTCTTTTTTTTTTGACGCTCTCAACTTGCAAATTTTTTGGGTTAACTTTCCAGTAACAATTGTTACAACTTCGTAACAATTTTTAGTAAATGAACACAGCTACTATGTATTTTAATAAGTTTATAACTAGTAATTTAAATAAAAAACTATGTTACACTAAACAAGATTTTGAGTTGTGTGAATTAGACATAGCCTCTAAAATTTTTACACACCATTGTCAGAAACTTATGCAATAAATCGATTAAAAGTTTAAAAATTGTGTATGTAATAATGGATTTTTATTCTCTCATTACCGTCAGTGTTGCCATGACAAAAAAAAAATTGGAACCAAAATTTTAAAATAAAGTAACCAAATGCAATAAAAAGAAAGAAAAATGTTTATTATTTAAAAATTCTTCTTTATTTGCACTTCAAGTAAAAAATATAGTATATAAGTATGTATATTCACCCCTTAACCTGTGGATTGATTTTTATAAAATTTTGACAGATGGTCTGGAACCTTTACAACTTTTCGAAATTTTTAGTGGAATTAACACCATGCAAAACAAAGCTAACACTTATTTTCGTCTATTTGTAAAACTTTATGTAAGATGGCTTAATTGATAATCGGTTACATAAAGTGAATTAAAAAAAGTATAAATCTTAAATGCATCAATACCATACACAATTACATATATATGTCCAGAAAAGCGGAGCGGGTAATGTCAGCACTAACTCGCAGTCAAACGATCAAGTTTACTTTCCAGTTTTTTACACATAATGTTTGGCAAAATTCACAAAAATTGAAAGCTGTGATGTAGGCTGCACGCAATTTTAGAGCAATTTATTGAACGTAAATAGATTAACGCCCTAATTCTGTAAAACGCAACGAAACGCCAAAAATTACATTGAGAGCATAAAAAAATATTTTATAATTTTTATGTTGCTTTCTACAGAAATTCATAATGAATTTTTAAATTTCAAACACTGCATATATTGTGGCGTTGAAAATTTTAAAACGCAATGTGAATTTTTGTAGTAAGCAACAACAAAAAAAAAATTTGACTTTGATTTTGCTTTCAATGTAATTTTTGGCGTGGCGATGCGTTTTACACAAGTAGTGCCTACATTTAAAAAAGTATGAGTGAATTGGTAAAAAAAATTGGAGGGTATTAAAACTAGAAGTAAAAAACTTGATCGTCTAACCCCCAAGTAAAAGCTAAAATTGGTTATTTTTCAGTTAAAAAAAAGTAACCAAAATAGAAAAAAATTACACAAGTACACAATGGGAACAAAATAACCAATTTTGGTTAAAAGTTGCCAAAACGGTAACGCTGATTATCGTATGGCCCTCTAAAAATTACCGTTTTTAAGAATAATTCACCGTTCGAAAAGTTTATAAGTAAAACACTAACAGCAGTATTAATAAATAATTTATTTAATTTTTAATTTTAAGGAAAATTTTAATGGAAGTTTTGGTTTTAAAAAAAATTTTAAGCCAAAATTATTGTATTTCTTATGAATACTGTTGTAAAATTATCATATACGTATATAAAATTGTAACGGGGCTGACTGATTTATCAACGTAGTGCCTAAACGACTGAAGCTAAAAAGCTAAAATTTTAACACGAGGTTGGTCTATCGCCAAATCGATCCACTTAGACGCATTTTCGAAAATTTGAATCAAGTGCGATGGTCATAAAGAGGGTATTAATTCAAAATGTTTAACTTAATATGTTTTCTTTTCGACCTTTTAACTTTCAAATAAATTATGGTAAATAATCAGGCTCGAGGTCTGTGTTTAAAATATTTTATTTATTAATTTTATTCAATATTTCGCCTACCATCGGTAAGCATCATCAGGAAATCTATACAAAAATAATAATAATAATACAAATAAATTTATTTTATCACTGTAACAATACTAGCATAACACGACAAAAACTTACAAAACAATGAGTAACAATAATCAAACAATTATCACTTTAACGTTTAACATTTAATATTGCACTGACTGATCTAATTATTTTTATTTATTATGTACGTATAACTCTTGGACAAATTTTCTATATCGGCTCGGTAGTTTATTCTCTTTTCTTGTTCGACTTTGTTTATGTGTAACATTTCCAATGTAAATCTTCGTTTATATATTTCCTCTCGTTGTAATATTTGTATGTTGTCAAAATCTGGTGTATGTCCTCTCATTGCACAGTGGGCCGCAAGTGCTGTTTTTTGTGTCGATGAATTATCCCTACATCTAATATCGGATCTGTGTCCTGCTAATCTAGTTTTAAGCTTGTTTTTTGTAGTCCCAACATATACTTGATTGCATATGTTAGTGTTGTCACCCAAGCATTTTATTTTGTAGATAAGGTTTGATTTATCCATGTCGTCAATCTTACTTTTTGTATTTGAAAAAAGTTGTCTAAGAGTGTTATTTGTTTTTGGAGCTATTTTATATTTTTCTTTGTTATAAATTCCAGAATTCTGAATACGTTCCGCGATTTTTGGCACGTAGGTCATTGATTTATATATTCTTTTAGCGTCATCTGGTATTGGTATTTGTTTGCTGTTCCTATTTTTATAAATTAGTTTTTTAATAATATTTTTCGAAGGAGTTCCTTTCCAAAATATCACTTATTTTACGTAAATTTTCCCTATGGAATTGTCTATCACTGATTGTCAACACTCTCTTAATAAAATTGCTAGCAGTATTCATGATTATAGTCCTTGGATGGCACGAAAAATAATTAATAATTCTTCCCGACGAAGTTGGTTTTTGATACCAGTCAACTTTAATCTGATTCCCTCTCCTGATTACCATAGTGTCCAAATACGGTAAATGTCCGTGCTTCTCTTCCTCGATTGTTTCAAGATTTTGTAATTTTACAACCGCTTTTAGATCTTTTCGAAAACCCTTTTCGTTGCGATGTAAGCAACTACGAATTTGATATTCAATCAGAACTAATCATACTACGAAGCGAAGTAAAGGCTCCAGACGAAAATAATATTGTAGAGTTCTGGAAAGATTTGGATGGCGAGTTCTATCCTGAAATAAAAAAAAATTCATTTAAGTGCCTCTCTTTATTCGGCACTACTTACCTATGCGAACAAATTTTTTCGGATTTAAAATTTATTTGTTCCAAGCAACGTGATAAATTAAGTTCATCTCATTTGAAAAGCATTCTACTATTACGAAACTGCCATAAAAGTATAAACTTAGAAGATTTTATTTTATAAGTTGTATAACACAACGGAACAAAATTAAACATTTTTTGTGTTGATAGAAAATTTGTAGCAGTTCTTTACCAATTCAATGTCGCTGATTTTAAAACTGCACTTTTTTTTCTATCAGCTGTGATTTGCGTGCAATATTTATTTTTTATGAATTTTTAAAACATAAAAATCTTTAATTTTTTTTACAATTGTTTGATAAGATATTTGAAACTGATTTAGAGTCAAAAAGCTTCCGAATAAAAAAAAAGTGCAGTTTTAAAATCAGCGACATTGAATTGGTAAAGAATTGCTACAAATTTTTTATCAACACAAAAAATTTTTAATTTTGTACCTTTGTGTTATACAACTTATAAAATATATTACTAACATTTTATTTCGGCTGTAAATGAATGCATTCTCTCAATTTCTTTACTCTCTGGTACTCACTAATACACAACCAAAAAATTTTTGGAAATCCCTGCTCTATATGATCAATTGGTATGTGTATGTTATCAACTTTAAAAAAAAACAAAAAATATTTTGTTTAATTCATTTAATTATATACATTTGGGGGATTCACAAGGTGTCATAAAGTCATATGTCTTAAAATAATAACATGAAAAAATACGACTGTTGTGAGCAACCCCTCATAATTAAATGTGCTATTAATTACAACAGCACAATAAACATAGCAAGCAACGTTCTATTTATTTAAGACACTTTTTGTTTACAAACCAACAACAATATTTTTAAACCATTGTAAAATGTTAGAACATTATGACAATAAACCATGATAGCACACCTTGTGAATACCCCAATTGAAAATAAGTAGAAATACATATCAGTCCTTTATTGCAATGCATTCATATCTCAAAATGCAAAGTGCGATTTAATTTTTCAAACAATAAAATATAAGTTGCTATAACTTCGGTTCACTTTGAGATATGATACTGATTTTTATTACATAAAAAGAAGGTTTGAAGAGGCACTTGTTCTTAAGTAACTTAACATATTGTTTTTTGAGATATGAATACGTTGCAATAAAGGAGCGATATGTATTAGCAAGCATAAAAAGCGTATAATCATTTTTGTATTGATACTAGGGTATTCATTTAATCGGGCTTTTGCTTTAATCGGTTAATCGCTCGATTAATTAACCGAGGTTTTGGTTTAATCGGATAATAATCGGTTAATATTGTTTTTGATCGTTTAACCGATTACTGCATTTTTTTATAAATTAAAAATTTTTCTATTAATTCGAATATGTATTTTAAGCAAAATTACAATTTATAAAGGTTTCATAATTTAATAGTCGTATTCCTTCTTTTTTCTATTAACTATCAGAATTTTTGTAATTTGACTTAGATAATTAATATAAAAATTTATAATAAAAATGATACTCAACATGAGAACTAAAATTCCCAGATTCTATTTTTTATAAATTAAGTTATTTCAATAAATAAAAATACATAAATTATTTATTATTTGGAGTTTATTAGTAAAAAAAATAAAACAATATCATAAGAAGCATAACAATTCTTGAACTAAAACGAACAAACAAAAGAATAGTTAATAAATATGTCATACATATTTTTATGTATTAATTAAAAAATTAACTTTAAGATCATTTTATTAGTTATTTCAATAGTTTAAGAATTTCTTATAAAATAATCTTTTATACAAACAATTTTGTTAAAATGTTTAAGATTCAAGCGTTTGTTTTCTCTAGGTTGGATAAAACTTGACTCCATTATTTCATTAGAGTCCTGTTTTAATTTTTTTTAAATGTTAAACACTTCTAATTGTAAATAAGTGTTTGTACGGGTGACCACTTATTAAAAGCTTCGTCTAGGTTGGCTATGGGTTGGAGTTAGACTTAAAAAGGTTGCCAATCTTTGAGTAAGGTGACCGATTACAATTGCTCTCACATAATTGTAACCGGAGGGAAATGTGTAAAAGAAAGAGGAGGGGGGTTAAGACCTTTCTTTTATGCGGGAGTTAAGTTATAGATGCTTACCTTTTGTAGGGGACACTTACTAAATTGAGCGCTGGGGTTTATATTAAGGTGAGTGTTTATCTTCCATAGGTAGCTCACACGGAGGTTGATGTATACTTATCCACAGCAAGTAAAGTTGAGCTAAGTATCTTTTGTAAAATCAAATACACTAGTATGACAACGGTTTGATTAAATTTATCAACGAAGAGGTATAGAACTTATCGCTACTGGCTAAGTTGAGTTCGTACAAGCAAGTGTTTGATTTTTGTATCTTTTAAAAGTGCGTTACTTCATTTTCTTATGGCTTACTACATTTTTATAAAAGTGACATTTAGAATTTCCAACGAGTACTAAATAAATTCAGGGATGGGAACTTATATTACGTTTGAGTAATAGAAAATTATATTCTCCAATTCATATGAATATACAATAATTAAAGTGTTTAATCTTCATTAAACAAATTGTTTTGGTTAATTCTGTTAAAAGATGGATATGAGAAGATATGAAAAGAAACAAATAACTGAACGCATACGTATAAAACGTACGTTAAACAAGCAGCTGTTGACGGCAAACACTTACTAAATATGTAGATCACTGAATACTTCTTTGTTTGTATGAAAAAATATTTTCTAAACACAACCTTTTGTATATGAGACGAAACAAATAATTAAAAGCACAGAAAAATTTGTTATAATACTACAAAAAGTTAAAAATTTTGTTACATCTGTTATTCGACTGAAATTAATCGGTTTAATCGTTAATCGAAAATAGGCATTTTTAAATTAACCGATCAGTTAATCGGGTAGTTATTAATCGGTTAACCGATGAACCCTAATACCGATTACGCTAATCGATACACTCAAAAGAAAAATCAAAATTTATCCGTACTTATGTATATCAAGGCAAAGCGGTGTCAATAGTACGGATTATTCAAGTGTCAAATACTTAACCTTCGACATATTCAATCCCTGTTCCATACTTTTAATAATCCGAAACTTTAGTTGAATTTATCATATTACGGCTATTTTATATTTTAAAAAAATTTTTAATTTTAAAGCAAACAAAATAAATCAAATTAATAACATACAATGATTAATTTCATTTTTCAAATTTTGCACATATCAGTTTGTTAAAAATAAAATTTTAGGACAACCAACTTTTTACTTGATTCAATGAAAAAATTTATCAAAATTGCACGTTAAAAAATAGCACTCAATAAAACATATTTAATAACTAAATAATTAAATATTTCTTCATATTCAATAAAAAAATTTTAATTAATGTAAATAGAGTATTGTTACAACTCTTGTTCATTTTTTTAATATATTTGATATCGTTGCAAATTAGACTTCAGTGTTTTTAATTCTCATTCGCTTTACAGTTTTATTTGTACAATATCTTTAGTTTTTCTTAAGTCTTTTGAAAAAGATTTCCTGATTATCTGGCCTAAGCAACCAGCGAAATGCGCATAAAACTTAGCTTATCCTCCAACAAGAAATGTTAGTGTATTTATCAAAGAATTAAAATTGGGAATTTAACACATTATAGTTGATGAATAAATAAATACAGATTCGATAAAGATTTTGTTTGATTAAATCAACATTTCCAAAAATTTATT
Source organism: Pollenia amentaria (assembly GCA_943735925.1). Lineage (NCBI taxonomy): Eukaryota > Metazoa > Arthropoda > Insecta > Diptera > Polleniidae > Pollenia > Pollenia amentaria. The sequence continues at coordinate 55,206,771 of OX031008.1, read as the reverse complement.
TTAACAAATCACGTAAACATTTTGTTAAAAAAAAATAATTTTGGGTAACAACTTTTTTTATTGACTCAATAAACTTGGTTGTTGACAAATTTTTTGGTACAATATGTATCTATTAGGGTTTTCATTCGGTTTACCGTTAATCGGTTTGCCGATTAATAACTACCCGATTAACTGATTGGTTAATTTAAAATTGGCTTTCTTCGAATAACGATTTAGCCGGTTAATTTCAGTCGATTGACCGATGCAACAAAATTTTAAATTTTTTATAGTATTATGACATATCGCACTTAATCAACAAGAGTGTATTAACTCAAAATTTTTATTTTTTCACTTTTTCGAAGAAATCGATACGTTATATTCATATCCACCCGCTGTAAAAATATCGTGCTATATTCCCTACTTTTTGCTAAGGAAATGGCTGGTTGTAGAATTGTTTTTCATATGCCTTCAATGTTAAATTAAAAATGGTTTTCCTTCTACTAAAAATTTATAAAGTTCGAGTTAATACCCTCTTGTTGATTAAGTGCGATATTGTCTCGTGTTTTTCATTATTTGTTTCGTCTCATATTCAAAGGGACCGTGTTTAGAAAGTATTTTTTATACAACCAAAGAAGGTGTTTAGTGATCTTCATTTAAAATAACAACAACAGCTTTTTGTTTCACGTACTTTTTATATGTATATGTTAAGTCATTTGTTTCTTCTCATATCAATATTTGAACAGAATTAACCGCAACAATTAGAAGTGTTCAAAATTTAAAAAAAAAAACTAAAACAGGACCCTAATGGCATAATGGAAGATACATTTTGAGCAATTCAGGAAAAGTACTGAGAAATTAGATATTCTGTATTATGGGGTGCTTTCGATTTCTCCAACATATAAGTGAAAGAATTTTTTCCAAGTCTAGTTTTATCAAAACTAAAAAAAATCGATTAAATCCTTAACAACAAACTTAAATTATTTTTCTAAAAGATTCTTTTTTCAAGTCTCCTTTTAAAATATTGAAATAACTAATAAAATTATCTTACAGCTTATTTTTAATTACTTCATAATATTTATGTGTTAATTAAAAAATATGTATTACATATTTATGAAATATTTTTTTGTTTGCTCGTTTTAGTTCAAGAATTGTATTTTATGTGTTTGTTATGATATTGTTTTTTTTTTTTTTTACTAATAAACTCCAAATAATAAATAATTTATGCAATTTTATTTATTGAAATTACTTAATTTATAAAAAAAACTTTATTAATTGGTTAACCGATCAATTACAAAATTAGCCGATTATTAACCGATTAAACGCAAACATCGGCTAATTAATCGAGTGATTAACCGATTAAAGTAAAAGCCCGGTTAAATGAATACCCTAGTATCTACTTTTAAGCCTGCCGTTGACAATCAACTCTCAAAAGCTAAAATCATAATACCAACATATCGTTATATAAGATGCAAAAGGGCCTATCATATATTTTTGAATATATTTAAACAAAATGGAACAGTTTTCTTATAAATAACAAGAAAAAGCATCAAAAAAGAAAAAATAAAACGTTATTGCATCAAAAGTTATTGCATCAGAAAATTAACTGATGCAATAATTGCAAAAATTTGCTGCAGAGCTGCGACATCACTGCATGAAAAAACATTTGACCCATGATAGTGAAGCCAAGTTTCTTACAAGTGAAGCTTTTACGAACGTTACACTTTACTGATGCGCAACAACTACATTTACGAACGTTCCCTTTGTCGTAGTTCTCCCTTTTTGAATTTTTAGTATAGCAAACAAATTAGTCCTTTTCATTGCATTTTTTTTTTAATTATTATTTCTTTTATCAGGATTTAAAAACCTTCTTTTAAATTGCAATTTTTATTTATGCAATATGCACTTAAAATTATTAACATTGTTAATTTAGAAATGCAATCTGAAGATGCTCGAATGCATGTATTTCTACAAAGGCTAACTTTTTTGTTTCGCCAAATAGAACGTAATTTCATGAATCAAAATATTTTGGATGAATGTGATATATCTATCATAGATCTTTACAAAAATCACATCCCCTTTGAAGAAATTTATTGCGGAACAGAAGTGGATTTTTATATTTCTACAAATAATATCAATATTTTTATTGTTAAAGAAATGAAAGAAAATGCTAAACAATTTTATATATAACTTTGCGAAGTTTTGAAAACCAAAGTCAACTTTAATAACGAAGTTTTAATGTGGTTACATAAATTTTATCAAAAATTATTTTCGGGAATGAAATATTTATTATTAATTAGTTCATTTATTATTGATGTGCTAATAATCCCAATTTTTGAATGAAAACACTGAAATTTATTGTTGTGGGAAAGCTAGTTTCTATGCGCATTTCGCTGGTTGCTTCGGCCAGCTCGTCAGGAAACTTTTTCCAAATACTTTAGAAAAGCTAAAAATATTATACAAGTAAGACCATAAAGTAAATAAGAATTTTAAAACACTCAGGTCTTAAATGTAACAATATCAAAGCTTCAACAAAGACACAACAATAAACCGTCAATTTTTCTTTCTTACATTCCCCTACAATTGGCTAGTTTTTTTCCAACACAAATTGTAGTTGTAAGAGGATAGAAAGAAAAAAACAAAATTAAAATACAAGTTGCTTAAATAAAGCAGCTTGCCATTTCAGTTTTTTATTTGCCGGGCACATGCAAATTTATTATCAAAAATTATTTTCGGGAATGAAATATTTATTATTAATTAGTTCATTTATTATTGATGTGCTAATAATCCCAATTTTTGAATGAAAACACTGAAATTTATTGTTGTGGGAAAGCTAGTTTCTATGCGCATTTCGCTGGTTGCTTCGGCCAGCTCGTCAGGAAACTTTTTCCAAATACTTTAGAAAAGCTAAAAATATTATACAAGTAAGACCATAAAGTGAATAAGAATTTTAAAACACTCAGGTCTTAAATGTAACAATATCAAAGCTTCAACAAAGACACAACAATAAACCGTCAATTTTTTTTTCTTACATTCCCCTACAATTGGCTAGTTTTTTTCCAACACAAATTGTAGTTGTAAGAGGATAGAAAGAAAAAACAAAATTAAAAAACAAGTTGCTTAAATAAAGCAGCTTGCCATTTCAGTTTTTTATTTGCCGGGCACATGCAAATTTATTATCAAAAATTATTTTCGGGAATGAAATATTTATTATTAATTAGTTCATTTATTATTGATGTGCTAATAATCCCAATTTTTGAATGAAAACACTGAAATTTATTGTTGTGGGAAAGCTAGTTTCTATGCGCATTTCGCTGGTTGCTTCGGCCAGCTCGTCAGGAAACTTTTTCCAAATACTTTAGAAAAGCTAAAAATATTATACAAGTAAGACCATAAAGTGAATAAGAATTTTAAAACACTCAGGTCTTAAATGTAACAATATCAAAGCTTCAACAAAGACACAACAATAAACCGTCAATTTTTTTTTCTTACATTCCCCTACAATTGGCTAGTTTTTTTCCAACACAAATTGTAGTTGTAAGAGGATAGAAAGAAAAAACAAAATTAAAAAACAAGTTGCTTAAATAAAGCAGCTTGCCATTTCAGTTTTTTATTTGCCGGGCACATGCAAATTTATTATCAAAAATTATTTTCGGGAATGAAATATTTATTATTAATTAGTTCATTTATTATTGATGTGCTAATAATCCCAATTTTTGAATGAAAACACTGAAATTTATTGTTGTGGGAAAGCTAGTTTCTATGCGCATTTCGCTGGTTGCTTCGGCCAGCTCGTCAGGAAACTTTTTCCAAATACTTTAGAAAAGCTAAAAATATTATACAAGTAAGACCATAAAGTGAATAAGAATTTTAAAACACTCAGGTCTTAAATGTAACAATATCAAAGCTTCAACAAAGACACAACAATAAACCGTCAATTTTTCTTTCTTACATTCCCCTACAATTGGCTAGTTTTTTTCCAACACAAATTGTAGTTGTAAGAGGATAGAAAGAAAAAAAACAAAATTAAAAAACAAGTTGCTTAAATAAAGCAGCTTGTCATTTCAGTTTTTTATTTGCCGGGCACATGCAAATTTATTATCAAAAATTAATTTCGGGAATGAAATATTTATTATTAATTAGTTCATTTATTATTGATGTGCTAATAATCCCAATTTTTGAATGAAAACACTGAAATTTATTGTTGTGGGAAAGCTAGTTTCTATGCGCATTTCGCTGGTTGCTTCGGCCAGCTCGTCAGGAAACTTTTTCCAAATACTTTAGAAAAGCTAAAAATATTATACAAGTAAGACCATAAAGTGAATAAGAATTTTAAAACACTCAGGTCTTAAATGTAACAATATCAAAGCTTCAACAAAGACACAACAATAAACCGTCAATTTTTCTTTCTTACATTCCCCTACAATTGGCTAGTTTTTTTCCAACACAAATTGTAGTTGTAAGAGGATAGAAAGAAAAAAACAAAATTAAAAAACAAGTGGCTTAAATAAAGCAGCTTGCCATTTCAGTTTTTTATTTGCCGGGCACATGCAAATTTATTATCAAAAATTAATTTCGGGAATGAAATATTTATTATTAATTAGTTCATTTATTATTGATGTGCTAATAATCCCAATTTTTGAATGAAAACACTGAAATTTATTGTTGTGGGAAAGCTAGTTTCTATGCGCATTTCGCTGGTTGCTTCGGCCAGCTCGTCAGGAAACTTTTTCCAAATACTTTAGAAAAGCTAAAAATATTATACAAGTAAGACCATAAAGTGAATAAGAATTTTAAAACACTCAGGTCTTAAATGTAACAATATCAAAGCTTCAACAAAGACACAACAATAAACCGTCAATTTTTCTTTCTTACATTCCCCTACAATTGGCTAGTTTTTTTCCAACACAAATTGTAGTTGTAAGAGGATAGAAAGAACAAAACAAAATTAAAATACAAGTTGCTTAAATAAAGCAGCTTGCCATTTCAGTTTTTTATTTGCCGGGCACATGCAAATTTATTATCAAAAATTATTTTCGGGAATGAAATATTTATTATTAATTAGTTCATTTATTATTGATGTGCTAATAATCCCAATTTTTTAATGAAAACACTGAAATTTATTGTTGTGGGAAAGCTAGTTTCTATGCGCATTTCGCTGGTTGCTTCGGCCAGCTCGTCAGGAAACTTTTTCCAAATACTTTAGAAAAGCTAAAAATATTATACAAGTAAGACCATAAAGTGAATAAGAATTTTAAAACACTCAGGTCTTAAATGTAACAATATCAAAGCTTCAACAAAGACACAACAATAAACCGTCAATTTTTCTTTCTTACATTCCCCTACAATTGGCTAGTTTTTTTCCAACACAAATTGTAGTTGTAAGAGGATAGAAAGAAAAAACAAAATTAAAAAACAAGTTGCTTAAATAAAGCAGCTTGCCATTTCAGTTTTTTATTTGCCGGGCACATGCAAATTTATTATCAAAAATTATTTTCGGGAATGAAATATTTATTATTAATTAGTTCATTTATTATTGATGTGCTAATAATCCCAATTTTTGAATGAAAACACTGAAATTTATTGTTGTGGGAAAGCTAGTTTCTATGCGCATTTCGCTGGTTGCTTCGGCCAGCTCGTCAGGAAACTTTTTCCAAATACTTTAGAAAAGCTAAAAATATTATACAAGTAAGACCATAAAGTGAATAAGAATTTTAAAACACTCAGGTCTTAAATGTAACAATATCAAGGCTTCAACAAAGACACAACAATAAACCGTCAAGTTTTCTTTCTTACATTCCCCTACAATTGGCTAGTTTTTTTCCAACACAAATTGTAGTTGTAAGAGGATAGAAAGAAAAAACAAAATTAAAAAACAAGTTGCTTAAATAAAGCAGCTTGCCATTTCAGTTTTTTATTTGCCGGGCACATGCAAATTTATTATCAAAACTTATTTTCGGGAATGAAATATTTATTATTAATTAGTTCATTTATTATTGATGTGCTAATAATCCCAATTTTTGAATGAAAACACTGAAATTTATTGTTGTGGGAAAGCTAGTTTCTATGCGCATTTCGCTGGTTGCTTCGGCCAGCTCGTCAGGAAACTTTTTCCAAATACTTTAGAAAAGCTAAAAATATTATACAAGTAAGACCATAAAGTGAATAAGAATTTTAAAACACTCAGGTCTTAAATGTAACAATATGAAAGCTTCAACAAAGACACAACAATAAACCGTCAATTTTTCTTTCTTACATTCCCCTACAATTGGCTAGTTTTTTTCCAACACAAATTGTAGTTGTAAGAGGATAGAAAGAAAAAAACAAAATTAAAAAACAAGTTGCTTAAATAAAGCAGCTTGCCATTTCAGTTTTTTATTTGCCGGGCACATGCAAATTTATTATCAAAAATTATTTTCGGGAATGAAATATTTATTATTAATTAGTTCATTTATTATTGATGTGCTAGTAATCCCAATTTTTGAATGAAAACACTGAAATTTATTGTTGTGGGAAAGCTAGTTTCTATGCGCATTTCGCTGGTTGCTTCGGCCAGCTCGTCAGGAAACTTTTTCCAAATACTTTAGAAAAGCTAAAAATATTATACAAGTAAGACCATAAAGTGAATAAGAATTTTAAAACACTCAGGTCTTAAATGTAACAATATCAAAGCTTCAACAAAGACACAACAATAAACCGTCAATTTTTCTTTCTTACATTCCCCTACAATTGGCTAGTTTTTTCCAACACAAATTGTAGTTGTAAGAGGATAGAAAGAAAAAAACAAAATTAAAATACAAGTTGCTTAAATAAAGCAGCTTGCCATTTCAGTTTTTTATTTGCCGGGCACATGCAAATTTATTATCAAAAATTATTTTCGGGAATGAAATATTTATTATTAATTAGTTCATTTATTATTGATGTGCTAATAATCCCAATTTTTGAATGAAAACACTGAAATTTATTGTTGTGGGAAAGCTAGTTTCTATGCGCATTTCGCTGGTTGCTTCGGCCAGCTCGTCAGGAAACTTTTTCCAAATACTTTAGAAAAGCTAAAAATATTATACAAGTAAGACCATAAAGTGAATAAGAATTTTAAAACACTCAGGTCTTAAATGTAACAATATCAAAGCTTCAACAAAGACACAACAATAAACCGTCAATTTTTCTTTCTTACATTCCCCTACAATTGGCTAGTTTTTTTCCAACAGAAATTGTAGTTGTAAGAGGATAGAAAGAAAAAAACAAAATTAAAATACAAGTTGCTTAAATAAAGCAGCTTGCCATTTCAGTTTTTTATTTGCCGGGCACATGCAAATTTATTATCAAAAATTATTTTCGGGAATGAAATATTTATTATTAATTAGTTCATTTATTATTGATGTGCTAATAATCCCAATTTTTGAATGAAAACACTGAAATTTATTGTTGTGGGAAAGCTAGTTTCTATGCGCATTTCGCTGGTTGCTTCGGCCAGCTCGTCAGGAAACTTTTTCCAAATACTTTAGAAAAGCTAAAAATATTATACAAGTAAGACCATAAAGTGAATAAGAATTTTAAAACACTCAGGTCTTAAATGTAACAATATCAAAGCTTCAACAAAGACACAACAATAAACCGTCAATTTTTCTTTCTTACATTCCCCTACAATTGGCTAGTTTTTTTCCAACACAAATTGTAGTTGTAAGAGGATAGAAAGAAAAAAACAAAATTAAAATACAAGTTGCTTAAATAAAGCAGCTTGCCATTTCAGTTTTTTATTTGCCGGGCACATGCAAATTTATTATCAAAAATTATTTTCGGGAATGAAATATTTATTATTAATTAGTTCATTTATTATTGATGTGCTAATAATCCCAATTTTTGAATGAAAACACTGAAATTTATTGTTGTGGGAAAGCTAGTTTCTATGCGCATTTCGCTGGTTGCTTCGGCCAGCTCGTCAGGAAACTTTTTCCAAATACTTTAGAAAAGCTAAAAATATTATACAAGTAAGACCATAAAGTGAATAAGAATTTTAAAACACTCAGGTCTTAAATGTAACAATATCAAAGCTTCAACAAAGACACAACAATAAACCGTCAATTTTTCTTTCTTACATTCCCCTACAATTGGCTAGTTTTTTTCCAACACAAATTGTAGTTGTAAGAGGATAGAAAGAAAAAAACAAAATTAAAATACAAGTTGCTTAAATAAAGCAGCTTGCCATTTCAGTTTTTTATTTGCCGGGCACATGCAAATTTATTATCAAAAATTATTTTCGGGAATGAAATATTTATTATTAATTAGTTCATTTATTATTGATGTGCTAATAATCCCAATTTTTGAATGAAAACACTGAAATTTATTGTTGTGGGAAAGCTAGTTTCTATGCGCATTTCGCTGGTTGCTTCGGCCAGCTCGTCAGGAAACTTTTTCCAAATACTTTAGAAAAGCTAAAAATATTATACAAGTAAGACCATAAAGTGAATAAGAATTTTAAAACACTCAGGTCTTAAATGTAACAATATCAAAGCTTCAACAAAGACACAACAATAAACCGTCAATTTTTCTTTCTTACATTCCCCTACAATTGGCTAGTTTTTTTCCAACACAAATTGTAGTTGTAAGAGGATAGAAAGAAAAAAACAAAATTAAAATACAAGTTGCTTAAATAAAGCAGCTTGCCATTTCAGTTTTTTATTTGCCGGGCACATGCAAATTTATTATCAAAAATTATTTTCGGGAATGAAATATTTATTATTAATTAGTTCATTTATTATTGATGTGCTAATAATCCCAATTTTTGAATGAAAACACTGAAATTTATTGTTGTGGGAAAGCTAGTTTCTATGCGCATTTCGCTGGTTGCTTCGGCCAGCTCGTCAGGAAACTTTTTCCAAATACTTTAGAAAAGCTAAAAATATTATACAAGTAAGACCATAAAGTGAATAAGAATTTTAAAACACTCAGGTCTTAAATGTAACAATATCAAAGCTTCAACAAAGACACAACAATAAACCGTCAATTTTTCTTTCTTACATTCCCCTACAATTGGCTAGTTTTTTTCCAACACAAATTGTAGTTGTAAGAGGATAGAAAGAAAAAAACAAAATTAAAATACAAGTTGCTTAAATAAAGCAGCTTGCCATTTCAGTTTTTTATTTGCCGGGCACATGCAAATTTATTATCAAAAATTATTTTCGGGAATGAAATATTTATTATTAATTAGATCATTTATTATTGATGTGCTAATAATCCCAATTTTTGAATGAAAACACTGAAATTTATTGTTGTGGGGAAAGTTAGTTTCTATGCGCATTTCGCTGGTTGCTTCGGCCAGCTCGTCAGGAAACTTTTTCCAAATACTTTAGAAAAGCTAAAAATATTATACAAGTAAGACCATAAAGTGAATAAGAATTTTAAAACACTCAGGTCTTAAATGTAACAATATCAAAGCTTCAACAAAGACACAACAATAAACCGTCAATTTTTCTTTCTTACATTCCTCTACAATTGGCTAGTTTTTTTCCAACACAAATTGTAGTTGTAAGAGGATAGAAAGAAAAAAACAAAATTAAAATACAAGTTGCTTAACTAAAGCAGCTTGCCATTTCAGTTTTTTATTTGCCGGGCACATGCAAATTTATTATCAAAAATTATTTTCGGGAATGAAATATTTATTATTAATTAGTTCATTTATTATTGATGTGCTAATAATCCCAATTTTTGAATGAAAACACTGAAATTTATTGTTGTGGGAAAGCTAGTTTCTATGCGCATTTCGCTGGTTGCTTCGGCCAGCTCGTCAGGAAACTTTTTCCAAATACTTTAGAAAAGCTAAAAATATTATACAAGTAAGACCATAAAGTGAATAAGAATTTTAAAACACTCAGGTCTTAAATGTAACAATATCAAAGCTTCAACAAAGACACAACAATAAACCGTCAATTTTTCTTTCTTACATTCCTCTACAATTGGCTAGTTTTTTTCCAACACAAATTGTAGTTGTAAGAGGATAGAAAGAAAAAAACAAAATTAAAATACAAGTTGCTTAAATAAAGCAGCTTGCCATTTCAGTTTTTTATTTGCCGGGCACATGCAAATTTATTATCAAAAATTATTTTCGGGAATGAAATATTTATTATTAATTAGATCATTTATTATTGATGTGCTAATAATCCCAATTTTTGAATGAAAACACTGAAATTTATTGTTGTGGGGAAAGTTAGTTTCTATGCGCATTTCGCTGGTTGCTTCGGCCAGCTCGTCAGGAAACTTTTTCCAAATACTTTAGAAAAGCTAAAAATATTATACAAGTAAGACCATAAAGTGAATAAGAATTTTAAAACACTCAGGTCTTAAATGTAACAATATCAAAGCTTCAACAAAGACACAACAATAAACCGTCAATTTTTCTTTCTTACATTCCTCTACAATTGGCTAGTTTTTTTCCAACACAAATTGTAGTTGTAAGAGGATAGAAAGAAAAAAACAAAATTAAAATACAAGTTGCTTAATTAAAGCAGCTTGCCATTTCAGTTTTTTATTTGCCGGGCACATGCAAATTTATTATCAAAAATTATTTTCGGGAATGAAATATTTATTATTAATTAGTTCATTTATTATTGATGTGCTAATAATCCCAATTTTTGAATGAAAACACTGAAATTTATTGTTGTGGGAAAGCTAGTTTCTATGCGCATTTCGCTGGTTGCTTCGGCCAGCTCGTCAGGAAACTTTTTCCAAATACTTTAGAAAAGCTAAAAATATTATACAAGTAAGACCATAAAGTGAATAAGAATTTTAAAACACTCAGGTCTTAAATGTAACAATATCAAAGCTTCAACAAAGACACAACAATAAACCGTCAATTTTTCTTTCTTACATTCCTCTACAATTGGCTAGTTTTTTTCCAACACAAATTGTAGTTGTAAGAGGATAGAAAGAAAAAAACAAAATTAAAATACAAGTTGCTTAAATAAAGCAGCTTGCCATTTCAGTTTTTTATTTGCCGGGCACATGCAAATTTATTATCAAAAATTATTTTCGGGAATGAAATATTTATTATTAATTAGATCATTTATTATTGATGTGCTAATAATCCCAATTTTTGAATGAAAACACTGAAATTTATTGTTGTGGGGAAAGTTAGTTTCTATGCGCATTTCGCTGGTTGCTTCGGCCAGCTCGTCAGGAAACTTTTTCCAAATACTTTAGAAAAGCTAAAAATATTATACAAGTAAGACCATAAAGTGAATAAGAATTTTAAAACACTCAGGTCTTAAATGTAACAATATCAAAGCTTCAACAAAGACACAACAATAAACCGTCAATTTTTCTTTCTTACATTCCTCTACAATTGGCTAGTTTTTTTCCAACACAAATTGTAGTTGTAAGAGGATAGAAAGAAAAAAACAAAATTAAAATACAAGTTGCTTAATTAAAGCAGCTTGCCATTTCAGTTTTTTATTTGCCGGGCACATGCAAATTTATTATCAAAAATTATTTTCGGGAATGAAATATTTATTATTAATTAGTTCATTTATTATTGATGTGCTAATAATCCCAATTTTTGAATGAAAACACTGAAATTTATTGTTGTGGGAAAGCTAGTTTCTATGCGCATTTCGCTGGTTGCTTCGGCCAGCTCGTCAGGAAACTTTTTCCAAATACTTTAGAAAAGCTAAAAATATTATACAAGTAAGACCATAAAGTGAATAAGAATTTTAAAACACTCAGGTCTTAAATGTAACAATATCAAAGCTTCAACAAAGACACAACAATAAACCGTCAATTTTTCTTTCTTACATTCCCCTACAATTGGCTAGTTTTTTTCCAACACAAATTGTAGTTGTAAGAGGATAGAAAGAAAAAAACAAAATTAAAATACAAGTTGCTTAAATAAAGCAGCTTGCCATTTCAGTTTTTTATTTGCCGGGCACATGCAAATTTATTATCAAAAATTATTTTCGGGAATGAAATATTTATTATTAATTAGTTCATTTATTATTGATGTGCTAATAATCCCAATTTTTGAATGAAAACACTGAAATTTATTGTTGTGGGAAAGCTAGTTTCTATGCGCATTTCGCTGGTTGCTTCGGCCAGCTCGTCAGGAAACTTTTTCCAAATACTTTAGAAAAGCTAAAAATATTATACAAGTAAGACCATAAAGTGAATAAGAATTTTAAAACACTCAGGTCTTAAATGTAACAATATCAAAGCTTCAACAAAGACACAACAATAAACCGTCAATTTTTCTTTCTTACATTCCCCTACAATTGGCTAGTTTTTTTCCAACACAAATTGTAGTTGTAAGAGGATAGAAAGAAAAAAACAAAATTAAAATACAAGTTGCTTAAATAAAGCAGCTTGCCATTTCAGTTTTTTATTTGCCGGGCACATGCAAATTTATTATCAAAAATTATTTTCGGGAATGAAATATTTATTATTAATTAGATCATTTATTATTGATGTGCTAATAATCCCAATTTTTGAATGAAAACACTGAAATTTATTGTTGTGGGGAAAGTTAGTTTCTATGCGCATTTCGCTGGTTGCTTCGGCCAGCTCGTCAGGAAACTTTTTCCAAATACTTTAGAAAAGCTAAAAATATTATACAAGTAAGACCATAAAGTGAATAAGAATTTTAAAACACTCAGGTCTTAAATGTAACAATATCAAAGCTTCAACAAAGACACAACAATAAACCGTCAATTTTTCTTTCTTACATTCCCCTACAATTGGCTAGTTTTTTTCCAACACAAATTGTAGTTGTAAGAGGATAGAAAGAAAAAAACAAAATTAAAATACAAGTTGCTTAAATAAAGCAGCTTGCCATTTCAGTTTTTTATTTGCCGGGCACATGCAAATTTATTATCAAAAATTATTTTCGGGAATGAAATATTTATTATTAATTAGATCATTTATTATTGATGTGCTAATAATCCCAATTTTTGAATGAAAACACTGAAATTTATTGTTGTGGGGAAAGTTAGTTTCTATGCGCATTTCGCTGGTTGCTTCGGCCAGCTCGTCAGGAAACTTTTTCCAAATACTTTAGAAAAGCTAAAAATATTATACAAGTAAGACCATAAAGTGAATAAGAATTTTAAAACACTCAGGTCTTAAATGTAACAATATCAAAGCTTCAACAAAGACACAACAATAAACCGTCAATTTTTCTTTCTTACATTCCTCTACAATTGGCTAGTTTTTTTCCAACACAAATTGTAGTTGTAAGAGGATAGAAAGAAAAAAAACAAAATTAAAATACAAGTTGCTTAATTAAAGCAGCTTGCCATTTCAGTTTTTTATTTGCCGGGCACATGCAAATTTATTATCAAAAATTATTTTCGGGAATGAAATATTTATTATTAATTAGATCATTTATTATTGATGTGCTAATAATCCCAATTTTTGAATGAAAACACTGAAATTTATTGTTGTGGGAAAGCTAGTTTCTATGCGCATTTCGCTGGTTGCTTCGGCCAGCTCGTCAGGAAACTTTTTCCAAATACTTTAGAAAAGCTAAAAATATTATACAAGTAAGACCATAAAGTGAATAAGAATTTTAAAACACTCAGGTCTTAAATGTAACAATATCAAAGCTTCAACAAAGACACAACAATAAACCGTCAATTTTTCTTTCTTACATTCCTCTACAATTGGCTAGTTTTTTTCCAACACAAATTGTAGTTGTAAGAGGATAGAAAGAAAAAAACAAAATTAAAATACAAGTTGCTTAAATAAAGCAGCTTGCCATTTCAGTTTTTTATTTGCCGGGCACATGCAAATTTATTATCAAAAATTATTTTCGGGAATGAAATATTTATTATTAATTAGATCATTTATTATTGATGTGCTAATAATCCCAATTTTTGAATGAAAACACTGAAATTTATTGTTGTGGGGAAAGTTAGTTTCTATGCGCATTTCGCTGGTTGCTTCGGCCAGCTCGTCAGGAAACTTTTTCCAAATACTTTAGAAAAGCTAAAAATATTATACAAGTAAGACCATAAAGTGAATAAGAATTTTAAAACACTCAGGTCTTAAATGTAACAATATCAAAGCTTCAACAAAGACACAACAATAAACCGTCAATTTTTCTTTCTTACATTCCTCTACAATTGGCTAGTTTTTTTCCAACACAAATTGTAGTTGTAAGAGGATAGAAAGAAAAAAACAAAATTAAAATACAAGTTGCTTAATTAAAGCAGCTTGCCATTTCAGTTTTTTATTTGCCGGGCACATGCAAATTTATTATCAAAAATTATTTTCGGGAATGAAATATTTATTATTAATTAGTTCATTTATTATTGATGTGCTAATAATCCCAATTTTTGAATGAAAACACTGAAATTTATTGTTGTGGGAAAGCTAGTTTCTATGCGCATTTCGCTGGTTGCTTCGGCCAGCTCGTCAGGAAACTTTTTCCAAATACTTTAGAAAAGCTAAAAATATTATACAAGTAAGACCATAAAGTGAATAAGAATTTTAAAACACTCAGGTCTTAAATGTAACAATATCAAAGCTTCAACAAAGACACAACAATAAACCGTCAATTTTTCTTTCTTACATTCCTCTACAATTGGCTAGTTTTTTTCCAACACAAATTGTAGTTGTAAGAGGATAGAAAGAAAAAAACAAAATTAAAATACAAGTTGCTTAAATAAAGCAGCTTGCCATTTCAGTTTTTTATTTGCCGGGCACATGCAAATTTATTATCAAAAATTATTTTCGGGAATGAAATATTTATTATTAATTAGATCATTTATTATTGATGTGCTAATAATCCCAATTTTTGAATGAAAACACTGAAATTTATTGTTGTGGGGAAAGTTAGTTTCTATGCGCATTTCGCTGGTTGCTTCGGCCAGCTCGTCAGGAAACTTTTTCCAAATACTTTAGAAAAGCTAAAAATATTATACAAGTAAGACCATAAAGTGAATAAGAATTTTAAAACACTCAGGTCTTAAATGTAACAATATCAAAGCTTCAACAAAGACACAACAATAAACCGTCAATTTTTCTTTCTTACATTCCTCTACAATTGGCTAGTTTTTTTCCAACACAAATTGTAGTTGTAAGAGGATAGAAAGAAAAAAACAAAATTAAAATACAAGTTGCTTAATTAAAGCAGCTTGCCATTTCAGTTTTTTATTTGCCGGGCACATGCAAATTTATTATCAAAAATTATTTTCGGGAATGAAATATTTATTATTAATTAGTTCATTTATTATTGATGTGCTAATAATCCCAATTTTTGAATGAAAACACTGAAATTTATTGTTGTGGGAAAGCTAGTTTCTATGCGCATTTCGCTGGTTGCTTCGGCCAGCTCGTCAGGAAACTTTTTCCAAATACTTTAGAAAAGCTAAAAATATTATACAAGTAAGACCATAAAGTGAATAAGAATTTTAAAACACTCAGGTCTTAAATGTAACAATATCAAAGCTTCAACAAAGACACAACAATAAACCGTCAATTTTTCTTTCTTACATTCCTCTACAATTGGCTAGTTTTTTTCCAACACAAATTGTAGTTGTAAGAGGATAGAAAGAAAAAAACAAAATTAAAATACAAGTTGCTTAAATAAAGCAGCTTGCCATTTCAGTTTTTTATTTGCCGGGCACATGCAAATTTATTATCAAAAATTATTTTCGGGAATGAAATATTTATTATTAATTAGATCATTTATTATTGATGTGCTAATAATCCCAATTTTTGAATGAAAACACTGAAATTTATTGTTGTGGGGAAAGTTAGTTTCTATGCGCATTTCGCTGGTTGCTTCGGCCAGCTCGTCAGGAAACTTTTTCCAAATACTTTAGAAAAGCTAAAAATATTATACAAGTAAGACCATAAAGTGAATAAGAATTTTAAAACACTCAGGTCTTAAATGTAACAATATCAAAGCTTCAACAAAGACACAACAATAAACCGTCAATTTTTCTTTCTTACATTCCTCTACAATTGGCTAGTTTTTTTCCAACACAAATTGTAGTTGTAAGAGGATAGAAAGAAAAAAACAAAATTAAAATACAAGTTGCTTAATTAAAGCAGCTTGCCATTTCAGTTTTTTATTTGCCGGGCACATGCAAATTTATTATCAAAAATTATTTTCGGGAATGAAATATTTATTATTAATTAGTTCATTTATTATTGATGTGCTAATAATCCCAATTTTTGAATGAAAACACTGAAATTTATTGTTGTGGGAAAGCTAGTTTCTATGCGCATTTCGCTGGTTGCTTCGGCCAGCTCGTCAGGAAACTTTTTCCAAATACTTTAGAAAAGCTAAAAATATTATACAAGTAAGACCATAAAGTGAATAAGAATTTTAAAACACTCAGGTCTTAAATGTAACAATATCAAAGCTTCAACAAAGACACAACAATAAACCGTCAATTTTTCTTTCTTACATTCCTCTACAATTGGCTAGTTTTTTTCCAACACAAATTGTAGTTGTAAGAGGATAGAAAGAAAAAAACAAAATTAAAATACAAGTTGCTTAAATAAAGCAGCTTGCCATTTCAGTTTTTTATTTGCCGGGCACATGCAAATTTATTATCAAAAATTATTTTCGGGAATGAAATATTTATTATTAATTAGATCATTTATTATTGATGTGCTAATAATCCCAATTTTTGAATGAAAACACTGAAATTTATTGTTGTGGGGAAAGTTAGTTTCTATGCGCATTTCGCTGGTTGCTTCGGCCAGCTCGTCAGGAAACTTTTTCCAAATACTTTAGAAAAGCTAAAAATATTATACAAGTAAGACCATAAAGTGAATAAGAATTTTAAAACACTCAGGTCTTAAATGTAACAATATCAAAGCTTCAACAAAGACACAACAATAAACCGTCAATTTTTCTTTCTTACATTCCTCTACAATTGGCTAGTTTTTTTCCAACACAAATTGTAGTTGTAAGAGGATAGAAAGAAAAAAACAAAATTAAAATACAAGTTGCTTAATTAAAGCAGCTTGCCATTTCAGTTTTTTATTTGCCGGGCACATGCAAATTTATTATCAAAAATTATTTTCGGGAATGAAATATTTATTATTAATTAGTTCATTTATTATTGATGTGCTAATAATCCCAATTTTTGAATGAAAACACTGAAATTTATTGTTGTGGGAAAGCTAGTTTCTATGCGCATTTCGCTGGTTGCTTCGGCCAGCTCGTCAGGTAACTTTTTCCAAATACTTTAGAAAAGCTAAAAATATTATACAAGTAAGACCATAAAGTGAATAAGAATTTTAAAACACTCAGGTCTTAAATGTAACAATATCAAAGCTTCAACAAAGACACAACAATAAACCGTCAATTTTTCTTTCTTACATTCCTCTACAATTGGCTAGTTTTTTTCCAACACAAATTGTAGTTGTAAGAGGATAGAAAGAAAAAAACAAAATTAAAATACAAGTTGCTTAAATAAAGCAGCTTGCCATTTCAGTTTTTTATTTGCCGGGCACATGCAAATTTATTATCAAAAATTATTTTCGGGAATGAAATATTTATTATTAATTAGTTCATTTATTATTGATGTGCTAATAATCCCAATTTTTGAATGAAAACACTGAAATTTATTGTTGTGGGGAAAGATAGTTTCTATGCGCATTTCGCTGGTTGCTTCGGCCAGCTCGTCAGGAAACTTTTTCCAAATACTTTAGAAAAGCTAAAAATATTATACAAGTAAGACCATAAAGTGAATAAGAATTTTAAAACACTCAGGTCTTAAATGTAACAATATCAAAGCTTCAACAAAGACACAACAATAAACCGTCAATTTTTCTTTCTTACATTCCCCTACAATTGGCTAGTTTTTTTCCAACACAAATTGTAGTTGTAAGAGGATAGAAAGAAAAAAACAAAATTAAAAAACAAGTTGCTTAAATAAAGCAGCTTGCCATTTCAGTTTTTTATTTGCCGGGCACATGCAAATTTATTATCAAAAATTATTTTCGGGAATGAAATATTTATTATTAATTAGATCATTTATTATTGATGTGCTAATAATCCCAATTTTTGAATGAAAACACTGAAATTTATTGTTGTGGGAAAACTAGTTTCTATGCGCATTTCGCTGGTTGCTTCGGCCAGCTCGTCAGGAAACTTTTTCCAAATACTTTAGAAAAGCTAAAAATATTATACAAGTAAGACCATAAAGTGAATAAGAATTTTAAAACACTCAGGTCTTAAATGTAACAATATCAAAGCTTCAACAAAGACACAACAATAAACCGTCAATTTTTCTTTCTTACATTCCCCTACAATTGGCTAGTTTTTTTCCAACACAAATTGTAGTTGTAAGAGGATAGAAAGAAAAAAACAAAATTAAAATACAAGTTGCTTAAATAAAGCAGCTTGCCATTTCAGTTTTTTATTTGCCGGGCACATGCAAATTTATTATCAAAAATTATTTTCGGGAATGAAATATTTATTATTAATTAGTTCATTTATTATTGATGTGCTAATAATCCCAATTTTTGAATGAAAACACTGAAATTTATTGTTGTGGGAAAGCTAGTTTCTATGCGCATTTCGCTGGTTGCTTCGGCCAGCTCGTCAGGAAACTTTTTCCAAATACTTTAGAAAAGCTAAAAATATTATACAAGTAATTTATATTAATACAAAAAATTTTAGTTTTTGGTCGGCAGTAGCTAATTTACAATATGAGCTTAATGTCCATATGTTTCCTGGTATTTATAGAGTCTTCGCTGGAATTTTATTCCTTCCACCTTCGTCTGCAAATGTGGAAAGAGTTTTTTGTTTCCGAAATATAATAAAAACTAAGGAAAGAAACAGACTGCATGTGCCAACATTATCAAGTCTCATACAAACAAAGGATTGGTTAAGATCGACAAATTCATGCTGCTATGATGTAACAATTCTAAATAGTTTATTAACTAAACAATTTAGTGCCTGATTTTGATAAGACTTTTATGTACCTTATTTTATTCATACATATAATGTATGTTAATGTTAAGTTTTGTTTTTTTGTGTGCAATTGAATTTTTTTGTACTTTTTTTGTTGTTTTAATAAATTTGATAAAAAAAAAATGGTACTGTGAAGGTCCAAAAAGTACATTATTTTGTGGAAGTTTAAAAGCCCATTTAACATCCCTGTATTTCTGTATACAGAAAGAAAGAACTCGTACTAAATTTAAGTTTTTTTTTTTTACTTTAGTAGGAGTCGTTCTTAAACACTTTAGTATTAATAATACTAAAAAATACTTAAAACAATCCAAAATGGGATAACTTTCGAAAACCAATATGCGTGCATACCCATGTGTTTGTAAAACTTTTTTGTGGAACACTACAAAAGAAATTCAAAAAAGATTTCCTTGTTTTGTTAAGAAACAATAACAACACTACAACAAGAAAATATAGATTATTTTTATGTTTAAAAAGTAAATAAGAAGCAATAATGTTCATATTCTGTTTCTTAAAATTATTTAGCTAAATAACGTGTGATTTTTTAGCTATTACCTTTTTGGCAACACTGGTTTAAACAGCTGACGCACGTTTCGTGTTTTGTTTCACTGTCCAATATCTTCAGTTTGGTCTATAATTTAACCATGAATCGTCTTACAAACGAACATCGCTTGCAAATTATTGAATTTTATTATCAAAATGCGTGCTCTGTTAAGACAGTTCATCGCGCGCTTCTTCCACTTTTTTATCGAAAAATTGTGTTCAGCGACGAAGCTCATTTTTGGCTCAATGGGTACGTTAATAAGCAGAATTGTCGATTTTGGAGTGAAGATTAGCCAGAAACATTGCAAGAGCTACCAATGCATCCAGAAAAAGTCACAGTTTGGTGCGGCTTATGGGCTTATGGGACCGTACTTCTTCAAAGATGATGCGAATCGTAACGTAACTGTGAATGGTGAGCGCTACCGTGAGATGATATCCAACTTTTTTTTGCCCAAAATGCAAGAGCTTGACTTACATGACATGTGGTTTCAACAAGACGGTGCCACATGCCACACAGCACGCTTAACAATGGACTTATTGAGAGGCGAGTTTGGTGAACATTTTATTTCACGTTCGGGACCGGTCAATTGGCCGCCTGGACCGTGCGATTTAACGCCTTTAGACTATTTTGTTTGGGGCTATGTTAAAGCTCATGTCTATACACACATGCCCGCTTCAATTGACGCATTGGAAGACAACATTGAAGCATTTATTCATGAGATACCGGCCGAAATGTTGGAAAGAGTATGCCAAAATTGTACTAAGCGGATGGACCATTTGAGGCGCAGTCACGGTCAACATTTGCATGAAATAATTATATGGACCGTACTATCGATTCAAATAAAGATTTCATGCATTTTTCTGAATTGTATGTGTTTTTTTTTAAACTTTCCTATAGTTCTTAAAAAATCACCCATTACAAAAAATGTTCAAAGTAGAATAATTATAAAAACCATATCGGGCAAGCTGCAGGTGTCTTAAAGTTAAGAATTCTTCTGTAAACAAAGGGCGGAATAAAAGTGGCACATACATGTATAACAGGTAAGTAAATAATACTATTCCCTCTACCTCTGGTTTTCTAGGGTAAGTGTAGAGGTAGGTTAGAAACTAATTTTACTTTCGGAATTTTTCAAGTGCGAGTCGGAATTAAGCCAACTTAGAAATTCTTGAATCAAGCACAGTTTGAGATTAATTTTTATATCACTTTTAATCAGGGGCCGTAAATAACTGTTATCCAGAAAATGTAAGCTCAAAAGCTCTTCATATTAGAGTCAACGAAGACCTATACTGTCACATACCGAGGAGTTTTATTATTTCCGGCTAAAATAAAACTCATTTAAGGAGTTTTATTTTTTCCGTCTTAAATAAAACTCATTTTGCAGTCATAAAATTAAATTCTTTTAAAAAATTTTATGTTGATAAAACATAACATAATTCACAAGAAGAAACAAAAATTTCCAAATTTGATGTGTTAAAATTGTTGGGTTAAATACATCAAATTTTCAAAGAAATGATGATGAAAAACATATCGGACCACTCTGCTATGGCTGATAATTGAAAATGTCTTTCATTGAAAATATTTTTAAATATCAAAAACAAATTTAAGAAATTTTCATCATTATTTGAAGAAAAAAATGTGATTTTTTTTTGTAAACTAAATGCAAAATAAACTGAAATGAGTTTTATTTTCTGAAGGAAAAAATAAGACTCCTCAAATGAGTTTTATTTTATGACGGCGAAATTAAACTCCTTAAAAGAGTTTTATTTTATGACGGTGAATTTTTTAATTCACAAAAGAACTGTTATAAAATAACTTGTTCGATATCATGTAACCGTTACGGTCCCTGCTTTTAATTAAGTCAATCCAAATGAAGCAAATCCGTACGGAATGCTTGTTTGAGAAGTAGGCGTGACACAAAAAATATTTGTGTGTATCGTATATACACAACATAAAATTGATTAAAATTTATTGATAATCATTCACTCTTGACTGCCGTTGGGCTCAAACCCACTTTAACGGACAGGTTGATCTGACGCGTTTCGATCTCTGAAGAGATAGTGTGGTAACTATCGAAACGCGTCAGGTCAACCTGCCCGTGTGCGTGGCTTCGACCTCCACGGCAGTCAAGGATAAAAAATTATAAATAAAACTTAATCAATTTCATGTTTTAACATTCCTTCATAAAAATAACTTAATGAGTATTAAATTTAATGAACTTTAGCGTAATTCAAAATTTTTCAGTGTTGTAAGAACTCAAATAAATGCTTTACAACACTGAAAAATATGTATTTGATTATTTTTCTATTAAAGCTGTTTTTAAAATATTTAGAAATACATTATAAATAATACACACATCTGTGTTAAAATTGAACGCATCGTATAAACAACTAAACTCATGTTCAGAATCGTAAAAGCTGAACGAACATAGTTAAAGACTGCCACCACCTGGATAACTATCTTGCCGCGATGTGATGGATTAAGTGTCGGCTGTAGTGTCTGTCTTGGAACTTGAATCCGGACAGTCGAGTCGGAACAAGTTTAAAGGCAGACCATTTCAGGCCAGCATGACCAAGGGTTATCCATTTCTCATCCTATTCCCTTCACCTATAGTCTTTTCCCCCTTTTTAATGCCCACTTTCCCCACTTTTAAGGTCAAGGTGGTTGAAAGCAGTGCCGAGGACCTGGATGTCTAGTTAGTAGCTAAAGAAACTAATCGCGAACAGCTTCCCTCTGACGCTGATGGTAAAGGTCAGTTGTAGTTCTAGCCTAGTCCATGCAAGACGTCACTGCGCGAGATAGTCCTTTGTATACGTGCATAATTGTGGGATTAGAAACTGGATAATTTCAAAATAAAACAAAAAACGGACGTAGTGACAGAAAGTCAGTTAATGACAGAACTGACAGAGACCAACTGGATGGGCTCCCTAATGGAATCACTGGCACGTACTGGTTCCTCGGAAAGACTCGGTGATCTGACCTTTGGCTCTGATGATGAGCACGAAATAGCTTTAATTTCGGCTCATGGTCAGGACCAGAGGCGACAGAAAAGGTCACATCGGACAGCCGATCGTATCTCGGAAGAATAAAGAGTGGTGTGAGAGTATATTTAGCCTTTCTCGAAAAGATAGCTAAGAAAGACTCTTCACTGCACGATAGGCGGGATAGGCACTTGCTGAGGATGCACCGGAACAACGTTGCTAGATTCGAACGAATCCACGGTTTTATCGGTGTCATCCTATTGTTTCCCTATCCTGCGGGATATATAGCAAAGGCTGCTGAGAAATTAAATGTTGTCAGTAAAGACAAAGGATCCTCACCAGACTCTGCTGGCGTATCCTCTTGCAACGAAGCTAGAAGAAAGGAGGGTAAGAGTTCACCACTCAGCACTCTTAATGGTGACAGTTTGGTCACGATTAAGGGAGCTAGGCCTGGGGACGAATTAACTACTACCAGCCTCGCGACTGGAAATGTCTTAACAGTTTCTGGCAGTGACTCCCAAAAGGGAATCACTAAAGGAATTGTTACCGAGACAAAGCAGTTCACATCTGCAAGGAAATCGGGTGATCACCAGAATTATTCCAGTAAGAACCCTAAAAAAGGGGAAATTAAGAGAATAAGGTCTGGTGATGACCAGAAATCCCCAGCTGCTAAGAGGATTGGTCAGGATGCGGTCCGCCTTTTTAATAACCCCACAAGGAAATTATTAAGAAGGCTGGCTCCAGAGAGGACCAATCGCCCACGAAGAAAAACTGAGGGCGTCGACGAATAAGGACGGTATTCTGGCAGCTGTCATCGATCGCACTAATCCCGATGGTGGAATCAGTGTCGAGAGATGGCAGGTCCTAGAGAACAAACTTCTCGGCGAAATCTTCGTGTGAGAGGAAGGCCGGACGAAGTAGCGTTCAAAGGGGCTGACAGAACAAGAGGTGTCAAAACTATCAGTTGCGGCAATCAAAAAACCTTTGAGTTTTTTAAGGCCAACATTGAGAGGTGTGGCTGCACTTGTCCTGAAGCCAGATTGGACGTTATACTTGCGTCTGAGCTGCCACTTGGGTCGGTAGTCACTGTATGGATACCTCCACCTCTCAAACCGATGGAGATCATTCTGGCGATACTAGCTTATCAAAACGGGGGACTCGATACAAGCCAGTGGAAGCTGATAGCTTCAATGGGTTGTAAAGAGAACCAAGGGAGAGACTTCAGATTCGCAGTAGACCACGAGTCTCTCTGGAAGTTGAAGTCGATGAGTGGGGTTGCGATATTTGGGTTGGGGTCTATCACATTTAGGTTTCCCAAAAATGATAGACACTAAGAGGCTAAAAGTGGTGCAGATAAGCCTGCATCACTGTGAAGCAGCCTCAACCGAATTAGTAACCCACCTCATCGATAACAACGTGGACGTGGCCTTATTCCAACAACAATCGGGTAGCTGGATTACAGGCCACGGGATATACACTGTTCGTACACCACACGGATGAGAAGGTACGAACTTGTATAATGGCAAGAAATGAGCTCAAATTTATGTTTTCTCATTCTTTCAGCAATGGACCCCTCACCGTTGTAACAGGTGAAGCTAGGGACAGAACGGTCCTGGCAGTAACATCGGTATACTTACCCTATGAGGCTACCGATCCACCTGGTGTGAAAGTATGTGAGTTGTTGGATCACTCAAGCAGAAGGGGCTTGAGGTTGGTACTGGATTGTGACGTCAATGCACACCATTCCCAATGGGAAAGTGTCGACATCAACAAAAGCGGTGAGTCTATGATTGATTTTATTATTTCTGGCAAGTTGCTACATCTGTAATAGGGGGAAAACGCCAACGTTCAGAGCTAGAGAATTTTTCCGGGTAGGCGCTCGCAACCGAGATGGTGGACAGGTGAGTTGAAGACTCAAAGGACCACTGTCAGACGGTTATTCAATACAGCGAAGTATACGCGTAGGGATGAGGATTACTCTGATGCTTGGCAGAAGAACTTACTCGGGCTGGGGAAACGAGCACTTAAGGAAACTCGTGACTAGGGGGAGTTCTCTCTCCCTTATTGTGGCTCTTATTTTTCAATGTCGTTCTGGGACTTTTTGACAGAATGGGTCAGAAGGTCGTCGGTTACGCGGATGATGTAGTTATTTTGGTATCGGGTAAGTTTCTGCCGACAATTAGCGATGTAATGCAAGGGGCACTGGGCGAACTGTCAGCATGGGCGACTGATAAGGTTTAGGAGTTAATCCGGAGAAGACAGAGTTAGTTATTTTTACTAGGAGATACCAGGTGGAGAGGTTTATGCTGCCGGTAATAGGGGGAGTAGAGCTTAGGCTATCTGATATTAATTAGTATCTAGGAGATACTCCTAGGCTAGTGGACAATTGCAGGAGGGCTCTAAGAGAAATCTTAGGGAATTATGTTGCGAGACTCTGCTGGATACCGGGTCACTGTAGCAATACCGGCAACGAGATAGCAGATGAGTTGGCGAGACTGGGCTACTTTGGGAGAATTAGGGAATTGGTTCTGAGCGGAACTAATCGGGTTTTGCGGAACTAGTCGGACTGCCGAGTATCGCGCACGTTGTGGCCGATGCTGAGTAGGTAAACTTCGGACGCGCTGCTGGGTAAGAGTAGGGCCTGCGTCATGACCATGATAGGTATTATCACGGGCCACTGTATGATAGGCAGAGTGGCGAACAGTGGAAGAAATGGCCAATCTAGCTCCGATTAATTAAAATTTCAAAATTTATTTTGGCGCCAAAATAGTTTGGCTATTTATTAATAATACATTGGAAAGATCATCGACTTTTTCAATTTTGCTTTGCTCTAAATATTCGAGCAGCTGTAAAGCTTCAAACGCAACATATGTTGCACCAGCTAAAAGCTTTCCCGTCGGTTTTAATAACCATCTGCGAGTTCTAATAATATTCAATAGAGTGCCAGTAAAATTATATTTAGTCCTTATTATTAAAGTTCAATGTCTGTATTACATAAAAAAAATATTTTTTGACCTGTGATTATGTTGCGAGTTTTAGATTTGTTGATGTTTATAGTGCTAGTAAGAAATATTATGTTGACCAATAGATTTCTCCTATTGTAGAGTTAAATTTCTGTGAATCGACTGGATTCTGTCTAATATTTGTTTTTAAAATTAATATAAAGTTTTGTGATGTGAAATGTCCAAACTGGGATGCAACTTTTCGCAACTTTTTGATAAATTAATTGTTTTATGTAGAATGTCACTGTCTAAGCGAGGTGTTATTTTTGGTTTGGTGTGAGGAAGATGACGCTTCTAAAAATTTTCTGCTGTGAAATCCTATGTTTATGACATTATAGATAGAATCAATAATAATAATGGTCAACGCATTGATATTTCTAAAAGGGTTAAAAATATCACCCCAAAAAAAGGCATGAAATGGAGGGAAAGCCACCGAGTTCGGAGGGTTTTTGAGAAAAAATAATTAGGTCTGGTTAGATGGTGAACTTTTATTGGTAGACCCAACTCCAAGTACTGGGCGACCCGAAATAAGCTTTACCGACTGTCAGAAAAAAAACAAAAAAGAAAAAAGTGTATGATATCGCCAAAGAAATCTTGTGCGATGTACTCATGTCTGCGGCGATCACTAGTTTAAACAAGACTGGAAAGAGGAATACTTCGATGGTCGTATCTATGTTGAACTCAGATGAAAATTTGCCAACAATATTGAAATCTGCCGTTGAATCCGATGACAAAGAACTTGTTAACTACATAGCAGAGCCTTAACCTATTATATTAGTGGCGGTTAAACAAAAAGGTTGACATGGACTTACGTATTGGCATTTAAAGGAGAAATGCAAATAATGGGTGATTCAAGTAGAGATACTTTTTTCAATAGCCTTTTCTGACAGATCACGTGTGAGTCGTGTCATGCTGTTATGTTATTTTTGTTTAGTATTGTTTGGCATTTCATAACGGAAAGACTAACGCCTAAACAACGTTTACAAATCGTGCAATGTGTCGTTCAATCGGAATGTGTTTCGTGCAGTTCGCTCAACTTATGGTCAATATAATCGGCATACTGAGCGTACTATTCGCAGCACCATTACCCATTTTGAGGCCCAGCATTCATTATTGGATAATATTCGACCGAATAGACCACGTTCAGCACGCTGTGAAGAAAATATAGCGGCCGGACTTGAGAGTGCATACGAAGACCGTGGAGAGTCGATTCGGCGCCGTTCGCAGCAACTCGGATTGACGTATGGAACGACTTGGCGCAACAACTGTAGCCGCTCGACCTTCCCAAACGACATCGCTTCGCTCTATGGGCTCTTGAAAAGTTGCAAGAAGATCCGACGTTTTCGAGGCAAATTTTGTTCAGCGATGAGGCCCATTGCTGGCTCAATAAGTATGTAAACAAACAAAATGCCGCATTTGGGACGAAGAGCAAACTGAAGAGATTCAAGAACTGCCACTTCATCCAGAAAAAACAACGGCTTGGTATGGTTTGTGGGCCGGTGGAATCATCGGTCCATATTCCTTTAAAAATGATGCCGGTGCGAACGTAACCGTCGATAGCGACCGTTATCGTGCCATGATAACCGACTATTTGATGCCTGAAATTGAAGCTCGTGATCTCGGCGACATTTGGTTTCAGCAAGACGGCGCCCCTTCCCACAAATCGAATCAATCAATGGACTTATTCAGAGAACACTTCGGTGAGCACATAATTTCACGTTTTGGGCCGGTCGATTGGCCACCAAGATCGTGTGATATCACACCGTTAGACTTTTTTCTGTGGGAATATGTAAAGTCTAAAGTTTATGCGGACAAACCCGCTTCGATTCAGGCCTTGACGCGTATCATTCGCCAATTACCAGTCGAAATGCTCGAACGGATGGCCCATCTGCGACGTAGCAACGGCCAACATTTGATAGACATAATCTTCAAAAATAAATGCCAAAGAATGTTCTTTCAAATGATAATAAACATTCACCATTAAGTTTGAATTTTCTGTTTTTTTTTTCTTTAAAAAATAGGGAACCTCGAAATGGGTCACGCTTTATATTTCCCACCTTTGATGTTCTACAGTCTGTGCTATCGCCTACAGAATTCCAATTCAAAAATGGCAGGTTCCCAGTTGTGATAAACCAATTTTTGATAAAAAAAAAAAACTGGGATACAACCCAATCTGAGAAAGCAAATGGCTATACTAGTTCACTAAGTAATCGTTTCACCGTTTTTTTACGCACAACGGCTTCTCGATATGAAATCAATACGGATGCCTGATTTGTATCTATGGTTTTATATGCCTTCGCCTGTCCATAAAATTTTGGATTTTTTGATGTCAGAAGAAGCGCTCAAGGCCAGAAATAAGGACCTGAGAAAATTTCGGCTACATATGATGTAAGTCGGAAAAATATTACGGAAAAATACAATGGAAGACTTGGCACATACACTATTTGTTTGTTCAGATCCTTTCATTAGCTATTAGATAATGATTGTATTAGTCTTCTTTTCAAAGCAGATGAAGAAAGCAATGTGCAAGATGATACCTCATCAGATACTGAGTAAAGCACTTTTATATGAAAACTAGCTGTCTGGTCCCGGCACTGCTCGGGATTTTCTAAATAAAATTAAAAAATCAATTCTGGAGAATTTGGTTAATAACTTGACCCTTGCGCTACCTACTTATTTTTGTTTAATAAATATATTTGCTGAATTTCAGCCAAAGCGTACCATTAATAAAAAATTTTTTTAATATCACGACAACATCGCCACCTATCGAGATTAAACTTAAGAGAAATCTAGCTCCGGACTAAGATAATTTATTGTCTAAGTTTCGTGTCAATCGGTCCAGCGGTTCTTGAGTTTTAGGAGGACATACACAGCACAAACGTTTTTATATACATATATAGATTAAAAGATGACTTACAAATTTTTAGCTTATACGAAAAATGCACTTTGTGTTAATTTTTGTTTATTGTATTCTTATCTATTAATAAATAAATTGTATTAATAAATCTCCGCTAGATTGGACATTTCTCCTACTGTGTGGCGGTGAGAATGGGGTCTGGATTATCGGATATATGTAGGTTGTGTAAGAACGCAGGGAAGTTGGAGGCAGTTTAGCGCTTTCTGTGCCACTGTGCCAGGCTACAGAATAGCAGGCTGAGGTGGCTGGAAGATGCCTTGGGCTACGGGCTCGAGAATTTGACGGGAGTCGTTATGGGAATGACGTGGCTGCGCGGCAGGAGGCTGGGGACTGGGAATAGGTAGGGCAGTTTTCCCGTTTGGTAGGGTTATTTTTGCTTATTCTGTCCGATTTCTTATCTTCCACTAATTTTCTTTCCTGTGCTTTCACTATTTACTTCTCCTACTTTTCCACACTCTCTTTTACTAATTAAGGCGTTACAATGGACCATATTTGTCTCTGGGTGAGGGTGTAAAGTTTGCTTCGCACCAGCCTTTCTAACCTAGTTAAAAACTGAACGCACGCTCAATTTTGCAAAAGGTGAATTATAGACTGTACAAAATTGAACGCAAGTTAATTTTTCAGAAGCTAACCTCTGAACAGTAAAAAACTGAACGCACATTCAGCGTTAAAATGTACGCTTTGCTTGGTTTTTTACTACGGGCATTCAAGATACAAACAACCTAATAAATATTCAGGAAAACTGAACGCTTGTTGAGCTTTTTACTACGTAATTTTTTTGTGCACACCCCAATAGTGGAGAGGGTATTATGCATTTTTGCTGATGTTTGTATCACCTTAAAATATCGGAGGCGTATTAACGCCGTCCCCCGGCTGGGTGGATGGCTGCCCATGTTAACCTTGTGCGCAAAGTACAGGTACATAGGTTTTAATTGTTGCAAGAACAAATGCCATTAAAAAGGAGGGGAATCGGTCCATAATTTCACATATCCCCCGTACAAGTTTTTTTCCGGTATAGGGTCGTTGTGCCCATAAACCAGTGATGCTCATTCAGGCAAACAATTGTTTAGAAGCCCCACCCCTTTGTTTTTTACGCTCATTATTTTTGTCGTACGTGTGAGAGCAACAAGCGCACATGTACGATAGATGCATTGATATTTGTTCAAATACAGTGTGTAAAATAAATAATAATGAAATTAATTTAGTTGTTCGTCAGATAGCGACGAATGCACATGCGCGGAAGCTACGCTAGTTTGTTGCTAAAAAATATTAAAATGCAAAACTATTTTATGATTAAAAATGCCTTTGGTAATGCCCAATGTCTTTTATGTTATCAAACATTTAAAGGACATTGGGAAAATGTTATTAAGAGGCATTATGATTCTTTTCATAGCAATATGACTGGATATACCGATGAAGAAAAAAAAAACCTTTTTATTAGAAATAAAAAGATTTTTTTGGAAAAATTTTTTAATATAAAATCTGATTTATTTTCAATATTTTCTTCCCCTGATAGCCATTCCTTAATTTAAAAACAAAAAATGTTATTTCTAATGAAAAGGTTTTTTTTTTCTCATATAGTCATATAGCTAATAAAAGAATCATAATTTTCTTAATTAATCCCTAATCACCAACTCTACAGAAACCTCTAATCAACGGAAGTTTATCACATACACTTAATTCAGAGTGAACTGCATTATTATAAATTTTATATAACCAAAAAAATTCTTGTGATTTAATATTAATAAAAATTGTGCGTTTAGTTTTGCGTGTCACTGTACTTAAACAATTCTCTCAGAATACATATGCAAAACATTTTTGAACACCAGTGCCATAAACCAACTTATTATGTTGGTATTTTGATTAAGTTACAATCAAAATTATCTTACCAAATTTTATTGAAATCGGTCCATAATTGATTATAGTTCCGATACAAATATTACTCCAGAAAATAGATTTTAATGACATAACTTCCACAAATATTGGCATTAACATACAGATTGGTGATAATAACTTTTACGATAGCTACGTTACCATAGGTCCCATATGAACCCCAATCCTGAAATCCCAGGCAGATGAAGATATCTAAATAATATTCGGCACAAATAACTTTTATATGAATCTTAACCTCATTGTTCCATCATTGCCCATGGTTCTAAGTAGTTTTTATATACTGTAGTGTAAGGTATCATATGGTCGGGCTTGGCCGACTATACTTTCTTACTTGTAAGATGTGGGTGTGTTTGTGACAAATTATATTAATCACGATAAACGGCAAAATCCATACCTAGGAAATTTCGTACTTACATAGCATATTTTTCATATTTAGTTTTATGTTTATTCTTAAAAAAAATCATTGGAACTTACAAATGTGTAAACCGTGCACCCATATAAGTTATATGGGTCCTGTTTTTACCCAACGGTCAAGTTCTTTATTAAATCGTATCTTCAAATCGGCTGGATATTGACATTTGAGATATGTATTGCTGATTTTTGGCGCGAAAAAGTAATATTAAAAAATAAACAATCCTTTAGACTACTCTGATAGAAAAGTCGTCATAACGCTGATGTATTTTGCAATCAGTACAGTTATCAATGGGATATCACATCGGCATCACAGTAATGAAGAATCGGAGTCAGTTTAATAAAAAATATCATCAGTACGATGACTGAGTAACATCATTGGGATTGACTTAAGTCAAAGTGTGAGAATATTATTATTTACTTACCGCCAGCGTTACCGTTATATATTTTCAAAAAGTACCAAAAAAGGTGATATCTACAAAAAAATTGGCACCAAAAATGTGAATCTAATATTAAAAACTGGCACCTCTTGGAAAATCAAAATAAGTACACCAAATAACGTTTTTTACCGTATTTTTTTAATTTATTTAAAATTCCAAACAAAAAAAGTCGGCAGCAAATTCCAAATCTTTTCAAAGATTGGTTCTATCACGCCTATTTTTTTTATAGGCTAGACCAATATTTCGCCCGAAATAAGGCGGTTATGCTAATATATTTTATCATAACTTGAGAACGTTTCCTTCGATTTTGATCATAACACTTACAGATGAATAGAATAAAATTTCCTTTAGGTCAACCAAATAACATTTTTTTATAATTTAAACTGTTTCGGAGTTATTCAGAAATTTGTGGCGATACATTTTTTGCAAAATATGTACCATTTTTGTTTTCAAAAATTCATATAAAAATTATACGGGAAAAAATTTTACATTTTTATCATTAATCTCAAAACCAGGTAAATTACGAATAAAAAATGGCAACGGAAAATCGTAGGACAAATGTTAAATGTGTGATTTATTCATTATTGTTTTCCTGAATAATATTTCGCCTGAAATAAGGCGATTTGCTAATACATTTCATCATGGCTTGAGAACGACTTTTTCTGGTCTGGATACAATTACCAGCGAATGATATAAATTCCCTTTTAGCCATCTTATAATAGTTTTTTATGAAAATCGATTGAAAAATGTTAATTGTATTCACAATTTATTGAAACTTTTATTTATTATACGTATTGGTGAAGTTCCGAATATCAACTTTTAATATTCGCGAATACGAATATCTGCGGCAATATTCTTCGAATACCAATACGAGTATCCAGTTTGCCTCACGATATTTAAAATTTGACTAAAAAATCCCCCATTCACTTCCATAAAAATAAACAATGAAATAAAATTACCACACTACTAAATGAAATAACAAAATTCGCACCTGAATGCCACTACTGAACATTTAAAATTTTTATACTGGCATTATTATCTTTATCTAAGTATATATATAAAAATGAAAAATGTTTGTATGTTTGTTTGTCTGTTTGTTTGTTGGCTTATGGACTCCTAAACTACTGAACCGATTTTCCTGAAATTTTTACAGTAACATCATGTGAGCCCTAAAAATCAAATAGGCTACTTATTTTTTCGATAGGGGCAGGGGAATTGGTACCCCCCATTGGATGCCAATATTAAATATCGCATATCTTAAGAGCCGCTGCACGCATTTTGTTAAACTTTTGGTAGTAGGATCTTCTAAGCCCCAAAATTTAAATAAAATAGTAGCGGGGGAAGTGGTTCCCCCCATAGAACGCCAACGTTTAATATAGCATATCTTAAGAACTGTTATAGTGAGAATGTTCAAACTTTGTAGAAGTTACTCTTATGGTATACTACTCTATTGAGAATAAAAATAAAGGGGTACCTCCCATAGGATGCATATATTAAATATCGCTCAACTGAAGAACTATTAAAGGGACAGTCTTCAAACGTGGTTAAAGCTACTTTTATGGTAAAATATAAATTTCAATATAAAAATGGGCGGGGTTGACAGGGGAGGAGTAGTACCGCTCATAGATAGAAATATAATTAAGAGCCGCTGCACGCATTTTGTTGAACTTTTGGTAGTAGGATCTTCAGAGCCCCAAAATTGAAATAAAATAGCAGCGGGGGAAGTGGTACCCACCATAGGACGCTAATTGTTAATATCGCATATCTTAAGAACTTTTAAAGTGAGAATGTTCAAACTTTGCAGAAGTCTCTCTTATGGTAACTACACTTTTGAAAATAAAAATAAAGCGGGTAGGCGCAAGGGGGGAAATACCTTCCATAGGATGCATAAATTAAATATCGCTCAACAGAAGAACTATTAAAGTGAGAGTCTTCAAACGTGGTTACAGCTACTATTATGGTAAACTATAACTTTCAATATAAAAATGGGCGGGGTAGACAGAGGAGGAGCAGTACCCCTCATAGATACAAATATTAAATATCACATATCTGAACACAAAAGTCATCAACCTTTATTGAACATCTTTCAAACAAGAGCCCCGAAAATAAAATAGGCTACTTATTTTTTCGATAGGCCCACGGGGAAGTAGTACCCCCCATAGTATACCAATATTAAGTTCGGATATCTTAAGAGCCACTGCGTCCATTTTCTTGAATTTATTGTAGTACGATCTTCTGAGCACCGAAATTGAAGTAAGATAGGACTCAAATGTTTAATATCGCATATCTAAAGAACTGTAATAGTAAGAATGTTCAAACTTGGTAGGGGTCACTCTTATGGAAAACTACACATTTAAAAATATCAATAAAGGGGGTAGGCGCAGGGGGAGTAACCCCCCATTGGAAGCATATATTTAATATCGCGTTACTGAAGAACTATAACAGCGAGAGTCTTCAAATGTGGATAAAGTAACTATTTTGGCAAGCTATAAATTTCTAAATAAAAATGGGCGGGGTAGACGAAGTAGGAGCAATACCCTCCATAGGACGAAAATATTAAATACTTCATATCTGAAGACAAAAGACTTTAAGCTTTGTAGGAACCACTCTTATGATAAACTACACCTTTCAAAATAAAAATATAATATACGAATGAAAAAGCGAATGCTTGTTTGTTCTCTACAGACTCCTAAGCTACTGAGCCGATTTTCCTGAAAGTTTCACAGTAATTCCTAATTACCCGACGCTTAACATAGGCTATTAATATATTTTAATTATCAAGTAGGCGTGGCACCAATCATACAATAAAAATATGAATAACCTTATATCTGGGGACGGTTACAGTAAGAGTTTTCCAATATGAAACAAATAACTTCGTTATTAATACACAACATCTGCCAAAAAGTCGGCTGGGTTAGACAAGCGAGCGTAGCACCTCCAATAAAATGGCAATAACGATTTCTACGTATTTGGAGTACTGTAATAGTAAACGTATTCCAATTTTGTACAAATAGCTTAGATCATAACCCACAACATATTTCAAAAGAAAGGTTCAATGGAAAAATTAGACATGACACATCCCTTACAAAGACACTTGAAATTTCTGTATATCTGTTGAACTGTTACTGTAAAATCATTCAAATTTAGCCCAAGATACTTTGCTTTTTAAAAAAATCTTACCAATTTTATTTCGAAGGGGGTAGCAAAGCGCACCGGGTTTAGCTAGTTGTTATATTAAAGCCATAAGCACCGCAGCCCAAGCGATCTAATGTGAAGTCCAAGTGTTTACTGGAGTATATTAAGGCTACAAATAAATCAAATTATTCTACACGGTGAGGGATTCTATACTTTACCTGAAGTCATTAAGATAACTCAAAGGAACTGTTTGCATACTTATCAGTGTGACCAGATCTTAAAATTGTTTACAGCTAAATCTTGCACTCGACAAGACCAGAAAATGTTAAAAATGATTTTAGTAAGG
This sequence comes from Pollenia amentaria, assembly GCA_943735925.1. Taxonomy (NCBI): domain Eukaryota; kingdom Metazoa; phylum Arthropoda; class Insecta; order Diptera; family Polleniidae; genus Pollenia; species Pollenia amentaria. Next base: position 55,172,204 of record OX031008.1, on the reverse strand, counting down.
GCTGAAATTTTTCCAAGATTTTTGCTGACAATTTATTTAGAGTATTAAATTTTATTAAGAGCTACATAAATTTTAGGAACTCATTTAAAATAAAATTTAAAATATTTTAACAAATTTAGGCGGCCTGCAATACCCCTGTTGTAAGCAATATACAAGCGATTTTAGTTCTATGCTTTGCTCTGATTTAAAAGACTCTATAAAAAGAAATGTTAGACTAGTTTATTTCTTAAAATTTAAGAAAAGCTAAAATTTCAAAATTATTATTTTTTTCAGCAGTTTCCAGTACAAATTTGTTTGAGATATTTCGTTGGATTAACATGAAATGCCCAAACATTTACACTATGGAATTTTTATCTTCCAATTTATTTAATCAAATTTTTTATAATCAAGTTAAAGTTAATTTTTTTTTCCAAAACAGGTAAGACGTTTTTAAGTTTAAACTAATCCATCTTTATACGAAATTTCTTTTTGAGTGCAACTGCTTGTAGTCAAAATTTAAAAGTTTTAATGTTCAGTTAAAGCTAAAAAAGTTGAAAACATACTATAAAAATTCTAAATAAAATACCGAAATACTGCAGCTAAATCTAAATTTTGAATGCTAAAATTAATTGCAAAAATGCTAAAATTTTCACAATGATACTCAAACTTATTAATTTCATATTTCTTAGTCCTTTTGCGCTTTTACTTGGAAATTAAACGACCTATTCGATGTTTTTTACATCTTTAATTTATTTTGCTTAACATTGCTTCTCACAGTGTTTAGTAATGTATATCAAACTGTTTAGCTTCCCACTCCCAATTATTGCATAATAAACAGAACGAACAGATCTCTCTTAAATTAATATTATTGGTTTCATTTTCTGTATTTTTTTTATCTTTTGGAATGTATTTACAAAATATTCGTGAACTATTCGCTTGAACTTGGCGAATACGCATACGAATGAATAATTTGTAAATGCAGTGATGAAACTCAAATTTTGCGATTTGGTAAATTTTAGTTAACAAAAATTTTAAGAAAATTAAATTTGTGGAATTTTGGTGATTTTAGGTGTATTATTTGACGACTAAGGTAAACAAAAGTTGGCAGCCCTGATTCTTACAGCCATAACTTAAGGATCAAGTTTTAATACATTGACACTTTTTACCAATACACTCATACTCTTTAAAATTCCCTTTGAAGTTGAGTGTTTCAATTTACGTTCAAGAAAACAGCTGTTTACAAGTTAAGTGAGCAATTTTTTGTTTATTTTTATAAATTGTTTTCTTGATGACATCTTGAAAGTAAATTACTTAAAAAATTTCGTGCAGCCTACGTCAGAGCTTTGATTTTTAGGACATTTTGACAAACAGTATCTGTAATAGACTATCAAAAAACCTTGAACGTGTAACCACAGTTTTTTTCGTTTTGTTTTTTTTTTTTCAGTATTTACTACACGCAGAGAAAAAACATGATTAATGAATGGTCACTACGACCATTTTTATTCATATTTGCCTAATATGTTTACCCTAATAAACTTATTATAATCCTTATTTAACTTGAAAAAATATTTTTTCTCCTTAACATTTTTTAATTCACTATAATAATATTATATGGTGTTTTACACCTAAAAAGTTACTATGATCTACCTAAACATATTAAATTATGTGAAATATTTGCTACTATAATGTATATATTTTCAACTATACAATTAAAATCATAATATTAGCTTTACACAAAAGGTATGATTGATATCATCATTTTTGTTCGCTTTAAAATACATTCTCTAAATGAGCAAACATTTATTGTCAAAACAAACAGTGTGTGTTTATAAAGCAAATAAAATCTTCTTCCATGTCATTTTCCGTCTGCGAGAGTCAGTAAACCGAGAAACATGAATGACTGAAGTTTTTCGGGAGAAAAATGCCATGCATGAATGCGATATTAAGGAAATAAACTATTATACGTTTATTGAAACAGGTAAGTTACATATATATAAATATATGTATTTAATTTTATTTATTAAAATATGCCAAGCTGTAAATGCATGTATTTTTAATAAAACATAAAAATTTTGAAAAAATTTTTTTATTGGTTTTATTGTGAGAACCATATTGCATGGTGTTAGGAAAATTAGAAACATAATAATAATAATATTTTTGAGATAATAATAAGCTATAAACATGTCTGAACATATATTGTTACTGAAGACGTGTTTGGTACAATCATAACCGCAAACATTAATGATAGTTTGCGATTGTGATTGTATCAACCATGTTTTTTCTTTGCGTGTAGGGTATTCATATCATCGGTCTTTTGCTTTAATCGGTTAATCGCTCGATTAATTAACCGAGGTTTTTGTTTAATCGGTCAATTTTGTTATTGATCGGTTACCCGATTAAAGTATTGCCAGTTGAAAGAAATGAAAAACATTAGGAAAAAAAAAACAAAAACAAGATTAGGAAGTACATTAATATTAAAATAATAAAAATAATACAAATTTGACTTTGTTTTCAATGTAAATTAGTTGTTTTAAATGTAAATTTTAAAACTTCAAAAAAATTTCATTTTATTTTCAAAAACATTTTTCAGCAATGTGTTTTGCTTGGAAGTAAATAAAAAAGTTGTTAGGAAAAAAATTTTAATTTAATTTAAAAAATGCTTTACAAATTACATATATTATTGTAAAGGTAACAAAAAAGAAAAAATTGAGTATATTGAGTATTTATATACAAAAATGGACAAAGTCTTTGTGTTTTACATATGAAACGAAATGTGTTTGTTAGTAGCATGAACAAAACAACAGTTTGTTCAGTGTTCTGAATTTTATTTGAATACGAACTTCATTAAAAAAAAACATTTCAGTATGTTCATGAATGAAGTTATTCATGCAGCACTTAATTATATATGGTCACCTCCAACAAAACTATTTTTAAATAAAATTTTAAACATATGGTTAATTTAACCAAATGATTGGCATCGACAACCATATTATAGTTAAATTACTCCTCCATCAAGAACGCACAACCATACTATGATTGCCTCCGAACAAATCTTGGTTAATAATAACTAAAATTATAATAGCATGGTTGGTTTTCAACAACAGCATGTTGCTCCTGGAAAAGAGAAAAAAATACTATTGTTAATTTAACCCATTAACGCCCAAATGAAAAGCGTGAACAATCTTACTGAATCAACTTTTTATTTCTGAGTTAAAACACTATTATTAACATACTTTAAATGAAAAACAAACAAAACAGAATTCAAAGATGTGTTTTTAGAGATGTACTAGGTTTAGTTCAATGGGGGCCTAGGAGTGGTATTAAGCAAAACATCCTCTTTCCATACAGGCACTTTTCACATGATGTTTTAACTCGATTAGAGCACAAAATACACCTAAATTGGCTTGGTATTTTTTGGGGATTATGACCATTGTTTTTTTCTTTCATCTCCTTCAATTCTAGATGACGATGGCCTAGTTTTATTGTTTTTTTTCTCACTCAAATGCGAGATATGCCAACGAAACGAAAGCTGATCAATACGTCCATCAGGATTTGTAATGCAGTATAATCTCCATGCGTTTGAAATTCTCATGTCCACTACGTATGTAAATAAGACCCACCACCACTTCTTTCCTTTTATCGCAATTCGTTATAGACTTATAGACTGATCCATTCGATCTTCTCCTCCCATCCCTTTATTATAACTTTGGAAAACGTGAGGTATATCTACACCAACTTTGTTTTCTCGTGGAACACCATCTTTTAACTTTTTTAAGCCTCTACAGTATCGAAATTAGTTCCAATCGTGCAAACATTATTATCTTTCCACCTAACCATTAGAATTTAATATGTCTTATCAAACCTGTGGTCATATTCAGCTCTAGACTTTTTAAGCATATCCTTTGATAAAATCAATGGACATCGTTTCGTTCTGTTTTCGAGTTAGGTTCCAGTAGCTCTGTATCCAAAGCTCTTGAGTTCTACAAGCAGGATGACGTTAGTAAAAAAGTCATCAAAATGAACGTGTTCTTTTGGATTTATTGGAGCTCTTGGTAGTAAGCCCTTCACAACGCGAGATCCCAGAGGATCGGTGGTAGCCTCAGATGTTTTTCCGCAATAAATATCAAATGTAAAACAATAACCATCAAAGCTGGTCAATTACCAATTACGATATCCGTATCGCACAGGTTTACCCATTATAAATTGTTTGGCAGAATGGTGATCAAAGTATTTAACCATGGATTCATCAATTGCTAAGTTTTCATGTAACACTCCGAATTGACAAAACTTGTTTTATTATAGTAGAGTAGACATACATATTATCAGTAGAGCTCGTTGCCTTAGAGTTATCTGCAAAATGAAGGTTTCTTTTAATTTCCAAGAATGTGTTTCGTGACATGATATTAGAAACCAATGCCACACCTAGATCTACATCTACGCTCCAATATGACCTTTCACTGGGTACTTTATGATATCATACATTTCTGAAAATTTTCTTTATAAATAGTTTTTTTTTGGAGGTGACCAAATTTAAACATGTTTTTTCTCTACGTGTGATGCTACTTTTTGAACGCGTAGTGTTAGTGCTTTGCATCATTGCTTGTGTTAGCAAAACGTGTAATTCTAACTTAACCTCAAATAAATGACTTTTTCTATAACTATAAACTTCGCATAACCTTTTGATAATGTTAGCCGTGAACTGCCGTGTTCTTCATTGATAAGCAGTGTTAGAATTCAGAATTTATTTCTCGTTATTTTTTGTTTCGATTTTTGATTTATATCATTTTCTTTCAGATAGGCTCAGATTAAAATATAGCGAAGTTTCTAATGTTTGGATTTGTGAAAAACATCAAAAAAAAAAAAAACTAATGGTGTTTACAATTTTATTATCAGTGAAATTAACTAAAATAATGTTTAAAAGCTAAATGTAAAATTTTTTTGTAATAATTTATCATTTATTTGGCACAAGGCTTACGGAAAAATTAACGACTTTTTCAAGCAAAACTAAAACTGCTTTCGTCTGTATCGCTTATACGCCATTTTGTTAGCCCCCTTGCGTATTTTCATCGTGCTGAATTTCAAAAAAAATGTATCCGTTAGTTTCCAGATATTCAGTTTTTGTTTCTTTTTCATATTATGGCAACCCTAAAAAAAATCAACTATTCCCAAAATAAAAAAGTCCAGCGTGCCTGACTATGAAAAACTCATTAATTCCAAATTTCACCCATATCAATTCAAAACTTTGGTTAAAATTATTTTTTGCCTAAAAAGTAGCTAAAATTACCTAGTGTGCATAGTAGTGAAATGTTCTCTCACAGCTAAATCTTTTATGTATTTGTAGTGCAAAAAACGTAAAAATTGTGTACATTTTTAGATTCGGATGCTTAGTTTTAAAGCGATGTTTGGGAGAATAAAAATAATTTTGCTGAAAATTTATGGTTACTTCGAAGAGGCCAGAAAATCCATAAGCAATTACCCTGCTACATTTTCATAATTTTTTCCGCTTGATAACAGTCTTCGAACGTTATAAGAAAATATAATAAATGTTTAAGCTGAAAAACTTTGTATTAGTTCTTAATACAAGATTTGAGAGTTTGAAGACTAATTAAGCCTCACAGTAAAAAATTTTCTTATTTTGCGAAGCACTAATGGTACATTTTAAAAAGTAAGCACACACTTATGCGCTACGCAATAAGGCATACAGAGATGCAATAAAGTAATTGAACGAATTCTTAATAAATTTAAAAATAAATATATAACATTTGAAGAGCCACGACATTCCCTTACTACGAAGCAGGTTTGTAAGGGAGCATATTAAAGAACAACGGTAACAAAAAATTCAGTGTGCAAACCTCATCGTTACATTCACCAATTTTTATATGCGCTGAAGAAAGCGCTTTCTATGTCAAAAATGTATTGCTTCAAAGTGGGAACTCGCCATATAAAATTCATGTCATCCGTAAGCGATATGGTAAGCGAAACTTTAACGTTTCTCCCTTACAAATCTGCTTCGTTGGAAGCACAATTTTTTATTGGGCTATTGCTTATCTAAAATTCTTCGAATATTTTAAAGACAATAGGCTTCAATCGTATCGAAAAACGTCTTACTGACCTACTATGACTATTCATTCTGAAATTGTGGAAGACACGCTCACCCCTACACTAAGTAAAAAGTCTGATAAATCTAAAAATGGCCTTTGATGCGTTTGTGAACAAATTATAAGAAAATCCAAGGATGAAGAAGTCGAGATATACCTAACACCTCTTAATATTTCTAGAGACGCAGATCCCCTTGGTTCATAAATACTTAAACCACGGCAGGTCTGGTTCGAACGAATTTAAGATCTCCGCAACCTTGTTTTTTGAACAAACATCTTTTTAACTTATAGTGCATTTACACTTGTAATTTTCAAACTAGTTTATGATCGTAAACTACTTTCATAAACTATATCGTTTACATCAGCAGTTTTGACAGTTAACAGTTTAACAGCCGTGTCACAAAACAGCTGACTTCAGTAAAAAAAAACTTAAAAACGTTGGTGCACGTACATTTATACATACGATAAACATACCTTTTATTTTCGTTATCCATATTATATAAAACAATTTTCAATTAATTTTTTTAAACTTTTTCTTGATGTGTTCCTTTTTTTAACGCAAACTTTTTTAACTTAATTTTTTTTTTTTATGAAATGTCAAATATCACTAGCGTTGCCAGAGCAAAATTTGAAAAGAACAGAGTTGCATTAACAAAAACTGGTTGTTTGCAACTAGTTTATCTCAAAAGCTAGTTACAAACGTGTTTATAATTTGTATGGATAAACAAGTTTCTTCAACTAGTTTATCATCATAAACAACTTATAACATGTTTATGGTGTAGGTGTAAATGCACTATTAAATTTTAAAAACTTATAATCTCTGGCACTATTCTTTTCTATAAGAACATTATTTGTTTTTGTAAATATTACCATAAAATCAAATTTGTTGTTTTTTAAATCATCTTAAAATGTATAATAAAAATTATTTTACTTGAGTTTTGTCAATTTTACCTTTAATTCAAGTTTAAAATTTTTATCAGTATCGCCGATATTTCTTTTTGAGTATCGGTACCGTATCGGCAAAAAGGCGTACCGTTACATCCCTTGTATTGTGTACTTGATAATCTTAGGAAACCGACATTCAACTGTCCATATGAAAAGCAAGGGGTGTCTAAATATGTATATTCCGGCCAGTAGACCTACAGAGAAAAAGACAAAAATTGACTTTAATTAACAATTTGTGATATTAATTAAAAAATTAATTCACTTGATTAAACGTTTAGTTCACTTGATTAAATTTTTAATTAAAACTAATTTTATTTTTGATACATTAAAGCATTAATTAGTAAAAAGTAAAAATCGTGGAGAATTTTTTCTGTTTATGCAATCTGTACACCAAATTTTGAAAAAGATAAAAAGTAACAAAAGTAACAATTTATTTTGCTTTTACATCATAAAAATTAACCTATATAAAGGGTGATTCAAGTAGAGATACTTTTTTCACTAGCCTTTTTTGACAGATCACGTGTGAGTCGTATCATGCTGTCATGTTATTTTTGTTTAGTATTGTTTGGCATTTCATAATGGAAAGACTTAAACCTTTCCAAGCGACATTGATTCGCTCCATGGGCTCTTGAAAAGTTCCAAGAAGATCCGACATTTTCGAGGCAAACTTTGTTCAGCGATAAGGCCCATTTCTGCCTCAATGGGTATGTAAAGAAACAAAATTGCCGCATTTGGGACGAAGAGCAACCTAAAGAGATACAAGAACTTCCACTTCATCCAGAAAAAACAACGGTTTGGTGTGGTTTGTTGGCCGGTGGAATCATCGGTTTATATTTCTTTAAAAATTATGCCGGTGCGAACGTAACCATCAATGGCGACCGTTATCGTGCCATGATAACCGACTATTTGCTGCCTGAAATTGAAGCTCGTGATCTCGGCGACATTTGGTTTCAGCAAATGTCGCCACTTCCCACATATCGCATCAATGAATGGATTTATTGAGAGAGCACTTCGGTGAGCACATAATTTCACGTTTTGTGCCGGTCGATTGGCCACCAAGATCGTGTGATATCACCCCGTTAGACTTTTTCCTGTGGGGATATGTAAAGTCTAAAGTTTATGCGGACAAACCCGCTTCGATTCAGGCCTGAAAACATCACGCGTGTCATTCGCCAGTTACCAGTCGAAATGATCGAACGAGTCATCGAAAATTGTACTCAACTGATGGAATATCTGCGACGTAGCAACGGCCAACATTTGATAGACATAATCTTTGAAAAAATAAATGCCAAAGAATGTTCTTTGAAATGATAATAAACATTCCCCATAAAATTTGAATTTTCTGTGTTTTTTTTCTTTAAAAAAGTAGGGAACCTCGAAATGGATCATATATGGATATATTATTTTGAGGCATATGCAAAATTTGTCTAAAAGAGAAAAGTTACAAAGGTAAGAGAGTACCAGCTTTTCTTCCTTTTTGGCCCCCAGAAAGTACACTGTATAATAATGTAAGCTATAATCTGCATGTTTATAAAATTTCCAGTTCTTAGCCATTAAAAAGTACTCTTTATTTTAATCCTGACCAAATGCAATCTGCATACGAACTATATCAAAACGAGAAAAAATGGCAAAGTACCAATTTATTCCCGATTTCCCTCTTAAAAACTATCTTATATTTTAATCTGGGCCATATCTGTCTACCAAATTTCATCCAAATCTAATAGGAGTTTTCCATTGATTGCGACTGCGCCACAAACTAACAAACATCCAAGTATACAAGCATTCAAACTTTCACATTTATAATATAAGTAGGATAAAAAAATTGACATTCTTGTGATGTTGTTCCTTAAAGGTTAGTTTAAGATTAATATCATAAAAATTTAAGAATATTCTTTCATTATAAAAAAGAATTTTTTATGTAAACCAATAATAAAAAAAAATTTTTTTTATCTTTTTTATAGAGTAGTATATAACCTAAAAGAGTAATATAGGAAACGGAAATAACGAATGTGGTTATTCGATGCATAAGAATTCCGTACCAAAAGAGCTTAGCGTACATAAAATGTAAATCATATTGTTTTTTACGTACATGTTTGAATAAACACCGAAAATACTGAAATTTTGGTACTTCAAATACTTTAGACTCATCAAAACAATTTTTCAATACCGGTCAGGTATTTTAATTTATGTTAGTTCTATATGCATATTTCGTCTTTTTTTTTTTTTTTTTTTTTTTTTTTTTTTTTTTGTTTTTCTGTGGCGGTAGTAACATCGAACTTTTGTTGCAACCCAATGTAATATATATTGCCTCTGTCAAACAAGAGCGCAGCAGAGTTAAAAGACATTTGCAGTGTTGCCAATGAAAAATTCGGATATTACATATAATGTATGCCAAATTACACATTCAAAGAAAAATTACCAATGAACTATTTATTTAATTTAGTTTAACATAAATAGCAATTAAACATACAAACTGAATTGAATTTGAAATCTAAATATTTTAAGAGAGATTTGTTTAGAAATTGAGTTTTAAGAATACGCTTGAAATTAAAACTATTTTTTATTACTACGGCAAAAAACATTCAAAACACAAATATGTAGTAATTAATATATCGTCACTTTTAGTTGAAACGGACGTAATTAAACTTTAATTTTTTTACAAGAGAAGCAAAAAAGCGTGACAAAATTAATAATGGATTCTTGGCGATTGAGTTTCTTTAACCCTCTACTGCATGCATTATGATCCAGCTACAAATTAATTTTTTTTATTTTTAAATTATTTTCTTAAATGGCATAATTAAGATATGCAAACAAAAATTTTTCAGAAAATCAGGTCAGTTTTCTGAAACAAAAAAATTGCCATATATGGCTTCATATGCACTCCAATCTGTATCACCCTAAAAATGTATTTCCATATATGGCGTTTAATGCAACAAAGATAATATAATTTTTTTTTTATTAATTTTTATATTTATATTTTATTTAAGCAATCAAAAGTAATTAAAAAAATGTAAGGAACATAAGTAAAAAAATACAAAAGTAACGCTTCAATGGTTGTATATTTATAAGATTAAAAGTAATTAAAAGCAGAGTAAAGAAAATAAGTATTGGATAATTGAAAACCGACCGGTCTACTTATGCGTGGAATAAAGCAAAGCAATTTCTGTCTTTGTTCAAACAAAGATGGACCCCGCATCTAGTACAAGTTATATATGATCGAAATTTTTTCCATTTTGGAAGATGATCTGTAGAATCCAGTCTGACAGCACTAAGTGGAAAGTCTTGGCGGCGAGCTTTGTTTTTTGTATATTCTTTGGCACGTTACAGATTCATTTGGTTCAACCAACCTCTTTTTCTATTTGCTAGAGTAGTTGGGGTGGAAGCAGGTACCGTAATGTTTATCCGTAAATGCATGAGAAGCCAAATATGGAACGGAACTTTTGGACGAATTTTTCTGTGAATGCATGAGAGGCCATATTTGGCTGTTCTAAAAAATGCGTGATTTTATGAGTTCTACATGCACAATTGAAACGTATTCACATAAACACTATTCACAAAGCTATATATTCTACAAAAAAATTATATACGCATACCAACTAACTTATAATTTAAAAAATATATATCTTATTTTATATATTTGCACTATACAAAGTGACCACGCGTACTTATAAACAAGACTGAGGTTTTCTATGCACCTGAGTAAAGAACAAAGAAAACAACATTCGTCTCATAATCACAAAGGCCTACTTATGTTTTTCAAAAACTTTTATTTTTCGTAACTGCTAATTTTTGTTGAGAATGTGCATTTGAAATTGAAAAGCCATATATGGCTCCATATGCAGTAGAGGGTTAACAACGTCGCAATTTTTGATCGTGGAGGTATAAAACATTGCGTGAATATGTAGTTTAATAAACAATCTTAACAATCTTAAACTCGATATTGAATTTGTGAGAAGTTACGTCCATTAGCATTTAAGATGTGTGATATTTAAGTCGGCCGAGCCTAACGTACACCACAGTATGTAAGAACAAGATTTTGCAGGTGTTCCATATTTGGAACCATGGCCAATCATGGCGGGTCCATAACAAAATTATATAATTGAGTTTAAGATTTACATAAAAGTTCTTTGTTCCGAATATTATTTAGATATCTTCATCTTTATGAAATTGTTTTGCCTTTAAGTGATTAATTTTATACCCACCAGCACAATATTTTGTCATGACGTAGTAGCTATCGTAAAAGCCACTGTCGCCAATTTGTATGTAAATACGAAAATTAATAAGGAAGTTATGGGATTAAAAGCTATTTTTGGGAGAAGTATGTGTATGGGAGCTATGGTCAAAATTAGTTTGGACCAAATTTAATTTAAATACCAACATAATAAGATGGGTTATGGGCACAGAGGCCGTATTTCGGAAAGAAGATTGTATGGAGGCTATCTGCAATTTCAGACCGCTTGATCCCATTTTCAACAGGCAAAATTGCGACGTGTACTTTGTGCATAAAGTTTACATCGACAGCCAGCCAGCCAACCGGACGGGCATAGTTAGATCGACTCAGAAAGTGATCCTGAGTCGATCGGTATTCTTAAAGGTGGATCAATGACCAATGTTTTAAGGTGTTACAAACATCACCACAATTACATAATACCCGCTCCACTATTGCGGTGTGTGATGTGAACGTTTCATTAAATTTAAACACACGATTGTGAATTTTTAAGCGAATTCAAAAAGACGAATATCTAAGCATTTAATACTTATAGCATGTTCGCACGGTGCTTTGGATTACTTCGCTCTCTGTGTTTATTACTTATTTGGATTACCGTGTTCGCACGGCACTTTCGTAATCGGTTTTGGCAGTTCTTCTTCTTATTTTTGTTTATTGCTAAATTTAATTGTTTGTTTGATGTTACATGTGTTAAGAATGGAAAGAAAAAGTAAATTAAAAATATTATTTCAAAAAAATATATAAGATAACTAGCTTAACCCGGTGCGCTTCGCTACACTGGCATCCTATGGGAGGTATTTCCCCCCCTGCGCCTACCCGCTTTATTTTTATTTTCAAAAGTGTAGTATACCATAAGAGTGGCTTTTAGAAAGTTTGAACATTCTCACTATTACAGTTCTTAAGATATGCGATGTTAAACATTGGCGTCCTATGGGGTATTCCTATACCCCCGCTGCTATTTTATATTAATTCCGGGGCTCAGAAGATCCTACTACAAAAAGTTCAGCAAAATGCGTGCAGCGGCTCTTAAGATATGCGATAATTAATATTGGCATCCTATGGGGGGTACCAATTCCCCTGCCCCTATCGAAAAAATAAGTAGCCTATTTTATTTTTAGGGCTCACGTGATGTTACTGTAAAAATTTCAGGAAAATCGGTTCAGTATAATATTGGCATCCTATGGGGGGTACCAATTCCCCTGCCCCTATCGAAAAAATAAGTAGCCTATTTTATTTTTAGGGCTCACGTGATGTTACTGTAAAAATTTCAGGAAAATCGGTTCAGTAGTTTCGGAGTCTATAAAGCGACAAACATACAAACATACAAACATACAAACACACATAATTTCATTTTTATATATATAGATTAAGATTATTTTTTCAGTAAATAGAAAAGCTGTAAGCAAATGGAGTCAATGCAACGAGCGGCCATTGTTGGAGATATGGCGAAATTTTAGTGCTTTGACAGCTGGTGATGGTAAAAAACCGATAAAAATTAGAGCTCACATTGATTTTGAAGTAATCCCCAGGGTAATTAAATTAGAATTACGTACAAATGAGATAATCCGCTCTCAAAATTTTGTATGACGAATTATGTAATTTGGACCATAATTGGGCTGTGAATTACGAATAAGAGAGCGAATTACGAAAATACGCTGCCGTGCGAACATGCTATTACATAGTCTTCAAGGTTGGAAAAAGCGTATGTCCAAAAATTGGTATATGTATTTGCAGTTTGCAGCTTTTTTAAACTTTTTCCAATATGTATGTACTTTTAAAAAGAACATCAATTCCAGAAACCAACTGTTCCAATGTTGAACTAAGATATTTAGCAAATGATCGAGATACTTGGAGCGACTATGTAAATATACTAAGGTTGTAAAACGTTAATCTATATATATAAAATTGTAACGTTACTGACTGACTGACTGATTCATCATCGCACAGCCTAAACGCCTGAAGCTAAAAACTTGGACCAGGGGTTGGTCTCTCCCCAAATCGATCCACTAAGACGGGATTTTTGGAAATTCGAATGTTTAGGGGGTAAAAAAGGACAAAAACGTTCGGTAACCTTATATCTCTAAAACTAAAAGAGATACAAAAAAAATGTAATACTTTTCGTTGTTCTTTAGAAAAATAAGCGGACAGGTGTCTGGTACTTTTTGGAAATTCAGCCCTTGAACGGAGTAAACGGGTAAAACCTGTATTTTGGTACTTTTTTGTCACCCCATCTATCTTTTAAACCCATAAACATAAAAATAAGGGTTATATCACATTTGAAACTTATCTAAAAAATCCAAATACAAATTTGGTACTTTTTCGAAATTCGGACGTTTAAGGGGTAAAAAGCGTAACTATTTTTGGTACTTTTTTTATAAAACATTTTTTTTTATTTATTGACATACACGTATTAAATTATGGGCTCCCACTACAATATTGAAATTTTTCATGCTTCAATGGGGAGAAAAAAAGTACTAAAAAGGGGATATACGGAGTAAACGGGTAAAATCTGTATTTTGATACTTTTTTGTCACCCCATCTATCTTTTAAACTAATAAACATAGAAATATAACCCTTATCACATTTGAAACTTATCTAAAAAATCCAAATACAAATTTGGTACTTTTTCGAAATTCGGACGTTTAGGGGGTAAAAACCGTTACTATTTTTGGTACTTTTTTACAAAACATTTTTTTTTATTCATTGACATATACGTATTAAATTATGGGCTCCTACTACAATATTGAAATTTTTTATGCTTCAATGGGGAGAAAAAAGTACCAAAAAGGGGAAATACGGGAAATTTTATTTCTTACTTTAACTGGTACTTTTTTAATTTTCGTTAAAATTAGACCTATTGACATAAAATCAAACATGCAAGGTCCTGAGTGAATGAGAATTCGTTAGAGGGGCTTCTTGGTACCTTTTGGTCTTTAACTGGTACTATTTGAAGTTCCGTTAGTATTGGACCTAAAATCATAAAATTCAACATTAAATGTCCTGAGTGGACAAGAACCTATAAGAGAGATCTTCTTGGTACTTTTTCGTTTTTTAACTGGTACCTTTTTCATTTTCGTTAATATTGGATCTACAAACATAAAATTAAAAATGCAATGTCCCAAGTGAATGAGAATCTGTAAGAGTGGTTTTTTGGTACTTTTTCGTACTGTATTATTTGCCAACAGGTACTTATTAAATTTTTGTTAGTATTGCAGCTACAAACATAAAATTAAACAAGCAAAGCGTTGAATGAGCATCTGTAAGAGGCAATTTTTGGTACTTTTTTGTACTTTATTTTGTGCTTTTATTGTTAGTTATTAAATAAAAAAGAGAACAGGTGTCTGGTACTATTTCGAAATTCGGCTCTTTTAGGGAGTAAAAGTGTAAAACCTGAATTTTGGTTCTTTTTGTCCCCCATCTACCGTTTGAATCAATGAACATAGAAATAAAAATTATATAAAATTCGTAACTTATCTAAAATATGCCAAGTGAAAATGTTGTCCTTTTTCTGAATTCGAACGTTTAAGGGGTAAAAATCGTACGTAATTTTGTTACTTTTTCCAAGATATTTTTTCTTCATCTATTTATTTTCATTGCACAGCCTAAAGGCCTGAAGCTAAAAAGTTGACATTTGGACCTGAGGCAGGCCTCGCCAAATCGATCACGCTGACCTCATATCTGCTAAGCTAAAGGAGATACAAAAAAATTTAATACTTATTGTGGTTCAATAAAAAAAAGGCGGTGAAAACGGAAATTCGCTAACCTCATATCTGCTAAACTAAAAGGGATACCAAAAAATTTAAAACTATTATTGTTCATTAAAAATAAGCAGACAGGTGTCTAGCACTTTTTGAAATAAGGAGTAAACGGGTAAAACATGAATTTTAAAACTTTTTTGCTATACCATCTATATTTTAAACCAATAAACATTAAAATAAAAAATATGTATATCACATTCGTAACTTATCTAAAAAATACAAATTTGATGCGTTTCGAAATTCGAACGTTTAAGGGGTGAAAATCGTACCTAATTGTGTTATTTTTTTCAAAACATTTTTCTTCATCTACCTATATAATATAAAATTGTAATGTTACTGCATGATTCATCATCGCACGACCTAAACGCCTGAACTAAAATGCTGAAATTTGCCCGGGAGGTTGGCCTGTCGCGAAATCGATTACCTATGATGGGAGTTTTGGAAATTGTTATGGTTAGAGGGTAAAAGAGGTTAAAACGGGAAATTCCCTAACCTGATGTTCATTAAAATAATAAGCGGTTAGGTGTCTGGTACTTTTTGAAATTAGACCCTTTTGGGGAGTAAACCTGTATCTTTAAACTTTTTTGCCACTACATCTATCTATTAAACCAATAAACATTGAAATAAAAAAATATCACATTCGTAACGTATCCAAAAAATACAAATAAAAATTTTCGAAATACGAACATTTGGAGGTACAAATCGTCCCATTACAAAGTAGCGGGTTTAAACCTAGAAACATAAACTTTGGCGTAAAAATATGTCCACATAAGAAAAAGGGGCGCTAACGAAGTAGCGGGTTAAGTGCTAGTATAATATAAAATTGTAAAGTTACTGCATGATTCATTATCGCACGACCTAAACGCCTGAACTAAAATGCTGAAATTTGCCCGGGAGGTTGGCCTCTAGCGAAATCGATTACCTATGATGGGAGTTTTGGAAATTTTTATGGTTAGAGGGTAAAAAAGGTTAAAACGGGAAATTCCCTAACCTGATGTTCATTAAAATAATAAGCGGTTAGGTGTCTGGTACATTTTTGAAATTAGACCCTTTTGGGGAGTAAACCTGTATCTTAAAACTTTTTTGCCACGCCATCTATCTATTAAACCAATAAACATTGAAATAAAAACATATCACATTCGTAACGTATCTAAAAAATACAAATAATAATTTTCGAAATACGAACGTTTAGAGGTACAAATCGCCCCTTTACAAAGTAGCGGGTTTAAACCTAGAAACACAAACTTTGGCGTAAAAATATGTCCACATAAGAAAAAGGGGCGCTAACGAAGTAGCGGGTTAAATGCTAGTCATATATAAACATGTAATAATAATAATAAAATAAAGTGTTTGAAACCTTAAATTATAGAAATTTGTTTTAGAAATGTAGTTGCTAATGAGTAAAATGTGTCTTTGTTTATAAAAATCTTTACAAAAATGGCAAATAATATGCTACTAAATAAAATTATGAAAAAAAAACGGGAATGTTAAAAAAATCTGAAAAAGAAAGATATATTTGCCAACATATTCATACTATTTAAAATCTAAAAGCATTTTTCAAAAGTTGTAAGTGAATTTTTAAAAATTTTTATTTATTACCAAAATATCAACCAGACGAACGACATAAATATATATCGTCACCTAAAATGCAAAAGGGCGTAACAACACTTTTAATTTTTTTACAGGAGAAGCACTGTTCTTGGTATTTGAATTTCGTTAATAAAGTCGCCATTTTTGATCGCAGGGATTGTAAACATGTAGTTTATTAAAACGAACAAAAATAAATCAAAATCTCTATTTCGAATTTTATTGTTGTTATGCTCTTTTGCATTTAAGGTGAAGATAAGTAAGTATACTGCGTCATTTTAAAAGTATTTTCAAATTGGATAAATTAATTAAAAAGCAGAACTCTAACTAATATTACACATTGATTACACATGAAATAAATAACACATGGGCTACATATGTGTGTAGAAATTACACCTAATATACGTAGACACACGGATTGGCAACACTGAACACTTGCTTTGAAGAATGCGAGAGAACAAGCCAACTTAACTGTAATAGATGCTAAAAGTATACGTTAGTTAATTTAAAGATCGTACACCTGTTTTAATTGCAATTACTCTATTTTGTCTTATGTCGACTTAAGCTTCTCTTCCATATGACCACAGATATGGTAACATATTGTTGAAAAATGTTCAGTGTTACCACTTTGTGGATTATTACCCGAAATGGGTCTATTTTTTCTTGTCGTGGTAGCTGTAGGTCAGGCGTAATTTTAAATTCCTTTGTTTTAAAACATATAATATAAACATTTAATTTCAGCTATTTAAGGTATACATACCATTACTATTTAAAATAGGATTTATTTTAAATTTATCTTAACAAAAAAAAAAAAATTTCATCGTTTAATAATTTATCCAGCAAAAGCTTGATAACGAACGGCGCAAATAGACTATTATATTTTGATTAATATGAACTTTATAGTGATTTAAAACTCGAAGTTTATTAGAAACAGGCATTCATACAAAAAAAAATCTGAAGAAATATTTATTTTCAATATTACAAAAAATAATGAATTATTTTTTTTCTTAAATCATCAAATGCGTTAGTTGAGAGAATATTTGGCGCCCTTAACATTTGATTTAGAAACAACATGTCGTCTAAAACTACTACTGGAATTTTATTTACTAAATAAAGAATACAAAGAAACGACAACGAACATTTTGAACTTTCCCTAGAAACATAAATGCACCAAATGTAGAAGAAGAACACTTTTGAATTTTTATTTTTAATGTTATTTTTGTTAATATATTTTAAATGGCAATATAAATCTAACTAGAATGACTAATACTTAGAGATATCGAACGGTTATTATTCGACCGGTTTTAACCGGTTACTTTAGCTTTGCCCAAGTCGGTTATTTTAAAATGCCCATTTTTCGAATATCGAATAAACCGGTTATTTTGGTATAATAAACCGGTTATTTTAGTAATGTGTAATTTATTTTCCTTACTCTTGTTGTAGATGTACCCGTAATTTAAGTATTTTCTAATTAAATATTGGCCAAACTTAAACTTTTAATGAAGAATGTCAAAACAAAATGTAACAAAGGTCAAAAAACATTATGAACACTGTAAATACAAATCGCTTATAAAAGCGTGTGTTATTTTAGAGAAAAAAACCAAAAACTATTCAAAATACTACAAAAACGTGTGCAGTTAAAAAGTAAATAGTAATTTGTGCAAGAGTATTCTAAATATTAAATATATTTTTATATAAAAGTTCTCTATAGTGAGGTGCTTGAAGTGCCCTAAAATGATAAGTAACAAAGGTTCTTCCATGTCACGACTTATTAATCACCTTTAATTGGTATACATACTTGACATTAATGTGATCCAAATGAAACTTAACTCCGTTCGAAGTAGTTCTAAGGAGACGACAAATAATACTTTACTAAAATACGATGCAAAAAATGAATAATTGGGTGAAATATTAGCCCGTTGTGTTGCGAGGACGAAATGCCCGTTAAGGCAATAAAAACTCTTAAGTAGTTCTAGCATCTCTTCATGCTGAAAACTACAACATTACGGCGGAATCAACGATATGGAAAAAATTTCTAGCAGTTTTATTTATTAAAACACCAAGAACTAATAAACAAAATTGAAGAAATAATTTTAAATTGTAGTCGACGAATTGACAAATATTTTACACAAAAAGAATGTTCAGTTCACTATTCGTTTCTGTATTGCTGAAACAAAATAATTTGAAATAGATAATCCTAAGAGGTTTTGTTTGCAACTTTTGAAAAATATGGTTGATTTATATAGATAGCTTATCTACCAATATATTAAAACTCATTCAAAATAAATTTTAGAGAATATTTCAAATACCCAATAAGCAATTTTGATGGAATAAAAGTATAAATCAAGTGTAATTACAGTCCTGTTTTCCATTTTCAAGCCTTGAATTATACTTGAATTATAGTGGAATTCAATAGCATACTCCAGCAAAACGGTTACTGGAAATCCAGTCAAACACAACAATGTAAATACAGTAAAATTCAAGCATTGAATTACAGTGAAATTTCAGTCTCAAACACGTAATAATTATACTTGAATTCAAGTATTGAAGCCAAGTATAAACCAAACCTATAATACCAACATTAATCAAGCCTACAATTTCGATGGAAATCATATTAATTTTTTTTAACATGGCATAAAGAAAAAAATGGTATGTATATGAAATTCCTAATCATCATCTTCATTTTAAGATTATTTTACACTTAGTAAATTAATGGTTCTATTTTTTCGAAAGTTTAAAATCCTTTCGGTACACAGAAATATTTACAAATATTTGTTCACTAATATTTTTTTTTGATAGCTTAAGCAAATCAAAAGTAAAATAATAGTTTCAAACATTTTTGTATGAACTGGAATTCTACTTAAAAATAGGGCATAAATTAAAGCTAGATTCCAGCAATATTTAGAGCACTTGAATTTTTAAAATTTCAGTGCTTATTGGGTAATAACTTTATAAAATTCCTACAATTCATTTGCTTTTGTCTAGATCAAATATCATTCAACAGTTTCTAAATTACATTATACAAATATCTTCTTACAAATAAAGTTTAATAAATCAATAAAAAATTGTTGAAAATTTAGCTAAAATGTGATCAATTTACTGGTCCCACTTTTCTTGGATTTTATCGTAAAATATTTGTTAGGTCTGATTTAAGTCATAAATATGTATTTTGTTGGTTCCGGACCTTTGGAAATTGTTTTGTTTTTATTCAAATTAACGTTTTATTTTAAAAACTTATTTGATTTTTGTGTTTTTAAGTATTCGAATTAAAACCGGTTAACCGGTTCTTTAAAAATTGCTTAATCGAAAACCGGGTTTTTTAAAATAGCAACTATTCGTAATATTCGAAAACCGGTTATTGAAAAAAGTCGAATAATCGATCTCCCTACTAATACTTATCTCAATTAAGTGATTTTTTGAGCTTTTATACCCACACTACCATAGTGAAAAGATTATTAAGCGTTTGTGCTGTTGTGTGTAACATGTAAAAATATAAGTCTTGGAATACCGATTGACTCAGAATCAATTTAACGATGTCTCTCGTTTGTCTGGTTGGTTTTATGTACATGGTATCATTGTGTTCAAAGTACAGGTCGCAATGCTTAAGATAATTTGATGAAATTTGGTATATACATACGTTTAAATTGTCATAAGGGCAAAGACCGTTGAAAATGGTAAGAATTAGTCCAAATAATAATAGAGTCTTCGTGCCCATAACCATCTTATTATGTTGGTATTTAAATATAATTTGGCCAAAAAATATTTTACTTCAACCTAAATTAGCTTCCAATTTTTATAAATCAGTATATTTTTTACCATTGTTCCCATACAAAATACCACTCTTGAAAGTAGCTTATATTATCATAACTTCGTCATAAAGTTGAGATCGATATTAAATTTGAGGACGATCAATTATATATTAGATACATTTTGTGCTGGTAGGTACAGCATTGACTATAGTCCCATATATAAACCCCCTTCTTAGAATGACTTTAAGATAAAAACATATTACTTATATGAAGACATCGAGATAATATTCGGCGTGAAGAAATCGTATATTGATCTTACTATATAAATTTGTTTTGAAAGGACCACTCTTAAAAATTTATCTGTAAATGCTGTCGTGTAGGATATCACATGGTTTGACTTGACTAACTAAACTTTTTACATGTTCTTGCACTTAAAGAAAAAATTGCTGATTTGATTAAATTAAAGAGATTCTTTAGAGCTAGATTGTACTAGTTTAAGGCCACTTTTGTCAATCTGCTTTTCTTTTAAAATATATAATTAATTACACATTTCTTAAGGACTACGCAAAACTTCAGATAGCTTAAAAAATTTTTAAATATAGCGAAGCAACTTTCGTCTAAGAAATATTTTAATAGAAATATTTTGGCAATTATTCATAGCACAATAGGCACTATGAGTATATACACTTAATTTTTTGGATTGGAAGAACTTTTTACTGGAATATTTGAATTTTGCTTATAAACTGTCTCAATTGAATCCATATAATTACATTTTGATAACAAGTGTCTTTTCTAGAAAACAAAAAAAAAAAAAAAAAAAATAGCCTAAAAATCCGATTTTAAAACTAATATTTTGAAATTATTTAACTTTTTAAAGGCACATTGGTTTTTTAAGCCAAAACTTAACTTATAAAAAACTGCTTTTATAAAATAATGGTAAAGGTCTTATAAGATACGGTAAAGCCGAATATAGCCCTCTTACTTGTTTTTAATTAATTGCAAAAAATCTTTATAACAAATTTTCACCCAAGTGCTGATAAACGTGCGATTGTAAAACCACTTGCAAGTTTAAAATCGCCAATTTAATTTTTACGTGTGGTGAGGCTCGAGCGTTTTGTTTATTTGATTTACATTGACCGAAGAAGAAGCCAATTTAAAAGAGAAAAAGTACCACAGTAAGCAAAAAAAATAAGTAAAAAAAAAACATATAATAAAACACATTAAATTTAACTATAACATTATTTTTTCTGCTGCATGCAGCGTTGCCATTTGTCAAGATTTCCCTTTTTTTGCAAGTTTCTTGAGATGCCAAAAAGATTTTAATTTATTTAAAATTTTGTCCAGTTTTTTATAAATATATATTTATATATATATATATAATTTTCAAGTTTTTTTTATAAATACATAAAGTTTTTCCAGCTTTTTATAAATACATAACTTAAAATTTGCAGTTTATTGGATAAAAATATTAAATGATGTTTTTGGACAATTAGACGATTTTATATTTTTTCAAAAGAATTGAAAATGCCACATTTCACACTGATAGTTAAAAAGAGGAAAATAATTATATATTTTCATTTTTTGTTATTTGTAGCTGTGAAGTACAAATTTCTTTTATTGTAAAGGACATATTCAAAAAAAAACTCAATTTATCAACTTCCAATAAACTGAATCTTGTATGAAAATTTATTTATATATATTATATTTTTCATAAAAAGGTATCAAATAAATAAAACCTTTTAGTTTAAATTTCACCTTATTTTTTAATATGTACAAGAATTACATTTCTTGTTTTGTTTTCTTAATTTGTAAATAATATTTTCATATTAAGTGCAAAAAACCTTTGTCTTACAATGCAACTTAAAATAAATTTTATGTTTATCTCAATTAACAAAAGGCATTTATAATTTGGTTATATTTTTTCACATTTGGTAACTTTTTCAAAACTTTTGGTTGTTAAAATTGTATTAGTCGTGGCAGCACTGCTTGTGGCAGCGCAAGCTTCGCTCCATTACGTTTGTATAACTAAGAGCTTATCACAGATACTAAGAGAGGTTGTATAGGATATAACAAAGAGAATCAAAGAGCAAATGTAAAAGAGACTGAATGAGAAATGAATAAAGTTTAATAACAACAAAAATAAAAATACAAACATGTTTGTATCGGGGATGGCATTGAGAGTTTAAAAACTTGTACTTTTTCACCTTAATTGTACTAACAGTTCAAATTTTTTTTTTATATATATATGTTTAAAAATACCACAAAAAGTTACATATTAAAAATCTTATTTGTATATCCGACTAATTTTATATATATGAAGGTTTTGCATGATTGGATGTTTGTTAGTTTGTGCACATCAAGCGAAAAAAGCTTAATAGATTTGGTAGACAGATAGCATATCGCCCAAATTTAAATAAAGGCAGAGTGACCATTTTTGCATTTTTACAGCTAAATTTAGCAATTTGTTTAGCTGCAAAATTTTCATTTTGCACCTGGCATCTTATTTAGCATTTTTATAAAATGGTTTTAGCTTCTTTAGCATTTTTCTTTTTAAATTTGGACGAATAGTTTTATTAAATTAAACTAAATTTTTTTATAAATAATAATAAATTTTGACTTAAAAAAGTTGAACTCAAAATGAAATTTGGTATCAAAATGGATAATTCCTATCTTAGGAAACATCTTACACGTCTTGTAAAAAATGGAATATTTTGGGAATATTAGAAATGATGATTCTTTATTTATTATTTGCCATTTGCAGATTAAAATATAGGATACTTTTTGTCAGGGCTTTAGAGTCGGAGTCTGAGTTGAAGAGTCCGAGTTGAGGTTTTTGTACCGGAGTCGTAGTACCCACAAAAACTCGCGACTCCGACTTCAAAATTTTTCGGCATAAAATCTTTAATAAAATTTTCTAATACCGATTTGAAATTTTTACACAATCATTTTCTTGCTATATTCAACCATTTAAACGATTTTGCATTAAAAACAAGTTAGAGTGATATGTTCGGCTGTGCATAATCTTTGGAACCGTCCACCGACAGTAAGAATATATGAGAGCTATAAATTATTAATTAATCTTTATAAAAACGGCAGCTTCTATAAAAATTTATTCCGGCTTAAACCAATTAGACGACAATCAAACAGTGTTATGTTCTTATCTTTTAAGTTTTTCGAAAGTGAGCGTATTTTCAACAGACGAACATGGCTAAATCGACTTAGAATTTCTCAAGAAACCAGAATATATATAATTTATGGGGTCTTAGATGCATAATAAAAAAGTTTCACACCGAATGGCAATCTTAGTAGACCCTCAATCACCCCTAGTAGTGGAGGATATAAAAAGAGTTTAAAGTCAAATAAGGACCAGTCTCATATACATTTAGCATAGGATTTAGACAAGAAGTTGAAGTCGGAGTCGCCCTTAACAAATTTTACCGTTTGGAGTCGGAGTTGGAGTAAGTACTTTTTTCTGACGACTCTACAGCTCTGCTTTTTATGATGCAAAAACGAAATTATTGTACTTTTCTTTTTTTGATAAATTTGGTAAACAGATTACATATGGTCCAGTCGATATAAATATTAAGAAACCTCTTGGTTTTCATACGGTAGTTGAATGTCGGATACTCAAGAGTATCGAGTGCTCAAAACTTAAGATAGTACTTTATTAAACCAAAAAAATATTCGGTTTCTTGCATGAACTATTTATTAACATAAGCAAGGTACGAACTGGATTTTTTAGATTTGGAGATAATAATTACAATTTTGATAATAAACTAAACACATACATGAAAAAATAATCTGCTGGATTTTCTAGAACACCTTCTAATAATTACACCATGAATTCTTCATTATAATTTCTGATTTAGTCTTATTTAAAAAATAATAAATAGAAAAAGAACAATTACTTATACATACTTCTATTTACATTTGTGCATATGTATGTCATATGCAGGGAAATGCAATTGCATATTTATCTGTTTTAGAGCTTTTTATGAATTTTGGCATAGATTTGTTAGTGCATATTTTTGCATGTTTTACCCTTTACAGCATTTTTTTGCATATTTTAGTTAGCATTTTTGGCCTTTCTGAGGAATATTTTGATACATGTTAAATTTTTTTAGATGCTTACAAGAGCTTTCTCAACAAATGAAATTTTTTTACAAGATTCTGATTTTTCTGTTTTAAATATCTATCTGTATATCCAACGTGTTGCTTCAATTTCGCCATCTACATGTAATTTTAACTATAAAATTGTAAGCCAAAGCAGGTTGTCATTAAAAATAAATGTTATTTAAAACTTTAAAATTTTATATTTATACAAGCAAAAATTAAAGAAAGCGCAAAATGTATACCTTTTTGGCGATGTAATACATATAAATCTGGACTTATCTTAATGTATACCAACCGACTCAGAATGACTGTTCAAAGTCATTTAACGATGTATATCCGTCCTTCTGGCTGGTTGTCTGTCCATGTTAATTTTTGCTCAAAGTACAAGTTACAATTTTATAGATAATTTGATCAAATTTGAAAAATAAAGTACTAAGGACAAATTCTATGTAAATGGTGAGAATCGGTCTATAACTTAGACTTTTTGTGTTGGTATTTAGAATAAATTTGCCGCAATTTTATTTTACTGCAAGTTAAATCCTTTTCGAATCGGTTCACATTTGCCCAAAGCTCCTATCTCTAAATAGCTTTAACTTCCTTTTAAATGTTAACATTAATAAACAATTTAGCGACCAAATTAGCTCTTATATGAATTTGAACCTCATAATATAACTTTGTGTTTATGAGCCAATGACTGTCCATCGTTTTCAAATAGGGTAAAATCTCAAAAATTCGTCTGTTAATACTAGGGTTGCCAGTTTTGAAGTAAGAGAAATCAGTACATAAGAGAAAAAAAAAATCAGTACAATTGCATAAAAAACAGTACATATACTTTTTTAATATAAAATTGCATATTATTTACATAAAAACTTTAATTTTTTTAAAACAAAACTTGAATTCATTCTTTAATTTGAACCGTGACAAAATTTAATTAATATAACGGAATTTTTTTAAAACAATAATTCAATTCCGTAAATATTTATAGCGCGAATACAAAGGGAATAACAAAAAAATCTAAAACACAACAAGTTGTTACAAATTTGATTCTTAATTTCTTGTTAGCTACTTGGTTTAAAATATTTCGAAGAAGCAAAACTTGAATTCATTATGTCTGAAGCTTCGTACTAAAAAGGCCAATGTCTTTTCTAAGCCTATTAAATATTTGACGAAAAAAACGTGACCATCGTGTGAACTAAAATGTTATTTCCTTTATTCTATTATATTTTTTGAATATAGGTCAACATAAAATGAAATAAAAGTATTTTTTTGCTCTATCTAATTTTGCAAATAAAAGGTCAGGCTGAATCTCTTTTATTTTGCGGAAACATCCAATGTCTAATTTAACCGAGAACAGCTTCAAAAGGGGTTTGTTAGCCAACTTCACTTAGAACTAAAAAAAGCAAATTAAAAAAACTAAAATTTAAATTTGGCCTTTTTTTTAGCACCAAGCT
The DNA here is from genome assembly GCA_943735925.1 of Pollenia amentaria. NCBI lineage: Eukaryota > Metazoa > Arthropoda > Insecta > Diptera > Polleniidae > Pollenia > Pollenia amentaria. Next base: position 55,146,296 of record OX031008.1, on the reverse strand, counting down.
ACAGATATAAGGACAACAATGTTAAACGTGATTTACAACTAATTACTATTAATAATTGTAATAATTGCAAAAAACACAATCGTTTTTCAGACGATCTTATACCATAGATTTTAATAAATAATATATTTACATATGTATGGACATAAATATTTACAAAGTTAAAAATATTTATGGCCTTTTTGTACATTGTCCACAATTTATTTCCAGTCTTCAGTCTTCAAGAAATTGTAAAACTTATTACAACTAATTCCAAGCTTTGTCTTTATCTGCAACTCACTTTCTAGGTTTTATAATAGGAGCCTGTTTCTCTTTTTGCTCCATTTTGAAAACTAAAGACTCGTTCTGTAAAAGCGCTTGAATGTGGAATGGAAGAAATAAAATTACACATTTCCTCAAATTCGTAAATGCACCACTATTTAGAACAGAGGTAATCACAAAGAGAGGCGGTTAAAAATGTGTTTGTAGTGGTGAGTGTATTTTGGGTGCACTGAAAGAAATTTCTAGATAAACATGTCGAAACCAATTTTGTGTGTATTAAACATATTTTTTGTTATATAAATGCATGTATGCAGTCATTTTTTTTTATTTCTGATTGTATACAGGGCATGCAGCTTTATTCAAAATATTAAATGAAAATTAAAACCTTTTCCCCACTTTATTTTCCACATTTTAATAAACAAATGCAATAGTAGAAAAATATTCAAAGTGTACTGAAAATATTTGAAATTCTGAAAAAGAGAGACAAATAAAAGTACTCAGTTAAGATATTAACTATGTGTTTTGTTTTTGTTTTTAAATAACAAAAGCGACGGCGACCTGCTTGTTTCAAAGCTAGCATACAACTGAATGAAATTATAGTTTTTTACAGTCTTTCGGTAGCACTCGTGTTGTGTGTGTGAAAATCCCGAAAAGTGCTCGGCCCCTGGGGGCATAGCGTGATGATCGTTGATTTAGAAACACTTTCCATTTTTCTTCCGAACTGATTCGGCAAAAATCTTTAATGTTAATAACTCATCGATAAGAACATCTATATTAATATTTGTATCGCAAACAATTTGGCAATGCGACAAACTATATACTGAACAAAATTTATATATAATAACAGTACAAAAACAGTACATTAATGTAAAAATCAGTACTGATTTGCTTGTAATGCATAAATCAGTACTTTAAACAAAAAAATGGCAACCCTAGTTAATATTATGATGTCTGGGCTTTACCGATAATAATTTTAGGACTGTTTGTTTTTAAATGCAATTTTTTAAATTGTTGGATATTCTGTTTTCAAATGAGCAGTTTTTGATTTTTTTGGGGCATATTTTTAAAAATTTTCAGGGTATATTTTCGAGTTTTTACTGCATATTTAATGCGCATAAAACGCTCTTTTTAGATCATATTTCTGGTTTCCCTGGTCATATAAAATTACTCAAACTGGGAGCATTGCTTACTTGTACTAAATTAGCCATTGGTGTGCCGTTGTACTTTTCTCGTTTAAATAGTACCAAAAAAAGTAAAATGGTACCAATGTTGCCAACGCTGGTTTGTATTAACGTACACTTTGCATTTGTACATAATTAATTATATATGTACGTATGAAAATGTGTATGTGTTTATACACATATTTACATATGCTTTATTAACTAAAGTGGTATCAGTATTGGTAGGTAAAACGTATACGTTATAGGTATATTCATATGAGGTTTTCAATCTTGCACACAAATACATTCGTATTTGCTCAAATATCAAAATAACCAAAGAAACACATATCCATGTATTTATGAATATGTACATACATACATACGCGGCGGTCCATTTCTGTCAGAGATGTAACTGTTTGCTGGGGAGTTTGGCGTGTGTAAACAGCACAAGTGACTTTTACTCTATATTCTGTGTGCAAAAACGTTAGCTGGACGTTGTTTGTGTATATACTAACTGAGGAAGTGCATAAATACACAGACATATATGTATGTAAATATTCATATGGTTTTGTGTATAAATGTATATGTACTAAAGTTTGTTTTGTGAAATAGATGAAAGAGTTAACAACTTCTTCCTATTAATTTCATATGGTGGTAATATATGGAAATGCAATAAAATTTAGGGTGATAAAATTTACTGTACATTTAAATAATTTTCCAAGAACATACATTGAAATATGTGAACCTGGAGAAGACTGTCTTGAAGGTGATGCATGAATGGATTAATAAAATAACTTAAGAAGTTTATAGGGTCCTGTGGTAAATATTTATATTGAAACATGTGTACATACACACATACATATGTACCTATATCCTTCAAGTATTTAAAACCATAAGAATATTTAGTCTTTTTCACATTTCTGTAGCCGGATTCATCCGGAAATTGTTATCCGCGCCCACTCGAACAGTAGGATAAACGTATGTGAACACGTTGCAGTTATGGGAACATGTGAAGTACCTACCTTCCTAGTAAGTGAAATTTTACGATACTAAGGAAACAAAAACACACTACATCATCTTCGCAACCACCACTAAAACCCATAACAACACCACCAGCACAGCACCATCGCTACCAGAGGCAAAGTAAATACGAGAGCGAGAAGCTTTAATTTATGTATATAAACTCTTTTCTTGCCTTTATTTTGCACACTCATTCGTACTTATATATAATATGTATGTGTGTATGTCTGTATCTCTACATATGGCTTAGTTTGGTGTGTTCGCCTACGCCGACGTCGACGTTGCCAACAATCAAAAGCAGTTGCTGTGGTCTGGAGAGTCTCTGTCCCGTGCCCATGTATCGTTATATTTAACCAGTTAACCATTCTCATGTATAGAATGAGCGCGCGTGAGTGTACCATCAAATGAAAGAGTCAATTCAAAACAAAACGAAGTAAAACAAATCGAAAAACAGAGCACAAAAAATCAAAACACAACAAACCTCCTCTTGCTTGCGCTAAGAAATAGCAAAGCACTGTGACCGTTAAAAACTGGATGGCTGGTTTGCTTAATTTGCACATAGAAAAGAAGAATAGTAAAATATGAATGAATGGTTGGAAGGATAGAAATGTAGATGGATGCATAGATTGTTGTTAGTAGTGGGTTGGAGTGTTGAGTAGATATTTGCTGGACAAATGCAAGTTTATTAGATGCTTTCGGTCTGTCGCATTGTGAGGACGTGCTTTATTTACAGTTCATTGTAACGGTGTTTTGTTTTGTATTATATTTAAAAAATTGCGTCTTTTTTATTTGTTTTATAGTCGTGCGTGATTGTATTTTATGCCGCCTACATCAACCTCACCGTTAAAACTATTTAAGATTTTCATATAACTCTTCTGCTAGTGCACGAATAAACGGGCCGACAGTATAATCCTGAACGGTCCCAAATCGATCATATATATGTACATATACTCCAGTCATGTACATACGTGTAAGTCTCAAAAACAACAATTAGTTTTTCAACTGGAAATAATAACAAATATACACGGCAACTAATAGACAAATGTATGTACATAAGAACTGCGCCGGAATTTAAACACCAAAATAACGAAACAACACATAATCGTACAACCATAAAAATTCACAAATTCAAACATATGAGAGCATTTAAACAATTCGCAATATTGATGTTTACTATTGTTTCTTTACTACTTGTCGCAGCAGGGTTTAGTTGTGGTTGCGTTACGCGTAACGGTGTCGGTGTTGGTAACTCATACGTACATGTGTAATAAAACGTTGACTCTGCTGCTGTTTCGCTGCCATTATTGTATGTGAACTAGTGTAGAGTTGTTGGAGTACTGAGCATCAGTTATTGACGCTGCTGCTTAGGCAGTTAGTTAGTCAGTCAGTCCGCTTGTCGAAGAAGCAGACAAAGAAAGAAAAAGGCCACACCGACATACGTACAAGCCGCTATTAAGCGACATTCGTGTTGTAAACGCCAAGTGGAATAGTCGCGCGCGATTGTATGTCCACCCACCACAGCAATAACAAAAACTACAAAAAATACAATAATAATAACAAGACAATAATAGCTAAATACAACAGTTAGTTACATCGGATTCTCATATGAAAACAAACACATTAGATAAAAGGCAAAAAAAAAAAAACAAGAATAACAGCAACAACAATGACAATCAGCATTTTACCACCTGCCTGGTTGTTGTGTCTTCCTCAAGAATAGTTATCAGTAAGGAGTTAACAGCACAACCCTCTCCCGCGCATTCGCCCTTTCAAATTTGAATTAAAAACAACAACACCACACCATCACCACCCCACCCCACCCCACCCCTTCCAAAATTTGACAACCCTCGCGCGTAACCAACAAAACTAAAAATCTAATTTCCAAATTGGCATCAATGTGAAAACGCCAAAAATAAAATTGAATTATCTGCACGTATGTGTCTGTAGTCACTCACAGGACATAGACGTGTTCGGACGTGTATATTTTTGGACGTTATTTCATAAAAAAAAAAAAAAAAAAAAAAAAAAAAAAAAAAAAAAAAAAAAAAAAAAACAAGAAAATGTTCATGCACATACTATAACCAAATAACTACATCCAACTAACAACAAATAAAAAAGTCAAAACAATAAGTTCCGGCAAAATTTGTGAAAAAAAAATAGGTAATTAATAGTGAATAAGAATATAACAAAAGTGCAAGAGAAAATTTCAACTGAAATCGAAAACTAACAGAGTGATAAACGTTTAAAATAAAACTTCTATCGAGTACTACGGCAAAACAACAAATTTAAAATAATAGTTAAAAATTGTTTTTTTATATTTTTACTAACAAAAATATTTAAATAAGAATTTATAAAATAACAAAATCATTTATAATAAGTTTTTAAACAAGTTTTTTATGGTTCCTATTAAATGTTTTAAGACGAATATAAAATAATAAAGTAAAATACAATAAACCAAAACGGAGCTTAAGCAAAGTTCACTGGAGAAACATATCGATGAGGACATTCATCCTTTAATGATATAATTTTGAAACTCAACATTGACACCTATTTTGTGCTCACACACACACACACACATACACAACACACACACGCAAACAAGCAAAATACGCACAGACAGATAAACTCTTCGTAATTTTTATTTTTTATCAAGTTGGAATTTAACCCTACACTCGTGGATACATCAACAACTTCTTCTATAGAAATCGAAAACAAAGTTGAATGGAAGCTAACTGTGGTTTCTTCTCATCTTTTCGACTGGCGCTATTAAAGTGAAAAGTTTTAAGTAACAAATTTAAATTTGGTCGAAAATGCGAATTAAAATGCCTGCAGTTAGGATTGCGCAAGGTTAGTTACATCTCAATTTTTATTTTATTTTTGAAGCTTTAATTTTAAGTGAAAGTGAAAAAAACCTCTACTGAAAAAAATAATTATACCTAGATAAAAAAAACACACACACTTAATTAACAACACTACCCCCCATTCACTCAAGAACAACAACAAATTATGAATCAAAACTTTGACATTATTTTTTAAATGTATCTAATAGTATATGTATCGTTTGCTCTTGTTAAAAAATAAACAAACAAATTTGTTTTAATGCATTGACATTTATTAAGGGTGCATAAATTACTACTGCATATGAAAATAAAGTATATTTTATTACAAAATTGAAATCAGCCAGCCGCCTTGTGTTTCAAAAAAAAAAAACTTATTATTTTTTGATCACTCTATAGTTTGTTCAATGTTGGACCATATTCCTTTAAATATAGTCCGGCAGTATGTTATTTCTATCTTGGCAAAATGTATTCATCAACAATCTTGAATCAAATATTAAAAAAAAAAAGTTTACGTTTTGCCGACGGCAATTGGTAAGAAACTGAAAAGCACTATTAAATTGACAATGCATCACTTGTACAAATCTAAAAGGTATTAAAAAATCATTCAACCTGTTAAAATTTTCAGTTTTTTAGTGTTTTGAGAGTTTACTCTTATACCTGAGAAATATTTACTAAACCTATAATTATTTTTAATTATATATAGAAGTTCGGGTCTAGATACCCGTGATCTAAAAAATTTAAAGCAGCTGAATTTAAATAATTTAAAAACTAATTAGATTTGCAGAAAAGTAGAAATCTACTATTTTAGGAAAAACTAAGATAAATAAATCCTTGAAGCAAGATCCCGTTTAATAAAACATATAAAATATGTTTTAAATATATCAAAAACTGGCGTTACGAACAGAAAAAATTTAAATTGCTGTATATGGCTGTGCCGAATCTTTGATACCCTCCACTGACAGTTGTAATATTTTAGGTCGGGGCTCTATATATTAATAATTAGTCTTTACAAAACACGGACGTCAGCATTGGCTGCGGTTTCGACCTTTATTTAATTATTGACCGACAATCAGAAAGTTTAATGTTTTTCTTTTTTGAAATTTGAACTAGCTTGAGTAAAATAAAACACATAAGTTTTAACAGTAACAGTAATAGTTTTATCCGAACTAAAATAATTTTCAGGAGGGGAATTTATATTGGACCCATGGCATTTTTAGAGGAATCATCTCAAAATTCAGTAGGTGGATTTCTGGCATTAAACAACATAAATTAGAATAAATTTCAATACAGCAGTGAACTAGTTTTTTTACATTGAGTTTCACCAAATTGTATGACATTTTTCTGGGAATTTAGCAAGTCATTAAAAAATGAATTAATTAATAATAAATTTTGTATTCCCGAAAATAACTTTTGATAATATATTTTCATGTGCCCGGCAAATAAAAAACTGAAATGGCAAGTTGCTTAATTAAGCAATATGTTTTTTATTTTGGTTTTTTCTTTCTATCCTCTTACAACTACAATTCGTGTTGGAAAAAAACCAGCCAATTTCAGGGGAATGTAAGAAAGAAAAATGCACTGTTTATTGTTGTGGCTTTGTTGAAGTTTTGATATTGTTACAAGTAAGACCTGAGTGCTTAAAATTCTTATTCACTTTATGGTCTTATTTGTATTATATTTTTAGAAACTGGCTTTCCCACAACAATAAATTTCAGTGTTTTTATTAAAAATTAAAATTGGGAATTTAGCTCGTGCAAAATCTTATAGCATTCCGTACATTATTCCACCATTTTTGTTAGTTTTTGTAACAAAATTATAATTTTTTTAGGGTGGTGGTTCCACAATTTGGTTCATAGCTCTGATCCTATTGCTGTATTTCAATCCCAAACTGCTTAGGATAACTATAAGTACTTTAACACCAAGCCTTTTGAGGTTTTCGAACATATTTTTAATAGACGAACAGACAGAATTATATATACTCCAGGAGCCAGAATATATATACTTTATGGTGTCTTAGATGTATAATAGAAAAGTTTAATAAAGACAAATTCGTTGAAAGTTGTGTTACAAAATGTTTGTAGTGTGTTCTTTGATTGTCTTAAAATCTGAAATGGGCGCGTTAAATATGTTCTAGTTAACCAAATCACGTCAAAGCCTTTTTATCGACAATAATGTCGGACTATAAATCGAGGAATTTTACAATGAAGAGATCGCAAAGTTCAAAGAAAACGAAATTACAAAAAAATACGCTAATGATGTTGTATAAAGATAAAACAAATATAAACATCACTAAATACGCTCATGGAAAATAATTGAGAATATGTGACCATATGTATGTATGTATTATGGAAATATGTATAAGTAAATATTTTTTAGTACTATAAGGTGTGTAGCTTTTTACCTAAAGTACTGGAATGACGCTTAAGTTCTTATCAAGTATAAAGTTATGTGAAATAGCCGTGATTATTTACTTTGAGTGCAAAACTATTACAAACGTACATACAATCTGGTTGGTTTATTTGGAACTTACTGAATATAACTCCATGTAAAACCGTTATAACGGATAAGATTGATGAATGTAAATACATATCGCACTTGATCACAATGAGGGTATTAATTCAAAATGTAAAAAATTTTCAGTAGAAGCAAAACGATTTTTAATTTAATATTAAAGGCATATAGAAAAGAATTTTTAAACTAACTGTTTCATTACCAAAAAAGTAGACAAAATATCACGATATTTTTACAGCGGGTAGATATGAAGATAACGTGTCGATTTTTTTCCAAAAAGTGAAAAAATAAAAATGTTGAGTTAATACCCTCTTTATGATCAAGTACAATATGTGTAATTCAAAATTTTATGTAATTTTTCAATTTAATTATACTAACAATTGTTTCGAATTAATGTACTGTTAACAGGAATCTAGTAAACGAACTTGTAATTGTAATAATGATACAAGGTTACCCAAACAAGACCTACCAATGCCCTTGCTCGTGACCATGCTGAATAATTTGAATTTTGTATGGATTCATCGTATGATCCAACTTTAAATTTCTCTGGAATGTTGTTCTGCAAATGCCCAATTGGCCGTTACGAGGACAAGCAGAGACAGATGGATTATTTTCAACACTCTGCCGTACATCATCCACGTTGCCTTTAGTTCGAATATTTCGATGAGCACCTCTGCCAGGTCGATCACTGAACCCTGTTTCTAAAAACGTCTTCCTAAATTCCTAATCATGAAGGCTGTTGGAGCTTATCTTGAATTGAAATATTGACGATATTATGCCGCGTCATAACAATTGATCGTTGACTATAAAATAAAAATCCGATCATTTTAACGCACTGGTGTGTACTGTATGCATTCATTTTAATTTTCCAAAAATTCAGTTAGAGCCTGCAGAAATAAAAACACAATTATATTTCAAAATAAAAGAGTTATTTATGTTTATTAATGGTAGGTCTTATTTGGGCCACCTTGCGTATTCGGCTATTGTCTTTGATACCATCCACCTAGAATTACAATATTTTGTTTTTAAATTGTACAAAGATATCGTTGTAACAAAGTAACAATGCTCTAAATTCTATTTATAAGTTTTTAAAAATTCTATCGCAAGTTTTGGACTGATCGTAAAGGCATTTAGTATTTCAATACGGCTACTCTCACTTCAAGTGGGCCACATAGAAAACGTTTTATCTTGCTATGTTTAGAGCATAAAACAAAAGTCTTGGTTTTAATATACTTCAGTATGTATATTTGTAAATTAAATTATCCCAATACCTACACAACATAATTAACATTAAGATGAAAACTAATTATTTTTATGAGGTGTCCCATTTATAGTGGGAGTAGCTGTATATAAAACTGAACTGTTCTGTGTACTTAATTTCATGACAATAATAATTATTACTCGATAGAGTTTTTCAGGAGTGGGCTTTCTATGGGACATATATTTAACTACGGACTAATCTAATAATTCTGCTTTAGATTTTATGTAAGTACATTTTTAGCCTTTTTTTCGTAAATACATATATAATTTAAAATTTTTTTTAACACGAGTAACAATATATAGCTTGGATACATACAAAATATATACAATTGAACATATACATACATATTTTAAAAACAACAAAATAAAAATAAAACAAGTTTTCCGAGGTTGTTGCACATATAGCTGTGTTTATACAGAACCGATTTTAATGAATTTTAATTCCTAATTGCTTAGGAAGTGAGCGGAGACGGACATAGCCCAATCGACTCAGAATTACAAGGACCCAGAACATATTTACTTTATGGGCTTCTTAGATAAATATTTCATGGTGTAGCACACGGAATAAAAAACTGAATACGCCATTATTAGCCACTTGAAGTAGAGGGTACTTATAATAATAGTTATCTTGTTTAGTTATCAAGTTTTTATTTTCTAAATTTTATTTTTTTTATTTAATACTATACGTTTTAGTGATTTTTCGTAATTTAAGTATTTATCTACTTTCATACTTTTTCATATTTTTAGAATTTATGCTGTTTCAGACTAGAGTTACATAATCTGTAACTAAATATTATTTTATTTTATCACAAATTGTCAAACTGAAAACTCTTTTTGTGCTATTTTAAAGATATGTAGTTGTAACGTTTATTATTTTTATAGTCAAGATTTGACTGTGGGGCCTACATCATAATATTGGTTAAGTTCTTTGATTTTAGAAACATAAGGGCAACCTTAAAATTATGGACACATTTGCAATTTTAAGATAGATTTTTATTGTGCTTTTGTGCTGATGTGTGTAACCCATAAAAATATTGGTACTATATCCACAATACCGCTTGAGAGTCTAAACACAATGTTTGCGGTGCGGTGCGATTTCTCGTTGCGGGAGAGAAAAATAAACATAATACAACGGCAGACGGCGACGGCAATATTTGTCCATGTTTGTTTACATTTTTATTAATTTATTTGTGCATAAATTTTTATAAAATTTTCTGAAAAATTATTGTTTGTGTTAAATATTTTGTAATGGCAGTAAATAAAAAAATTTAAGCTGTTAAAGAAATTGTTAATTTGGTATAAGCCACTTTTAATTTATGTGTGGAATTAAAAACCACGACACATACTAACAGGAGATGGTGGGATGGATTTTTCGAAACATGCTTGCAGCAGATTGAAAGCCAGGATGAGGAGCATTTTGATCTAGCAACAAGAATGAGTGTTTCTCAATACAAGCTGCTCCTTTCTCTACTTAAACCGAAACTGGAAAAACATTCATTTAGAAAACTGCTTAGCCCCGGTTGTAAATTACGAAATTTCTTTTTGGCTTCCTCAGCCAAAATAAAGCCTGACAAAAAAACTAAGATAACTAAGAGAAACTCACTTACCTGGTACGCCAACATCTTTGCCAATTTTGCACCACAAATCTATTTAATTCTGAAAGTTTTTGTAACTTCCCGACTGCAAATTATAGAGACAGTCACTCTTCATTACTTATTCGATGATTCTTTCGTTATTGTCCATTTTTCCTTCTTCTGTTGATATATTTTCTAAACTTTTATATTTGATGACAAAAATTTATGAACTTCAAAATCATGTTTTTTGTTTACAATAATGTTGTGAAAATCGTCAATTATTCAAAAAGTATGGCAATATCAGAAAGAGAAAGAGTATCAAAAATTGAGAGAATAAGAAAGTCCGCAATGAAAATAAAATAGATTTTAATTTTATGCCGTTCCGCACTGCGGTTTTTTACTTCAAAATCGTATGAAAAATCGCACCGCAATAAATTATCGTTACATTGTGTTCAGACTCTAACTCAGAGTCTCTGTCTAAGTCGATATAACGATATCCGTCCGTACGGCTGTCTGTCTGTCTGTCCACCTAAACCTCGTAATTTGATAAAGTTTTGTACGAAGCATATTAGAAATTGTAAAAATTGGTCTATAATTTCACATAGCACCCATACAAATTATTTTTGCGGAAAAGAGTACCCATATTCATCTAATTGCATGGGTACTTATATTAAATTTGGCCCAAAAAATATTTAAGTAAAACCTAAATCACCTTGCCAAGTTTTTTTGAAGTTGGTGTTTATGTGACAATAGCTCCTATACAAATACCACTTCCGAAAATAGCTTTCAAAGCCATAACCTCCTTATGAAAAAGTCCAGAATTAACTAGAGATCTCATTTAAGCCCCCTCCCTAAAATCTCTTTATGACGAAAAAAATCTCATATATATGAGATATCTATATAGATAAATAGATATTATTCGGCACAACAAACAATTATATGAATCTTTACTCCATAACACAATTTTGTTTTCCCGGGTCCATGGGTTCCAATTAAGTAAATTTGTAAGTACTGTTGGTATGGTATTATAAAAGGAAAGAAGTTTATTTTCTAAAGTAATCAATTTCGTTTCTTAAAACAAGAAAATCCATAGTTATTTCTTAATTTTAACTTATTTCGTTCGTATTAAGTAAAATTTTCTTATATTAAGAATAACACATATATTAAGAATAATTAATCTATATTTTCTGGTGAATTAGTAAATAACTCTTTCTGCTTAAGAACATAAAAAAAATTTCAGAGTTATGATAAATTTGTATTTTTTTTTTATGTGTACGTGCTGTTATTACAAAATTAAACATTTATTTCTTAATAAAGTTTTATATGCTTAGGTGTTTTTAAAAGCTACAAATGAAGCTTTTCTATCGAAGTATAAATAAAGTACACTGTTCTCCAGCGAATAAACTAAAATATAACGAAACCGAAAATTAATTAAGAAAAATTCGTTTTTTAACTTAAACGGCCGTAAACGGTCATTTTCCAAGCAATATTAACAAATATTGTGAAGAACGCAAAATGTATCATTTAAATGATGAATAAACATTCTCCGGGAGCTTATTCCCATCCCCCAATTTTGCAATTAAATTTAAATTGGAAACAAGAGAAAACTGAAATAACTCACAAGCAATAAACGTCTAAGTCGAAATAGTTTTGAGAAAAAGCACTTTATATTTATGATTGCGTTTCTGAGAAAATTTATTGCATTAGAAAAAAATAATTCAGAATCAAAGATTTTTATCCTCACAATGCTAGAATAAAACAAGTTAGAGTGCTTTATTCGACTGAGCCGAGTCTTTAATAACCTCCACCGACAGGAGTGGGCTCCATATGATAAACACATATATATTATTAACTAAGCTTTACAAAAACGAACGTCAGCATTAAAATTAGTTGCGGCTTATACTTGGATTTAATTATTGACCGACAATAAGAAAGTTTTATGCGTTTCTTGTTAGAACTTTGAACTGGCTTGAGTAAAATATCATGATTCTAAACAGTTTTAGCCAAACTAAAATGATTTTTAGGACCAATCATCCAAAATTTTGCAGACTGATTTCTGGTATTACAAAAAATAAATTAGAATAAGCTTCAATACAGCGGTGTAATTAGTTTCAGCGTTAACAGTGAATTTCACAAAATGCATGATATTTTTTATGGCTATATGAATCTAAGTGGGAAGAAATTTTACCGCAATATCTATATCTGTTATGGTTTTAGGCGAATTTAATTTTTATTTGGTTTTAGGCGAAATAAACTGTTTTCCGAGAGTAGGGTTTATATGGGGCCTAGGGTAAATTATGGACCGATCTTCACGAAATTTGACAGTAGTCGTATAAAGCGAATTCGTATAAAATTGTTTATCATTCCGTGCATTATACCACCATTTATGTTAGGTTTTGTATCAAAATTAGCAATTTTTTTTTGGATTCATAGTTCTGATCCTACTGAAGCGATGTTGCTGGATTTCAATCCCAAACTGCTTACAAGCAACATGAGACCAAGTTTGTTATTTTCTTTTGCGTTTTTCGAAAGTGAGCATGTTTTCAACAGACGGACAGACATACTTGGCTAAATCGACTTAGAGTTACTCAAGGAGCCAGAATATTTATACTTAATGGGTTCTTAGATGTATAATAAAAAAGTTTCATGACAAATTTAGTATACCCTCATTCACCACTAGTGGTGGTGGAGGGTATAAAAAATTATAACGAAAGTTGTATTTATTTTAGAAATATTTAATAAAAACAAATATAAGCTCAATTGTTTCTTATGTCGACTTAGGCAGTTATCGCTTGTGACCTCAGATGTATCTTGCAGAATTTGATCAATCAGTTTATAATAAGTCTGTAACATAAAAGTTATTCAGTAGTTTTTTTTTTTTCAATTAAATAAATTGTTTAAAAAGTTTTATATTTTAAGTTAAGCGCTACTCTATCAATTAAAAAAATGGTTTAAAAAGTATTTAAATTTAATTAATGTGATAATTGAATCAATTATTTTTTTAGTTGAAAGAAAATTATAAATTTAATTAATATTTAAGTCGTTTTGAAACAAATTTTTAATTAAAATATTAATTAAATATCAAAAAAAATTTATTGACTTTTTCGTTTAAAATAAAATAATTTAAACTTGTAGAATTGTTGTTGGGAATTGTCAATATTAAGTCATAATATACAACTTGAAATGTCATAATATTCAATTTGAAATTGCATGCGTTTAGAGCGCTTATCACAAACATCGTTGACGGCGTCTGAAATTTAATAAATAGAAAAAGTTTTAACGACGGCACCGAAAATATAACCGTCGACTATATAAAATAATGTACATACATTTTGACTTTAAGGTTTGTGGGTTTTCAAAATAGATTTAAAAACTTTCGGGTATTTTTTTTTAAATAGAAAAGGGCAAATAATTTAACAATCAAAAAATTACTTATTAACAAAATACTTACCTATTTTGCGATTTAAATATATTGTTTATTTTTCAAATTGTATCTCACTGCGTTTTTATTTGTGAGTGTGTATATTTTACAGTTCAAAGCGGGAACGTTTCGCACAAACATTTTACGGACCCAATTTTTTATAAATTGGCGAGTAATTTCCTTCCCTGACAGCTAATACTCGCCAAAAAAAAAGTAACAGAACCAGTTTAGTGAGGAAACAGCTGTTTGTTTCAATTTATGGCAATTTTGTTCCATCTTACACATTTCAATTGGAAAATTTCACGACGCGGAAGTTAAAGAACATTTTTTTTTTTTTTTTTTTTTTTTTTTTTTAACTTTTAATTTGTTTATTGGATCTTTCTTAGTAGAAAATAACAATAAGTAATAACATCTTAAAAACTATTTTTAATTTATGATTCTATTACCAGTGCAATAGGAGACCATATTGGGAACATTTAAACATATATTAGCTTTGTGCTATGGCCAAGGTGTCTACCCTCTTTAGCCGTGAGTGGCCTCTAAACGAGAGTAGGTTCTGTGCTAGGGGATTAGGGTGAGATGATAGTTTGGATATATATTTAGAACAATATTTTTCTATTTCATCGCGAACTGACGGGATATTGAGGTCTTTATGTATATTGTCATTACGAATGAACCAGGGGTCGCCTGTTATGTATCTTAATATTTTTGACTGTCTTCTTTGTAACTTAGCAATATTGGAAGTGGATGCTGTTCCCCAAAGTTGGATTCCATAGGTCCATATTGGCTTCAGAATGGTTTTGTAGAGTAGAGATTTGCATTCTAAACTAAGCGAAGATGAGGAGTTTAGAAGCCATCCGAGTTGGGCAGTTTTGACTTTTAATTGCGTTGTTTTCGATTCAATATGTTTGGACCATGTGAGACGGCGATCAAGGTGAATTCCTAGGTATTTAATGTGGGGTTTTTCAGGTATTCTGGTGTTATTTATTGTAAGTGTGGGGCAGTTTTCTCTTCGCAGTGTAAAAGTCACATGTGCACACTTAGCTGGATTAACTTTTATCTTCCATTTGTTAAGCCATGATTCCAGCTCATGTATATGAGACTGTAGGTTGGATGAGGCAATTTTAGGATCTTTGTGAGTGCTCATAAATGCTGTATCGTCTGCAAAAGTTGAGGTATGAATTTGACAATTTGTTGGCATATCTGCTGTATAAAGAATATACATCATGGGACCAAGTATACTGCCTTGAGGAACCCCAGCTGAGATATTCCGAGAGCTTGAAGTGTAGCTTTTATATTTGACTACAAATGATCTGTCTGTCAGGTAACTTTGGAGTAATCTATGCGTATTTTGCGGTAAGGATTGAACTATTTTATATATAAGCCCTTTGTGCCAGACTTTATCAAAGGCCTGTGAGATGTCAATAAATAATGAAGAGCAGTAGAGTTTTTCTTCAAATGCCTTTCTAATTTGGGTCACGATACGATGTACTTGTTCAATGGTGTTATGGTCCTTACGAAATCCGAACTGGTGTGCGGGAATTATTTGTTGGTCATTGAGGTATGGTGTTAGTGCCTGCAGGAATACTTTTTCAAACAACTTTGATAAGATGGAAAGTAAGCTGATTGGTCTATATGAGGTGACCATACTAGGATCTTTTCCCGGTTTAGGAATCATTATAATTTCTGACGATTTCCAGGACGGAGGAAAAAAACCTATGCGTAGGATACCATTAAAGATGAAAAGGATAAGTCTTAGCGCACTGTATGGCAATTCGCAGATCATTTTAGATGTTATTGCGTCTATACCAGGGGATTTTTTGGTGTTGAGATTTTTTACAATTGTTGTTATGTTAGAGAATCTAAGTTTCATGGGAGAAACTACTATGTCATTTATTTGAGGAATTTGAATGTCCGACATAGTGATGTTGGGTGTGAATACCTCTTCTAAATGATCGGCAAAAGCGTTGGCTTTATCGCAGTGACTTCTCGCCCAATTTCCGTCACTAAGACGTAAAGGAGATTCGTAGGGTATGGGTCTTTTCAGTTGTTTTGTTGCTTTCCAAAGACTGTAGTCCGTTTTGTCTGTTGGATCTAGGCCCTGTAAATAAAGATTCAGAGATGCGTTTTTATTTTCTTCGAGTGCTTTATGTAGAGCTTTTTGGCAGATTTTAAGCTTGCTTTTCAGGATTGGAGAGCGGTGAAGTTGCCATTGTCTTCTAAGATGTCTTTTTTCTTGTACTAGATTTTGTATATTTGATGGACACATGTACCCTTTGTTTTTGGTGGGCTTTGGGGCTGGAGTAGATACTTTCACTGCAGCAGTTACTGTTTCTGAGAAGAGCAATATTGCTGACTGAATTTCTGCCTCAGTTTTTAGTGAGATGTCTTGAGATAAGTGTGAACTAACGTATTTTTTGTATTTTAACCAGTTGGTGTTTCTGTTTGGGAGATGGTTATGGACTGAAATTGGTTCCTTATGAGACAATGTCAGAATCGTTGGAGAGTGGTCAGATGATAATTCAAGCGACGATGCTATCGAAATTTGTTCGCGTTTAATATTTTTTATTACTGCGAAGTCAATGAGGTCGGGAATCTTATTTAGGTCTGAAGGCCAATAAGTTGGCTGACCTCCAGACAATACGTCGAGCTGGCTGGAATTAATAGCTTTTAGCAACTGTCTTCCTTTGGGAGAAATGAGTCTCGATCCCCAGTGAGTGTGCTTGGCATTGTAGTCTCCTGCTGCTAAAAATTTGTTACCCAGGGTTTTGTAAAATTTTATGAAATCGAGTTCTGATATTTTGTGCTTGGGTGGACAATAAATGGCGGACACTGTCATTTTGGCTCCTACAAGGTATATTGAAGAAGCTTGTATGTGCTCAGTTCTGTATTCTTCTAAGGGGAAGTGATTTAGTTTGTCGTGGACAATTATGGCTGATCCACCAAACGCTCTACCTGTAGGGTGTTTTGTGTCGTAGATAGAGTAGCCTTTGATTCTAAAGCAATTTCTATCTGTGAAGTGAGTTTCAGAGACTAGCAGTATATCAATACTTTGGGAATTAAGGAAATTTTCTACTTCTCTTTTATGTTGGCTAAGGCCGTTTGCGTTCCAGTAGCATATTTTTATCTGGTTCATTTACTCCCAACGAGTGCTTGTAGCAGCATGCCCTGATTTCTCAGGAGTTCTTGCATTATGCCTTGCATATTATGAATAAAACTATTGATAGTTTGGATTAGAGTCTCCATCGCTGTTTCTAGTGAGTTTTTTTGCATGGGGGTATTGGGTTCTCTTATAGCTTCAGCATATGAAGTGTGTGAATTAGGCATGTGGTGAGTATTACTATTGTGGGTATTATTGGTGGATTTCAGGCGAGTTGGGGAACTGTATTGAGCATACAAGAGGTTTTGCGATCACAAAGGTAAGTTTGAAGAGCCGTTATTATATGGAATGGGCTCGGGGTTTGATGTAGGCACATTTAGGTTGTTGGGAAGAGGTGGGAAGTTATTGGGACGAAACTGTTGATGGATAGTTTTTTTTTGTGAATTTTTCTTAATCCTTAAAAACACAGGGCAGCCTCTGTAGTTTGCAGTATGATTACCGCCGCAATTACTACATTTAGTAGACGCGGAAGTTAAAGAACATAGGCACTAAGCTATATATATCTTTTTTTTTTTCATTATTTATTTATTGAATCTTCATATATTAAATATGAACTAACAACAATTAATCAAATCTTATACTAATACTTTATTTTTGTCCTGCCAATGCTAGACGAAATTTTTTTTCCTCACGGCTTCTGTTCACATATGTAGATGTTTAGCGGTCTTCTCGTCGGATGAGTCCCGCAGTATCTCTTCTCCTTAATCTAGAGTGGCCACTGTCATTTAAAATATTTCGAGCTAGTGGATTTGGGTGCGACTCAAGCCTTTTTAAATATTTTGCTGCGTACTTCGTAATAATAGTTTTTACTAATGGCACATTGAGATCCTTGTGAATATTAGAGTTTTTAACATACCAGGGAGCGACTGTGATAATTCGAAGAAGTTTATTTTGGCGCCTTGGAATTTTTTCGATATTTGAGGCCGAGGCAGTGCCCCATAGCTGAATACCGTAGCACCAGATTGGCTTTAAAATAGAGCTGTAAAGTAGAAGTTTGCAGTCGAGGCTAAGAACAGAATTTCTTCCAATAAGCCAATAAATTTGAATTGCTTTTAGTTTCATTTGTGTTAGTTTTGCTTCTATATGGCATTTCCATGTTAAACGCCGAGCCAGATGAATACCGAGATATTTTACATGCGATTGCTGGGGCACTAATTGATTATTGATTTTAATAGCGGGACATGACTCCCGACGCAGGGTGAATGTTATATGTACGCATTTTTGCTCATTGACCCTTATCCTCCATTGTCTTAACCACTTTTCCAGTTCAAATGTATGATCCTGCAAGTAACGGGATGCTTCATGACAGTTTTCGTGCGGACATATAACATTCACATTGCGTCGGGAAACATGCCCCCCTATTAAAATCAATAATCAAATAATACCCCAACACTCGCATGTAAAATACCTCGGTATACATCTAGATCGGTGTTTAACTTGGAAATGGCATATAGAAGCTAAATTAACTCAAATGAAACTAAAGCCAATTCAAATTAATTGGCTTAATGGAAGAAATTCTGTTCTTAGTCTCGATTGCAAACTTCTACTTTACAACTCTATCTTAAAGTCAATTTGGTGCTACGGGATTCAGTTATGGGGCACTGCCTCGGCTTCTAATATCGAAAAAATTCAAAGGCGCCAAATTAAACTTTTCCAACAATAACAACCTCTTCCTGGTATGTCAAAAACTCAAATATCCACAAGGATCTCAACGTGCCATTAGTAAAAACTATGATAACGAAATATGCAGTGAAATATTTAAAAAGGCTGGAGATTTACCCAAATCCATTAGCTCGAAATATTTTAAGTTATGGCGGCCACACTCGCTTAAGAAGAAGAGACACTGCAGCACTCACCCAATCAGATGAGCGATATACACCTACTTATGTGAACAGAAACCGTGATGACTAAATCTTTTTTGTCTGGCACTGGCAGGACATAAAGCAAATATTAGGATAAGATTTGATTAATTATTGCTATTTCTTGTTTAATATATGAAGATTCAGTAAATAAATACTGAAAAAAGTATGTACATACATATATATGTATATACATACATACATACATATGTAATTATATATTTACATATGTATGTATGTCCACTGCGCTGCGCCTTATTTTTCATATATATTGGCGAAATGGTACCGAAATTTTAAACTAAAAAAATTTATTTTCCCCCCTTATAATGTACCTTCAAACTGGAGAGACAATGCCTTCCCGATATGTGATCATTTTTGCGAAATGTAGTTTTTTGATGGAAATAACATTTCTATGGGAGTTACGTTACAATTTGATTTATAATGTTGTTTTTAAAATTGTATTTACCAACCTTTGGACTACTGTACCTATATGGTCAGATATGTGTGCAATTCCAATTTTGTTCAAAGTTTTTATTGATCTTCTCCAGAAATCCCAAATAAATATGATTGTATTAAGGAGCCCTTGGACTAGCCTTCCTATACAGTTTAATATGTGTGTAATTTCGCATTTGTTCGAATTAGTTTTTAAAGTCATGGTTTTTGTCTCCATAATATATTAAGTAGTTTAACATGTCCTGTGTACTTCTATATTAAGCTTAATTTAACCAAATTTAAAAAAAATGTTTTTTTTTTTCTTTTTATAGGAACTTAATTTATTTATTTGGAATGCAATAAATAACTTTATTTAATGGTCAAGTTAATTAATTCAGAATTCAAATTTTTATTACTCTAGTTAATTCATTCAATAAAAATTTTGATTAAATCCAACAAATAATTTAATTAACTAATTGCTTAATTCCATTACTCTATCATTTTTTTATTTATTTATTTTGAATTAACGGCGATGATTGAAAAACACATCGATTTTTTGTTTATTATCTCTTTAATTGAATATAATAACACATTGCTTAAAATCTCACAGTTTTTAATCATATTTTTAATCAAAATTAAAACCAACATTTGTTGAAAAATTTTTGGAATTTTAAATTTTTACTGTTTTCAGTAATCAAATATAATCTACGTGGAATAGGTCGGCTCATAAAAAAAAATTATGAGGTTCAAATTCATCTGCATGAGGTTTTTCGTCTTAAGGGATTTTAGGGACGCGTTATATTAATATTCTTTAAAAGGAAGTTAAAGCTATTTCCGGACTTAATTTAAATTGGCAATAAAATATTTTTGGGCCGAATTGAAAATGAATACGAAAATAATTAGATGGCTCATGTTCATAATGAGACTATTTTGGAAAGAACTTTGTATAGGGACATGTGTAATTGTAGACCAATTCTTACCATTTAGTAGGCTTCGTCCTATTAATTTATTTAATTTAATTGTTTTTTCCTTAATTTTTGCTAATGTTTAATATTTTACAGTTTGGAATAACATCATTAAGGCAACCTGCTTTGGCTTGCAATTGTAAAGTGGAAATGGCGAAATTGAATAAAATATGCTACAAAATTGTTCCTTTGACTAAATTATGCAAACAAAAATAACATAACATTGGGTAAAACACGCAAAAATTTGCACTAACAAATCGATGCAAATATTCATTAAAATCTTTTAAACGGAAAAATATATTGAAGGCATGAATTCATATATTGTACTCTTTAAAAGAGTACGTCTGGCCTCCCTATATAGACTCTAAAGCTACTGAACCGATTTTACTGAAATTTTCGCAGCAATTTCCTGATTACTCGGCGCTTTAAATAGACTATTAAATTTTTAAGTGGGCGTGACACCTCTCAAACACAAGCATTTGAATAACCTTTTAGCTGATGATCGGTTACAGTAAAAGTATTCAAATTTGAAACAAAAAAACTAGTTATCAATACACAACATCTGACAAAATTTGGGCGGAATTAGTTAGGCGTCTCACGAAATATATTTTTGATATCTGGAGAACGGTGGTAGAAAATTGTCCAATTTTTTTATTCAAAGCTGGGTTATCAATACCCAGCATTTTAAATAATGGGCAGGATTGAAGAAGCGGGCGTGGCACTTCATATACAAAGACATTATAGATGTATGTATATCTACAGAACGGAAAGAGCCAAAATTTCCAAATTCGGTGCAAACACCTCGGTTATCAATACACAACATCCAACAAAATTCAGGCGGGATTGGAGAAGTGGGCGACATTATAGATGTATGTATATCTGGAGAATGACAAAAGCCAAAGTTTATAAATAAGGTACTACAAGCAAATTGGTTGTAAATACACAACATCCGACAATATGTGGACGGGGTTGGAGAATTGGGCGTGGCACAAATTAGATTAGAAAAATTGTCCAAATAAGGAACACAAAGCTGGGTTATCAATACACAACCTCAGTAAAATAATCAGAAAATCAGTAAACAAATAAAAAAACGAGATAACTAGACGTGATTGAATATATCTGTGAACAGATTTAGATTCAGCACGGTAAGGTCAATTCAAATCCCTTATATAATCCCTTAATAAAGTTCTCTTCACTCCCCTCCAAACAAGTTGAAAATTCTTGAGTTCTTTAAAATTTAGGTAAAAAATAAGTCTTCTATATGAAAAACAAAATAAAATATTTTGATCTAAATTACAAATATTAATGTATATTTTTAGTTTTACATTGTTCATTTGCTTCATAGTACAAAAAGTAACGAACTCTTAAATTGTGGATAAGACGCAATGATAGATCTCGATATTACTTAATACATATATATGAATGTATATTTAAGATATACACAAAATGGATTAAGGACTTAAAACGAGGACACACTTGTTATATAGAATTGACTTATGCCAAGCGGCATACCAATAACCACCAGACGATATTTTTGTAGTTATTTAGTATACATTTTAGTATATTATATATCTAAAGTATTTGAAAAACGGCCTTAATTTTAATGTATGCAGATAAGAGTTCAAAAATGTTGGGTATCTCTTATGGTATTCATTCATTAATCGGTTAACCGAATAATTACTACCTGATTAACTCAACGGTTAATTTAAAATTGCCTATTTCGATTAACGATTAAACCGATTAATTTCAGTCGATTAACCGATGTTACATTTTTTTTTGTGTTTTCAATTAATTGTTTCGTCTCATATACAAAAGGTATGTGTAAAGAAAATATTTTTCATACAAACAAAGAAGATGTTCAGTGATCTTAATTTTGAATACATAAGTGCTTGCTGTCAACAGCTTTTTGTTTCACGTACTTTTTATACGTATGCGGTTAGTTATTTGTTTCTTCTCATATCAATCTTTTAACAGAATTAACCGAAACAACTAGAAGTATTAAAAATTAAAAAAATTAAAACAGGACTCTAGTGACATAATCGAAGATTTTATATGTTTAGAAAAATCCAGGAAGAGGACTGAGAAATTGGGTTGCTTTCGATTTCTCCAACATCTGCGATAAATGAAAGAATTTTTCAAAGTCAAGTTTTATCAAAACTAAAGAAAATAATCCCTTAAATAACCAAATTATTTGTATAAACGATTATTTTATAAGTTTTCGTAAACTATTGAAATAACTAATAAAATGGTCGTACATTTTATTGTTTAACTAACACATAATATGTATTAATTAAAAAATATGTATTTCATATTAATTAATTATTCTTTTGTTTGCTTGTTTCAGTTCAAGAATTGTTATGTTTTTGGTTTTTTTGTACTAATCAACTCCAACTAACAAATAATTTATGCATTTTTATATATTGAAATAACAAATAGAAGCTGGGAATTATTTCTTTTTCATAACTTACTTTATTATATTAAAATTTTTTTTTCGAATTTATCCTATGAGCTAAATTTCAGATATGTATTTTATAAAGCTGTTTGTAATAGTTCTATTCCTTAAATTTTTAGGATTGACTTAATACACTAAATAACTAAATTCGAAAAAAAAATTTTAATATATTGAAATTATTTAATTTATAAAAAAATTCGTTAATCGGATAACCGGTCAATAAAACCATTAACCGATTATTAACAGATTAAACCTAAACTTTCTTTAATTAATCGAGCGATTAACCGATTAAAGCAAAAGCCCGATTAAATTAATACCCAAGTATCTATAATTTCAAAAATTGTTATCAGAAAAGCGATAAATTAGCGTTATTTTTAAAAAAGCGCTAAGGGAAAAATATGCGCCTTTTTGACAGTTAAAAAGAGCTAAATCTAGCGCCTAAGGTGCAAATCGGCCACTCTGGTTATATGAGATTAAAACTCTCACTTTGTTATTTTACTCTCAGAGTGGCACTACCAACGAAAAGTTCAATCTTTTTTTACTTGGTTCAAGAATTTTATATTTATTTTAAGAAATTTCGGGACTAATTTTCGAAAGTTATCCCATTTAGGATTGTTTTGAGTACGTTTTAGTGGTATTCGTACTTGAATTTTTGAGTACGACGTGTACTTAAAATAAGTAAAAAAACTTAATTTATCCCAAGTGTTTTTTTTTTTGTGTAAGGTAACGGTAATAAACAAGTCAGTGGTTCCCGCAATTAATGCCAGTTAACTTACTCCACCTCAAAATATTTTGAATTGTCTTGTTTAAAATGTTAACCGTGATATGACAATCTTAGCATACTCGAATTCACTACCTGTGGTGAAAATAAGGGAATAGTAGTAATTGAAAAAAATTTATTATTGTTAATTTTTTTTTTTAAATGAATCATTTAATTTTGATTTAACACTTTGTTTGAAATCGCACAGTATTTTTGATCATATTTTCAATCAAAATTGAACTCATCACTTAATATCAAATTAGTGATAGGTGCAAATGCAACAAATTGTTTTCTTGATTTTACGAATTTAGCAGTTCCCACCTTGAAGCGATACATTTTTGACACAGAAAGCTCTTTATTCAGAGCAAATAAAAATTGTTGAATGTAACGATCAGCTTAGCACACTGAATTTTTTGTTACCGTTACTCTTTTATATGCTTCCTTACAAACCTGCTTCGTAGTATGGGAATGTCGTGGCTCTTCAAATTTGATATACATTTTTTTAATTTATTAAGAATTCGTTCACTGCACCTCTGTATGTCTTAATGCGTAGGGCATAAATGTGTGCTTACTTTTTAAAATATACTATTAGTGATTCGCAAAATAAGAAAATTGTTTATTGGGGCAGCTTAATGTAAAAATAATATTTGTGCTAAACATCAATTTGTTTGTCGACATGAAATCATTTAGCCCAGTAGAATACACGCTTCATAAAAATTACGTATTATATTTAAAAGTGTCTTTTTGATATCAAAAAATTATGAAATTATTAATCACTAGTATCGCAATTCACCTGAAAATTTAATGGGGTACAGGAGTATTCGGTTATCAACTTTACAGCCATTGGTTTCAAATCCAAGCAAGAATTAAACTAACAAAATTATTTTTTCTTTTTAATTTTGTATGCTTATAAGGGTATTCACAAAGTGTTCTATTGTGTCATAATGATTGTAGGTATATGCTATAATTTTTATGATTCTGATATTTATAAAATAAAATACAACCAATTTGACACAATATAACACTTTGTGGATTAACTTCTTAATTACAAATATCTAACAAATCGTGCATACCTGATTATTAACGGTTCTCTTCGAAACACAATAAAAAATCAATATTTCATAAAGAAGATTAAAAGTATCAAACTAAAATAATTGTCTAATATATTTTTAATTTTAAGAGAATTGATCCAGAAATGAGAAAAATGCTTATTCTTAAGGTTCGTTCACACAAAAGATCTGAATA
This sequence comes from Pollenia amentaria, assembly GCA_943735925.1. NCBI lineage: Eukaryota > Metazoa > Arthropoda > Insecta > Diptera > Polleniidae > Pollenia > Pollenia amentaria. The sequence continues at coordinate 55,121,379 of OX031008.1, read as the reverse complement.
AATGTATTTGAAAATAAAACACACAACAAAAATCGATTGTGTACCACAAGGATAAATGCTATGCGTTACTGTTCATCGCACAATTGAAATAGTATTGTGAGGGAAAAAGAAGAAAACAATCCAGGCGGTAATTTTTTGTTGCAAAACCTTTCAATACAGTAAATTTTGCTAATACTACTAGTATTTATAAATTACCTAGTGCAGTCTGCGAGAATTTGTGATGTTTTCTTATTTGCCGTATGCATGCAGAGAATTGTTTTTACATATTACAAAAGAAAAAAAGAAAACACACAAAATATTTCGTACATACATATCCTCCACTCACATTAAACAAATAAAGACTTTGTGTATTTTTTGTTTCCACTATCATTGCTGCTTGTATTTTACATTCCCCTGTAAATTTTTGGGAGTATTTTTTATACCCGCATTTACTTTTGGCTGCTACAAGTTCACACACTTACGTTATTTCGTCATCTACACTTTTCTTTAGTATTTGTTAGTGGCAGTATATTTTACAGACATATCCTTTTTTAAGAATTTTTGTCAATATACATACATACATACGTACTACACTTTTTTTTTGGGAAAAAATCGTAGTAGAAGTTAATTAATACGCTTTTCAATGCTGCTGTCAAGTGTGACCATGGCTTAAAATTTATGTAAAGAAAATTATCGATCGACATATAAATATTCCATGTTTCTTTATTTGTTAAATATACTGACATTTTTATATGTATCATTTCAATTTTGGGAAGATGTTCTGAAAAAAATTACTTGAACTTTGTAATAAAAAGGAACAATAACATGAAGAACTTCTTTTGATGGCTAGTTGATCCATTTGTATCTGGTACAGTTTTGCATTTGCTCGTAGATTGATTTTTCATTAGTAGGACAACAAACGCCTAAAATTTTTAGATTATAACTTATATTGTGTTTTTTTTTCGTTTAGGAATTTTTTTCATTTTGTCATGTTTTAATTTATTTACATTCCAAATCAAAGCCGACAATAAAGAAAAAACTTACACAATGTTGTATTTAGATAAAGTGCTAACAAAAGTTATCGCTAAATATGTAACAAATTGAGGAAGACAAACATTGCACAACCAACCACCTTTACAACCACAAGCAATCTTAAAGGAACCAATTCAAACCGATACATACACCTTGTGCCTCTTACTCATTATTTGTGTAATTATTCTTTTTTGTCTCTTTGCTTTATGCGTACTCAATATTTGTTCACTTGCCACTTTGTCCGTTTACTTATTTGTCTGTCCATTCAAACAAATTTTAAGAACTTTATTAACCATATTTTTTATTATTTTCTTTTACTTTCGTACAAACAGACTATTTATTTAGCTGCACCACCGTCTTATCAAAAACATGAAAAATAACAAAAACAAATAAAAAACGTGGACGTTAAAAAAAAACAAAAACAAGAACATGTTTTTAAATACAACAACAAATATAGAATCTAGCCTAAATTACTATTGTAGAAAACATTATTGTTCCCAAATATCAAAACAATTATCAATAGTAAAGATCAGACATATAGTACGCACATACATAAATACTTACAACTCTGACATCCCGATACTTACTAGCTCTAAAGTAATTATGTATTTTGACTGTGTCAATCAGTGTTGACAGGAGTAGGGAAAATACTAAAAAATTGACATTATAACCATTTTCCAAGAGCAAAAACCTAATTTTGTAAGTTTTGTAACAAGTATTATACATTTTAAAAACAATTTTTGCATTAAGAAAATTTTCTTGATTCAAATGGATTTTTAAAATTAAAATTTGTGAACAAAATTCTTAACTTTTTTTTTTTTTTGGTGTGCTGGGAAGAAATTGGATTTTTATTATCTGCGTGGGTATTTTTGTTGAACATTTCTGGCAACACTGATGACAAGATGACGAGTTTCAACAATATTTTTTTATTAAACAAAATTAAGTATACTCGTATTGTTTGATGTCATTTTTATCTTGATATTATTTAAGCTAAAATAAAAACACATCTAATTAAAAATTATTTTTGTAGAAGACTGTTTTAATTTATGAAAAAAAGTTATAAATTATTTCGTCTTTAAGTTTTTATATACGAAAATAAAAATTTTAAATTTTTAATAAAAGCACTTAAACCGATCAATACCTATGAAGAAAACTTGAAATTGATATAATTAGTTAATGCTAGTTAAAACAGCGCTGTGGAGCCGGAGTCGAAGTCGGAGTTGAGGTTTTCGAACCGGAGTCGGAGTTGAAGTACCCACAAGAACTCGCGGCTCCCACTCCCAAATTTTTCGGTATAACAAATTTAAATTTTTTTTTTCAAATTTTCCAAATTTAAAATTCTTTGAAATTGGCGATGCAAAATTTTACTGCCCGCTCGCCGATATCGAACGTTAACGTTCGCATAGTAAATAACATTTAAAACAAAAACAAAATTTCAAAAATTGTTTTTGTTTTAAATGTAATTTTCTATGCGAACGTTAACGTTCGATATCGGCGAACAGCCAGTTAAATATCGATTCGAAATTTTTATAGAATAATTTTCTTGCTATCTTTAACCATTTAAAAAATACTGCATTAAAAAAAAGAATCTTAAGTCAAATAAGGACCAGTCTCATATATATTTATCATTAATGTAAGAGTCGGAATCGGAGTTGGACTTAAAAAATTAAATTTTTTGACGACTCCACAGCCCTGGTAGTAATTAAATTAATTTGAATATTTTTGTATACCGAAAATATGTTTATACCTATTACTTTTTAACTACTGCTGATTTTCGGATTTCGGTATTCAAGTAATGGTTATTTCGCTATCGGTGTTAGTTTTTTTAGCGGTACAGAAACTTTTATAGCGGCTTTACAATTTAATTAAACGAATCAAACATGAATTTGAAAAAAGGAACTAGGGGTCTAAAGGACTTATATGACCCACTTAGTACATGGTGGCATTTATCAAAGGGATTTTCTCTAAAATAATGTAAAAATTTTCTTTTCTTTGGAAAATGTATAATTTTTAAAAAAATATAAATCTTGCAAAGTTAAAACAAATTAAAATTTTCAGCACTAATGGAAAAAATGGTTGTTGGCAACCGAAATGAAATTCGGTATCCGCTATGAAACTATTTATTATTTCGGTATCGGTATCAATACCAGTTTAAGTATTAAACGATTCAAACGGTATCGTTTTTTCCTTTAAATAAAATTTATAGTTATATGATCGCAAGGAATTTAATTATTTGAATAAAATGTTGTTAAAACGTATTATCCAAAATAAATTAAAAAATTGCTTTAAAAAATCCTCGTACAATACGTACGGTCGTTAGTTAAGCTTAAAGCTTCACGGAATTATAGGCAAGAAAAAACCAATAAAAATGTTTTTCGAAACCGCCTTGCAAAAATACTTTCTATAAGGGGGTGTACGGCGCATTTAATTTAAAAAAAATTATATTTATTTCAACAAGTGTTTTTAATTCTAGAAAACTAAACCTTTTTCTTTAACGATTAAAGCTTAACCTCGCCTGTGAGGCTCCTTAAAAAAAATAAGAGTTGTTCTAATTTTTGATATGTCTTTTTTTATTTCGAAACAGCTTATATTGAAACTGCGCTCAGTGGGAAATTTTAGGAGAAGGCGGTCAAAATTCCATAACTTTTGACTGGATCGGTATTTTTTATGTGATGTTAGGCTTTAATATAAAACGTAATATTCGACTGATAGAAACAAAAGTAATGGGGAGTTCTATATGCATTTAAATTTTTTTTTGTTGAGTTTCGGTGTAAATTTTTTATAATTTATCATTATTTCTCTTGTATTTTACAACTGATACTTATTTTTTTATCCCAAACTTAGATCCTGTCAGAAAATGCCAACATTTGGTCCCTGTAAACTTTTTAGTCCCAATATTCACAGGTGCTAAAGGTTGGCTTTTTTGTGGACGAGGCGAGTTGTTAAAGGGATAAAACTGATAAGGAATATTTTGAAAAATGCACAGGTATTATCGAAGCTATCAATAAAATTTTAAGTAATTCAACTTTTATGTTTGGTTTGATATGTATATGTATTTTATTTTAATATATTAATACAAATATATATTTAAATCAAAAACAAATTACAATCTATAAACTATTTTAAATTAAACAATATTAATAAAAATTTCTTCTAAATAGCTTTGGGCTTCATTTTCCAGAAGTTGTTATTTGATTGAGGTTGATTTCCATTTTTGTCGAATACTGGACATATATGGATCGGATGTGCACAACAAAATAGTAATAAGATCTTCATTAGTACAACATCTGGACATTTTTCTTGTTTATGCTCGCGGAAGAATCAGTAGTCTATGTTCCTTTTTTCTTGCGCTTCTTCTGATAGATCTCCAATTGGTAGCATTTTGTGTTGAACTATGTATTCCCTATGGTACAAAATTATAAAAACTGTTCTACAGTGTGTTCGAGAAGATCCTGCAATTTCACTTCTGCTGAACTTGAAGTTACAGTAATAGTCGTTTGTAAAGGTAAGCACTCTTTTTTGACAGAAACTAAATCCCGATATGCTGGAAAGATTCCACAATTTGTTTTCATTGGTTCGCTTTCGCAGTTCTGTATACTGATTCTTAGTCAGTTTTAAATCCAAAAATAGTGCAAATGCTTCTTCTGGAGTAAATTTAATTTCTTCAGTTGGTGTAGGAATACATTTTAAAATCCTCTTTGTGCGTCTACGGCTCGCTTCCACTATTTTTTTAACTATTGCAATTTTTGTTTTCTTATTTGTATCTTATGAATTTTGATTTCTTTTTCGTTGCAAAATTTAAGGAATGGATTATTCATTATGTGTAACACAAAATCTTTTTCATCTCTCTGTTGAAAATATATATCAGCGAGAACTTTATAACTGAACTTAGCCATCGTTTAAACAATAATGAAGAAAAAATTATGAATGCATGCATATTAATACTCTAGATAGACGTTTTTTTAAATAATCTTTTATTACCACTTCTTTGAGACATAAAAACCTTTTTTTAAATACAAATTTAATCTTTTATTAGCATTCCTTTGAAACATAAAAGGAAAAGGAGGGGAGTTGTCACTTAAATATGGCGGGGAAGGGGTTAATAGCCACCTTTTTGACAGTAAGAAACATGTTACTGAAATAATCTAAATGGACACATTTAATTTCTGTTAAATTAATGCCTTTCGCAAATATTGTACCAAGTGAACCATGTTAATATAACCTTTCCTCTGGAGATACAACACTTTAAACACATTATCACCAGTTCAGTAATATGTCTTGTTTTAACCGATCACAAGTATACATATATGTAAATTATAAGGACAGCATTGTTTTTATGACGATTTATCGTAATAATCTGCCAGGACCTATAAATACTGATATTAAATTATTAAAAAAAAGGAAAAAATAAATGCACATAACTTTGTTTGTCTTATATTGGACTTACCTACATATATTTTCTGTGCTTTTAAATCAAAAATAATAGCGCCCAATACTACTTCTAGGCAAATAAAGCCTAACCGCACCATTATATATGGGTATTTCCACAGGAAAGGCTACTTTTTTCACGTTACGCCACCAAACATTTTAAATGATTTCTCACAGAATAATTTATATATTATTTAATTTTGTTGTATTTCGGTGTTAAGCGTAATTCAATGAAAGACAGGAAGAATTTGAACAACGTGGGTTTAAAATACAACATAAATTGATTGGTGGCGTAACGTGACACTTCTGTGGAAGTGCTTATATACTTTTGTTTGGAAAGGATAATCTTGTTAAGCTTGCTGAGTTGACCCAACTGGGACAAACTGAAAAATTTTGCTTTTGGTTTAAGAAGATTTGACAAAAAATTTTAGCTGGACAATTATTAAATATTTGCTCAACTCGGAAATATAAATATTTTACTGTTGTACTTTATCTTCTGTCATTTATTAATTAATTTCCGGGGTTGTGTTTGCTTGTTGGTTCATCAGGTATTACCATACCGTTTTGTAAGTAAAACTGTTTCCAACACTACTAAACCAAACACTCCACTCCAAATCACCCACAGCTGTTTTCATTAATAACACTGTATGGCATGACCAAAACCCCGTTTGGCAAAGTATTTTCAATTTAATTTGATTATCGACCAAACGATGCCCATTAGCATGTCAGTTTTAGTCGATGTTGTTATTTTTAATCATGTTTCTGTTTAAGTAATATGTATTTTGAAATTGAAAAAAATAATTTTTTTGTAACATTTTTGACAAGCTAATGTTCTGTCTCCATGGCAACTCTTGGCTGTTACAAAAAACACAAAATAAAAACAGTGCAAAGCCGCAAGGATAATAATACCGCAATTTATTGACCCAAGGTTGCTTTGGAAATGGCCAGATGTAAAACAGTAAATTCATTGTTAGAAAATAATAACAAGAACAACAAGCGACGACTGGCACTGCCACCATGTACAACTTACAAATACTTTCAAAAGCTCTCATTAAAAACAAAAGCAAAGGATTTACACAAATACATATAAAAAAACAATGTGAATACAATAACATTATAATTAAAAGCATCTACATAAAAGCCAGTGAAATAAAACTTGTCATGAGCTGTCAACTTAAACTACACGTTCGAAATAAAGGGAAACAACCAAGTTTAACTCAACAACTGCACGTATGTCTTCCTGCAGGACCTCATCGAATAGTATGCAAAAAACGCTTTACAAAAAATCCTACACAACAGCAGCACAAAAGGCAGGCAGCAAATATCTTTTGTTACACATAAACGTTATAACCGTTCAAACCCTACATATACATTTTTTATGAGTTTATATGTTTGTAGACATGTGTACGTATTAACATTTTGCCCGCATTAAGGCTTAACGCAAACGATCTACACATAATTTTCAAAGTTCATATTTCGGAATAGTGTCAAGTCATTGAGTTTTCCAATGGAAGAAATATAAATAGTAATTTTAAATTATTTCTTCACAACAGTTTTCCAGTATACATGGGTACTTTTATGCGCACTTACTAAATTCAGTAAGCAACACTACCTGTTGATATTTTCTTAAAATTATTGTCATATTAATTAAATTGTAGCTCGAAGAAATTTATTATTTAAAACAAGTGAAAGTAGAGTCGGCCAAGCCCGACCATACGATACCCTACACCACAGTATATACAAACAATTTTTGCTAGTGTACCCTATTTGGGACCCATGGGTAATCATGGACCCGCCTAAACAAAATTATATGAGATTTTAGGGTGGCGGCTTATATCGTTCATTTTGGAACTACCAGGACCTGTCATGACATAGTAGCTATCGTAAAAGTTATTATCGCCAAATTTTATGTTAATACCAACATTTATATGGAAGGTATGGCATTAAAAGCTATTTTCGGGAGTAGTATTTGTATAGGAGCTATGGTCAAACATGGACCGATTCCAATAAAATTTTGTAAGATGATTTTGATATTCCGAAAAATGCTTGTATGGAGGCTAGAAGATATTATGGACCGATTTGCCCCATATTTAACAGGCTTGGTCACATTGTCAATTAGAACCTTTGTATACAAAATTTCATCAAATTATCTCCAAAATTTCGACCAGTTCTTTACGTACAAGTTCTACATGGACAGCCAGCCGGGCGGATATCGTTAATTCGACTCAGAAAGTGATTCTGAGCCGATCGGTATACTTAAAGGGTAGAGCCAATATATAAGGTGTTACAAACATCAGCACAAATGTATAATACCCTCTCCACTATTGGGGTATAAAAATTTCGTCATGGAAGCACACTTAGCGAAGTATTTTTTGTATTGTTGGTGGTATTATTGAAGTAGGATGCATTGCAAGTATAGATTTTCCACACCTGAGTTAGTACCTGTGGCAGCTACTGAAGAGGAGACATCCTTCAGTTAACGCACGGAATCATAAGTGCAAATTTTTATTTCGTTAAAAGCGGTATTATCTACGTAAAATGTAAATCCATGTGACCTGTATTCAACTGTATTTATATTAGGATAGTGCATAAATTGTTGATAAATGTTATTGTATTCAACCAGAAAAATATTTTCCACTAACATTTTTAAAAGTTCAAAAAGAATATTAAAAAATACAAATAATTGTGGATTATTGATTTAAAATTCAGACATGATTAATTGTTACATGTAATATGTACATACTGCCCAATTATAAAGGAGTTTTTTTCTCTTATCCAATTTTTCCTATTTAATTTATATTGTAAAAATGAGAAATAGAAAAAAACTCACAGAAAATTTTTATTAGAATAAAACGGCTTGTTTTTATACCCGTCATCACAGGCGGAATTGTCAAAAGTTTTGTTTACATGTGCTTTTTAAAATTGTGTTTTTAAATTAAATTGTAGTTTGCAATTCAAAAGTAGAAAAGTTCATCTCTTTACTTTTCTACTTTGAATTTATTAATGAAAATTAAGTACAGATCGTTTTTAGGTCACAAAAACTAATTTTTACCATTATCACTATATCTTAAAGGTATTTTTATGTTCTCCAAATATATTAATAGCAAAGTTAAAATACTAATATATCAAGCTCTAATTAGACCTATTCTTACATATGCATGTCCCATTTGGTTCAATATTGCTCCATCATATATGGAAAAAATTAGAATATTCGAGAGAAAGTGCATAAGAGCGTGCACTTCACTTTATAGATCTGCAAAAAGTAATTACACTAAGTATGTTTATAATAAAATTCTATACAATAACGCAAATATAATTCGTATAGATAATTTTGTTATTAGCCTTGTAAGGAATCATATTTTACGGTGTTGTAGATGTACTGATAATAATTATATAATGGCACCATATTACACAAACTATGAATATATAACTAATTCTTTAGAGAATGGATTTGTTCCGCCAGAAGCTTTTGTATACCTAGATAGTAAAGGAGTTGTCCAAAATGATAATGGAACCCCCATATTATACCACAACTATCGACGGGCCAATATAAAAACAATTCAATGCAATTTAAATCAACTGGATATGAGATACAATACAAGCATTTCAGAAAAGACCTAAAATTAGCACAAAAATCTAATTCCAAAAAATGTTGGTGGTTATCAAAATAAAGTTTTTCTATTTCTCATTTTACCCTTTTGACTATAACCGTTGAAAATCAAAGATATGTAAATAATGTTTTTTGTATTTTTTCATTATATTCTACACTAAAAATTATAATAAAATATTATAAGTATGTATATTAGTATTTTTGTAAAAAGCAAATTATTACCTTGTCATATTATAATACTAGAGAGCTCGTTCTAGAGACATTGTATAAATTAACTTGTTACTGTTAACTAGTGTTTATAATAGTTAAAATTTAATTTTTTGAATAAAGAAATAAACGATTAAAAAAAAAAAAAAAGGTATTTTTATGTTTTGTGCGGTTTTCATATTCAAATGCATAAACTGAACACAGAAAAGAAACGGTTTAAATTATTATCAATACAACGTTAATTTCAACCGAATTTGTAATTAAGTGCTCACAAAAATTGCACAAGTTTATGTTATTAAAACTGTTATTTTCTTAATTCTAAAAATAATTTATTTTTTTTTATTTTTGACTCAAATGTTTTTGCTAATTTTAGTCTAGGGTTGGCAAGTACATTTTTTCTTCAATCCCAAATTTAAAATCAAAATTTCTTGAAATATCCCCTCTAAAAATAAAAAGCCTCCAAATGAATTATTTTTAAATAAATTATTATTATTCCATGGGGATTATTTCTGTTTTATAAATTTGTCTTTCAAATTTTGAACAAAAATATACGTTATTAAGGAAAGGGAATTTTGATCATTCAGTTACTCCGAATTCACAATGGACCGCATTGGTCTCCGAGTGGAGGTGCGCCCTTGGGCGCATAACCCTTCTTAACCTACTCCAAAATATTAATATATGTTTTTTAAATTTCTTGTACGACTGCTGGTTTAAATATAATTCTTAAAGCGTCAATCATACTTTTAGTATTAATTGTTTCACCCTGAAGATCCATGTTTAACCATTTTATATAGTTTATGAACTTTTGAAGCTGCGAATATTTCAAATGTGGAGAATTAGGGTTATAATAAGGACCCCACAAGCACACTCATTTTAGGCCTGAAATATCAATTGGCTTAGCCATTATATTTGTGGACATACATTGAAAAGTACCTTTACTTCTTAGAATGTAAGCATGATGATCTAAACAAAATAGGTAAACGTTTTTAACATGGTCCAATTAGTAGGTCTGCGCAAAACGCCTGCTGATTTTTTGCAGAGTTGTGTGTTTTTCGTGCAATCGCTATAATTTTCTACACAAACCAATGCGGTTGGTAATAACATCTTTATGTTTTATGTTTTACACAAATAAAATGAGTGTTATTTTTCCTATTAGTGCATTGTTGTAGTTTTACGCAGACCTACTTGTTGGCCCATGGTTTTTTAGATACACAAAATACTTTTGCCGATACATTTTAAATAAAAAGCTGATGTAGCGATCAGTTTTCATCCGTCCGGTATTTAATTTGCGTTATAATTTGTTTAATATGAATTTTATTGAAATGTGTTTTTTAACTAAGCAGATCTTATAAAGGTTAGAATGTAAAAGAAACAAAACTTTTAAAAATTTCCCCAAAAATGTAAGTAGTTTTCTTTTACATTTTCAAATAAACCCAAAATTATTTTTTTTAATCTAATTTGAGGTTAGAACCCCAAATCTCTTAGCCATGCTTTAGTCAACTGTTTAAACAGGGCGAATTCATTTATATATTAATTCGTCTTGTTTTTGACATTACATGACCGAAAATCAAAAACAAAATACCCTGTTGTTTTTCGTGCTGTTGACTTGTTGTAGTCTCGCCGCCACCTGAAGTTAATTCGCCTTGGAAGTGTTCTTATCGACATTGTAGATTTGGCAGTTAAATTCAAGGTAAAATTTGAAAACTTAAGTATTTCTGCGCCATGGTCTTAAATTTTGAGTATAATATTTAATAGCGCCAGTAAACAAAAGGATCGGTGTCTCTAGAAAAATTAGAAGATCTAGACTTCTTATAAAGCAGAACAAAAGCGTAGGATGGACAGACGATCATTCTTCTCCAAATTTTCTTTAAAGATTTTCACAAACGCCCCAAAGGTCAGTTCTTGTATACCTATTACGGTATTCATTTAATCGGGCTTTTACTTTAATCGGTTAAACGCTCGAATTATTAATCGAGGTTTTGTTGTAATCGGTTAATAATCGGTTAATTTTGTTATTGATCGGTTAACCGGTTTAAAGGAGCAAACAAAAAAATAATTTATAAATATAAAATATATATTTTTTAATTAATACATTAATGTATTACAATCGAACTTTTCTATAGTGAACTTATATACAATGAAGCTCTCCTTTTTATGAATTGATTTTAAGAACACAGCTTTTACTTTTAAATTTTAGTGTAATTTGATCTATTTATAACGAATTTCCATACAGTCAATTTTTCTTTACAATGAAAAAATTTTTCAAATATAAATTTTACTTTCATGCATTTTCGTCTCCATATAATGGATTAGTTCAAACTATTTTGACAGCAATCCGCTGTGCTTAGTGAACTAAAGTTTCGCACCAAAGTAGCATATCTTTTGAAAAAAGTTAGAAGTATTTAAAAAGTTGAATAATGAACAACAAAAACAAAATAGAGTAGTTCTTTATCAAAAAAAAAAAAAAAAAAAAAAATTAATAATAATAAAAAAAAATCAGTTATTCTAAGAGGACAAGTAGAGCACAAGCTATTAAGCACTAAACACATAAGGCTCCGATCCTACCTTTTTGTGGATTTTGAGAAGCAATGTTAAAATGAATAACCGGCGCACGTTAAAGAGTGTAATCCAAACTATAACATCTGATTTTTTTAAATAAAAATGGAAAAAAATATAATTTCTTCATAATTAAGTTTCTATTTGGGAGATCGATTATTCGACTTTTTTCAATAACCGGTTTTCGAATATTACGAATAGTTGCTATTTTAAAAAACCCGGTTTTCGGTTAAGCAATTTTTAAATAACCGGTTAACCGGTTTTAATTCGAATACTTAAGAACACAAAAATCAAATAAGTTTTTAAATAAAACGTTAATTTGAATAAAAAAAAACAATTTCAGAGGTAAGGAACCAACAAAATACATAGATATGACTTAGGTTAGGTCTGTTCTAACCTAACAAATATTTTAGGATAAAATCGAAGAAAAGTGGGACCAGTAAATTGATCAAACTTTAGCTAAATTTTCAACAAATTTTTTATTGATTTACTAAACTTTATTTGTAAGAAGATATTTGTATAATGCAATTTAGAAACTGTTGAATGACATTTGATCTAGAGAAACGTTTTGCAAAAGCAAATAAATTATAGGAATTTTATAAAGTTATTATTTAAAATATTCTCTCAAATTTATTTTGAATGAGTTTTAATTTGTTGGTGGTTAAGCATGTCTATATAAATCAACCATATTTTTAAAAAGTTGCAAACAAAACCTCTTAGCAATTTTGTTTCAGCATTATAGAAACGAATAGTGAACTTAACATTCTGTTTGTGTAAAATATTTGTCAATTCGTCGACTACAATATAAAACATTCCATGACATTGTTTGATTTCTTCAGTTTTGTTTTTTAGTTCTTGGTGTTTTAATAAATAGAACTGATTCCGCGTTATGTTGTGGTTTTCAGCATGAAGAGATTCTAAATTATAGTTTTTAGTGCCTTAACGGGCATTTCGTCCTCGGCAACACAACGGGCTAATATTTTACCCAATGATTATTTTTTTGCATCGCATTTTAGTTAAAATTCATTTGGATCACATTAATGTCAAGCATGTATACTAATTAAAGGTGATTAATAAGTAACATGGAAGAACCTTTGTAACTTATCATTTTAGGGCTCTTCAGGCAACTATCTTTTTCTTATTAATCGCGTTCGAAAAATATCTAGAGATAACCTTTATATAAAAATATATTTAATATTTAGAACACTTTTGCACAAATTACTATTTACTTTTTAACAGCACACGTTTTTGTAGAATTTTGAATAGTTTTTGGTTTTTTTTCTACAAGAACACACGCTTTAATAAGCGATTTGTATTTACAGTGTTCATAATGTTTTTTGACCTATGTTACGTTTTGTTTTGACATTCTTTATAAAAAGTTTAAGTTTGGCCAATATTCAATTAGAAAATACTTAAATTACGGGTACATCTACAACAAGAGTAAGGAAAATGTATATAAGTCACACATTACTAAAATAACCGGTTTATTATACCAAAGTAACCGGTTTATTCGATATTCGAAAAATGGGCATTTTAAAATAACCGACTTGGGCAAAGCTAAAATAGCCGGTTAAAACCGGTCGAATAATAACCGTTCGATCTCCCTAGTTTCTATACAATAAAGTGATTTTATGGTCCCATGCATACTTATTATAGGGAAGTTCGGCTGTAATTAAAAAATAAGCTGTGAGATCATTTTATTTGTTATTTCAATAGTTTAAGGACATTTTATAAAATAATCTTTTAGAAAAAACATTTGGTTTAAATGGTTAGGATTTAAGCAATTTCTTTAGTTTTGATAAAACTTCACTTGAAAATTCTTTCACTTTTCGTAGATGTTGGAGAAATCGAAAGCAACCCAAAATACAGAATATCTAATTTATCAGCCCTTTTCCTGGATTTCTCAAAACGTATTAATTTTTTTAAATCTTTAACACTTCTAATTGTTTCGGTTAATTCTGTTAAAATATTGATACGAGAAGATATGAGAATAAACAAAAAAGCTGTTGATAGAAAACACTGATTTAAAATTAAGATCACTGAACACCTTCTTTGGTTGTATGTAAAATATTTTCTAAACATATACCTTTTGTATATGAGACGAAACAAATAATTAAAAACTCAAAAAAATATGTTATAATACTACAAAAAATTAAAAATTTTGCTACGTCGGCTAATCGATTGAAATTAACCGGTTTAATCGTTAATCGAAAATAGTCAATTTTTAATTAAAGGATCAGATAATCGGGTAGTAATTAATCGGTTAACCGAATGAATACCCTTATAACTATTAGGACTTTTACTGGGTGTAGGGGTGACTGTGTCTTCAACACTTTCGGAATGTAGATTCATGTTAAGTAGCCCAATAAGACGTTTTTTCGATCTATTGCCTTTGAAATTTTCTAGCTTTGTATGGAAGGTAGAGAATTGTAGATAAACAAATATATTGTTCTCTAAACACTTAAATTTTTCATTCAGAGCTAATAATGGCGCTGCGAGATATGGCCCCAAAACAAAAATGAAAATTTACCCCAAAATCTTGGCTATTTTTCATAATGAATTATGACCCTATTTTTTAACGAAAAATTATATATTATTAAAAATATTCCTAAAAAGAAAATGAAATATGACCCCAAATTTGGGGTAATTCTTTATTATGAAAAATCACCTCAAAATGTGTAATTAATTTTAACCCCAAACAATTTTAACCTTAAAAACACAAAGAGAGTTTTATTAAACATTTGGGTTTTATTCAAATGCCCGAATAACCTAAATAATTAATTATACAGTTTTGATTTTAAAAATGCACGAAAGATAGTATGATTGGGCCTTCGGCCCAGGGTTCGCTAACTAAAGATCCATCACATAATTTTCTCCTCGATATATCGGCAAACGTGAAATATCGCCGATTTATCGGTATCGGTATTCGTTACGTCACTAATCATTTTGTTATTGCATATTTTACCCTATGCATAATTTTGCTAAAAAAAAAACATTTTTGCAGCATTTTGCTTCGTTTATAGCGCATATTTCACCTTTTTAAAGTATATTTTAATACACGTTACATTTTTTTAGATGCCTCACAAGAAAACAAAAAAAAATTTAATTTTCAATTCTATATGTACCCAACATCAGTTCCTCCGTCACCTTCGCCATCTACATGTAATTTACACTCTGAAATTTTTAGCCATAGTAGGGTTTCATTAAAGATAATTGTTATTTTAACTGTCTAATTTTACACATAAGCAAAAGTTAAGGAAAAAGCAATTATAAATATTTGTGCTAATGTGCGTAATACATAGAAATCTAGATCCATCTTTTAGTCTACATTTCAGGCATCAAATAGTCGGTTATCATGGCACGATAACGGTCTGAATTGCTGCGAACGGCGCCGAATCGACTTTTCACGGTCTTCGTGTACACTCTCAGCTACGGCCGCTATATTTTCTTCACAGCGTGCTAGACGTGGTCTATTCGGTCGAATATTATCCATTAATGAATGCTGGGTCCCAAAATGGTTGATGGTGTTGTGAATAGTACGCTCAGTAGGCCGATTATGTTGACCATAAGTTGAGCGAAGTGCACGAAACACATTCGTCACAGAACGTAAATTTTCGTAATAAAGTTCAACGATTTGTAAACGTTGTTCAGGCGTAAAGGCTGAGTTAGGCGAACGTTGCTGTACCCGTAACTTACAGTAATGGACTGCACTTATAGAACATATAAAAACGTGTCATATGTTTTCCACGAACATAAACAAAAAAGCAATATTATACATTTGTCATTACACACAGTGATGGGAAATCAAAAGGTTTAAATGTTGACCGCTGTGCAGAAAAAGTATTAAGTTATTAAAATGGTATTAAAACAGTATTTAGTGTAAGTAAAAAACATTCATAATTTAATATCTGATATTTTTATTATAGATTTACAATAAACAAATATGTATTTTAACATATACATACACATTTACATGTATTAATTTGTAAATGTGCATAGACAAAACAATATTTTGTAACCATTTAAAGCCTTTTATATATTTCTCATTTCTATTGTGTGTGCATATATATGCATTTGTTTATTTTGTACATCTAAGCCTGTGTATATTTATATATGGAAATATGTTGTATTGTAAGTCGTTTTGTCGAAAGCTCATAGATATATTGGAAAAAAGTACCAAAAAGAAAGAGCGAAAATACCCGCATTCAATTTAATATGCAAGCTGGCCATCACTGCTTTACAACTGTCACGTAAAGACGGCATGAAATTCTAATATATACAGATTGAGACGTTCCGTTACGTGACATTTAAATTCGGTAAGCATTTACATTGTAAGCAAATAACAAAACAGACCAGACGTTTCGTTAGCGGACGTGGACGTTCGGCTAACTCTACCTTAAGTCTTTCCGTTATGAAATGCCAAACAATACTTAACAAAAATAACATGACAGCATGACACGTAACAAAAAAAAGTAACAAACAAAACATAAAAAAATAAAGAAATTCGTTCATGCAAATAACCGTGAAATTTTGTTTCATATATTAATTTTTGCGGATATAGATATGCGGATTTGCGGATATGGATATGGAATATATACTGAAAGCTATTAAAGAAAAAAATGGGCAATTGGATGGGTATTGGTAAGGCTAAGGTTAAAAGGATACATTTTTTATATGTGAGAAATGTTTATTCATTCCTAAAGGTAACCACAGACGAGGCAACATATGTCGAAACATGGGTATGTTTCACTAAAAGTTGCTATGTGTGTGGGGATGTTTCTGGTTGAAACTAATGTTTCCTTTTTGGTTTCTCAAATAATAAAAAATTTTGATTTCGTGAAATCATTTTTGCCCACAGCTGAAAACGGTGAGAAATTCAGTAAATTAAGCTTCAGAAAAATATTTTTTATAATATTCCTCATAGCATTATAGTACAAGAAAATGTTTTTTTTTCGCATTTTCAGCCCCAATTTACATCGAAAGTTCAGGAAATGTATGAAAACTGTAGCAAAATATAAAAAGCACATGGATTAATCAATAGATATTCATTTTTTTCATACTTTTTTCGAATTTTCGATGATAATAAAGCTGAAAAATATAAAAAAGCAGACTTCAGTATTAGAATGTTCAAAAGATTTCTGATTTACTTTATAAGGATTATTTTTTGTAAAGATTAAAAAAGTTATTCTATTAGAAATTTACGAGTATCTTGATAACAAAAATAGATATGTGTTTTTATGGTTGTTTCGATAGGCAGTTAGTTTCGATAAGTAAATTCCGCCTTTTATGTGTTGCATAGTGATATTAAATGTTAAATTGATGTATGGTGTAATTTCATTTCAATCGGGTAATTTTACTTCATAAAATGTGTAATTTTACATTTTGCTGTTCCAAACACAATTTTGGGTAGTCATTAAGTTGTAAAGTCATATGTCTTAAAATAATTACAAGAAATATAACTGAATGCTGTGGGTAACCGCTTATAATTTAGGTTATAATTTATTACAGTTATGACGAATCAATGAACACAGCATTAAAATTTGACACAATGTTTGACACAACAACAATATTTTTTTTCAACAATTGTAAAAAATTATTTAGGGCATTATGACGATATGACCTTGTGATTCACCCAAATATTCATCGTGTGTAGCGATGTTGACTTTTTTTTATACCCTCCACCACCACTGTGGTGAATGAGGGTATACTAAGTTTGTCATTCCGTGTGAAACTTTTTTATTATACATCTAAGACCCCATAAAGTATATATATTCTGGGTCCTTGAGTAATTCTAAGTCGATTTAGCCATGTCCGTCTGTCTGTTGAAAACACGCTCACTTTCGAAAAACGCAAAATAAAAGAACAATCTTAGTCTCAAATTGCTTGTAGTTATCCTAAGCAGTTTGGGATTGAAATCCAGCAACACCGGTTTAGTAGGATAAGAACTCTGAATCAAAATGTGGAACCACTACCCAAAAAAAATTGATAATTTTGATACAAAAACTAACATAAATGGTGGAATAATGCACGGAATGACATAACATTTTTCATGAATTCGCTTTATACGACTGCAAATCATACTGTTAAATTTCGTGAAGATCGGTCCATAATTTACCATGGGCCCCATATAAACCCTTCTCGAAGAAAACAGTTTAGTACGCCTAAAACCGCAATAAATAACGCTAGCATACTTAAATTTGGTACGTCACAGTTTTATAATACGTCAAATCACACTGTAAAATTTTTTGAAGATCGGTCCATAATTTACACTAGGTCCATATAAACCCTACTCCCGCAAAACAGTTTAGTACGCTTGAAACCGTAAAAAATAACGCTGTCATATTAAAATTTGGTACGTCACAGTTTTATAGGACCAGAAATCACACTGTAAAATTTTTTGAAGATCGGTCCACAACTTACAATAGGCCCCATTTAAACCCTACTCCCAGAAAACAGTTTAGTACGCCTAAAACCGCAATAAATAATGCTAGCATACTAAAATTTGGTACGTCAGTTTTATAGGACCAGAAATCACGCTGTAAAATTTTTTGAAGATCGGTCCATAATTTACACTAGGCCCCATATAAACCCAACATCCGGAAAACAGTTTATTGCGCCTAAAACCGTAATAAATAACGCTATCATACTAAAATTTGGTACGTCACAGTTTTATAGAACCAGAAATCACACTGTAGAATTTTTTAAAGATCGGTCCATAATTTACACTAGGCCCCATATAAACCCTTCTCGCGGAAAACAGTTTAGTACGCCTAAAACCGCAATAAATAACGCTAGTATACTTAAATTTGCTACGTCACAGTTTCATAGGACCACAAACCAAACTGTAAAATTTTTTGGAGATCGGTCCATAATACACACTAGGCCCCATATAAACCCTTCTCGCGGAAAACAGTTTAGTACGCCTAAAACCGCAATAAATAACGTTAGCATACTTAAATTTGGTACGTCACAGTTTTATAGGACCAGAAATCACACTGTAAGATTTTTTGAAGATCGTTCCAGAATTTACACGAGGCCCCATATAAACACTACTCCCGGAAAACAGTTTAGTACGCCTAAAACCGCAATAAATAACGTTAGCATACTTAAATTTGGTACGTCACAGTTTTATAGGACCAGAAATCACACTGTAAGATTTTTTGAAGATCGTTCCAGAATTTACACGAGGCCCCATATAAACACTACTCCCGGAAAACAGTTTAGTACGCCTAAAACCGCAATAAATAACGTTAGCATACTTAAATTTGGTACGTCACAGTTTTATAGGACCAGAAATCACACTGTAAGATTTTTTGAAGATCGTTCCACAATTTACACGAGGCCCCATATAAACACTACTCCCGGAAAACCGTTTAGTACGCCTAAAACCGTAATAAATAATGCTATCAAATTGATGTTCGGTGCGTCACAGTTTTATAGGACGAGAAATCAAACTGCCAAATTTCGTGAAGATTTGTCCATAATATACCATAGGCCCCATATAAACCCTACTCTCGGAAAAAAGTTTATTGCGCCTTAAACCAAATAAAGCCCACTTGGGGATTTATAGATATTGCGGTGACATTTTTTACTTAAATTCATATGGCAAGAAAATTTATCATGCAAATTTGTGAAATTAACTGTTAACGCTAAAACTAATTACACTGCTGTATTGAAATTTTTTCTAATATATATTTTGTAATATCAGAAATCAGTCTTCAGAATTTTGGGATGATTGGTCCATAATTTACCATGGGTCCAATACAAATTACCCTCCTAAAAATCATTTTAGTTCGTCTAAAACTGTTACGAATCATGATATTTTACTCAAGCCAGTTCAAAGTTCTAACAAGAAACGCATAAAACTTTCTTATTGTCGTCAATAATTTAATAAAGGTCTACCCCGCAACCAATTTTAATGCTGACGTTCGTTTTTGTGAAGCTTAGTTAATAATATATATGTATTTATCATATAAAGCCAACTCCTGTCAGTGGAGGGTATCAAAGATTCGGCACAGCCGAATATAGCACTCTAACTTGTTCTTTCTGATTTTGTTGAGAGAAGTTGTTGAGTTAGTAAAATGTGATGTTAGTAATATGTATATTGTGCACTTCCGTAAGGAAATGCCTTTCAAATGGCTTGTTCAAATCGGTCGACAAACAGAAAAGGTAAGTGTTCTTAACTGATTTGCCGTTGCCGATCTATATATAGATTCTCCCATATTAATAATGAAAAATGTAAGACCCCTTTCAGACTCGGCAAGTTAGTTGCCCAAGTAACTTGCCGAGTATAACAAATACTGTACAAAATTTTTTTTCCTTAGCCCGACCTTACCGCTGACATCTACAAACCTAGAGTTGCGCAAGCGACTAACGCAAGTAACTTGCCGATTCTTAAAGGGGTTTTACTATACCGCTGAAGAAATTACGATGATTGACAAATGGACAATTATGTATATAATCATTAATAGACTTTTTGGTGGTGTGAGAGTTGCAAGAAAAAACATTTTCTGAGTTGATTTATTTTAACAAAGCTGTTTTAACAAGAACAGAACATCAATAACAGCAGTCTTCACTAACCAAATTCATGTGCGCACAATAAATTGTTTATTGCTTAACATAGCAATGTAGACGGCATGTTACGGATCATCTGTTCCGTTTCCCTTACCAAGCTTATGTATAAACAGGTACTCTTCTGTATGCATGACGTTGCGTTGCGGCTGAACCTGATCATTTTAAAAATTCTTCTCCTTTTTTACGTATCAGCTTTAAAGGAATTTTTGAGTTTCTTTATGTTTATGAATACTGTGAACGTTCCATCGACGTACTGACGTCTTTTTATAGTTTTATGAAAAATGCACAGATAAAAAAAGCTCAAATTTATTATTTGTGAATGATTTTTTGCCAGTGCGCTCATTTGGAATTCGTGAATTTCATTATGTTTTTTTTTTTGCTTTTGTAATATAACAACCCTAATCAAATGAAAAATTTTATCGTTTAAAAATTTTTTTTTTTTAAAACGTTAAAGTCTAATGAAATTTTAATTCCTTACCGACTTATTTGTAATTTTCATAACGCATGGTATTCACACTATCACATTTGTACATATTGTACATATGAGCTTGACGAGCAAACGAATATTTTACGTTTGTGCAAACCTCTTGCATTGTATATTGAGGTGTTTGCTCAAAAGTAATGTTTGTAAGAAAATAAATTTTAGATTGTCGTACAAGCATGTTGAGCATTTGTCAAACTGTTTGTGCAGATTATAGAAGAAAAATAAAAACATAAAAAATTACCGACGAAAATTAAGGCTTGTAATTATGTTTGTGTCGTTTTTTGCAAATGGAAATTTTGCGTTTGTAAAGCCGCATGTAAATAACATGTATGTATTGAAAAAGAGCCAATATTTCAGACACAAAACAAACGAAAAAAAAACTGGGCTTCGTTTGATAAGATTTGACTACATACAAGTCATTATAAGACCCTAACTTTTTTTTTTAAAAGGGCCATCCTAATATGCATACTTATCAGTATGTTTAAAAGGTTAGGGTTTTATACTTGCATATATAAGTTTGTACGTAAGATATACAATATATGTGTAAAGAACGTTTATATGGCATGTAATGAATAATTATGGCTAGAGTCCTTTGGTTTCTTGCGACTGCATAATCAGCCGGTACACATAGCAAACTGTATTACTTCCGTTGCGGCGATTCGCAACACAAATGCAGTCATGTATGAGCGATTGTTTAGTACTTTCTTTTGTTTTAATAAATATATCTCTCTCTGTTATTGTATTGTTGAGTTAGTTTGAGTGTAATTCTTTTATTTATTCTTTAGATATTTTTTCACATCTTCTATATTTTGAGCATGTATTCATTTATGTTTTGAGAGACAAACGTTGTATATTAAATACAAACACATGGGCATCTTTAAAACTTTTAAATAAACATTAGGGCGTAATATGTATATTTATTTGTCTGGACCTTTATGTATGTACATTACGGTGGTTACAAGGTATATGAGAAAAAAATTGATCGTATCTTTCGCTAAAATGTGCCAATAGGCTAGAAAATGTGATTGCAAAGTTTCAGATCAATCTGATAATATGAATACGTGCCGCATTGAGGTTAAAGTTACGAAAAACAGCGGTTTTTTTTTAAAAAATCCTAGTTTTTCGGCCTTAAAATCGAAACCATTTTTCTGGGAATATAAGTCGAATTTTGTTTGATAGGAAATTTTATTCTTTTTTAATTTTTTTGTTATTATTTTTAAAATATTAATATTGGTAAAACTAATAGACTTAGTGGTATTAAGCAATTACCAGTTCAGGTCGTAGTGAATATTCTCAAATATGAATTTCCATGCAAAGGTAAAATGATAATAATTATCAATTATATCTGTTTCAAATTTATTCAAATATAAATACATATGTTTAAATATATATATATATATATATATATATGTATATCCGGGTTACTTGTTTTCTTTTTAAAATTTTTATCATATATTTGATGAGCTGTATTTCTGCCCATTTTGCAATTATTAACTTCGTTTAAAACAACTTCTAACATTTGGAGGCGACATGCTAAATGAAGAAGATAAGAAATAATAAACAATAAAGAAATCGATACATCGTTATTAAATACTGATCAACATTATTTAAACGCTAAAAAAGTTAATGACACAGCTGAGAGAGGAGTAAAATTTATCCAAGACTTCAACTCATCCTAGGCAAAAGATGATGAACAAATCAAGTGTCGATAATATCAGGATGGCATAGAAAATGTATTGCTAGAACTGACATTGCAAGACGTTATAGTAATTCTTCTTATAATTCAAATATTGACTGCCTTACCCTAATGCAACTACACCGTTTATGCGAAATCGTCTACAGAATCTCTAAGAAGAAATGTAATGAAAAATAAGATAAACCCCTTCGTAGATTCCTCGTAGGCAGCTGTTCGACTCTGCCTCAAGTTCCACAAAGAAAGCAAGACCATAAAGTATGCCTTTGATTTTTTATATTTGTATAGGTTTGAAAACTTTAAGAAGTGAATTGATTCAGCGGGTGAAAGATGATGATGTATAGTGACAACGGATATTCCCTGAGCCCGACTTTTCTGATTGCAGTGACTTGACAATATACGTGCAATTTGAGAAGTTTTGGAAAAAGAATTGGTAGAAATGCTATGCAAAGAAAGTAACGGCAGAGCAGTATATATAGTGGACAAGAATACCCAAAAAAACCTATGATTGAAATAGGAGTTTATCTTAGTATCCTGTTACAGGTTATGGCTCCAGTTCCTTCAAAAAGAGAGTATTATCTAAATTAGAGCGATCTTTAAAATATAATGGTTTCGGATTCTATTCGTAGAAACTGTTTTGATACGATAGTTTGTTAAATACATATTATTGATAATGCAAAACAACAAGATGATTGTAAAATATGGAAACAACTATTTTTGTGTAAAACGCATTAAATTAAAAAAAATTATTTCTGTTACCTTTTATGTAATAAATAGTTTTTGTTAATTTTTGTTTATAATAAATATAAGTTTTATTTAAAAAATGCAAGGCCCAAAATTGTATGCACTGCTCAATTTTACGTATATATAACAGCCCCCAAAACCATTCTAGGCCAAATAGAACAATTTTTTTGTATTTAAATTGATTCTTTGACTTAGGTTAATTGCAGTTCAAAATTTCATTGGTATATATAGTCCAAATCGCTGCAGGCATTAATGGGTTATATTGAACAAAATCATTAAATATTTATTTCCTGGGTTAAATAATGTAATTTTTAATAATTTTAAAAATCTAGCCATTTTTAGCTTTTTTGGTTTCAATTGTAGCCCTTTTTGTAACTTTCGGGTTGGAATAAGTCCAAATGTGGTTTTTTTTTATTATATTATTAAAAATCAAATAGCAGCATGATCAAAGTTCTAGGAGTTTTGGGACTCTAACAGTGAAAATAGTTCGCTTTAGTCGTTCAGATAGAGAAAGGGGCTGAATGCCTTTTTTTTGTGTCATGGCAAAAACATTTTTTTATATTGGATTTTTAAACCGGGAGTTTGCTTAGCGACCCACTGAAATATTTTCCAAAAAAAGTATTAAAATTAAATACATATTTTTATATGGATATGTATGTATGTATAAGTGAGTACTAAAGTACATACTTTTAAAATATGTACGTACATTTGTATCTGGATATTCTCATTCGTTTACACGCTCTTGACTTTTGCAGCACGTGCCAAACTATAAAATTTGCCTTCCAACAAACACACATAAACAAAAACACAATAGCGCAATACAAACATACATACACGATACAAACAATTTTATTTGCGTACTTCAGACACAGCGAGGAGATACGATTTATTTAGCATGGTTGGTACCTACAAACTATTTAGTGTAGACAATGACATCGAAGAAAAGTGCGAACCAAAACAAACAAACAAGAACTAATAAATACAAGAGAAACTTACAAGAACAAAACAAATCACAGGAATAAAAAAATAAAAAATTTTGATTGTTAGGCCAAAAACAAATTTTAATAGTTTTGTACTAGCCAAACGAAGAGAACTGATTTATTTGTATTAAATGTGTATACCAGGGATGGCAAAATTGGCGCAATTGTATTTTTTTCGGTACTATTTCATGAAACAAGGAAACAAGATAGTGCATTTTAAATGTTTGTTTAATCTTTACGTCAAAATAAGAGTAAACACTTAACGGACCTACGCAATGCGCTATCTGGTTTTTGTTGTGTCGTGGGACTATTGAAACTTGAAAAGTACAATGGTACATCAATGGCCAATTTAGTACAATTATGGAATTTTCCAGTTTTATTAATTTCATATGCCAACTCATCACAACAGATATATTTGCGAAGTCTTAAGAACAAAATTCCACTTGGAAAATTAACCTAAATGGTTTAGTAAATTTTGTCCAGAAAATGTAAGCAATGAAAAAACTTATACTCCTAGTATAGTACCGCTATTAAAAAAATGTTTACAAAAGATTGAAATATTTTGATGACATAAATTCGCAATTTAGAGATCTTGCTGATATTAAAATATTAAAATCTAACAAAGCAATATTATCAACTCCACATTCATCTGAAAATGTGGAAAGGATCTTTTCTTTTCAAAATATAATCAAAACAAAATCGAGAAACAGCCAAAAACATAAACTCTTTGCGGCTTAAGCCAAACAAAAAACTTATTGAACTAACAAAAGTGCAATTTGTATGATGTAAATACATATACCAAAAAATGTATTTTCAAAATTGTAATACTTTTATCGAATCTAATTCAAAACCAGTGCGTTCATTCTTTATGTTAATAAATCCTACCATTATTATAAATGTGAAAGTTTGTATATATGGATATTTGGATGTTTGTTAGTTTGTAGCTAAATTACGCGGAAACCGCTTAATGGATTTGGATGAAATTTGCTAGACGGATACCATATGGCCAAGATTCAAATATAGGGTACTTTTTAAGAGGTAAATCGAGAAGAATTTGTTACTTTGGTTGCTTTTCTGTTTTTGATACATTTGCTATGCAGATTGCAGCATATGGTCCAGATTAAAATATAGGGTACTTTTTATGATGTAAACACGAAAAAAATTTGTTCTCTTAATATTTTTTCTATTTTTGATAAAAATGCTATACATATTACATATGTTTCAGTGGCCGAATTATGCATATTAAGTGAAATTGTTTCAGAATTCCTACTTCGTAAGGTTGACTTTTAAATTCCTATTCGTTCTTCCAGAAATTATATACCCCTTAGACTTAAATACTTACGGCCTAATTATGCAAATTTTGATACTATTAGCAGAATGTGCTCCGGATTTTACACTTTTTTGCGGGTATTGATTTTATTAATCCTTTTGGCATCAGAAATAACCTCTCATATGTCTTAAGGTAAATTTAATGCTAAATTTTTCCTTTTATGTTATGTACTAATATATCTAGATTTATTTAGTTTAAGCATATTAGCCACTAAGAAATATTAGTTTGATTGGCGAATTCAGTAAATAAATAAAAAAAAGAAACCCCTTGCTCTTCATATGGACAGTTGAATGTCGGTAGCTTAAGAGTATCGAGCGCTCAAAACTTATATGTATTGTTGACTAACAATAACAATTCATATAATGGTGTTTATTGAGTTTATTTTCTGAACATTAAATAATTATTATGGCCTGTTCAACGATTTCGAAGGAACGACTTCGATCGCATTTTAAGCGATCGAAAACTGATTTGGGTTCAACTAAATCTATTCTATACGAACATTCTTACGAACGACAACTCGAAAGAAAACGTAAGTACTTTCATACAAAAAGCGGTTTATCAATATCGAAGGTATTATCAAGATTACGAACACAAATGTCAAAACCACTCACTTGTTGTTTTGTTGTCAAATCGTTGAATTAAAAAAAAAACAAGAAATATTTAAGAGTAATTTAAATAAATAATAAATAAAAATGGAGAACAAATGGTAAGGACACATGTAAAATAAAAATATTTTATTGATTGTTTAAACGTAAAATTATAGTTTAATTTATGGAATTAACAGATATTTCGGGAGTATTATTTGTATGGGAGCTATGGTGAAATATAGACCAATTCCAAGAAAATTTGATAAGATGATTTTGATTACAAAAAATTAGTTTGGACAAAATTTAATCTTCATACCAATATAATAAGATCAGTTATCGGAATAAACCCTATCCGGAAAGAATCTTATATGGGGGCTTAGTAAAATTATTTCAAATAAGCTCGTTCAAATTAAATTATGTGCCAAATTTCATCAAATTATCTCCAAAATTGGGACCTGTACTTTGCGCACAATGTTACATGGACGGCCAGTCAGCTGGACGGACATCGTTGGATCGACTTAGAATGATTTTTAATAATTCTGAGTCGATCGGTATACTTTAAAGTAGATATAGGTGTTACACACATCAGCACAAATGCATAGTACCCTCTTCACTATTGTGGTGTGGGTATAAAAAGTCGACAATGCAGCAACTGCTAAAATTAGTCGAAAACATGGAAGAAAATCTTTACTTGGCGAGAGGTGCACCAGTGCGTGGAGCAAATAAATTTTCGATGGACGAGCAATGGAAAAGTAGAAGCCAACAACTAAACGCCATTGTGCCAACTACGCGTTCTATTACAGAGTAGAAGATGGTAAACCGCATTATATTTTAAAGCAGAAAAAACCATAGGCTTGAATTGATTTTGAAATCATATTAATATTTACAGACATGGGCAGATTTAAAATGGAGGACAAAAACAATAATTGTGGAAAACAACAAAAGGCTGCAAAAAAATGGTCGCGATATTTCAAACACAGTTGTAGTTGTTATCAAGCAAATTAGTATTATTTTTGATACTTTTGAATAAAAACTCAAAAAATTATAGAAATAAATTATATGGCAATACTATATTTTTTTAATACGTAAGTAACAAATAATGACACTCGTAAAAACAAGCGATCCAAAGCTGTCGAAATGGTTGAACCCAATCTGATTCGAAATTTTTACGTGAACGAAGTCACGGGTTAAAACTAGTAGTTAATATATCAAACTGAATTGTTTTTTGTTATATTGAATTTTATTCAAATATGATGCATAATACTTTTTTGCCGTGTCCTTTGTAGGCACAAATAAAATGAGTTGAACATTCATCTTATCGCAAAGATGTTAACATCTTCCCATAAGAATTATACAGGTCTAAAAATCAATATCTTTCTTCAAGAAAGATATTGATGTTCCTATCACATGTTGTTTCATTCAACATCTTTCGATTATTTTTGTGTCATCAGAAGAAAAACAAATAATTTTTTAAAAAGTATATACCATCAGAAAAAATTGCAGGTCAGCAATGCAATGATTTTAGTGATTATTCATTCATACACATGAAAATAAATAGTTTTATGATGAAAGATTTTGCAAAAGTAAACCACTCAGTGCTTTGAGCACTTTTTATTGTGCTTTTTGATGCCTCGAAACGCCAAAATTTTATCTTAAGTGCCAAACTAAGAAAAAGCACTAACTTGGTGCTTTTTCAATTTTTCGTTAGTGCCTTTAGTGCCTTTAGTGATTTTTACAATTTTTTAATTAATTATGCAGTAGCAATTGTGTTTCTTAAGTAAGCTTGAGACTACTGGTGGGTGAGGTGAGAAGATTGGGGAGGAGTACTCAGTTTCATGTACTCTGCAACCCTGCTTTGTTTTATAAATCTCACACCGATTGAAAATCTCAAAAAAAAAAAAAAAACGATGTAATTGTTTTCGTTACACATTTTTTAAAGAAAATTGGCTTGGAAAATATTTATAATTATGGATGGAAAAATAAACAACGAACAGATCTGTTTTGGACAGAAGTCATCGATTTTAAAGATTCAATAGGGCAACATCCATTTTTAGATTTGTCCGATTTTGTATTAAGAATTTTAAGTTTGCCATACTCTAACGCGGAAGTTAAAAGAAAATTTAGTTCGATGAACTGTAGTAAATCCAAAATTAGAAACGGATTATCCTTGAACTCTATTAACTCAATTCTTTACATTTTATTTGAACTTCGTCGACATAATTCATGCTGTAATAATAACACTCTACCATCTAGTGTCTGCAGTGATATCTTTTGCAATAAAGCATACAAAAAATAAAAATATTACTTAAAAACGGTTTTATGAACCAATTCAAACTCAACTTATGATGATTCAAATTATTTGGATGATATTATTTTTATTGAAGATGATAATAATAATTTTTAATAACACAAAATTTGTATATACAAATCTAAATATATTTATTATTTACTTTTAAATTATATACCATCTTCAGTTCTAAAATAAAATAACAATTTTAATTTGTAGTTTTAAGACCCATATAAATTGTGTTAACTAAAGTTATGTACAAAAATGGTCCCCCAACAACGCACTCGAATTTTTTTTTAAATATTTGGTAACTTGTTTTGTGTTCAATTATCGATTCAATTGAAAAATGGCTAATAGTGCTTATTAGTGCTTTTTTAAATGTTAAAGTGCTTTTTGCTCTAAAAAAAAGTTATCATCACTGCTCTAAGATATGCACAAGTGTAAAAAGGCTATATCATTTTTAAAAGTTGTTGGTACAATTATAAAATTCGCAATGCCATCCTTGGTATGTACATATTTAAATTATGTCACATACACACACGTTCTCCGTGGTATTGAACTTTTTTTTATCCACTTACTCAGATGACTTTGAAGCGTGCTAATAAATCCACATATTAAAGATATCTAAGATCGCCGTGATGAATATCGTTTTTGTCGTACGTTTAATTAATATATTGCACTATTTAAACTCATCCATGTATGTATATATATATTTTTAGAGACATACATACATACGTATGAATATTTTGGGTGCTCAGCCCAACCCAAGAGCACACATACTGTAAATGTATTAGTGCAGTTTTTACAAAAGTCTGATGTTGATCATTACAATTGATTACATTTTAAGGTTTCGTGCTGTTTTGTAGTTGTTTTCGTTTTTTTTTTTTTTTTTGTTCTTTAGTTCTTATTTTCTTTGTATTGTGACCACAAACGCCTTCGCGCTAAAACGCCTTTATTACCTGGAGGTCTAAATCAACAAACGTGTCATCCATAGTCTTGGCATTTTATAGGAAATTGTTTAATTGCTTGCGCAATTACTTTCGATCGAAACACAAAAAGAAGACTTATAGCATTATAGCATCACACACCTCATTTTATGAACACAAAAAAGCAACAGCAAACAGTGATTGAAATTGTTCATCTATAGACTCGAGCCCAACTTATAAGTATGATGAATCAATGAAGAGCAATCACAAAACGTAGATGGCCGAACGATTGGTAACTGTGTGCCCACGCAATACTCGAATCTTATTAACTCCCCTTGACTCTTAATATTAGCACGCGTTACAATAATATGTATCCAGTAAATTTAAAATACTCTTCCTTTTCACATTCTCATAAGAGCTCCTCAAGGTGCGAGAATCAAAAATCGGTATCAATAAATTTTGGTGTCGAAAAAGTGAAAATTTTAAGTTTCCTAAAATTAAATTTTCCTTAACCATTTCGGATCACTTTTTTTTAGCACATTTAACGAATTTGTAATTAAACGAACGCTTAATTCTTTCTTATTGACTTTGTATAACGAATAAACTAAAATATCGGGATTCTATAACGCATTTTTTAAATTATATACATATAAAAAAAGTAAATAAGCAAGAGAATACAAGTTGTTTAACATATTTATGCGAAATATAATATAAATGAATGTTAATAAATACACAAAATTTGTTTTAGATATTTTAAATAGCAAACTATAATTCCACCATTTGGAATGCATCAAAACGACAAATGCTTATAACTGGTGTGCAAATAAGCGATAAATAAAGTATATGAATCGACTCTTATTGAAATCGAATTAATAGCGTTTGGCAAAAGCGCATTTTCGTTAAAAATATTTGTCAACGCTGTGATAAAGCACGTTCTAGCGCGTTTTGAGAAAAGGAATAGCGCGTTTTGGTTATAAAAAATCAACAAGGATATTCATACGGTATATGCATCTGAGGGAACTATGATGACTGTCAATGATTTTTTTGTGTGGAATTTTGATATTAAGAAGAACTAAGTGCATATTTGTATAAAAAAACGACAAGATTGGCTCATGTTTATACCTGTTTAGGGCGCTCGGTGTTTTTGTAAGGAGTAGTGCAGTCAGTGAATGAAAACAAATAAAAATACTTTTCAAACCAGTTATTTCTTAATTTCTTTATAAACAAATATTAGTATCTCTGTAACGATTGTCGGATTAAGATGTACCTATCGATCAAATTGGTTGTGCTCGTCAGCGGGAGGGGTTTAGTTAAGTTCCCAAGCGATAATATTAAACTGTGTTACTGGCGATCTAACATTTTTAGGTAGCATATACTAGAGGTAATTCACATTGATAAAAAAAGAAAGAATTAAACAAAATAAAAACAATAAAGGTTGACGGCTAAGGGGCAGTTTGAGACCTAATTTACTACCAAGGTCCTAAACCTTAAAAAAATTAAAACATAAAACCGTATAGCCTATTCCATAACTACAACTTCACCTTTCGCAATATTAATAAAAATAATCTGATTCCATGTTCTATCAGCAAAAAATGTTAAATTTATTTATAATCACATGGGTAGTAGGTATGTATGTACACAAAGAAAAAAACAATTTAAAATCGTAGACAACAAGGTTGATTTTACATTTTTCGGTAGTGATTTTGCTTCATAGTTACTTCATGTTAATTTAACACGATTTAACAATCACTTCTGAACAATATTTGTTACTTTTAAAAGAAATCATGTTAATTTAACACCCCAGTAAAGTTGGAGCAAAATGACTTTTATATTGAAATAACAATACGATTCACGTTGAATGAAAGTTATTTCAAGTTGAAACGACATGAATTTGAATTTGATTCTACATGTAATTATATTGGGTTAAGTATGAAATAACAGTGAGAAGAATCTACAGAGACAACATAGTATTTATTTAAGAATAATTCTAAGCACTTTCTCGCGAAACCAGAGAGAGAGAGAGAGGGGATATTATTATTTATATTCCTGTAAGACATGTTTCACTGTTTTTGTATTCCCTTTTGTTTACAGAAGCACTCACAATTAAAAGACTCCAGCAGAATGGCCCAATTTGGTTTTGCGTCATCATTCTCCTTTGAATATTGTATGTATTTAACTAAATAATTTTAACAAAAGAATACGGGAATTATTCTTCTTTTTAAAAATTATTTTAAACACGAATATAAAAAATTTTTGTTTTTCTTCTTGAAGTGTTGTTACTGATTGGATATAAAACAAGTAAAACAGGCTTTTATGGATTCAATATTGAACAATCTTATGTTAACATCTTTCATTAAAAATTATAAAAAACAATGATAATTTAAAAAAAAGACCATGCATGCTTTTGCAGAAATTTACTATGATTTTTATTTAACATTGCGCCATGTTAATTTAACATTGATATTTATTTTTTGTGTGTATGTAAGTGAAGCTATTTTTATATATTATTTTTAGTGAATTTAAATCTTACATAAACTACACCACAGTGCGGTGAGAACAGAAAGTTATTTAAATACCGTTCTTTAAATATAAAGTAGCTTATTTTTTATTTTTAAAATTTTTTTGGAGCTTTTATGAACAAACAATTAAGTTTTCTATGCTTAAAACACATTAAAAAGCAGAGCATAAAATCAAAACAGAATAATGAAATTGTTTCATATAATAAATGAATCAAAGGAGATAAAGAATAGTCCCAAAATTTAGCGGCTGGCCTTTCATTAGATAAAAATTAAAGATTTGAGGCTTTAGAAAATAATAAAACCGATTATTTTCTACCAATATTGACCCTTGATACAATGATCGAATATTTTTAAGACAATCGACTTCAATCATATGGGAAAAAGTCTTATTGAGCTACACTTTACATGTCTCTGCATTCCGAAAGTGTTGAAAACACGATCACCCCTACAGATGGTACAAGTTTTTATTAGTCTAAAAGAACTGGCCTTTGGAGCGCTTGTGAAATATTTATAAGAGATACCGAGGAGAATGAACCTCTTTCCATCCTAAGGAAGAAGCCGACGATACCTTTAGATCTTCTTTTGTTTCTAAAGACGAAGATCCACTTGTTTGTAAAAAATAGCGCAGATATTTTTAAGTTTTCACTGCAGGTCTGGTTTAAACGGACTTCCAAAATCGTCTATCTCCGCCAGAGTTGAAAAAACTATTGGGTGATTCACAAGTTGTGCTATCAAGTCATATTGTCATAATATCCTAAATAATATTTTACAATTGTTTAAAAAAAATTTTGTTGAGACTTAAACAAATTAAAAATGGTAATACTCTGTTCATTGATTCGTCATAACTGCACAGTAGAAATCTAAATTTTAAGCCCATATCAGTCATTTATATTTCTTGTAATTATTTTAAGTCATATGACTTTATCACTTTTTGACTACCTTGTGAATCACCCATATGTTTTTTAAACAAAAATCTTATCTATGTCAATTTTCAATATTAATAATTAAATTCTTACTGCGTTATTTTTGTAAAAATTCATTTTATTCTTTGTTTTTTAAATCTTATTAAATTTTAAATATTAATAACCTCCTCATACAATGTAATTTTGTATAATAAAAAAATTACTCTACATGAGTTTTGTTAATTTTAACTTAAATTCAAATTAAATATGTGTATCGGTATCGATATCGGTATCGGTATTCCCTAATTATTACCTTGTTACTTTCAGTGATGGGTATAAAAACAACAACAACATGGGATTTTGTGAAAACAATTAGAGGCATTCGTGGTTTTTTGCTCACATCTCAGTCATTTATGGACCGATCTTCTATAAAAAAACGACTCAGGCGTTGACGCCAACGCCAGCCGTAATCAGGCTGAATAAAATAAAAAATAAAGAGTACCGTATAAAACAAACTTTTTGATTTACCGAATCATCCTGACATTATATCGATCGTTAAACCGAGATACCACAGTATTGTAATTTTCTTAATTGATGCTTACGTTTTTATCATCATTTGTATCGTCGCGGATTAGGATATTTGTTGTTTGCACTGCAGACCAAATGCAAAACATAGATAATAAAATTATTTTTATTTAAAATTTTTTTTTTGGTTCATATTAAGTTTTGCACTTACACATATTGTAAAATATAGTCAGCAGTAGAACTAGATGCATAACGCAGATAGCGAGAAATGTTGATGTTTTAAAGATTAGTTAACGCCATTGTTTCATTTTTTAAAGTTTTTACAAGAGTTGTGTTTCACCAACATCCGCCAAAAAATTTCAAAAACTAAAAATAATTACATTGAAAAGAATAAAAAACTAAATGACCATGGATGGCCACTTGACCGATTTCATTCTTCACAAACAATAACAAGTGTAAGTAAGTAGCTTTTCATTTCCTTTTTTAAAATTGCAATTCCTATTATGTACATTTTACCAATATGTAAATAAGTCAAGTCATTGCGACATATTATCGAACATATACATTTTAGTCGTTTCAAGAGTATCTTGGATTCTATTTGACTCTACATTTATTCATAAGAATGGCATCCGTGGATGTCATGTTGTGCATGCTTATAGAATTAAAATGACACAAACGTGTGAATAATTATTTATAAAGAAATAATCATAAATCTACAAATTTATATAAAAAACTAAAAAGAAAAAACACAGACAACAAACAAGTGCCCTTCCGAAGGCCTTTTACCAGCTGTTTTTTATTTGCATCGGGCCTTTAATAGAGATTTGTATGAAGCTCATTAATGATATTAGAAAGAAAAACAATTTAAAAGCTTCTTAGTAAAGGTAAGACAAGGATTGCAATTGAAATTTTTTACTTTTTGCAAATGTTAGAAAACACAAAACAAGGTCTTTATCGTAAAATTGTACCCAACAAACATGTATAAATACTATTGAAAAAATAAGGAAATACTTTAGAAATATTGAAATTCCTATAACTTTTGCCTCTGATTTTTTAAATCTGACTTCCATCAACTCTATACACTTCTGGCAACAGACCAGCAACAATTTGTTTCCCCATTTGTTTTCAGAATTCTTAGAAATTTTTTTTTTAATTTTTCCAAGTTTGTACAGTACTTTTTGCTTACAGTCCATTTCGCTTTAAGGCCAAAAACGGATTAAAGCCAAAAGTGTCATATTCACTTGCAGATTTTTTTGAATTTCATACAAATTATTTGTTCTAAGGTCCATTTCGCGTGTAGTCCATATTTGTGTAAAATCTACATTTTCTTTGCATGCATATCTAATAGTTTATGCTAAAAAAATTGCTTAAAGTCCACTCGTTTTTTAATATTTTTTTTTCTAGAAAACTGGCATTATGTTTTTATTTGCCTTTCTGGAAACTTTTATAAATGTCAAATTTTGGTTAATATATAAATGTAGAAAAAAAAAATGAGCAAACGCGTTATATTGAGTGGTTTTATTGAAGAAAATGCCCCGGTATGCTAGCTGGTAGTGAGCTAGTCTATCAGTACCGGGATTGCGGGTTCGATTCCCGCCAGAGACTCTGGTCTCCTGCAGACAATTGAAGGGCTTCGCGGGATTAGCGTAGGAATAAAAAAAATATATATATATACATATATAGTCCAGAATGTGACTGATACTAGGATTAATTTTTTTATCCAAAAAATTACTTGTAAAAAAATCGGCTATAGTCCAAATTCGCTTATAATATACAAAGGTTGTGCAACTATAGTAGTGGGCTACACGCTAAAAGTACTGTGATAACGTTTGACTACGGCTGTAAAAATGTACTTTCATATATTTATGAACCCTCTCTTATGCAGATTACTGAATAAATAACTATATTTTCATTTATTACCTAAATAAAGCTCATATTCTTCACAGCTATACACCAATCCTTGCTTCACGATCAAGCTTAGCAAATAAAGTTTGCAGTCTAAATAAACCTTACAGCATACACTATGTTGCTGTTGTATGCGAGTGTGTGTGAACTTACACGATTTCAGTGAACACAGACTGTTTGCATGTATTCGCATCTTTGCTATGGCCAATCAAAAGCTAACCTTCACGAACATAAATACTGTTTGAGAGACTTATAGCTGCGATCGATATTCATATATAAATATTAATAGGAACAATATATCTACGAATAAACAAAACCGATGCTGGTTTTAAAAGAGTATTATTAAGATATGTAAGTAAAATCTGTAGAGAGCAACAATAAACAACACCCACGCTATATACATATATACGTATATGTACATATGTATATAGGTATAAATAATGTTTTACGTACATATAGAATTATGGAGTTTAATTAAACAGAAATTTATCACAAAATTCAAACACAAAGCAAAAGTGAATTTATTAATAGTTAAATGGTCCAGCAATAAAGTTTATTTTTCAAATACATAAGAGGTGTGGACGGTTTAAAAATCTTAAATCCTTCATAAACAGTAAATGTATTAATATAAAAAAATGTATTGTTGTGAACATAAACCAGCATTATAATTTTCTTGTCCAGGTAAAATGATCATGAATCATGATCACAAGAATTTAGAGAACAAATACTCACGCATTAAACGCAACAATGAGAGAAAGAATTAAAACGATTGAATCTCCAATAAAGGCGTAGTACAGAGAAAAAGAGACAATACTATACAGTATCTACCATATGGATTCATCTAGAGTACGCAGAAAATTCAACGGCAAACCTGATTCGACGTAAACTCTCCAAAGTAAACAACAGACCAGTTAACAAGCAAACTAACACCACACAGCAAAGTCCATACATGCATGCTTACAAACATTCATACGTGTACCCCAAAGCAAATGGATATATTCAAACAATTCTCGTATGTATGAATGTATTATTGGCTTCACTTAACAGCCAGCGAAACTCATACATACAGTTTTATTCAAAAATACACACATCCGCACTTTGAACAAAAGGGGTGGCGTCAACGCAATAACAATAAAAACAACATGAAAAATAACAATGATCAAAAAAAAGTTGATATTGAAAGCTACTCGTTTTAAGAGAGCGATTAATGATCTTATGAAACATCAAGGGAAACCCAAGACGAAAGAAAACCCCAAACAAAATTGTATTTGAAAACGTGTCAAAAACTTGAGTTCCAATTTAACGATATTCAGTAAAAGTAATTTAAACGGTGTACCCTACATGACAGAAGTTTGGCGTTATAACATTTACCCTAAAACAAATCCCTTATACATTTTAGGTTTTTTTTTTATTAATATTTACAAAAAAAAAAAAAATTTTAATTAATTTCATGTTGTAAAATTCCTGTCTTTATAAAAATAATTTAATGAAAATTAAATTCAATGAACTAAAGCCTAATTAAAATATCTAAATTTGGATTAAAAACCATTAACAGTTTAATAAAATAACCACAATACTAATAATATTTAAGAATTTAAAACAATTTTTTTTTAAATAAGACATATTTGAACTTACCAAAATATGTCGATTATATCACAAATATTTTAACACAAGGTCTCTTCAAGACACACCTCAGGGCTACCCATATTTACATTTCACAATAGTAAAAAATATTCTCACACGTACATACGTATGTACACATATAAAATTTTTATCTAACGTTAACTAGAGTTGGTATGATTTTTGAGACCAGAGTTTACATCGTTTTTTTTTTATTTTTAAAGATTTTTCAAATGAATAATTCAATAGCGGAGCGAATGCAAAATATCGAAGCTCCTTGCCATTTGCTCCAAATACTGCACACCGCTATTACACATAAGAATTTTCCTACTCCATATATGTGATGCATTTTAATTTATTTTCTTTGGGTCAAATGGGCCAAAATAACTTTGATAGGGTCAAAATTTGATTTTGGATTGTATTTGATAATTAGGTTTGCACTTAAATAAAACCAATAGTAATAGTAATATACTTCATGTTTCATAATTTTTTTAAAACAAAACAAGTACTGTGCCGAATCTTTGATACCCTCCACCGACAGCAGTGGGCTCTATATGATAAATACATATATATTATTAACTAAGCTTCACAAAAACGAACGTCAGCATTAAAATTGGTTGCGGGGTAGACCTTTATTAAATTATTGACGACAATAAGAAAGTTTTATGCGTTTCTTGTTAGAACTTTGAACTGGCTTGAGTAAAATATCATGATTCGTAACAGTTTTAGACGAACTAAAATGATTTTAGGAGGGTAATTTGTATTGGACCCATGGTAAATTATGGACCAATCATCCCAAAATTCTGAAGACTGATTTCTGATATTACAAAATATAAATTAGAATAAATTTCAATACAGTAGTGTAATTAGTTTTAGCGTTAACAGTAAATTTTACAAATTTGCATGATAGTTTTTCTTGCCATATGAATTTAAGTAAAAAACTTTCACCGCAATATCTATAAATCCCAAAGTGGGCTTTATTTGGTTTTAGGCGCAATAAACTTTTTTCCGAGAGTAGGGTTTATATGGGGCCGAGTGTAAATTATGGACCGATCTTCAAAAAATTTTACAGTGTGATTTCTGGTCCTATAAAACTGTGACGTACCAAATTTTAATATGATAGCGTTATTTCTTACGGTTTCAGGCGTACTAAACTGTTTTCCGGGAGTAGGGTTTATATGGGACCTAGTGTAAATTATGGACCGATCTTCATTTTATTATAAAACTGTGACGTACCAAATTTAAGTATGCTAGCATTATTTATTGCGGTTTCAGGCGTACTAAACTGTTTTCCGCGAGAAGGGTTTATATGGGGCCTATGGTAAATTATGGACCGATCTTCACGAAATTTAACAGTACGATTTGCAGTCGTATAAAGCGAATTCATGCAAAATTGTATGTCATTCCGTGCATTATTCCACAATTTATGTTAGTTTTTGTATCAAAATTATCAATTTTTTTTGGGTAGTGGTTCCACATTTTGATTCATAGTTCTGAGCCTACTAAATCGATGTTGCTGGATTTCAATCCCAAACTGCTTAGGATAACTACAAGCAATTTGAGACCAAGTTTGTTCTTTTCTTTTGCGTTTTTCGAAAGTGAGCGTGTTTTCAACAGACAGACAGACGGACAGACGGACAGACAGGCGGACATGGCTAAATCGACTTTGAATTACTCAAGGACCCTGAATATATATACATTATGGGGTCTTAGATGTATAATTAAAAAGTTTCACACGGAATGATAAACTTAGTATACCCTCATTCACTACAGTGGTGGTGGAGGGTATAAAAAATTACATCAGGTCCGTTTAATAAGAGAGAATTATTGCTGTTTTCCAATAATTATTACAAGTAAGTGTTCACGTTCTGGAAAAACTTGCAACGTGAGATTTTCCACTTTTAGAAATTAGAGAGACAAAAAATTTGTGGAAAATTTCAAACGCCTGCTTTATGTTTTTGTTTACAAAACAAACTTTTGAAAATGTGTAAAAAAATATGTATCATTTATAAACTAAGAGTTTTTCTGTTAAGTAAACCAAATATTTTGCTTTAATTTAGGAACAAATAGTTCAAAACAATTGAATTATGAAAGTCAGAATCTCGTATGTTACATCTAAATACTTCAATTGCCTAACTTGTTAGTTTTTGCTGTTAAACTGTTATTTACTTTTTATACCCTCCACCACCACTGTGGTGAATGAGGGTATACTAAGTTTGTCATTCCGTGTGAAACTTTTTTATTATACATCTAAGACCCCATAAAGTATATATATTCTGGGTATTTGAGTAATTCTAAGTCGATTTAGCCATGTCCGTCTGTTGAAAACACGCTCACTTTCGAAAAACGCAAACGAAAAGAACAAACTTGGTCTCAAATTGCTTGTAGTTATCCTAAGCAGCTTGGGATTGAAATCCAGCAACATCGGTTTAGAAGGATCAGATCTTTGAATCAAAATGTGGAACCGCTACCCAAAAAAAATTGATAATTTTGATACAAAAACAAGCATAAATGGTGGAATAATGCACGGAATGACACGAATTCGCTTTATACGACTGCAAATCATACTGTTAAATTTCGTGAAGATCGGTCCATAATTGACCATAGGCCCCATATAAACCCTTCTCGCGGAAAACAGTTTCGTACGCCTAAAACCGCAATAAATAACGCTAGCATACTTTAATTTGGTACGTCACAGTTTTATAATACCGCTAATCACACTGTAAAATTTTTTGAAGATCGGTCCATAATTTACACTAGGTCCCATATAAACCCTACTCCCGGAAAACAGTTTAGTACGTCTAAAACCGTAATTAATAATGCTATCAAATTGAAGTTCGGTACATCACAGTTTTATAGGACGAGAAATCACACTGCCAAATTTCGTGAAGATTTGTCCTTAATTTACCATAGGCCCAATATTAACCCTACTCTCGGAAAACAGTTTATTGCGCCTAAAACCAAATAAATTCCACTTTGGGAAAAAATATCCGCTTCAAAAAAAAATAAAAAATAAATTTTAAATTTAAAAAAAAAATTTAAAAGAAAAAACAAAAAATTTTTTTTTCGAAAGCTAGAAGAAATAAATTTTGCAAACACCAATAGATAATAAGTTACATGGATGAGAAAGAACACCTGTTTGGCCAAAATATCAAATTTTGACCCACTCTAACTCAGAAACTTTTTGACCGATCTTGTTGAAAATTTGTGTCTAAACTACTATCCAATGGGACTAACCTTTCATCCAAATCGGAAGACATCGATTTCAAAAGTTGGGTCACTTGACATGAAATCCCCCATATGTATATTCAATATAATATATGGTTTTCTATTATTACCTCAATATTGGGTAACTTTTACTTGTAAGTCATAACGAAAATATTGGTTAGCACTAATTAATCCTAACGAGAATATTGGTTAGCACTTACCTTTATAAAATAACTAGCTGAGCCCGGCAAACGTTATATTATCATCAAATGGTTTTTAATACCCACACCATAATAATAAAGAGGGTATTGTGCTTTTAGTATACTGATAGACTCAGAATCACTTTCTGACCAATGGTTCCTACTCTAGATCGGGTCGGTATTATTTGAAATGGAATTAAATTATCCGGAATTAAACTGATTTGTTTATGAAAACCAACACAAATTCTCTCCCAGCTTGTTGTAAGAAAATTGTTAATATTTTGACAATTAATTTTTTTTAATGAGGTAAAATTCATATATATGTATGTACATACATACTGAGTTGAACTAAAATGTTTCCGCAAATATGAATTTCTAATTAGCATGACCACAGATCTACATATCGGGCCCATTCATACATACGCAAAAAATACATGCCTTCTAAAGTGCCGTCAAATTCGACTATAATGAAGAATTCTGCGAAATATTCTTTTTTCTATGATGTTGTCGAGTTGCGGGGTGATAAAGTGTTGCCGTTTTCAAAAAAAAGTTTTTTCGAACCAAAAACAAAAAAAAAATTTATTTGAAAAAAAAATTTTTTTCATCTGCAAAACCGGAAATGACTAATTTAAATCAAAATTTTTCTAACTTAGTCCTAATTTTTTTTTTTTAACCGAAATTTTGATTTAAATTGGTCATTTTCGTTTGCAGATGAAAATGATTTTGTTTTCAAATTAATTTTTTTATTTGAAGTTCAATCGATTTTCTATGAGAATCACATAAATTTTTTTTATGTTATTATTTTTGGTTCCAAAAAATAATTTAAAAAAACTTTTTTTTGAAAACGGCATCACTTACCACCCCGTAACTCGAGAACATCATAGAAAAAAGAATATTTCGCACACTTAATCATATCTACTAGAACTATAGTTATGCCAAATATAAAGGAATTCCAACAAAAATTTTTAATGGGTTGTCCGCTTTACAAATAATGTCCCATATATATTAAATAATCCGAATTTTTATGTTGGCAATATTTAATCCTACATGGAACTTTGATTTTTCAAACTATTAATAATAAAACTTCTTAAGTCCGGGTCGCATAGAATACGTTGTACTTTATACGTCGCTATTTTCAACTGACACTCATCTAACAACGGAGGAGTAGCACACAATAAATATTTTGGTGACGGATATTTTATCAAGACCGAGACAATTTTATTTATTTAATTTTAGTTTATTTATTTTATTTTTTATTTCATTTTATTTTTGCTGACACACAACACAAAAAAATAAATTAAAACAAATCAAAAAACAAACTGATAGCTTTCAATAACTCTACGTAACTTAAACTTAACTCGTGCGTTGTTTACGAAGCTGTTATACCAAGCTTGAATACTCTTACTGTTACCATTCTCCAGTTATACAGCAATCAATATGGACTCTGTATCAGTTTTGCCACTTTGTGGGCAATTACCCGAATTTGGTGTAATTTTTACTCTCGTGGGTAGAGCGCGGGTAATTTCTTCGAGCTGTATATCAGGTGTAATTTTAAATGTTTTCATTTTAAAACAAATAATATAAGGATTTGATTTTAGTGATAAAATTTATACCATTTAAGATATTGTTGATCTAAAAAGTTTGCATTATATTCAACCAAAGTCACTGTTTATTAAAAAAAAAGATTTTCATAGTTTATCAACCAAAAGATTGATAGTGATTGCCGCCTGATGGACAATAAGATTTCGATAAATATGAGCTTCAAAGTGATTTAAAACCCGAAATTTATTGGAAAAATAAGGCATTAATACTAAGAAAAACCTGGAGAAAGATATGTCTCCAATATTACAAGAAGTAATAAATTTTGTTTTTGCTTTAACATTTAAAATGCTTTAGTTGTGAAATATTAAGCGCCCTTAACTTTTGTTAAACTGACTTGAGAAACAGACTGTCATCTGAAACCGTTACAGGAATTTTATTTAATAAATAAAGTCTACAAAGTATACACATTTTTCACCTTCCCTAGATAAATGAAACTTATTATTTTAATTTTTTTTTTTTAATTTATTTGAGTAATTCTTGTTTGATAAAAACAAACACAATAATCTTGAATTTATTTATTGGCTCGTCTTCTTATTGATGTGCACCGTATAGCCTGATAATTCGCCTTTCGTGAACAACCCCAATTTTTTGTTATTTATTATAGAAACTCCAAAAATTAAAATAAATGGCTTCCTTTTGTTATAACACTCATTTTACATTGGAAGCATTTTCCCCAGGTAGGCTTGTTGGTAGTGAGCTAGTAAATCAGTGCGGGGGTTGCGGTTCGATTCCCACCAGAGCCTCTAGACTGCTGCAGAGACAAGCCCAAGGCTTTGCGAGATTAGCATAGGAAAACAAAATTAAAAATAAAGGAACTTTAACTTTTTTGGATCAACAATATCTGAAATCAAATCTTTATCTATGCATATCATTTGTTTTTAAACAAAAGATTTACAAATTACACCTGATCTACACCTAAAAGCAATTACTCACGCTCTACCACAATAAATTATACCAAATTCGGATAATTACCCACAAAGTGGCAACACTGGAACACTCTTACAAATTTGTCTGCAAATACTCTGTAATTTGTTCTGTTTTGTATGCTGTTTTATAATTAAACGTTAATTTTATATCAGGTGTCATTTCATTTAAATTGGGTTATTTTGCGTCATCTCAAGTTTTGTTTTGAATTTTGCTGATGGTAACACTGCTCTGTATTGAAGGTCTACTTTTTAAGTGATGTTCTTCTCTATTTTCGACTACTTTTGAGAGATGATGGGTATTGTTAACCATTCTACTTATTTGTACCAAATTTTAGAAATTGTACACTGACCGTTCTTCAGATATACAGAATTCTATTTAGTGCCATGCCCACTTATCTAATCGCTCCCACTATTTGACAGATGTTGTTAATTTATAACCAAGCCATTTTTACCATATTTTTAAATTGTAGCTATTGCCGTTCTCAATATATACAGAATCTTAGCTTGCGCCACGCCCACATTTTCAATCAATCCCATTTTTTTGGAAACGCTGTATATTGATAACCATTCAATGTGTACAATTGAACACTTACGGTTCTTCTG
Organism: Pollenia amentaria; assembly: GCA_943735925.1. Lineage (NCBI taxonomy): Eukaryota > Metazoa > Arthropoda > Insecta > Diptera > Polleniidae > Pollenia > Pollenia amentaria. Next base: position 55,077,953 of record OX031008.1, on the reverse strand, counting down.
ATAAACGGGATTCTATTTTGTGCCATGCCCACTTATCTAATCCAGCCACTTTTTTGACTGATGTTGCGTATTGGTAGCCAAGCTATATGTTCCCAGATGTTGAGTATTGATAACCGAGCTATGTGTATCATATTCGGACAATTTTTCTCTTACCGTTCTTTAGATATAAATAAATCTATTTTATGCCACGCCTTCTTCTCCAATCCCACCCAAATTTTGTCGTATGTTGTGTAGCTTATATCCGGTATTTATTTCTTATGTAATTATTAAAGAAATCATTTATGTAATGTTGTTTTTAACTTCTTCTTGTACCTGTATAAATTCTGCCAAAAGATCATTTTGGATGTGGTAGATTTGAATTATCTTGTCCTAAAAACTAAACACCAAAGAAAAACATCAAAACAAGGGGTTTCCCCTATTTCGTTTCATACACATACACATTTAGTGTTGCTAACACATTAAAACGCATATATCGCCTAAATAGATATGTACATGACTGAAATAAAATAATCTTCCTTTCGTTATTGATCCCGGATAATTGATATTCTCGGTTAATTCAACCATGGATAATCATTGCTCAACTGTAAATAGTGTTGGCTACATTCTTATGTTAGAATTTAAGTACTCATATAGGTTTTTAAGTGACAAAAAAGTAACAATTAAATTTTATAGAACGAATTTCTGTTGATTTTAGCAAACTACAGCGTCGAATTTTTGTACATTAGTGTATATGTCTGTGTCTGTGGGCGGAGTTATCATGTGAGACGCGTACAAATACATTCAAAGATGAATACAAAAAGATACGTTGACCAATTTAGCAAAAAGCATTGTGCCTTGTTAAAATCAATATATGTATGTATGTATGTAATATACGGACTGCTGTACGAGAATATACATTTGCAGACACTCACATCCACGAGTATGTATGGTCGGTCGCAAGTACCAGACATTGTGGCGCACTCCCAAATAACATTCATGTTTTTTCGTTTTTTTGTTTTTTGTTGAGATGTACAAATGTGGATACCATTTCAACATAGAGATATGGAACATGTGAAATGTTACAGGCTGGCTATATATTGTGTAGTTTTTGAGTTTGGTTGTACATACGTGTGTCTGAATGTATATGTGTTCATGTGGGTATTCGTAAAAAGTATATTTTCTCTTGGATATCCGTTGTCCTGTGCAATAACAGGCAAAGGCAACTCATACAACAATCATTATTACGACCATCTACACAAATACATATGTGTGTATGTTTGCCTGGGTAGGTTGGGTATGTGAAGCATATCGTAAACCCTATAACAGATTTAACTACCCTGCGGCTACAATGAAAACTTTTACAGCAATATGTTGCAATAGTATCCTAGCAAAAACGTAAAAATACATGTCCCCAGTCAAGAGATGAAAGTATACATTTATTTCTGTGTATGTTTAAATAACTTTCTGTTGTGTAGAAATGGGGACCAAATGTGTAATGAAGTGGTTAGAGTAAGATACCTAAGAGATTGGAAAGGTAGGCGGGGGTTTATTCTCCATTGTATAGGACGTTGTTAAATTTGCTGGTTTGGTGTTGTATTTATTTTTTTGTATTTGTGTATGATAAACATACATACCAGCGTTTATACGGTAGCTGGGCATTAGAAGTTCTCTTGGAACTTAAATGATTCGTAAGTCCGAACAAAATCTGTATAGTAGATACAGTAATGATAGAACACGAAGTTTTCTTAGTAACAACATATTGCATAGACCATCCGTTATTTTCTAACGAATTTACATTTTTATTCATGTATGTATATTGTTTGTATGTGTACTACATAGTTGTTGTCTGAATAACTACACATAAATATAAATCTACACATCTCTGTGTGTTTGTGTTAAAATAAGAAACACATTTTTCTGTGGGTAGAAAAAAGGAAATATTTGTTAGACTCAAAAAACTTAACCGCACTTTAGTCAGAGATGAGAACATCTAACCCACAAACAATCAAGAGAAATTCTACAAATGTAGTATATTTGTATGCAAAGAAATAATATCTAAGTTGTACGGCATATGTGAAAGGACAGTGTATCCTTTGAATGAGTCAACGCTTGTTTCATAAAGGTTTGTCCATAATCAAAAATATAAGTAAAATACAATTTTTTTTTCTAACTTCCTTAGTCCTTAGAAGAATAATTCTCAAAACAATCACTGAAAAGTTTTACAAATACAACAAAGAAAAGTAAGTTTGTACTCGTATATTTAAATTGCTTTGTCCGTTTACGGGACAATTGCAACTATTAATTACATATTTGACATTTTTAAATTTGTTCTTTGTATAAAAATTTAAATCTGGGATGGGGATTTTTTAGATATGATTACACTATGCAGCTCCTCCGAAACTAAAAAATATAAAAATATGGAAAGACTTCCAGAAAATCTTTTATGTTGGCTAGACGTTTGTTGAATATATATGTATATGCATATGTAGAAATAAAATTTTATTTGAATTATACATACACATATGTATGTATGCACATATTTTAGGGTCATCCTAATGGCCAACATATTTAATTTTAAAGGAGGGCAATAAAAATATGTTTGCCTTTTTTTGAATGTGAAAAAGTTTTGAAAGGATGTGTGGTATATTTCGTGCATCAATGCCTTTTTTACTATTGTGGAAATCACTTTATTTTGGCAATCAACAATGCTACATATTCACCAGCAAATGCTTAGAAATTTATGCCGATTATAAGTTTGAGGCTAAAAATGATATATTCGCACCAACACGCACGCAGCCTACTTTGATGTAAATTTGTGTAAAATATTTATCATGGTGACACACAGGGAATGAGTTTTGAATTTTCGACATTTATCACATATACTCGTAAAATGATTTTCATTGTACCAACTACTAATATGATTGTGTTTCTGATATGATTGTGTGTAAAATCAAAATGAATACACAAAATCATACATTTCCATATAAAATAGGCTTGCCAGATTCAAATTTGAAAAATTCTTGACATTCAATTAAAAAAATTCTTGATTTTGGAAAGATTTCTTGAGAACTAAAAACTTCATAAAACTTCCAATTATTAAAACCAGTTAAAAGCAAAAGAAAGAAAAAAAACATAATACAAGCCAATAATATCACCATTTGCACTTACAATTTCTGTAGGTTTTAAACCTAATATGAGTACGCTGAATCCATGTATATGAGTAAAATGTTTTTGCAATCGATATATGTTCATTAAAGGGCTGCATGAATAACTTCATTCATGAACATACTGAAATGTTTATTCAATGAAGTTCGTATTCAAATAAAATTCAGACCATTGAACAAACTGTTGTTTTGTTCATGCTTCTAGCAAGCACATTTCGTTTCATATGGCAACAGGCCTGCCATTATTGCCGATGGAGTTAGAGCCCGGCGACGTTAAGCTAAAAAAAATGAAACGTATCCCATTTACAGTTTAAAGTTCTGTGCGATAAGTCTAAAAATGACCCTAATGTAAAAAAATGTAGCAACTGTGGTGGTAATCACACTGCCAACTATAGAGGATGCCCGGTATATTCGATTGTCAAGCGTTCTGTTGGACAGAAACTTAATCCCCCTCAAACGCAGGCAACTAATCAGGAAATCACGTACGGCGTCCAGATACCGCAGCCAAATAATAACAGAACCTCGTACGCTAATGTATTAAAATCTAATCCTATGCCACTGCACGGTGATGTACCAAATAATGACGAAATTCCCATTTCTAATTTAACCCGGCTAGAAAAAACCATGGAAACATTAGTGCAAACAGTTAACAATTTTACTAACACAATGGGTAACATGATGCAAGAAATGTTAAGAATGCAATCGATGTAATTGCAAGCTGTACTAAACAAGCCATGAACTGTTTAAAAATTTGATTTTGGAACGCAAACGGCATCCGCCAACATTAAAATGAACTAGAATACTTTCTTAAAAATAAACAAATTGATGTTATGATGGTTTCTATAACTCATCTGACCTCAAGAAATACGTTTAAAATCAATGGTTATATACAATGTGATACCAAGGACCCTCGAGGTAGAGCTTGTGGAGGTTCTGCCATATTGATAAAAAACCGAGTAAAACACTACTTAATGAGTGATCATCGTGAAGATTATCTCCAAACAACGAACATTTGCGTTGAGAAATTAAATCGAAACATAGTAATTTCATCATTATACTCCCTACTTAGATTTTCTATATCAGAAAGCCAATATAATAAATATTTCAAATCATTATGACCCTGCTTCCTGGCTGCTGGCGATTATAATGCGAAACACACTTTCCCACTCAGTACCCACTGCACTGAAAATATTCCGCTCAGTACACCGGAGAATGTGGATATTTCTATTGTAAATTTTGACAGTTATCTGAAACTAGCTGTTCAACATTCTAGCATAACCCTCAAAAAAATTAAAAATAGTCTTGACTGAAAAAAGGAGAGCTCAAAGAGAATGGCAATTGCATAAATCCCCTCAACTTAAGAATTTACTGAAAGAAAAATATCTTAAGGAACTGCATGCAACTTCTCAATCAGACTACTCATTATGGCGTGTAGTTAGAGATCTTAATAGACCAGTTATCACTAAACCACCATTAAGAGACTTAAATGGAAGTTGGGCACGAAATGATGTATAAAAAGGAAATCTTTTTGTTTATCATTTAAAACCCGTATTTACCCCTCATACATATCCCGATATTGCGGTCGAGTTGCCACCTGTTGCTGTTAGAGCTGCTGTTCCACTTAGATTTGAGATAATAGAAATCGAAAAGGCTATTCATGATTTAAACCCCAAGAAAGCCCCTGGTTTTGATAAGATCAGTAACAAAATGCTTTTAAAGCTACCCAGCATAGCAAAGAAAATTATTCTCTTGATTTTTAATGCTATTTTACGCCTTGTATACTACCCACAAGAATGGAAAGTATCCTTAGTTACAATGATACCTAAACCAGGAAAGTATCGTACAAAAGTTGAGACATATAGACCTATAAGCTTATTGTCTAATATATCAAAGCTGTTTAAGAAGCTGTTAGTGTCAAAATTAGCCCCAATTTTAAATGTTAATAGATGTATTCCTAACCATCAATTCGGCTTTAGAAGAGAACATAGCACAATTGAACAAACCCATCGTAAAGTAAACGCCATAAGAAAAGCCTTTGAAGAAAAAAAATATTGCCCTGCCCTCTTCATCGATGTTTCTCAAGCTTTTGATAAAGTCTGGCATGAAGGCTTATTACATAAAGTGAAGCAAAGCTTACCAGTAAACACACAGAAGCTGTTAAAAAGCTACTTAGTCGGTCGAAGGTTTATTATTAAAGAAGGTGATTTTATAAGTTCTCCTCAGCCAATTGACGCTGCAGTTCCTCAGGGAAGCATCATGGGCCCACTGTTATACCTTATATATACCTCAGACATGCCAACACACAACCACAACCTTACTTCAACATTTGCTGGTGATACAGCTTTTTTAAGCGAAAACTGTCATGAAGCATTGCGTTACTTGCAGGATCATATATTTGAACTGGAAAAGTTGTTAAACAATGGAGGATAAAGGTCAATGAACAAAAATGCGTACATATAACATTCACCTTGCGTCGGGAGTCATGTCCACCTATTAAAGTCAATAATCAATAAGTGCCCCAGCAATCGCATGTAAAATATCTCGGTATTCATCTAACGCTTAATTAACTCAAATGAAACTAAAAGCAATTCAAATTTATTGGCTTATTGGAAGAAATTCTGTTCTTAGCCTCGACTGCAAACTTCTACTTTACAACTCTATATTAAAGCCAATCTGGTGCTACAATATTCAGCTATGGGGCACTGTCTAGGCCTCAAATATCGAAAAAATTCAAACGCGCCAAAATAAACTTCTTCGAATAATCACAGTCGCTCCCTGGTATGTTAAAAACTCTAATATTCACAAAGACCTCAATGTGCCATTAGTAAAAACTGTTTACTAAGTACGCCGCAAAATATTTAAAAAGGCTTGAGTCGCACCCAAATCCACTAGCTCGAAATATTTTAAATGATAGTGGCCACTCTGGATTAAGGAGAAGAGATACTGCAGGATTCATCCGACGAGAAGACCGCTAAACATCTACATATGTGAACAGACACCGTGAGGAGAAACATTTTCGTCTAGCATTGGCAGGACAAAAATAAAGTATTAGTATAAGATTTGATTAATTATAATTATTGTAAGTTATATTTAATATATGAAGATTCAATAAATAAATAATGATAAAAAAAAACAATTTTTAATTAAATTTAAATTTTTTTCCAAACAACTTCTTTATGTACTTCCAAGCAAAACACATTGCTGAGAAATGTTTTTGAAAATAAAATGCAATTTTTTGGAAGTTTAAGAATGTACATTAAAAACAATTAATTTTCATTGAAAAAAAAATTTGTATTATTTTAATATTAATGTACTTCCTTATCTTGTTGCTTTTACTCTTCATGTTTATTTTTTTTATCTTTCCTTATGTTTTTCATTTCTTTCAACTGGCAATACTGACTTTAAAATAAATGTGTTTTTCAATGAACTTATTCGACATTTATTCAGTGGTTGTTTTGTTTTAGAGTTGTTAGTATTCATATTCTCTTGTTTCCATTACTTGATTCAGCGTGCTCGAGCTGGGTGCCTCTCTTATTACAAAAAAAAAAAAATATTTTCGATTCAAGCACAGTGTTATTAGGGTAGAGCATAAAGGGGAAAAACAAATGTTGATTCGGGTGTCTGTTTCAAATTGTTATTTCAGTGTTGTCAAATTTTTATTGTTGAATGATACACTAAAATAAACCGATGAAATATTTATTGGCTTGTAACACAGCTTTCTTTTAGGAAAATTTTAAACAAATTTGAAACATAATAACGTATTTTTGGCTGCGCTTTAAAAACTGTTGCCAAAACATATTGTTTCTTGATTCTTAACGAGCACTAAAATTTCTTGTAAATCAAGAAAAATCAAGACCGTCCGGCAAGCCTACATAAAATACATACATACTTTTATAATATGTTCGTATGTACAATGCACATTGTACATTCCCTGTAGGTAATGTATGTTAATAATGAAACTGTACTGATGCACTATTGACTTTGTCACCAGTGTATTGACAAACTGTGGAACAAACAATGATTTTTGTTATAGATATTAAGCATGTACTTGTCATTTAAAATCCACTACTGACCTTAGAACTATTGACTAGGTAGTTATTGTGTGACCACATGGAGATATAGAATCCAGAGGTCCAATAGAACATATTAATGGTTCATTTTCACTAGATGTTTGAAATAATTATATAAGTGAATAAGGCGACTAATTAAATCCAAATATGTATGTGCATACGAGTATATTTTGATTAAACAGAAAGTTTGATTACTAAAAAGATCTTTTCATTATTTTATAAGGAAAATCAGAATTTTCACTATAACCTTTTTCATTAATTCTAGCTTTTTAGTTGTCGAAAAATTTTATTGTTTTTCACACATAATATTCGACAAAAGTGGCGACTTGTAGACACTTTTCATAACCTCCACCACCACTAGGGGTGAATGAGGGTATACTAAGTGTGTCATTCCGCGTGAAACATTTTTATTATACATCTAAGGCCCCATAAAGTATAAATGTTCTGGCTCCTTGAGTAATTCTAAGTCGATTTAGCCAAGTCGTCTGTTGAAAACACGGTCACTTTCGAAAACACGCAAATTAAAAGAACAAACTTGGTCTCAGTACGGTACAGTTTTGTAGAACTAGAAATCACACTGTTAAATTTCGTGAAGATCGATCCATAATTAACCCTAGACCCTATATTAACCCTACTCCCTACTCGGTTCATAATTTACACTAGGCCCCATATAGACCCTTCTCCCGGAAAAGAGTATAGTATGCCTAATACCGTTAAAAACAATGCTATCATAATTAAATTCGGTACGGTACAGTTTTGTAGGACTAGAATTAACCTAAAAATCCCACTTTGGGTAAATAATTAAATTCGCCTAAAACCATAACAGATATAGATATTGCGGTAAAATTTCTTCCAACTTAGATTCATATGCTAAAACTAATTACACTGATGTATTGAAATTTATTCTAATTTATTTTTTGTAATACCAGATATCAGTCTTCAGAATTTTGGGATGATTGGTCCATAATTTACCATGGGTCCAATACAAATTACCCTCCTAAAAATCATTTTAGTTCGGCTAAAACTGTTACGAATAATTTTATTTTAATCAAGCCAGGTCAAAGTTCTAACAAGAAATGCATAAAACTTTTTTATTGTCGGTCAGTTATTTAATATAGGTCTAAACCGCAACCAATTTAAATGCTGACGTTCGTTTTTGTGAAGCTTAGTTAATAATATATAAGTATTTATCATATAGAGTTCACTCCTGTCGGTGGTGGGTATCAAAGATTCGGCACGTCCGATTATAGCACTCTTTCTTGTTGTATCATTATTTATTTATTGAATCTTCATATGCTAAAAACGAAATAACAATAATTAATCAAATCTTATTCTAACACGTTATTATATTTCCTGACAATGCCAACAGTATCTCTTCTCCTTAAGTGGCGGCCATAATTTAAAATATTTTGAACTGGTCGTTTCGGGTACAATTTGAGCATTTTTAAACATTTTACTGCATATTTCGTAATCATAGTGGCAACTAATACCACATTGAGATCCTTGTAAACATTTGAGATTTTAACATACCAGAGAGCAGGTGTGATTATTTGAAAAAGTTTTTTTTCGCGCCTTTGAATTTTTTCGATATTTGAAGCCCCATAACTGAATTCCGTAGCACCAAATTGGCTTTTAGATAGAGTCGTAATGTAGAAGTTTCCAATCGAGACTAAGAAGAGAATTTCTTCCAATAAGCCAATTAATCTGAATTAATTTGTTTTAATTTTGCTTCTCACGAGTGGTTATGTGAACCACACCTAAACAACCAATTTGAACCATGAAAAGATACACAATCGAACAATGCGTTAAAGTTATTCAGGCTTATTATGAAATTGGGCGTTCAAGCCAAAATTTCAATTTAATCGTCCAAATGTGCGTACAATCGGAAAAATCGTGCAAAAATTTGAGCAAACCGGGTGTTAAGGAGATGTGAAAACACCAGTGCGTGCTCGTACAGCTCGTTGTACAGAAAATATTGCTGCTGTTTGCGATAGTGTGGCTGAAGAGCCTCATTTCGTCATCGTGCCCGACAATTGCACCTCTTACGCTCGTCGTTGATGAACATTGTGCATAAATACTTGCATTAACACGCTCACAAGGTGCAATTGACTCAAGAACTAAAGCCTCTTGACCACTCCAAACGTCGTCAATGGTCAGAATGATGGCAAGAAATGGCAACAGTGGATGATCAGTTTTTGAAGAAAATCATCTATAGTGATGAAGCGCATTTTCACCTCAGTGCATTCGACAATAAGCAGAATTGCCGCATTTGGGCGAATGATAATCTATTTGGTGTGGTTTATGGGCTGGCGGCATCATCGGGCCGTATTTTTTGCAAAATGAGGCCGGTCAGGCAGTTACTACGAATGGTGTTCGCTATCGTGAGATTATAACGAACTCTTTGTGGCCCAAATTGGAAGATATGGATGTGGACGGTGCCACTTGCCGCACAGCTCACGTAGTGGCGATGTCAATTGGCCGCCAAGATCATGTGATTTGACACCGTTGGACTTCTTTCTTTGGCGTTATTTGAAAGAAAAGGTGTACGTCTATAAGCCAGCAACAATTCAAGATCTAAATGATGTGATCACTCGGCACATTAACGGCATAGAGGTGTGCCGCCGAAGTCGCGGCTGCCATTTGGCCGATATTTCGATCCATACAAAATTTAACCATACCAATATAATCATAATAAAGAGAAATTACAATAATTTTTTTCGTGTACGAATAGAAGTGTAGTTGTTTGTTGGCATGTTCAAAGTATAAATTAAGTATGAGGACTAGGGAGATCGATTATTCGACTTTTTTCAATAACCGGTTTTCGAATATTACGAATAGTTGCTATTTTTAAAAACCCGGTTTTCGGTTAAGCATTTTTGAAATAACCGGTTAACCGGTTTTTATTCGAATACTTAAAAACACAAAAATCAAATAAGTTTTTAAAATAAAACGTTAATTTGAATAAAAACAAAACAATTTGCAAAGGTAAAGAACCAACAAAATACACAGATATGACTTAGATCAGACCTAACAAATATTTTACGATAAAATGCAAGAAAAGTGGGACCAGTAAATTGATCAAACTTTAGCTAAGTTTTCAACAATCTTTTATTGATGTACTAAACTTTATTTGTAAGAAGATATCTGTATAATGTTATTTAGAAACTGTTGAATGATATTTGATCTAGACAAACGTTATGCAAAAGCAAATAAATTATAGGAATTTTATAAAGTTATTATTTGAAATATTCTCTCAAATTTATTTTGAATGAGTTTTAATTTGTTGGGGGTTAAGCATGTCTATATAAATCAACCATATTTTTCAAAAGTTGCAAACTAAACCTCTTAGCCAGGATTATCTATTTTAAATTCTTTGGATTCAGCATTTCCATAGAAACGAATAGTCAATTCGTCGACTAGAATTTTAAACATTCCATGACATTGCTTGATTTCTTCATTTTTGTTTTTTAGTTCTTGGCATTTTAATAAATAAAACTGGTAGAAATTTTTCCCATATGGTTGATTGCGTCGTAATGTTGTAGTTTTCAGCATGAAGAGATGCTAGAACTACTTAAGAGTTTTTAGTGCCTCGGTAACACAACGGGCTAATATTTCAACCAATGATTAATTTTTGGCAGCGTATTTTGGCAAAGTATTATTTGTCGTCTCCTTAGAACTACTTCGAGTTAAGTTTCATTTGGATCACATTAATGTCAAGCATGTACATATACTAATTAAAGGTGATTAATAAGTCGTGACATGGAAGAACCTTTGTAACTTATCATTTTAGGGCACTACAAGAACCTTACTTTGTCTTTTTAATCGCGTTCGAAAAAGATCTAGAGATAACCTTTATGTAAAAATATATTTAATATTTAGAATACTCTTGCACAAATAACTATTTACTTTTTAACTGCACAAGTTTTTGTAGTATTTAGAATAGTTTTTGGGTTTTTTTTCTACAAGAACACACCCTTTTATAAGCGAGTTATATTTACAGTGTTCATAATGTTTTTTTGCTACATTTTGTTTTGACATTTTTCATAAAAAGTTTAAGTTTAGCCAATATTCAATTAGAAAATACTTTAATTACGGGTACATCTACAACAAGAGTAAGGAAAATGTATATAAATTACACATTACTCAAATAACCGGTTTATTATACCAAAATAACCGGTTTATTCGATATTCGAAAAATTAGCATTTTAAAATAACCGACTTGGGCAAAGCTAAAATAACCGGTTAAAACCGGTCGAATAATAACCGTTCGATCTCCCTAATGAGGACCCATGATGCTGCCTTGTTGGACTCCAGCACCAATTGGCTGAAGAGAACTTAAAATATCGCCTTCTTTAATAATAAATTTACGACCGACTAAGTAGCATTCTAATAGCTTATTTGTGTTTGCTGGTAAGTTTTGCTTGAATTTATTTAATAATCCTTCATGCCAGACTTTTTCAAAAGCTTGCGAAACATCGATGAAAAGTGCGGAGCAATATTTTTTTTCTTCAAAGGCTTTTCTTATGACATTAACTATTCGATGAGTTTGTTCAATTGTGCTGTGATTTCTTCTAAACCCGAATTGATGGTTTGGAATACATCTATTTTCATTTAAAATCGGTGTTAATTTTGATACAATTTGTTTCTCAAATAGCTTTGAAATATTAGGTAATAAGCTAATAGGCCTGTATGACTCAACTTTTGTACGATCTTTTCGTGGTTGTGGTATAATGGTAACTAAGGAAACCTTTTATTCTTTGGAGTTATATTCAGGCATGTGAGGTAGTTCCAAAAGCATTTTGTTACTGATCTTTTAAATAACAGGTGAATCACAAATAGCTTTTTCGATTTCTCTTAATTCAAATCTTAGGGGAATAGCTGCTCTAACATTACCGGGTGGTCACTCGACTGCTGTATCGTGAGATATACATATTTGGGGTAAATACGTTTTTCAAATGATTAACAAATAGATTTCTTTTAAGATTTCTAGCCGCACGCCATATTGAGTAGTCTGATTGTGGAGTTGCAGCAAATTCATTAAGCCATTTTTTCAGGGAACACGTATTCTGAGACTGCAGTAACTTTCTTAGCCTTTTTGTACACTCATTAAATTAATTCTTAAGTTGAGGGAATCTGTGAAGTTGCCACTCTCTTCAAACTCTCCTCTTCTCCAGTGAAAACCCACATCTGTAATATTTATTTATTTATTATTGCTTTTTTTTTTTTTGAGGGTTATGCAGGAATGTTGAACAGCTAGATAACTCTCAAAATTAACAACAGCGAGATCCACGTTCTCCGGTATACTAAGCGAAATATTTTCTGTGCAATGGGTACTGAGATATTTTTAATATTTTAACCAATTTATTCGTGTGGCTGGTAGTGCTAAGTAACCAGACGGAAATACAATTCTAGATGGGTTTATTATTCTAACAATTGTAAGTGTGTGATCGGAAGATAATTCTAAGGAAGCTCCATGGAGATTTTCTTAGTTGTAAGTTTGCTACCAAATTGAATCCATTTCAAAAATTGTATTAAGCAAAACACGACCCTTTGGAGACACTTGCTACAAGGTTTTCTGTAGGGTACAGACTAGTATTTATATGTATGTGTATGTAATTAAAAGAGACACATAAGAATACATGCAAATTTATTCTACCTAACAATACACGCACGCACTCAATCACAGATAAAGTTTCTAAATATATGTATAATGAATGCATTTCTTTGTATATGTTGAAAGAAACTGGATACTTAACAAACTTTCAAATTGTCCAGAAACATAGACAATGAATTGAAAAGTCTATTGTTCGATTAAGGTATATCTGTATGTATTGTACATACAAAAAATCGACTTCGGTAAAATAATGTATAAAACTCATTTAATTTCTTGGAGACGTAACGTGACAAAAAGTAAACTTTTCTCTGAAAGTGCCCACATTGAGCTCCAACAAAAATGCAAATCAATGTCGATACTTTTTTTTAAAACCTAAAATCCCACAAATCAGATTTAATAAACTTATTGCTCAAAATAACAATATTAAATTTCATTTTAGGACTATTTTTTTACAGGTTGCGAAAAAAAATCATATCCTAAAAAAGAAACAAAAACACCTCCTTCAAAGTATCAGTATTTTTAAGAACAGTTTGAGGTATTATATAAAACAAATCAGCCAAAAATAAATTAAGTTTTTGACTTAGTCCATTTTTAAAATTTAATATTTTGCAAATATTACACTTTTATTAAAAAAATAAAAATAATACCCCTCTACAAAAAAAATTATTAATTAAATAATAAACGTGATTTTTAAGTTACGCACGCTTTCCGGTGAATTGCTTGCAATTGAATGAGTTCGGATACGAATTAAGCCTGGTACTCTGTTCAACATTCTACGTGAAATGCTGTCAAAACTCATACGAAAAAACTTGTGTGGAATTTTTATGAAATTATGTTGGATAGAGTTGTACTCTGTTCAGTTTGTGAAAAAGTTACACTTATGCACTTATTTCACGTGGAATTTAAAGCAATTGAAAAAAGTTAAACTTCACATTAAAAAATGAGAATAGAAAAACGTAAATAACACAACCGGTAACAGTTGTCCATCCATATTTACTTTCATTATACCCTTAACCGAAGGTAAAAGGGTATATATAAGTTTGTCATTCCGTTTGTTATTTCAACAATATTGATTTTAGACCCTTTAAAGTATATATATGTGGATCCTTATGAGGAGCGACGTTGATTTACCCATGTCCGCCTGTCCGTTGGAATGGGGTTTCTGAAAACCCCAGATATGAAGGGGACTATTTATGTCACACATAGCCCGGAATTGTTTCCTATTGAAATTCCTATTGAAATAACAATGTCAGTCTGTCCGTTGAATATGATGGGGACTTGGTAGTTATGAATTTAAGTCACATATAGTCCGAAATTGTTGGATATTGAAATTCAGCCTGATGCGTTCTCAATTTTTCCCAAAAATCCCTTGCTGATGCTGCTGTTGCTGTTTTTTATTTTTATGTTTATCTGGAGAACTGCAGGAGCCCAAGTTCCAAATTAGGTAAAAGCATTTTAGTTATCAAGACACAATATCAGACAAGAGATTGGACAAGTGGGCGGGGCACTTCCCATACAAAGACATTAAAGGTTTCTTTCTATCTGGAGAACGGCAAGAGCCAAAGTTTCGAAAAAGGCACAAGCATCTTGGTTATTAATACACAACATTCGAAAAAATGTGGGCGGAATTGGTGAAGTGCACGTCGATATATAAATCTGACAAATCGATTAGACAAATAGACGACTTATGGCTGAAATAGTCCAAAAATAAATTTTAGGGCTGTAATGTGACCAATGGACACGTTTTATGTATTAAAATGTCTGAAATCTTTAGATGAACATATTTTCTGAAAAACTCGGAAAAATCGGTTCAAAATAATAACGTTTTAATCACTTATATATATATATATATGTTCCCATCGATCCTATAAGGAGCATAGGGTTTTAATCACTTGCTTTTACAAAAAATGATTCTATAAGCATCGTTGACAAACAAATTCCCATATGACCATCGCTTCAATCTAGAGTCAATTGGTAAAAAATATTACTAAATCATTTAATTACAACTTAATTTGCTTAATTTTAATTAAACATTGACCCCGTTATTCATAAAAAATATTTTATGTAAATAAAGGGTTCATTTGACAAAACCTTAAATACTGTTTGTGAATAAGGCTTGAGTGCACAAATGCATATGCGAAGAAAGTAAAATAGTGTTTATTAATGATCTAAATGTATATGCAAATTTTACAAGTTTCCAGTAACTGAAATGCTATTCCAGTTCATCAATAGAGAACATTAAAGAAAATACAGAACCCTTTTAGTGTTTTTACAGTGAAATAATTCACCCAGAACAAATATCGGAAATACAGTATAACAGAGAACAGACGGTCACTGTATGTTCATACCACACCATTTTGAAAGGTATATATGATTCGGCATAGTCGAATTTTGTACTCTTACTTGTTTATTGTATGCTTGTTTTTGGCTGTTTGTTAATTTTCAGATGTATTTATTTTCAAACAGTCTAAAAGTATTGAGTAACTACTTTTGAGGATCTAGTACCCAAAAATAAGCTCAAACACTCGGTACACACTTCTTTATACTTTGTCAGCACTAACCAAAAACTCGGTTTTTGGTTTAAAATGTGTTTAAACCAACATATCTTTAAATCGGTAAACATATAAACCATCTTTAAATGCATAAAATTTGGCGTTTAAACTTCCAATGCAGACTGTATGAATTTGACAACAAATATCGTAGTGCTGCCACATATTACTTTTTAAATTACATATAATACATGAGACACTGATTTACAACTGTTGAGTTTGACTACATATAAATTTAAGTTCAACTAAACTAGCGTGTAAACTCTCACTGATTTATTATTGCGAGTTTCACCAAATTATTTAAACATCCATTTATGTTTAAAATTCGTTTTTAATGTCAAATAACAATAAAATTAAAGGAAAAACTATATTTAAATATGAACTGATATTTAAATATAATTGGTGAAATTGGCCATTAGCCATAAGAACTCTTCCCTGCAAAATTTTTCTTAAAACACATTTTGAATTTAAATAAACGTTTTTTGAATACTGCGTTAAATGTTTTAATCAAAAACCGTTGCGTACGGTAATTTCTTCTTAAAAAATTTTATTTTTCGAGGACTGGGTGTGAACGGTATACAAAGGACCGCGTATTTTCAATTTACATAAATACTAAAATTTAAATTAACGAAAATAGCTCAACTTTAAGGAGTTATAGAAATGTAATATAAACACATTGCAAAAACCTTGTCCAATGGTCGCCTTTTCTATCACATCAGTAATATTTAGACTTTAGACAATAACTCCATATTTATCATATTTATTTTTATTAGATAGACAACCTAATAAAGAAAGTTATTTAAATTTGTTGTATATATGTTTGTAAGTACTCAAAAAGCTACAAATGATTGTGCCCCTTATAAATAAGTTTGTACATTTGATATGTGTTATTAATAAAATGTTACTAAATCCACACCACAATTATGCAGTATTAGAAAAATTAAAGAATCGGAGTCTTTTCAAATGACTACTGTAAAATGTTTACACGACAACAATTGAAGTTTGAATGAATTTTTCCATTGTGTTTAATATGAATAATGAGACACTTTTAAGAATTTATGGACAACATTGGTTAACCACATTCGTATTAAATGAATTCAAACAGACATATTACTCCACGTCTGTATTGATACATCCACGTAAACACATGCGAGCATCCATACTAAAATCAATTCATAGTGGTTGTCAGGCTACAAAAAAATGTGTGTGCCTTCTTTATATACATATGTACATATATACATACTTATTTACCTCTAATAGTGTACAATCTGTCTAAATAAAATTGACGAGCAGCATTATTGTTAGTTATTTTTAATATCTCACAAACTATAACAAAAAAAAAAAATAATAATATTAATAATAATACATACATGTGTACATATTTAAACAAACGTACACGCAGAAAAAAATGGTTGGAGGTAACTATATGCCAAGAACAACATACTATGATTGGATTCCAACAATGCTCATGTTTGTAGGTTTCCATAATAATGGTTACATATAATATCTAGATGGCTCAAATTAACCAATTATTAGTCAACATTAACCATAATTTGGTCTAAATTAACCATAACATGGGCAAAATCATCCATATAATGGTAAAAATTATCCATTATTTGGTGAAAAGTAACCATATTATGGTCAGTGAGACCTTTAAAACTGTAATACCTTTCAACAAAAAGTGTACTATTTTTAGTCCGATTGTACTGAATTCCTTTTTTTACACTTCTTAATAAAAATTATCTAAAAACTTACATAAAAATGCATTTCTATATACATACGTACATACATGTTCTTCATACTCTATTTGTATATGAAAATAAACTTATCCACTAATAGCCTGACCCACGATGTCGATCGACAACTTAAGCGGGCGGCAACAAGACATTCATTATCGTTCTCATAATCGGCCCACTAACTATCAACTTCTCCGTCGACAGGTTTTACGTTTCTAACAATTCCACAAATGAAATGCTAGTTTGAAAATAAAAATCGGTAAAATATGTAAATTAAGCCATAAAAATATATCTCTGTGCTTCAACCAAAGCAGCAAACAAAACAGAAAGCAAAAAATATAGAATAGAATTTTGTTAAAAAAATTTTATTAAAAAAAAAAAGTATTCTCAACTTTTGCGGTGATAGACGATTTCGCAAGCCCGTTTGAACCAGACCGGTACCGCAATTCTGTAACCTTTTGAATTTAACTACCGATATCATTAAGTAACGAGAAATCTCGGTGACTTTAACGAATTTGTTATTCTCTTTTATAAAAACAAAAAATTTCGGTAAAAAAAGTATAAGATCGTCAAAGTTGAAATTTTCTGAAATTAATAAAAAATAGAAAATAAATTTTCTTTAAACAATTTTTTTTAACAAAACATGAATGAAATATAGAGAAATCTTTGTTAAATCTTTTTATATATAGGGAAAAAGTATGTGGAGAGGATATTGTGGTTTGTGCTAATGTGTGTAACACATTTAATTATAGGTTCTAGACCCACCTTTCAGCATACCGATTGACTCGGAATCGATCTAACGAGTTCCGTCCTTCCATTCGGCTGGCTGGTTGTCTGTCTAAGCTTAACTTGTGCGCTTAGACAGTACAGATCGCAATTTTGGAAAACATTAATAAAATTTTGCAAATACATATGTATGTACATATACATATGTCAATGGTCACAAAACCGAAGCCTATTCAATGGTGAGAAGTGGTTCATAGTTTAACATAGCCCACATTCAAACTTCTTTCCAGAATAGCGATTTTGTTCCCATAAACCGTCTTATTTTGTAGGTATTAAGCTTTAATTAGATTCTTAAGGCCGCTTTAGCCGACCGTAAATGTAGAAATGTAAATGTAATATAAACAGCTGATCGTTTCTGTTATATGGAAAGCAATACAAATGCTTGACTGACTGTAATGTCACTTAACCGTAAAGTGCCAACCTGTAGAAAATAGAATTTCATTACGAGGTTACGTGACAGCTGTAGACAGTGAAGGGCTGCTTTTATTTTAAATGGAATGCGGGTAAATTCACACCTTTTTTTTGGTACTTTTTTCAGTAATAATATCAGTGGACTTTTGACAAAATAACTTACAATTATATTATACAAATATATGTTTAGATGTTTAAAATAAAAAAATGCATACGTATAGTCAAACAATTAAAACTGTGGTTTTTAATGGTATCAAAACCTAGTTTTGTGTAAGCACATCTTCAAAAATATATGCACTAATACATATATGTTTATTGTAAATCTATAATATAAATAACAAATATTAAATAATTTATTTATTTATACATATAAGAAATACATTTTTAATACCATTTAAATCACTTGGTACTTTTCCTGCAAAGCGGTCACCATTTGAACATTTTAAATTCCCATCACTGTGTATGTTGTTTTATGTGTACTAATGCTTTTTTGTTTATGTTTTTGAAAAATCGATGACAAGTTTTCACATGTTCTATAAGTGCACAAACGAGCTTACAGTACGTTACGGTACGTTACATTGCATTTCATTACATTTACGGTCGGCTAAAGCGGCCTTTAGATAATAAGAATGTTTTGTGGCAACAAAATCAGCAGAGCAAATTAGAATCGGTCCATTTCCCATTCAAATACACTCGCGAAAATAGATTATAATAAGTAAGCTTTATAATAGCTTCAATGTTATCTCATAGAACTAATCATAGTAATAGTTGTAAATATTTAAATCACCTTATAGCATACTATTTTCGGCCGAAACATGATCGCCCTTGGGTCCCAACTTTTGTGGTGAAGGGACAAGATTGATCGACTATAAAAGTAAGAACTTTTTTATATTAGAAATTCGCTTTGTTACCATATATTTTTAATCTGTTAACAGTACATTTATTAATGTTATTATTTAACAAGAACTTTTCTTCTGTCGTAAGCTACGACATTATTTGTCGATAAAATTTTTTTTAATTTCATAACAGGATAGCTCTTAAAGACAATTATTGTTAACTAACGAATATTGACTACTTAAAGACATATTTTAGTACTGCAGTATAAAATAGTCTCTCAGATGCGACAGAAGTTATTTGAAAACCCAAGAATTTCCATTCCATTTTCTTTACGTTTGGGTATAACATTTCATTGCGGCCGTAAACAATCAGATCTTCGTCTCCTCGGATAATCTCATAATTTTTTCACATACGCCCCAAAGGCGGTTTTTTAGACTTATCAGAATTTGTACCACCTGTAGGGGTGACTGCATTTTAAATAATTTCGGAATTCAGAGACATGCTCAATAGGACGTTTTTTCAATATGATTGAAGGCGATTGTCTTTGAAGTATTCGAGAATTGAATCAAGGGCCAAGAATTAAACAATAGGTTTCATTGCTTTATAAAGCCTCACATATTTTATTTATGGCTAATGCTAAGTCAGCCGCTAAATTTTGGGACTATCCGCCATCTCCGTTAATTAATTTATTTGAAACAATCATTATTCTGTTCTGATTTTATGATCTGCCTTTTAATGTGTTGTTTTTCTTAGTTGCCATGCTTAAAATAAGCATAGAAAATTAAATTATTTGTTCAAAAAAACACCAAAAAAAAAAAAAAAAAAGTTATCATCGTATCGACAGCAAAATATCGCCCATATTGGTATATCGGAAAGTCTCAAGTATCGCCGATATATCGGTATCGGTAAAGGCATTCCTTACTTTCCTTGATTTTATACCCGAAGGAAAAGAGTACAAATAACTTCGTCATTTCGTTTATTACTTCGACAATATTGATCCTAGACCCTGTAAAGAATATATATATTCTGAATACTTATGAGAAAAGAAGTTCAAATCCAGTTGCCCAGCTGTCTGTTGAAATGGGTTTTTCGAAGACTCCAGACATGATGGGGACTTGGTTGGTATATATTTATGTCAGATAGTTTATAAATGGGTCAGATGTGAGCAAAAAATCACAATTACCTCTAAGCGCTGTTGTTGTATTTTTGCTTAATTTTTCTGTATATCTGAAGAACGGCAAGACCAAAGCTTTCAAATTAGTATCTTGAATAGTGTGCATGAAATGTGTTATGAAAATGATTTACGAAAAAAATTTGACATCCCATACGACTTCATCGTTTTTTGAAATTTTTCTAAATGCCAATACTTTTCATTGGATCAGGGTTGCATTTTAACAAAAGCATGTTCATGTGTGATTACAAACTGTAATGCTGCATTAGATTTTTTGACCATCACAACAAAACTCATTAGATTTCTATCTCACAAAGTATAATGGAATATGTAAGAAAAGTGTGATAGTGTAAACTAGTCTTTATCAATATACCAAGTCTCGAAAAATTGGGCGGGATTAAAAAAGTGAGCGTAGCACTTCGTATACAAAGACATAATAAATTTTTGTCTTTCTGGAGAACGAAAAGAGCTAAAGTTCCCAAATTTGCTACAAATATCTCGGTTATCATTGGACAGCGTCCACCAAAAGTTAGTGTTGCACGAAATAGTTTTTTTCTATATCTCAGGAAGGGTAAGAGACATATTCTCCACATTTTATAAACATAAATGGGGTTTTCAAAAATAGAGAACTTTTAAAAATATGAGCGGGACTAGAGAAGTGGGCGTGACACCACCCGTACAAAGACATTACAGATTTCTGTATATCTGGCGAACGACAAAAAGGTCGGAAATCTTACGAGGAAGTTATTTTCTTAAAAATTCGAAAAATCGGTTCAGATCAAAAAAAAAAAAAAGGAATGAGCAATAAATAAATATTTTTTGAAATACCCATTTTCATAGATCTTCCCGAGTCCAAATTTTATAGCCCAAGTAAACGGTAAATTTCTTCCTGAACACGTCGGTATTAAAATCTGTCAAAGCAATGCAAAAATGGCCGAGTTGCGGCCAAATCCTGAAAAGTACTATTTTTATAATTAAGTTTGTTATAATATATGTAGTAGGGTATTAATTTAATAGGGCTTTTGCCTTAATCGGTTAATCGCTCGATTAATTAACCAGTGTTTTGGCTTAATCGGTTAATAATCAGTTTATTTTGTAATTGATCGGGTATCCGATTAATAAAGTTTTTTATAAATTAAATAATTTCAATGAAGAAAAATGCATAAATAATTTTTATTTGAACAAACATAATTCAAACATAACATTGAACTAAAACGAGCAAACAAAAAATAATTCATAAATATGTACTACATATTTTTTAATTACAACATAAATATTATGTTATAGCACCTCGAACGTGATTAAGCTCTAATCACATCAACATCGAGATAATTAACCATACATTGAAGTGATCTGTTTATCACTTCAAATTGACATGATTACAACTAAATCATTTTATTAATCACATAGAATCCTCTGAACATACCTCAAACGGAGTATGATGTATCATCGGCCACAATAAACGTACTCCGCACATGTATAACCGACCAAGATTTCTTCTTAATGTTTTTTAAATAATTCATAAATTTTCACAATTTCATCATTAATATGTTTAAAATATTTTTGTTTATTGTGTTTTATTTATTAATCAACTATCATCTTAATCATCTCAAATGTAATGTGAACGGCTTTGATTAACTTAATTAACATTTTGCTTAATTAGTTTTGATAAAGCTAGACTTGGAAAATATTCTTTCACTTATCGTTGATGTTGAAGAAATCGAAAGCAACCCATTATACAGAAAATCTAATTAATCAGTCATTTTTCTGGATTTCTCTTAACGTATAAAATCGTCCATTATGCCATTAGAGTCCTGTTTTATTTTTTTTTAACTATTCTTATTATTTTGGTAAATTCTACTAAAAGATTAATATAAGAAGATTAATAAAAGAGGCTCCATACTTTTTTAAAGAAAAAAAAAAAAAAAACACAGAAAATTTAATGGGGAATGTTTATTATCATTTGAAAGAACATTCTTTGGCATTTATTATTTGATGATTATGTCTATCAAATGTTGGCCGTTGCTACGTCGCAGATGGTGCATCCGTTGAGTCCAATTTTCGATAACTCATTCGAGCATTTCGACTGGTAACTGGCGAATGACACGCGTGATGTTTTCCTCCAAGGCCTGAATCGAAGCGGGTTTGTCCGCATAAACTTTAGACTTTACATATCCCCACAGGAGAAAGTCTAACGGTGTTATATCACACGATCTTGGTGGCAAATCGACCGGGCCAAAACGTGAAATTTTGTGCTTACCGAAGTATTCTCTCAATAAATCCATTGAATGATGCGATGTGTGGGAAGTGGCGCCGCCTTGCTAAAACCAAATGTCGCCGAGATCACGAGCTTCAGTTTCAGGCATCAAATAGTCGGTTATCATGGCACGATAACGGTCCGAGTTGCTGCGAACGGCGCCGAATCGACTCTCCCCGGTTTTCGTGTACACTCTCAGGTACGGCCGCTATATTTTCTTCACAGCGTGCTGGACGTGGTCTATTCGGTCGAATATTATCCAATAATGAATGCTGGGTCTCAAAATGGTTGATAGTGTACGTTCAGTAGGCCGATTATGTTGACCATAAGTTGAGCGAAGTGCACGAAACACATTCCTCACAGAACGTGAATTTTCGTAATAAAGTTGAACGATTTGTAAACGTTGTTCAGGCGTAAGTCTTTCCATTATGAAATGCAAAACAATGCTAAACAAAAATAACATGACAGCATGGCACGACTCACACGTGATCTATCAAAAAAGGCTATTGAAATAAGTATCTCTACTTGAATCACCCATTATTACAAATGTAATACGTCACGTACGGTACATTTATGTTTTCCGCTGTATACTTCCTTTTCAGCCGTCATCCAGAGTCAAAGGCCGATGTCATTAAAATGAGTTTTATTTTGTCTGACTCGTTGTTTTGAGTCGAATAGTGGCTAATTGGCTTTGATTAGATAGAAAAAAAATGCCTTTGTTATAGTGGAAAAAAGCTAATATCTTATGAAAATATTTATGTATGTTTTTCACCAATTATTGACATTTCGGATGATGTTTTGTGCTACAATTAATAATAAAATACATCGTTTTTTTATTTTATAGTCAATTTGAATACAAAAATTTTAAGCCATAATGCACCAATATGGAGTAAAAACTACAAGTCTTATAATAAAAAAAACGACACACATACATGTTAATTAATTAAAATACTAGTTTTTTTTTTGTTATGGGATTTTTAGGTTTTATTTATATACTTTTCCTCTAGTTTCCAAATCCCGATTTTCATAAGTTAAACCTTTTTGCAGAGCTTGTAAAATGATTTAGTTAACTGCTTAATCGGTTGTTTTAAAACGCCACCGCATGATGGCGCTTATCCAGTATTTGCTAAACAAAAACTATACAAATTTGCCATTATTTGAAATTTTTCGAGGTTGGCATGTTTATAAAAAATAAAGAAACAACCGTTTTAAACAAAATTGTGGCACATTTTTAAGTCGTATTTTGAATTTTGGGGGTCTAATTTGCGATTTTCTTCAACAAAAGAATAAAACGATAAATTTTCGGATAGACCAAATATGAAAAGGTCGTGAACAATAATTGTATTCGAGGCCCCAAGGAACCATTTTCAACCATAAAAAAGTTCTTTTTCGCGAAAAGTCGATGTTGATATATTGCTAAATATATCTTATATATCTGTGGCAATAAATAATAATGGCTTAAGTCGAAATTTCGTGCTTTGAGATATTAAGGGGTTTGTCTAAAATAAATCGTGTGTTGTGTTGTGGAAGTAAAATAAAAATACGTATAGTTTTATTATAGTTTTATTAATAATGACATTTTATACTTGAAATCTAGCTGAGTGAAGAAGAGAACAAGAATACGTCATAAGATGAAAAAGCACTTATGTCAACTAAAGCCATTATTATTTATTGCCACAGATATATAAAATTGTAACGTTACTGACTAAATGACTGACTCATCATCGCACAACCTAAACGCCTGAAGCTTAAAACTTGAAGTTTGGATCGGAGGTTGGTATCTCCCCAAATCGATCCACTAAGACGGAAATTTTAGAAATTCGAATGTTTAGGTGGCTAAAAAGGGTGAAAATTGGCAAATTCGGTAAGCTTAAATCTCCAAAACTAAAAGAGATACAACAAAAATGTAATACTTATCCCTTTTCTTTAGAAAAATTAGCGGAGCAAACGGGTAAAATCAGCATTTTGTACTTTTTGCCACCCCATCTTTCTTCGAAACTTATCTAAAGAATACAAATACGAACTTGGTACTTTTTCGAAATTCGATCGTTAAAGGGGTGAAAATCGTTTTTGGTACTTTTTAACAAAACAATTTTTTCATTCATTGACATATGCGTTATAAATTATTGCCTCCCACTGCAATATTGAAATTCTTGATAATTCAATGGTAATTTTTTGTTCTACAGCTGCTACTTTTTTTAATTATCAATATTAGACCTAGAAACATAAAAAAGTAAACATGCAAGGTACTGACTGAATGACAATCTGTTAGAGGTTTTCATTCTATAAATTGTCCTTTTGTGTCCTTTTGTAGCATGCAAGACCCTGAGTGACTGAGAATCTGTAAGAAGTCTTTATGGTACTTTTTTAAACTGGTACATCTTGAATTTCCGTTAGTATTAGACATAGAAACATAAAATTAAACATGAAAGTTCATGAGTAAATGAGAACCTATAATAAGGCTATTTATGGTACTTTTTCATTATTTAACTAGTCATTTTTAATTTCGTTAATATTGGGCTTAGAAACAAAATTAAACATGCGATGTCCTGAGGGATACCCTGGTAGGCTAGTTGGTTGTAAGCTACCTAATCAGCGCCGGGGTTTGCGGGTTCGATTCTCGCCAGAGGCTCTGGTTTATTTCCTGCAGACAAGCGTAGAGCTTCGCGGGATTAGCATGGGAAGATAAAAAAATAAGAGGGAATTTTTTTGTTTTTCAAAAGGTACTTTTGGAATAATCGTTATTATTGGACCTACGGACATACAATTAAAATACACGCAATGCCCTGAATGAATGAGAACCTGTAAGAGGGATTTCTTCGTACTTTTTCCTTATCTTTACCTGGTACTTTTTGAACATGCAAGTTCCCGAGTGAATGAACTTTTTTGTTCTCTAACTGGTACTTTGTTAAATTAAACTGAAACTTTTTTTAATTTAAAAAAAAAGCGAACAGGCATCTGATACTTTTTTGAAGTAAGGCGCTTTTGAGGAGTAACGGGTAAAACATTTTTTTTATCCCTTTTTGTCACAGAATCCATCTTTTCAACCAATAAACAAATAAATAAAAATTCAATTAGCTTATCTAAAATATACAAATACAAATTTGGTATTTTTTCGTAACTAAAACGTTTAAGGCATGAAAATCGTACCTAACTTTGTTATTTTCTTCAAAACATTTTGTACATCTATCTTTATTATATAAAATTGTAAAGTTACTGACTGATTGAATATTGCACACCCTGAACTATTAAAGCTAAAAAGTCGACAGTTGGAGCGGAGGCTGGCCTCATAGCAAATCGATTCCGCTTACCTTAGATCTCCTAAGCTTAAAGAAAAAAACTTAATACTTACAGACGTACCTAAACAAGAGCGGAAGGCGGAACGCATTCTTCCGCGTAGCTTTTACGCGGATATGCCATACCTAAACAAGAGCCTCTGATCTGTCAAAATCGGATTTTCCAATTGCAACGCGTTGACGCCACGATATTTAGCGATGCTTCATACAAATCGTATGGGCATGAAGATTTTTGACAGCTAGAAAACGCGTTCCGCTGTTATTTAGGTATGGCTATTACTGTCGTTCATTACAAAAAATAATTGGACGGATGTTTGGTAATTTTTTGAAATGAGGTCCGTTTTGGGAGTAAAACCTGTATTTTAGAAAGTTTTTGTCACTCCATTTATTTTTTAAGCCAATAAAAATAGAAAAAATAGATTTTATCGCATTCGTAATTTATATAAAGATACAAATATAAATTTGAAACTTTTTCTAAATTCGAACTTTATTTTAAAACATTTCTGTCCATATATGTATATCACATTCGTAACATATGTACATATATTTTTCGAAACGTTTAAGGGGTATAAGTTGTACCTAATTTTTTGTCCCTTTTTACAAAACATTTTTATCCATTGATTGACATTAACGTACTAAATGGTGTGCTCCATAACAATATTGACATGTTTGATACTTCAATGGGAGGAAAAAACCCAATAAAAAAATTTCTTATTTTGCGAAGCACTAATAGTACATTTTAAAAAGTTTATGCGCTACGCAATTAGACATACAAAGGTGCAGTAAGGTAAGTGAACGAATTCTAAATAAATTTAAAACAAAAAAAATATAAAAAATTTGAAGAGCCACGACATTCCCTTGCTACGAAGCAGGTTTGTAAGGGAGCATATTAAAGTACAACGGTAACAAAAAATTCAGCTATTAAAGCTGATCGTTACATTCACCAATTTTTAAATCCGTTGAATAAAGCGCTATCTGTGCCTGACTCGTTGTTTTGAGTCGAATAGTGGCTAATTGGCTTTGATTAGATAGAAAAAAAATGCCTTTGTTATAGTGGAAAAAAGCTAATATCTTATGAAAATATTTATGTATGTTTTTCACCAATTATTGACATTTCGGATGATGTTTTGTGCTACAATTAATAATAAAATACATCGTTTTTTTATTTTATAGTCAATTTGAATACAAAAATTTTAAGCCATAATGCACCAATATGGAGTAAAAACTACAAGTCTTATAATAAAAAAAACGACACACATACATGTTAATTAATTAAAATACTAGTTTTTTTTTTGTTATGGGATTTTTAGGTTTTATTTATATACTTTTCCTCTAGTTTCCAAATCCCGATTTTCATAAGTTAAACCTTTTTGCAGAGCTTGTAAAATGATTTAGTTAACTGCTTAATCGGTTGTTTTAAAACGCCACCGCATGATGGCGCTTATCCAGTATTTGCTAAACAAAAACTATACAAATTTGCCAAGATTTGAAATTTTTCGAGGTTGGCATGTTTATAAAAAATAAAGAAACAACCGTTTTAAACAAAATTGTGGCACATTTTTAAGTCGTATTTTGAATTTTGGGGGTCTAATTTGCGATTTTCTTCAACAAAAGAATAAAACGATAAATTTTCGGATAGACCAAATATGAAAAGGTCGTGAACAATAATTGTATTCGAGGCCCCAAGGAACCATTTTCAACCATAAAAAAGTTCTTTTTCGCGAAAAGTCGATGTTGATATATTGCTAAATATATCTTATATATCTGTGGCAATAAATAATAATGGCTTAAGTCGAAATTTCGTGCTTTGAGATATTAAGGGGTTTGTCTAAAATAAATCGTGTGTTGTGTTGTGGAAGTAAAATAAAAATACGTATAGTTTTATTATAGTTTTATTAATAATGACATTTTATACTTGAAATCTAGCTGAGTGAAGAAGAGAACAAGAATACGTCATAAGATGAAAAAGCACTTATGTCAACTAAAGCCATTATTATTTATTGCCACAGATATATAAAATTGTAACGTTACTGACTAAATGACTGACTCATCATCGCACAACCTAAACGCCTGAAGCTTAAAACTTGAAGTTTGGATCGGAGGTTGGTATCTCCCCAAATCGATCCACTAAGACGGAAATTTTAGAAATTCGAATGTTTAGGTGGCTAAAAAGGGTGAAAATTGGCAAATTCGGTAAGCTTAAATCTCCAAAACTAAAAGAGATACAACAAAAATGTAATACTTATCCCTTTTCTTTAGAAAAATTAGCGGAGCAAACGGGTAAAATCAGCATTTTGTACTTTTTGCCACCCCATCTTTCTTCGAAACTTATCTAAAGAATACAAATACGAACTTGGTACTTTTTCGAAATTCGATCGTTAAAGGGGTGAAAATCGTTTTTGGTACTTTTTAACAAAACAATTTTTTCATTCATTGACATATGCGTTATAAATTATTGCCTCCCACTGCAATATTGAAATTCTTGATAATTCAATGGTAATTTTTTGTTCTACAGCTGCTACTTTTTTTAATTATCAATATTAGACCTAGAAACATAAAAAAGTAAACATGCAAGGTACTGACTGAATGACAATCTGTTAGAGGTTTTCATTCTATAAATTGTCCTTTTGTGTCCTTTTGTAGCATGCAAGACCCTGAGTGACTGAGAATCTGTAAGAAGTCTTTATGGTACTTTTTTAAACTGGTACATCTTGAATTTCCGTTAGTATTAGACATAGAAACATAAAATTAAACATGAAAGTTCATGAGTAAATGAGAACCTATAATAAGGCTATTTATGGTACTTTTTCATTATTTAACTAGTCATTTTTAATTTCGTTAATATTGGGCTTAGAAACAAAATTAAACATGCGATGTCCTGAGGGATACCCTGGTAGGCTAGTTGGTTGTAAGCTACCTAATCAGCGCCGGGGTTTGCGGGTTCGATTCTCGCCAGAGGCTCTGGTTTATTTCCTGCAGACAAGCGTAGAGCTTCGCGGGATTAGCATGGGAAGATAAAAAAATAAGAGGGAATTTTTTTGTTTTTCAAAAGGTACTTTTGGAATAATCGTTATTATTGGACCTACGGACATACAATTAAAATACACGCAATGCCCTGAATGAATGAGAACCTGTAAGAGGGATTTCTTCGTACTTTTTCCTTATCTTTACCTGGTACTTTTTGAACATGCAAGTTCCCGAGTGAATGAACTTTTTTGTTCTCTAACTGGTACTTTGTTAAATTAAACTGAAACTTTTTTTAATTTAAAAAAAAAGCGAACAGGCATCTGATACTTTTTTGAAGTAAGGCGCTTTTGAGGAGTAACGGGTAAAACATTTTTTTTATCCCTTTTTGTCACAGAATCCATCTTTTCAACCAATAAACAAATAAATAAAAATTCAATTAGCTTATCTAAAATATACAAATACAAATTTGGTATTTTTTCGTAACTAAAACGTTTAAGGCATGAAAATCGTACCTAACTTTGTTATTTTCTTCAAAACATTTTGTACATCTATCTTTATTATATAAAATTGTAAAGTTACTGACTGATTGAATATTGCACACCCTGAACTATTAAAGCTAAAAAGTCGACAGTTGGAGCGGAGGCTGGCCTCATAGCAAATCGATTCCGCTTACCTTAGATCTCCTAAGCTTAAAGAAAAAAACTTAATACTTACAGACGTACCTAAACAAGAGCGGAAGGCGGAACGCATTCTTCCGCGTAGCTTTTACGCGGATATGCCATACCTAAACAAGAGCCTCTGATCTGTCAAAATCGGATTTTCCAATTGCAACGCGTTGACGCCACGATATTTAGCGATGCTTCATACAAATCGTATGGGCATGAAGATTTTTGACAGCTAGAAAACGCGTTCCGCTGTTATTTAGGTATGGCTATTACTGTCGTTCATTACAAAAAATAATTGGACGGATGTTTGGTAATTTTTTGAAATGAGGTCCGTTTTGGGAGTAAAACCTGTATTTTAGAAAGTTTTTGTCACTCCATTTATTTTTTAAGCCAATAAAAATAGAAAAAATAGATTTTATCGCATTCGTAATTTATATAA
Source organism: Pollenia amentaria (assembly GCA_943735925.1). Taxonomy (NCBI): domain Eukaryota; kingdom Metazoa; phylum Arthropoda; class Insecta; order Diptera; family Polleniidae; genus Pollenia; species Pollenia amentaria. Next base: position 55,048,012 of record OX031008.1, on the reverse strand, counting down.
AGATACAAATATAAATTTGAAACTTTTTCTAAATTCGAACTTTATTTTAAAACATTTCTGTCCATATATGTATATCACATTCGTAACATATGTACATATATTTTTCGAAACGTTTAAGGGGTATAAGTTGTACCTAATTTTTTGTCCCTTTTTACAAAACATTTTTATCCATTGATTGACATTAACGTACTAAATGGTGTGCTCCATAACAATATTGACATGTTTGATACTTCAATGGGAGGAAAAAACCCAATAAAAAAATTTCTTATTTTGCGAAGCACTAATAGTACATTTTAAAAAGTTTATGCGCTACGCAATTAGACATACAAAGGTGCAGTAAGGTAAGTGAACGAATTCTAAATAAATTTAAAACAAAAAAAATATAAAAAATTTGAAGAGCCACGACATTCCCTTGCTACGAAGCAGGTTTGTAAGGGAGCATATTAAAGTACAACGGTAACAAAAAATTCAGCTATTAAAGCTGATCGTTACATTCACCAATTTTTAAATCCGTTGAATAAAGCGCTATCTGTGCCAAAAATGTATTGCTTCAAAGTGGGAACTCGCCATATAAAAATCATGTATTCCGTAAGCGATATGGTAAGCGAAACTTTTACGTTTCTCCCTTACAAACCAGCTTCGTTGGAAGCTCCATTTTTTATTGGGAAATATCAAAAAGGATAAACACGGAAAATTAAATAAATATCTGTCTCTTACTTTTTTTCTATGTGTTGTACATTTTGCATTTACAACAATTTTGAGCTTAGAAACACAAAATTATAGGTGCAAGGTCCTGAGTGAATATCAACCAATAAGATGAATAATTATTCTATAATCATTGTTGACAAAAAATTCCCATATGACCATCGCTTCAAACTCGAGTCAATTGCTAATAAGAGATTACAAAATCATTTTATTACAACTTAATTTGCTTGATTTTATTCATAAAAAATATTTTAGGTAATCAAAAGGTTCATTTGACAAAACCTTAAATATTTTTTGTGAATAAGGCTTCTTTGAGTGCATAATTTCATATTCGAAGAAAGTAAAATAGTTTTTATTAATGAACTTAATTTATATGCAAGTAAGCGAGATTTCAAGCTAGAAAGTACAATTTTACAAGTTTCGGTGATGAGAAAATTCAAACATATTTGAAATGCTATTCCAGTTAATATAGAGAACCTTAAATAAAATACTGAACAATTTTAGGTTTGTTACTAAAAAATAATTCACCCAGAACAAATATCTGAAATAAAGTACTGATCTGTATAATGCGTAACGGACGGTCACCTCGATATGTTTATATCGAACCATTGTGAAGGGTTCATAAGATTCGGCATAGCCAAATACTGCACTCTTACTTGTTTTTCTTTAATAATTTATTTGTTCACGTAATAAAAAAAATATATTTTTTGTCATTTAAGTTGCACTTTACCACTATTTTATCATACTGTAATACAACGTGTTATTAAGCCCAAAATAGTATATTAGTACTTAGCACTTTAGAACACTTTTTGAACTGCCTTATTGCTTTAAAATATTTGGTGTACTCCAAAGGTATTTAAAATATGACTGCTGTGAGCAACCCCTCCTAATTAAGTGTGCTATTTCAAATTGAAGGCAGCTGATAAAAAACGATTATAATTATTTGGTGTTAGATTGCCGAGAAAAGAATTACATATTGGAATAACAACGTCCTGACTTAAGTAAGTATGAAAAAATGTTACTTCTGTTCAATTAGGACGTAACAGTAAAAACAATATAAAAAGTCTTATTATATTAAGACTTTATTGTTTGTTCAAATATTTTTTTAAGCTATTGCAAAATATTACGATATTTTGACAATATGACTTAATAGCACTCTTTGTCAGTGCTTGTGTTATTGTTGTATTATATAAGACCTATTAAAATATTATATCGCTAAATTTAACGATATTCAAAGTTTCATGGGAGGAAAACGTTTTAAGGTAAAATAGAAATAACAATAACAGCAATGGTCTATATGTAGCCATTGCAGGACCATAATATGGTTATATTTTACCATACTTCGACAATGTTTTTTCTGCGTGTATGCATGGGGATGAATGTAGGTTTAAGTATTATAGCTAAGTAGTTGGCTATCGATCGAAATATCAACATTTTCATTATTATTAAATATTGTTAGCATATCAGTAACCACAAACAATATCGAATGTAATTGCCACAAAAGTTCATTGCTCTCACACATCTACTAAGTTTGTTTTATGTAATTGTTTCGGTTCTTTGTCTCCGCAATATCATTCTAATATAGATAAAGCTTAAATTTTATTTAAAAGCATAATTCTGTCTAATATTCATAGATTTTATGAGTGTTTTATACAATCACTTCTATCTTCAAGTTTGATTAAAATTAGATTTTAATTTTTGTATAATGTATTAGTTTCAAATTTAATTTGCCTTAAAATTTAATGCAATAACAAAAATTTTTATATTATGCTGGTTATAAAATGCTTTTTCTAAGCTAATTTAAATATTTAAATGGATACAATTAAATAAAATGCGATATAAAACAATTTCGATAGATTTTTTTTTTTTTGTATTTAGAATTTGTTTGATCGGAGGTATCATATCTTTATTAAGGAGATGTAGTACAGCAAGATTTATCCGCTTAGAGTTGCGATAAAGAACTATGCTAACAGTAAGTAATGTTGATTAGAAGAATTTTCGACCGACATTAGAAGGTTATTAACTAAAGAATTAGAATAAGATTTGTTTAATTACATATTAAATAAATAAATATAAGAAAAAAAAAACATTTACTTCGAACAAAAATTTTAATTCGAATTTTAGTTCTTGACATCAGTTATTGAGTGCAAAATACAAAATAATATCAAAGCTTAATTAAGGTGGTCCCCCGTATAAGCTGCCATTAAAAATAGGATTAAATCACATTGTTAACTTCGTTTTGATAAATTATTAGTTAATTTATTCATAAAATCATATCGCCTTATACTATATATATTTTTGTAGCAAGTGGCAATATAATTTTTAGGTTATATAGAGTCCATAACATCTAAAAAACCTTTTACTAACCGTCAAAAAGCACAGTGAAAATATCACCACAGTAAAAAGATATTAATGTTCATATATACATACATATGTATATGTATAAATGTGTTGGTGACTTTTGTTTGATTTTAAAAATATTTGAAATTAAAAAAGAACCAAATAGAAATTAAAGAAAATCAAAAGAAGAGCAAAAACATTCTTTAAAAATTTTTTTATTGTTGATCTTACGTGGACATTGGTGACATTTCAATGGCTTGCTACGAAAGCTTGCTTAACATGACATTATTGCAATCAAAGGTTGCATCAACATTTCGGTAGAATTTACCGACGACAAGTACATGATCATTTACTTTTGATCTACGCAATCAGCAGTCCAAAACAGTACGCAGTAGTAGCGAAAATAGTTGTGCGGCAACCACCACTAATGGCATAATGTACATAATTGTACCAGTAATAAAACAAGTCCAACCGACTTCAATAAAATCTCTGTTGTTGATGGATTCGAAGCCGCTTTGATGTAATTTCTGTGTCAGGTGCTTTACCTAATGAGATGTATCTAAACCATTGAAATAACATAATACTCGTTCGTTTATAACTGATTTGGCTATACCCTAACAAATAGTATATGACAGACGGAATGTTAATTAGTTAATCAATGTGTGTAGTAGGAGCAACTGATTACCTGAAAAAGTATTTCTAAAAATCTATACACACGTTTAAGTTTGCAGGAATGAATGTGTATGGATGCATGTAATTAAATTAATGTGTGTAAAACATTTCAGTCCCTTGAAATTGGCCATATACAACTAATCGAGATGAAGTGATTTGTCTTTTTTGTCTCTCTAGCTACCTATTGTCCTTCTGTTTGTCTGTCCGTTGTTCTACTATCCTTGTGTAAACAAACAATTAAATTGTTTTATTGGCTTAAATCTACGATACTAACTACAACAAGCTTCTTACAAACGACTAACTAGTTCGAATGTACGTAGTACATACACGTTTAAATGGGTTACAAACAGTATTAACCTCAGACAAGACCATAAGCCAATTGAACCGCTTTTAAAAGTTCATACATGTTCGTTTGTTATGTATGCATGTATGTATATGTACATATGTACATAATTATGTATGTAGTTATTAAAATACATATTGTTTTTGATTTAACATTTTAAGTCTACTTTACAAAGTCAACCCACACACCTACATATATACACATAAAGGTGTGTGTGTATACACTGCATACTTTACATCATTAGGATTATGATGATAATGATGGTGACGATGCTTATAACAATAACATCACAGCGCAAATCTAGGTACTGATATATGAATGTGTGAAATATGTCTGCTTTCAATTGAACAATATTGTCTACAACAAAAACATACAACTAAACTTTGTACATTGTCAATATAAGCCTAAGCATGGTCGTTACACGATTAAGTGTTTTTACAAACATATTCGTACATAGACTTATATGAGTACATACATATGCACATGTATACTTACTTGATTTGATGATATAGATTTTTTAGTATACAACATCCATTCATTCTTATTTTGTATAAATATGTATAGCATTGGTAGTTGGTGTTGCAGAAACTGTGTTGAATTCATGCAGATTTTTTACAAAACCTCAACACCATCCAGAACAACAATAGGTTTAACTGCCGTTTTGAAAATACTGACAACTTACCAAGACTAGATAGTCTCATCCAACTGTTTAAACGACAAACTATCCATTCATTCATCCTGCTTGCAAGCCAGCCACCAAGCTTAATATATATTGTTAACAATCCATCTATCCACAAAATCCATCCGTACCACCACAAATACAAATTGAAAGGTAATCACGACGAATGGACACGACTAATGCTGACTGTAAGTTCAAAAACTTTTGAGTCATTTCATTCTCAATTTTGAATTATTATTAATACTCGTGGTTTTGTGGTAAAGGTAATGGTACAAGTTGAAAACAAAAGATGTAACGAAAAATGCAATGCAAACAACACAGTTTTTGACCATATTTATATTCATGTTCGAAATCAGAGTAGTTTTGTATTTATAATATAAGCTTATACATGTATGACCAACCACAGCACAGTGGAACATTTGGTTAATCTATTAACAAGAATTTGTTGCATCAGCAAAAACTTCACTCCTAAAGTAATGTTAGACATTATGGGACAATTTTTACAGCTCAGGTTTTCTTTTAAATAAGATTAGTAATTATTTCTGACAAGGGGCTTCCTAATTGAAACATAATCTTGACTCGACTGAGTTACAACAATTGATTTTAATATTTGACAAAAAAGAATAAAAAAAATCGCAACACTTTTAAAATTTGCGTCGGTAGACTTTTATTGATTTATCCATGGCTGTTAAATTGCGATTTCGATAAGTAATCAATTAGATTACTTTTTAAAAAAGAATTGTAATAATTTTGTAATTATATAAGAAAAATATTCTATTAACTAATTGATTACAATTATAAGTAATCAAAAAATAAACAGGATGATTGGTGAATACTATAAAATAAACAATTGGTATAAAAAAGTAATTCGACTTATTTTAACGATTATTTTTGGCTACGTTCAGCAATTGTGAACTCGTTCGTAGTACAATTGTTTTTTTTTTTTTGAAAAAAGTTGATAATCTCCCTTAAATTTTTACAATCGATAAATTTTAATATATTTATTTTAACAAAAACATAAACAATTGAACAAAAATAGCTTAACAAATACCAAGATAAAAAACATAATATACAAAAATGAACATTTGATGAAATCACAAAATAGTGATCATATCATTAAATAAATACACATACATACATATTTTAAATAAGATTTCATTAAAACTAACTTTTCAAATGAAAAATCATACAATGATTGTCGCTTTGAACTGTAAAAGTTTCCGGCAAAAGAAAATAGTCTTTCCACTGGAGCTGAAGAGGTTTAGCTTCCTTTAGCAAATCCTATTTTTGCCAATTTTCATCTGCACTTGAATTATCATTTAAATAGCTGAAAATTTTAAGTTTTATGGTGGATCGGCGATAGGTTTTTTATGGTATTGTGAAGAAAGAGCTGCATCAATGTCATCATCTGCAAAGTTAAATAACTAAATATCAAACAAAATTTAAAGTAATACAAGCGGAGTTCATTATTTCCAAGCAAATTCATTTCCAACTCCCCTCAAACCTTAGATAACACTCTTAAGCCTTTCAACTAGCATTTACGCTATTTTAAAATTGGGGTCATTCTTCCAAACATCACTATCTGTATAATATTTCGACCTTTTGTATGTTACGTCATCGTCCAGACTTGCAATTTTTGTTGCTGCAATTTTTAAAAATTCTGCCTTGATATTGCATTAGTGGCCAGATTATAAAAGTATAGTTTTGCAATTTCTGTATTTTTATCTTATCTTTCCGCTTTTCCCTTTTATATTTTGTATATAAATACAAATACACCTACAGCCAACCTTCAGTTAAAAACTGTGCGAATAGCAAAATAAATTTGCGAAGTACATAAAACTGATATCCCCTCCCCATTCTTTTCCCCCTCTTTCCAATAAACTCAAGAATTGCCGCAACAAAAATTGCAAGTCTGGACGATGACTACGTTATTTTAAGCATAACTCACGTTTAAGAAGACATACATACGTATGTTTAATATGAATTAGGATCTTGCATGTATTCAATGACATTCATGACGCTAAAAGTCTTCTCAACTTCAGCGTTTGATTACGGATATATTTATAGAGAATCTATAAGTTTAATAAAGGGATTGTTACTTACTGCAAACTACTTTATCTAGATGATTTTCTATTCGCACGTTTTTACAACTCGACGTAGCCGGAAATATATCTAGCCCGAAAAGCACAAAGTTGGCATATTCTATGAGTTCTTTCTTTTTGTCCAAATTATATTTTCACAAACCCCAGGAGACTGTTTATGGAACAATTGAGGCAAACTTCCAGCAGGGGAATTTCTGCTAAGCTTTCCAATACATAAATGTCTATTAATTGCATATACTATACATATCGACCTCGTAACTCGATTTTGTGTTTCAACCTGAAAAGTAATCAGTGAATGCCATCTCAAAATGTATCAAAGTCATAAGCGTAAGCACTTGTTAGTTAACATTTTATTCAACAATTTGCAAACGGGGTCTCAGCTAGTAGAACTATGTTGTGCATAACCTCGTTTCTTGAAGTAAAAGATGAAAAGGTAAGCAGATGGACTTGGATGGTAACATTTCTGCGTCCTGCTTGATTAGTTTCTTAAAAACTGAAGCTATTTTACCTTGATGACTGCAGTGCTTAAAACGGTAAAATAACCATAAACAATTTATTATAACAATTCCCAGCACAAAATAATGTGGAAATCTACCAAAAATACTTGGTTAAAGGTCATACCCAAATGAAGTGTATGACCTTAAAACCAAGTAAGAAAAACCGAAAACTATGCGCGCCTTGTAGCTTTTTTGAAATCGTTGAAAAATCACTACAGAAAATGCCATACAATATTAAGTTCCTTGATTAGAAGTTTTTTTAAAATTATTCTGTTTTAAACAGTACCGTAACAGTTATTCCTTTTTTCATAAAAGTCAGATGGTAACAGTTATTTTTTGATTTTTATTTTTTTGAACAAAAATAACAGTTATTTTTTGATATTTACTTTTTTTGAACAATAATTACAGTTATTTTCTGAGTTTTATTTTTTCGATCAAAAATAACAGTTATTTTATGATTTTTACTTTATTAACAATAATAAAACTTATTTTTTGATTTTTATTTTTTCAATCACAAATAACAGTTATTTTATGATTTTTATTTTTTCGAGCAAAAAAAAAGTTATTCTTTATAGAAATGTACGTGTTATAATTATTTGGTTGACTTTAAATGATTATAAAATATCCCAATGATTATAACACATTTACAGCCTGGCCCACAATGTCGACAAGAACATTTCTTTCTTATATTTATATTGAAAACAAAAACAAATTAAAATTTTTTATTTTTGTTTTCAATATAAAAATGCGAAAGAAATGTTCTTGTCGATATTGTTGGCCTGGCAGTTAAATAAATATTTAAAGAAATCTCAATAATTATAACACGTACATTTCTGTAAAGAACAACTTTTATTTTTGCTCAAAAAGATAAAAATCAAAAAATAATTGTTATTTTTGTTCAAAAAAATAAAAATCATAAAATAACTGTTATTTTTGATTGAAAAAATATAAATCAAAAAACAACTGCAATTTTTTATCAAAAAAATAAAAATCAAAACTTTAAAAATCATAAGGATCAATATGTTATACTTGAATCAGTTTCCAGTATTTACTTCTATATGCTTTTTGGTTTTAAAATTTCAAAATAACTGTTATTTTCGGTCCCTGGTTTTAAAAGTTTTTAAATCGAAACGGCCTGGGAATAAAGCTGCTTCCGCTACTGTCATACAGCTAAGAGCATTGAAATATTGAAAACATAAAATAATGTTTAAACTTTCTTTTGATGAAGAATGGCAAGTTCTTTCCCAACATTGTAACAGCAATTTTGCTATCAATAACGATGTTGTGGACTTATATAAAGAAGAAATTCCATTATCTGAACAGTTTAAACCATTAATACCAAAGGACTATCACAGTTTTTATAATAATTTAATATACAACTGTGAGAACAAAATATTCAAGCTCAAACAATTCAACTTTAGTAATCTGTAGTAATAATATTAAGAATTAAAAGAATGATTTTATTTTCCAAAAAAAAGTTATGAAAGAGAACTGTTTTGTTATATTGAAAAAAAAAAATGATATATATCATATTAACAATAATAAAATAAATATAAAAGATGAAATGTTAGGTAACACAATCGCGTTTGTTATTTTTTGTATAAATTTTACAGTGCAGAAAACATGTATATATTGAGATAAAAGTGCGGATAAATAATGGTTGATTATTTTTACCACAACTGTTGCACTGAAAATTTATCAGAAATAATCCTAGTTCTTAGATTATAAAAAATTATATTAAACAAGTTTTAATACATGTTATAAAGAACTTTTGGTCTCTCCTAAAAAGTAGTAGTTTTTAAGTTACGCAGTTGCGTTAGTAAACAATCAATATGTATTGGTCATTTGATCACACAGTGGATAGTGTTGGCGTAAATTGAATATTCATGTGAAAAGAAAATCGCACCCTTACTTAAAATTTCCCTACTGATGAGTTAAATTACAATATAAATTTGAAATATTTATGTACTAGTTTATATTTATAAAAGTCTTATTTTAATTTTTGTAATTTTTTTAAATTTTTTAGATAAACTACTTCACCATCATTGTTAGTTGTGTTGTACATGGGTACTCACAGGTCGTTTTACACATTGACACGTTAAAAATTTGCCGCTTTTGTCGTGCCCACAATAAATGGGTACAGTTGTCACCGTTCTCCATTGTGTTGATCGAGTTGAACTGAGTGTGGGAACATGGTACCCTTTCTTTTGCCAAACTACAACCAAAGCATCTGTAGTCAGGTGTAATAAGATTTCATTGTTAGCTGCACTTTGCTGTATAGTGCACACTATTACAATTATTATTGTTTTAGCTGCTGCTTTGCCTTAAATTTTTTTTATATTTTTTTCGGTTTTCTTGTTTGTTTTTGCTCTTGTACTGGGGATGTTGATGCTGCATAGAAATTTCAATATCCAATCCCGCAAATTCACTAGTACAAAATTAAGAGCATTCTAACATTGTTCCCAAATATAAATTAACAATATTGTCAGGCTGCCAAAGTAAAAATAAAAAAATACCAAAAAGGAAAATGTATACAAAACATTTATTTCCTATTAGCAATAGATATTATAAAATTAAAGCTTACACACTCACATATTAATATTTGCAAATTAAACATTTCAGTAATTTTTTATCGCATTTAATGTCTTTCAAATGGACCTGTGTATATACAGACAAACATATGTATATATGCTGCATTATTGTTTTTTATACTTCAGTGATGTTACTATTACTGTCATGTTTCTCTGGCAATACTCATTATTCCTTACTTCAGTTTAAATCAGATCTTTGCACTATACTAAAAGCAACATCTCCATAGTATTAATTTACTGGTGCCTTTTTCCTCCAACTACAGCTGCTGATCTCCTAACTTTGAACTGAAAAGGAGTCTTCTTCCACCACTAATACTAGTTTATATTTAGCCCATAGGTTGGTTCATTCGTTCGATGGTACATTTGAATGGAATATATACACAAACACGTACTTATAAACTATAGACTTGCTATTTCTGCAAAAAATTATAAGTGCAAAACGAATTTTTCATACGCTTAATAAAATTGGTCCTTCATAGTCTAATTTTAAAATTTGTGCAAATATATTTTATTTAATTTTTTTTTAAGAATTATCAATTAATTTTTATTTATTTATTTAATATTTTAGGTGTATGGATTAGGGCTTCCAATCGGGACTGGTTTTTCTGAATGCCGGGATTCGGGATTGAAGAAAGTATTTCGAGATCCCGTTTTTAACATACATTTGAAAATTTTTTAAAATACATATGAAAATGATTAAAATACATTTGAAAAATTTTTTAAAAACATTTGGAAACTTTTAAAACACACTTGGAAATTATGTATTTCAAACTTTTGAATAATTAATAATAAGTTTAAGTAGTTTCTTAAGAATATTAAACCATCAAATGTTGTATCTGCAAAATAACGAATTTATTTGTTAAAATAAGATGCAGTTGAAAAACATCTTTCCCACTCAACACTCGTTAATAGAAATGTTTGTAAATATTTAAAATTTAAATTAAAATACGCGTACAAAAAAATATTTATACAAATTATTGAAAAAATTTAAAAATAATAAAAAATATAAAAAAAATCTGGATCCCGAAACTCCCGGGATTAAAACTCAGAAATCACGGGAATCGTTATTCGCCTAATCCCGAAAAGCTCAGGATCGGGATTTCCCGATTGGAAGCCCTAGTATGGATAAATCCTTACAGCCTTAAACAATTAATTATTCAACTTGGGTATAATATTACGTTAAACAATCCAGAGAAAAATTTACAAATTAAAACATTTCATTAAAGCAACAACACAGTTTTATTACAAGAACAAAGTTATATTTAAAGAACAAACTTTTACTTTTAAGGGGTGACTTAGATTTGTATATATCCTTCACCACAAGTGAAAAGGGTTATATATGTAAGTTTGTCATTCCGTTTGTAATTTCTACAACATATATATTAGACCTTATAAAGTAAGACCCAGGAGCAAAACGAAGCGGATTTAAGAATCTTCATCTGTACGTGTGTTTGTTGAAATGGATCCGAAGACCCCAGACACTATGGGGTCTAGCTTAGAATATACTTGTATCACATAGAGTCCAAATAAGCTTGCCATTGAAATTAAGCCAGGTCGGTTGACAGATGGCTGAGATATGTTCATAAAAAACACGACTGTCTCAAATGTTTACCAATAAATCTATAATTGTAACACAGAAATAAATTACAAATTGTCTCTAATCACCAAATTTATACCAAATTCATAATATCAAGCAAACAAGTTGTTAATTTTGCACCTATTACCAAAATGATTATATTGATTACTAAAAATTTTAATATTGTGAATTTTTTTTTTTAATTAAATTTTAATTAAAAAAATGATCAAAAAACTTTGCCATTTCAAACAATTTGTTAATTTATTTCATTAAATATTGACAATTCCCAACAACAATTCTACAAGTTTAAATTATTTAATTTTAAACGAAAAAAGTCAATTCAGATTTTTCGTTATTTAATTAATATTTTAATTAAAAATGTATTTCAAAACAACTTAAATGTTAATTTAATCAAAATTAAATTCTTAATTTTCTTTAAACTAAAAAATAATTGATTCAATTATCACATTAATTAAATTTAAATCCTTTTTAACCCATTTTTTTAATTGACAAAAAACTTTTTTCTATGTAACCCATAAACCTTTGCTTTTTGAAGCCGCCTTACAAGCTATGAACTTAATTTTTTCACTTTCACGTTCCATAAACTTAGTAAAAATTAACAAAATCCCTTCATAAATGGGCGAGTTTTAGACAAATAACTACTTTTTTGACAAAAGTAATGATTTCAGCACAATAGCGCTCATATCATATAAACTGGGAGGTCCAAATTATGGTTAGTACTCGTATATGAGATTTTTTGGTTTTAAAAATTAGCGTCTATACATAAAAAATATAAAAATATATTGAACTTGATTTTTTTTTTACTTCTTATTTTAATCAAAATACTGGCGATGAGAAAGAAATATGGTGCCAGAAAACATCGCCCCAAAAAGCAAAATAAAATTGACCCTAAATGTTATTATGCCATGTACGATAATTATAATCGTAATCGCGTGAAATATTAAGCGATTACGATTAAAAGATTTACATTTTAAATACTCTGTTTCTTTTACAATTAAGGTTAAATCTAATATATTAATACGGGAACAATTTTTTGTAGTTGTTTTTTAAGTATATTATCGTCCACCGATTTTAATGAAATATAAAACGTTTTAAAGGTATTTTTGTGTAGATATGCACAGTATATTTTTTTCTATATTTTTAGGATTAAAGTGTTTAAAAAGTGTTTTAAATTTGCTTTCACACACACACAAAAATAAATAATTTTGTTTTTGAAAATAAAATAAAAATTTTCGTTCAAAAATTTTTTTATTGTTGTTTCAATATACATATTGTTTTTTATTTCATTTCTAAGAACAGGCAATTTAAAATTTATTTTACCTTTTATACTAGAAACTTTACCTCATACACATTGTAAAAATAGTAAATTTGTTATTTCCTTAAGTTTAGGTAGCTCTTTTAAATAAGAATTGCATATTCCATACGTGCATAGGATGCAATGTTTTTGCTCACCGAAATATAGCAAAGTTGTAAACCATAATACAAAAATTAAGAAATTGCAACTCAACTGAGGAGCCTTAAAGGGCGTTTTCTAAGCCTAGTCTTAAAAGAGATTTTGATTTATTACGCCAAAAGTTTGTTTACAAATACCGTAGAACAAATAACAAAACAAAAAATATTTTCTTATTGTATAAAGCAATGCAATGTAACGGCATCGTAAAGAGCCTTTTCTACAGCATGCAATTACGTTCTCGTCTAACTGACCAGTCTTGAAAAGCCTTAAAATGTTGTATTTAAATAAAAAACCAGAGTCTCTGGCGGGAATCGAATCCGCAAACCCGGCGCTAATAGACTAGCTCAATACCAATTAGCCAACATGGGCACCCTATTATTTGTAATATATGGAATACTAAAACTAAATATGCGATTATGAAAATTTGCGATTAAATGTAAACCCTAATGTTACCCAATTTTTTTTTTTTAAATGTCAACCCAGATAATGAAAAATAGCCCTAAAACTAAAATAACATATGCCTCTAAGTTTAAGGTAATTCTTCCTTATGAAAAATTACGTAAACATTTTTAATGAATATTTTCACAAAAAAGTTAAAATTTAAAAAACAAACACAAAGAAAGTTATATTACAATTTGGGTTGGGGTCGTATGTCCAAAACTTAAAATCCTAGATTCTAAATCCCGAATTAAAAATTATGAATATTAATTGTGCAGTTTTGGTTTTCAGATCCGCGAGATATCTAGCGTGGTTAGGCCTTCGGCCTTGCACAACGATTTCCTCCTCTATCTTATAACAAACACCGGCTTCGCTAACTAAGGCTTTCAATATTAGTAAATGAAAAATAGTCCCAATGTAAAAATTGCGATTCTATTTCGGATCATTTTTCACTTTGGTATTGGTATCACTTTTCATAATATAAAGTTTTTTATATAAAGTTTTGACCTATTTTTCATTTAGAACTTTGGGATCATATATTCTGATGATACATTTCGCAGCGCCTAAACTTAATTCATTTGGATTAAATTAAAAATTATAAGCCATTATTAAAAGGTGCATTCGTTTAAATACATAGCTACATTGGGTGCCTCGGTAGGCTAGGTGGTAGTGAGCTAGTCTATAAGCCGGGGTGCGGGTTCGATTCCCGCCAGAGACTCTGGTCTCCTTCCTGCAGCCAAGCGTAGAGCTTCGCGGGATTTGCATAGGAAGAAGAAGAAAAACATACATTTGTATGTGAAAATATACATATGTACATTAAAATATTATTCTTGCCAATTGAAATTCAAACACTTGAACTATTTTTTTTTAATAATATTTAAAATTTGATTAAAATTTAAATGTTTAGATGATAATGGTATCAAAATTTAGTTATTGTTTAGCTTACGAAAAAAAGTTCACTTACTGTAGAAGTAAGGTACATTGTTAATGGTGCAATGTATAATTGATTTATTTTTTGTTTTTAAGAAAATTTATTTAAACTAGAGTTTGCCGGTGGTCGAAATTCGACCATAATTATTTATGCAAATATGAAGAACACATACATATAAGTATATATGAATTACCATGTTTCGAGGATTTGTTTTTTTCGCCATAGTGGATCCATTTGGCGAGGTACCAAACTCAGGTCCATATGTTATATTCCACTCAAGACCGTGAATGTTTAATTTAATGTTTAATCAAAAAGTAACAATTTAAAAACAAAAAAAGTACTAAAAAGTCTCCTCTCATAGTTTCTCAATCACTCTGGACTCTGCCTATAGAATATTATGTTTCTAGCTTCAGTATTAATAAAAATTCAAAAAGTACCAACTTTTTTCACCTTAAAGTTTCTGATGCACTCAAGACCGTGCACCTATAATTTTATGTTTCTAAGTTCGATATTATAGAAAATACAAAAATTACCACATGCAGCATTGAAAAGTAAGTAGAAGAAATTAAACTTCCATTATTTTCCCTTTTTCATATTTTTTTCTCTCCATTGAAAATTTAAATATGTTTTTTTTTTTAGAAAAAAAATCCAAAAATAGGTACAATTTTCATCACTTTTGAGAAACTGCCAAATTTATATGTGTATATTTTTTAAATAAGTTACGAATTGAGTATAATTTTTATTTCTTTTTTTATTGGTTAAAGAGAAAGATGGGGTGACAAAGAAGTTCCAAAATACAGGCTTTACGTCTTTTCTCTTTTAGTTTGGAGTTAACAAATTTAGCCGTTTTGCCCTATTCGACCTTCTCAGATTTTAATAAAATATATATTATGCACTCCTTTTAAATGGTGTATTTTTGTTCAAATCGGTTGACAAGCGGAGGAGGAAAATGTTCTTAACTGTTTTGCCTTTGCCGATTTTTATATAGATAATCAAAGCTTTCATTCAAATCAAACAAATATTTAATAAGGTTTTTCTTCTTGGTGGATTTTTGTAATGAATTTATAACTTGTATTAGGATCCTTCTCTAAATTTTGAAAATCATTTCGAAGCATTCCAAGTCTGTCTCCGAACTGTAATCATATAACTTTTCTGCCATATCAATAGCATTATCTAGAGGTAAATTTTATTTGATTGTTAATCTTCAAAGAGAAAAATATTCGAAAATAAAGAATACTCCGGCACTAAAAACCAAAAAAAAAACTCTAATTTTAAAACGATAGCGCCCATACAATATGAGCTAGGGAGCAATAAGCTGTTCAATACTATGGTGAAGGTTACATTAGATTCGGCGAAGATGAATATAGCACTAATTCTATTTCTCTCACCAGTTAACTGAAAACGAAGCATTTATGCTCTGATATACACACGTATTTATGTACATATGTAGGTATATATCTTAGCGGTAACGTGGTCGCTTTCCTTGACTGCTGTTAGTTTTTATGTTGATTGTGTAGCACTTTAAAAAGCTTCTTCTTTTCTTGTTGTCGGATTTTCCTACGTTTGCTTTTTCTTTTTGTAATGTTGACTTTTTTTTATGGGGTTTCCTTAATTTGAGGTCGTGAGAATCTTGGCTAATTAATTGGCTCAGTACATGTACTACACGTACCATTTACAATGCATATGTATGTATATATATTCGCTATAGAAATAAAAACAGAAGTTATAAGAAAAAACAATAGACTACTTTTCGATAAATCGACGTGCAAAAAAACAAATTAAACTTATATCACCACATTGCTTGATTTTTGGTGTTTAATATTATTTCATGTCTCCCTAATTCTGCATTATGATTTTAAATTCATAAAAAGAGTTATTCTAGATATCGTAAAAAAGGAATAATATGCAACAAAATTATAAGAAATTCGATTATAAACAAAAATTTTAAAATGTTAAATTTTGCAAAAATTTTTTAATTTTGTACTCTGAAAAGTCGAAGGTCCATAAACTTTATAAAAACTTAAACATGTATTGTTCTAAATGCATTCGCTGTTTCGTTAAAGAATAAAATCTAATGAATGAATTTAAATTACCCCATGTATACGTTGAGCCGTATGTATGTACATTGTACATATGTACGTACATAAGGGCGCCTATATCAACCGAATAGCATTTAATTGTTAAAACAAACCTGTATCATTTATTACCATCTTGTTGTTCGACTGTAATACGAGTATCTTTATGTGCGATAGTACCAACAGTGGAATTGTGTACGAAATTTAACAGTGTTTTAACCAGGCGAATGTAGGTTAAGTGAATGCAAAAACGAATAATGAAATAACATTTCTGCGAATGCGAATACTTAAAGTATGTGAAAAATGGATATGCAAAAAAAAAATAAGTTAAATTTCATTAAGGGATTATTTTTCATATTTTTTTAAAACATCAAAAAAATAAAAAACATACGTAATTTTGACCAGTTGAAAACCGGATAATTTCTGTTATCTTGGACGATCCGTTATTAGCAAATTATAATAAATAAATCAAATCTAAAGACTTATCGAGCATTAAACTAGTTAATAATCAAAAGAAACGGTTAACCAAATATAGTTGATAGTATTAATGTAAAAATTGGTACCTAACGAAAAATTAACAAAATCAGTTGTTTATTTAATCAAAATTTAAATTAGGGTACCCAGTAAGCTAGTTTGTTGTGAGCAATTATAGTATTGCAATGGTTGCAGGATCGTCTCCCGCCAGAGACTCTGATTCGTTTCACTACAACGTACAGTGTCAGATTTTTCCAGTTTAGGGGGACACAACTTAAAATTTTCTTATGTTTTTATACCCTTCACCAAATTCTAAAACTATTAGAAATGTTGTTTTTATATATTCTTTTTTATCAAGTTTTATGTATCAAACTTAAAAAAATTTGTATATGTTAGATACGCCTTTTCTAAATTAAAGTAACGATATATAACTTTTTCATTCCGTTTGTTATTTTTACAATATTTATCCTAAACCCTATTAAATGTATATATTCTGGATCCTTATAAGCAGAGAAGTTCAAATCACGGTGTCCGTCTGTCCGTGTTTCAGTTGAAATGGGATTTCAAAAGACCCGGACAGGGGACGAGGTGCTTTTATATTTATTGAGTCCTGAATGGGCGGACTTGCAGAAGTGGGCGTGGTACAAAATAGATTTATATCTAAAGAACTGTAAGAGAAAAATTGTCCAAATTTGGTACACATAGTACAACCTCGTTAAAAAAATGGGCGAGATTAAAGAAGTATATAGAATTAATACATATTTAACATAAATATGTTTTGATATAAAACAATTAAATTCTGCAAATATATTTTAATTTAAGGCCAAATAAGTAAGCAGTATTTTTTTTTTAAATTGAAACGCAGGTAATAGATAAATTCGTATACTTTTCTTTTAATAATCACTTTAACAGTAAATATTTTTAGTCATTCTTAGTCATTCTTTTGGTAATGTGTAATTTTTTGCTGCGTACATACGACTTATCGCACTGGTTCCTCTTAAGGGAGTTAACTCAAAATTTATAAATATTCAGTAGAGACAAAAAGCGGTTTTCTTTTTATATGTACTCTTATATACAATTGCAATTTTTTTTTTTTTTTTTTTTTGACAAAATACTAGAGAAAATGATGTAAGATTTTTACAGTGGGTAGATATTACCACTGTACATCGATTTCTTGCATAAAGTAAAAATTTTGTGTTGACTCTCTTTAGAGGAACAGTGCGATATTTATTTGAAATTATTATTTTTATAAATTTAGAGTTTTCTGTTGAGTGTAAATGTTTAAGCTAGAAATTGATATATATTTTATGAACCATGAAGGGTAATAATCGTCTAAGGTTTAGAAAATTGAGTTAATATTTTACCAAGACTTATAGTTTTTAACAATTAAAATTTTTGTCACAAGAACCGAACTAAAACTCAAAATATTTAAACTTATTTATACTCTATACGATATGAACTCGTTCTGTTTTGATGATGTTAAACCTTGTTGATCATAATCATTATACTGGCGATGATGATGTTATTGTTGTTTTAAAGACTGCACCTCATTTTTAATATGTACATGTATTATGTTCACACATATCGTCGGATAAAACTCAAAATAATTTTAAATTAATTTTTTTTTAAATAAATTGTAGTTAATATGTTGAAAAAATTATATTTTTGGTCATTTTATGTTCATTTATACTTACAGTACGTTTTCATGTATGTACGTGTTTTGGGTCACAAAACAAGTTAAACGGAAAACAAATATTTTGTTTTGCCCAAAAAACTCGAACAAGAACTAGATTGTTTCAAAATATGAAGAAAATTGTCTTTTGGACACTGCCTTACTTCTATGATTATGAATACAACTCTAGTTTTTCCAATAATGGCCTTTGACAATTTCGAAAAAAGTGATATATGTATTCGGTTGTCATTTACAAAAGAAACAATGACCATTAAATAACCAAATGTTATTTTTAGGAACACAAAATTTATTATTAATAAGATTTCTGTCTGACGTGCTAAATTTCCAATTTTTTTTTTTTTTGGTAAATGCACTGAAATTTATGTATTAAATATGTATGTCTATTGTTAAATCCAATAATAAAATATACAGAGTTATCATTCGATTTCATTAAATTGCTTCGATATTTTGCAATTGCTGTTTTTCAAGCCTATTAAGCTTAAATCTCAATGGAAGCAACAATTTGGCTTTTCTTGCCTCTCTTACTCCCGAAGTCATATACATATTTTCCTTTCGTTTTTTAAAAAAAAAGTGTGACTGAAAACCTTTAAAATGTAAATCTTCTTTAGCAAAAATCTTCATAAAATTGTAAATGACGTTTACAAACATTTTTTAAATTTTCAGTTTACATTTTTACAATTTGCTGTACAAATAATAATAAATTAATTTGTACATAAAACTGTATATTCAAAAACAATATTTTAACTTTACAAAAGGTTTATAAAACGAAATGTCTATGAAAATTTGTTAAATGAACGTTTTAAATATTTCAAATATTTTTATGAATTTAATAGGATTTTTTAGCTTGCTCGTTTGTTTGCATTTTAGGTGGCGATATTATATTTAAACCATTTGTCTGCGATGCACAATACAGAGTTTTGATTTTCTAATGTTTTAAACTTTTATAGAGCTGCTAATATTAAAGCTTTTGCTTACTGGACACGACATGCCACTGCCACTTCATTACCTGCATACACATGGATGTATGTATGCACCTTCTTAGTTCATTCATACTAAAATAAATCGTAGGTTTGTACCTTCGATCTGCACATCCATATACTTACAAACATATGTAGATGCACATTCAATACAATACAAAGTATATATGTATGTGTGTATGTATACTATTTAGACAACTTACACGAAGACACGAGACCGCGAGGTGCTTGCACTAAATATTACTCTTAAGTGTAATCGTGTTTTCATGAGAACATTCTCACAATTGTTTTGTTTGGACACCACAACTAGCCGTGCATTTTTATAAACCAAATGATGATCCGTTTGCTGAATGTTGCATATACTACATGGCATGAACTTTCAAATGGTGATGCTCCACTATACCCCTACTGCCTGCCTACCTTTCTTCTACCTACCACAATACAACAATTGTGATTACAACTGCGCGACTGCTAACTTAAAGTACTTACTAGCGAAGCAGTTAGCATTTGGCTACTGTTGCCTTTGGCTTATTGCTGCTTGTGTACTATTCGTTGTTGTCTTTTTCACAATTGTTATTAGGTTTTCGGTTAAGGTGAAAATAGCGTTTATTTTGCAAATTATTTATTTATATTTTTCTTCTGCTGCTTTTGTTAACATCACCATTACCAACACTGACACGAACCCTCACTGTGAATGAAAGTCATTTCCACGGCTTGGGAGAGTCCCACGATGGGAACTATGTATTTCTTGCATAAAACGCAACACTTTTAACCGTTACATATTGAATTAATGAATATCTTAATAGCATTAGATTGAAAGGGCCGTATGAAAAAAAGACCACAAACATAAAGTTATTGCACTCAAATGTATGAAAATACTTTACTAATTCCTTACACTTAACAATAAATTCGTTAACCAATACCTGAGTCTAACTTATTGGAACATGTTTCTACGAACAAAATTTTTAAATCAATTTTAAACTGCTTAGATCTTTAAAAATGGCACACAAAGCAAATCTTAAGCATTGATTGAAATTTTGGCGAAATATATATACGATTTAAAAAATTCCCACACTGATAAGCCTGCAAACTGATCGATATTATAATCCTTACTATGACTCTCTCAACAACAACAAATAGTTCGAAATGCAAGAGTGCAAGGACAAGAAAATGCAAAACAAGTATACAACAATCAAAATACTGATTGATTTTACCAAAAACTATTGGTAACTACTTGTTTAATATTTCAACATTTACAAACACAAACACACTTTGATCTTCTGAATACCAACAAACTACTTGTACATATGCTTGCCAGTCCGGATTAAAGGACAATAACCTTTTAAAGGGAACAAAGCAGAATCTAAAATGTACTGAATACAAATATCTCAGAAAACATCTCGGCATTCTTAACAGTACTCGTAGAATACAGTGTTTTCTATTTCGTTATAACTACCCTCATACTACATATATAACTGTTAGGGTTTCTGATTTCCTGAACTTTTTCATTGCCGGGAGAGCATAGAAGGTTTCATTTATTCACGGCAATTTTTTGTGAATGAAAAACTTTAAAATAGGCAATTATGGATAATCAAAGCTCATTTTATGGGAAAAAACAAACTGAAATATGTTTCTAACATTTCAGTCCAACAATTTCGTCAAACGATAATAAAAAGTGAGGGAAATTTCCCATGTTTTGATTTAAGTCTGAATATTTTACATTCCTGTTCCTGTTTCATTATTTCCCTTCCCGTGAATTTCCGGAATTTTCAATTGCTTTTAATTCCCGCTTCCCGGGTATTAATTTCGGGATTGTCCGGAAATTTTAAAGAACATTTTTTTTAAAACTTTATTAAATCTATGTCGTGTCGTTAGTTGTTTTGTCCAACTAAATTTTAACACAATATTAAAATTTTCTGCCCATGATAAATTATGCACCTATCTGCACGAAATTTTATTATTTGTCTTAGCAAACTGTAGTGGTGTAAATTTAACAACCAAATCATTAAGGTTTGCAGTTAATGCCATAGTAAAATATTTTCCGAGATTGTGTGTTATGCCCCATTCGAGTCTTGTGAAATTAGATTATTCTAAATTTCACCACAAAAGCATTATTCGTTACGCATTAAGCCATACTTACATGACCTCTGAGAGTGGTCTTAACATGTGGTCGTAGGTAAATTAGGGACCAACCTTCAAGGAAGTTGGTGACATATAAAAAGAGTTTGTTGAAATTTAATGATAATCGGTGCGTTCCGCCACAAATTTATATTCGTTTTTGGCAATTTTTTAGGGAGGTAGTTCCACACTTGGGTGCGTAACTCTTTTCCTACTGAAGCGTTTCGGCTGGCATTCAATCCTAAGCATCATTGAAGAACTAGCAACAATTTGAAACCCAAATGACTAAAACGACTTAGAGTTACTGAAGGACCCAGCATATACATATATACATATATATATGGGATCATAGATGAATATTAAAAAAACATTTGCATGGAATGACAATTTTAATATACCTTCATACACCACTATCGATTAAAAAAAATATGTTATTAAAGATGGTAAATTTTATTTCTCCTTGACGCTTAATGTTGAGTTTTTTTTCCTATTCACCCTTCCAGAATGACATTCACCTTAAACTTCAATATTTTCATTCTTATTATGCAAATGAGCTCTGAATATGACAATACGTAAATTGATTTCTTTGATCATTTTGGCCGCAAAGAAATCAACCACTTAAAAATAAATAACTTTAATCTTAATTTTTTTCGTTATTGTTATACATATGTAAGATATTAGATTTAATTATTTAAAGCAAACTAGCCAGTAACAAGTAAATAAAAACATTACGCCGGGAATCCCGGGATCCCGGGAATTTGACTTATATTTCCCGCTTTCCCGGGAATCCAAAATATGCAGTAATAAACTCTAGTGCGAATGCAATTAGAAAAAAAGCGAAGAGTTTGCTGGTGCGAAGGTAAATATTTTTCGCCCCCCTTATATATACGTACATGTTGAAAAATACTACATTTGTATTTAAATTCTATTGTATAAGAACAATTTTAAATGAAAATAATAGTAATATTTACGTTTTCTTAGACAACATATTAAAAATGGGATAAAATTTTTAAAATTCCCTACATTTTCCTTCAAATAAAATATCTGTCCTTTTTCCCTACCATTGAAATTTTCTGCAAAAAGCCCTAAAAAAAAGGAAAATTCTCTACTATTGGCATTACTGGGCTTAACACTTAATGCTGTTTTGATAAACGAATACAGCTCCTTAATTTGCGCTTAAATGCGTAATGATTTATTTCGGCCGAAAAACTAGATTCTTTAGTTTCATTTGGCATAGATATACTGACAGTTAGTATCATTAAATCTTAAGAAAACTTTAAAAAGAAATTCTCGAAATTTCCCGTCAAATAATTTCCGGGAATTTTTCCCAAATAGAAACCCTATCCACGATGCAATTGGTGTTTTAAAAATAACCTTCAAATTTGTTTAATTACATTTTTTATTTTGCACGACATTTATATACTTTTCGAGTAAATAATAAAGTTTATGATTTTGTGTACACTACTACTCAATAAGAAAAATATATCTCCTTATCCCTTAATTCCATCATAGGAACACTAGACAGGTGTGTTCCAAAATCGTCAGGATATTAAACCTTATCCTTTCATTTCATTTACTTTACAATTTAGTTTTATAAAATCTATTTCGTTTTGTTTGTCATTGCAACTCCGTTTTGAATTTTTTTGTAAATTGAATTGATCGTGAATTACTATTGTTAAGCGTTAAATTTGCTCGGAATTTTTGCAAATGATGTTTTTAAAAATACATTACACTTGGGGTTGTTTTTTGTTGAGTTTTTTGTGCATAGACCTACACTTTAAGAAATGCGGCATGTTCTTTACCTGTGACCAATTTTTTTTATATTTAAAAATATCACAATTCATTTTGTACCGTTAATCGTTTGCAGGCAATTGCTAGGAAAATATCTTCACACGCTCTGCGATTCATTCATGACAACGATGTTAATAGAAAGTAATTTAGAATTTTTAGTCCCTCCAAGGAAGTTCGCCAATTAATATAAAAATATGTACATATACAGTATTCCCCGGATAATTAACTCGCAAAAAATGCCAATATTTTGGGTATGCCAATATTTTGTGTAATTATGCGGGGTAAGCATTTAAACGAATGCGTTTAATGTGTTTTATTTTACATTATAAATTAAAACTCACGATGAACTTCCCTATATATATTAAAGTGGTGCTTATTTTTTTATTTTCGATTTTCTTTTGAAAAAAAATCTGAGCTTGATTGTTTAAAAATTCTCGTGCCGCACAAAGGTTAAAGTTTATGAGAAAAAAATTGGAGGAAATAGATTTAAAAAAGGCCCGTCCTAGGAAAGTTAAGTGTATAAGCAACCCCCAATATTTGTACAGGATGTCCGCCGGGAAGGTATACTACTTTGTTTGTTTATAATTTTTGATTGAATGAAAGAGAATGGATCTTATATTGATAACTGTTTATTTAATGTCGGCAATTATGTATGGAATACAATATCAGATAAATGTCCGCCTCTGTAAGCTTCACAAATTCGAGCCCTTTTGAGCACATTTTTTACGCGGTTTTTCATTAATTTCATCACGAATATTTTCTTTGAGTTGCTCAAGCGTTTCTGGTTTGTTTGCATAAACCTTGCTTTACAGATATCCCCATAAAAAAGAGTCCACAGCAGTCAAATCAGGCGACCGTGGATGCCAATCAATATCACCATTTATTCAAATAACTTGTTGTGGAAAGAGGTCTCTCAGTAATTCCATTGTAATCCTGGCTATATGTGATGAGGCACCGTCTTTTTGATACCAGATGTTAATGAAGCCCAAAGCATGCAGTTGTGGCGTTAAAAAGTTTTCAATCATATCACGATATCGCTCCCCATTCACAGTTACCGTTACGTCGTTTTCATATTCAAAGAAGTAAGATCCAATGATTCCTCCTCACCAAATTGCGCACCAGACTGTCACTTTTAATGGATGCAAAGATGACTGATGAATAATTTGAAGGTTTTCCATTGCCCAGAACCGACTATTCTGTTTATTCACATATCCATTCAAATGAAAATGTGCCTCGTCATTATGATTTTTTCATGAAAATCGTGGTTATCATGGGCGAGCTGTAACATCCTATTGGCATATGTACGGTGGCGTAAATGGTCTTGTGAAGGAAGCTCTTGTGTCAACTGAATCATAAATGGAAACAAATGCAAATCCTTGTGCAAAAATGTGGCCAAAGTTGTTCTTTGAAGACCAAGCTCCTGAGCATGGCGTCGAATTGAGGTTGATGGATTGTTTGGAACACTTTCTTGAGCCGCAGTAATGTTTTCAGCCGATCTTGCAGTACGTTGTGGTCCATGCCATCACCTACATACCCTCTTTCTTCGAAATCATGCACTACACTATAAAAAGTCTGTTTTGTTGGCACATTGTTTCTCCCAAAAAATTTCACGTAACTTTCTCATCGTCACAGTAATCGATTAATCAGAACACATCCCATTGTAGTAACGATAAAACAGTCAAATACAACCCACATTGCGAAGGTGCTCAATGGAGTCAATAGAATTGGATACCCTACTGTCACCAATGAGAACCTTCGCCCTCTCCTGCACACGGTCGAGAAGCTCCAAAATAGACTTTGAGGCACCGGCCCATACAGGTGGTATAAATAGTAAGGAGATCAGATGGAGTGAAGTATGTCTTACACTGTTTCAAAAAACCGAGGCACTTGAATGCTTCTTTAGACACCTTAAATATATGTTCTGTCCATCGGACATCACATTGTATCCTCATGCCCAGAACATCAAGAGATTCTGATTCCTCAATGATTATACCACCCATATATACAGATGAGGATCCTTGATCCGTCGCGCGTTTGTGCGTCAGCACATTGGGTTTTTCGGGCATTAAAATCGACCCTATTCGCGCGACCCCATGCGGAGTCGAAGATAAAAATAAATATATGAGATGCCGCAAAGAGGGCTGCCAACAAAAAACGCGATTCAAGTGCACTACTTGTAATATATTTCTCTGCATTGCCAAAGAAAGACAATGCTTTTTTGAATTTCATTCTTAAATCATTTTTTCAATTAATATTTCCTAATTTTTTTATTGTTTATTATTGATTTGTAATGAATTAATGCATAATATTTGTCTTACTGCCCTAATAAATTGAACTTTATCAAAATTTATATTGAACTTTATACGTTCCGAATGTCCAGCTGGCTGCACCTGCCATATCTCCATAGTCCTGCACCTGACAAGAAAATTTTTTACTAATATTTCTAAATTGAATGCAGCCAGTTCAGAAAAAAAATGTTTTGAGAGTTTTTCTTCAGGGGGCCGCTTCCGGGACTGAAGAGGGTAATGAAACGACCAAAATTTATGTAATTTTATTATTTCTGGTTATTAATACAAAACTAGTTTTCGCATTAACGTAATTGTATTTTTTATTGTTTTACTTGAAATACCATTTATAAGTATAACCTCAAATACTGTAAAATATTCAAAAAGTTACCAAATTTGTTTAAATTAAAACCAAATGAAAGAACAAGTCAAATTAGCCGAATCTTTTATTTTCTTCGCGATAATATCTAAAAGCCAATGCTCCCTAGACCATATGGTCCGATTTGGCTCATTTTCAGTACTAATACTATTGATATATACCAAATATCTGAGCATAATTTACTTTGTCTTATATGGTGGGAGCGTTACTGTGCCAGTTAGTTATTTGTTAGTACCGGACCTTAAGCGACATAATTATAAAGCAACCTGGTCCCCATCTGGTGTCTTCATAAAACCCATTTCAACATACACACGGATAGACATTAACTAAAATTTAAAGAATCCAGAACATGAATATTTCTTAGAGTGGGGTTTTTTATATCGACTTTAAGCTTAGCAGCAAACTATAATTAATTAATCTGAGAATAAAATTAATTGAAGACTAATTGTGTTTGCAGTTTGTAAGTGGTAGCTTAAACCTCGCAGCATTGCCATACTGAATAAAAAAAATGGCAACAACTAATTTTAAAATGGCAACGTTTTATCAATGCACTTTGCATTTTATACAAAAGAAGAAGAAATTCCACCCTTTAATTCTTATAAAAAGAAATTTACTTCTTATAATTGTTTTATTTAGGTTTTCATATTTTTCAAAATCACTAAAGGGTTCATCTTCACTAGAATAAACCATTTTTCCTTTATGTATTCTTTCTATGCGTTTTAACAGCTGTTTTTGCTATAACTACATGTATGTGTAAACATTAGTTGATTTAGTTTAAACCATCAACATTGGCCGCTTAAACTGGCAAATAAAAGTAATTAACCCTCATCTTAAAACTAAAAACACAGATTAAAGATTGGGGGTGGTATTTATATGGGTGCTGGTCAAATATGGAACGATTCCTATAAAACGAGTAACATACTTTGTCGGATGTTGTGTATTGATAACTAAGATGTGTTTACCTAATCTGGAAACGTTGGCTTTTCCCGTTCTCCAGATATACACAAAAAAATATATAATGTCTTTGTATGGGATCTGTCAGGCCCACTTCTCCAATCCCGTCCATTTTTTAGAGCGGATGTGTAAAGATAACCCAGATATGTGAACCAATTTTGGACAATTTTTCTCTTGCCGATTTTTAGATATAAGTAGACTTTTCTTCTATTTGCGAAATGCCACTGTAGTTATAAAAATTAATACAAACAAAAAATTTTATTTTAGGATCACAAAATTATTTGGAAAAAAACGTGTTTAGAAAAAGTACCAAAAGTACGAATTTTTTACGATTTTTTACCCTGTTTTGCCATTTCTAGTTAATACATATATAAGGCATAAAAACAAAAAAATTTTTGAAATCGTAATAGGGATAATTAATCACTTTTATGCGATAAAAGATCGATTTTCAAAATGTACACTTTTGTGGCATGCCGACATCGCTATAGAAGAAATTCACACAAGAAAAAAATCTGGATTAAGGAAGAAGGGTTACTTCCAAAAAGTCGGTTCCAGTTTTGCTAATTTTTGACCTTTTTATCCCTCCCTGATCCGAAATTTCGGATCACATAGCGACTGGTATCACGCGAATAACAAGACTTATGTTGGCTCCCAAAACGTCAATCGTAGCTGAAGACATCAGGTGGCCAATGTACCGTAGCAAAATATGAAATTAAGGGCCATCAAAATAATAACGCACCAAGGTGACTGTGTCACGCGCTGTATGGGTCGTAGCGCCGTATTGTTGAAATCAGATCTCACCGGAGCTTCAGGAAGCACATAGTCCGTTAATAATTTTGTTTATTAACGTATCCATTGAGCTCGTAATGTGCTTCATCACTGAACAAAATTTCAAGACAAAACACCGGATTTTCATTGAGTTTTTCCAGAGCACATTCACAACAATTTGGAGTTGCTGTTGTGGCGTGAGTCTTTCCATAATGACTTGCCAAACGATACCGAACAAAAATGACAAGCAGTGTAATATGAGCCACACGTGACTGAAAAAATCATATTAATAATGAAACCTCACGATGAATCACCCTTTATATATTAAGATTAACTAATCTTACTTTTATTCCTGGTTTTATCTTTAAGAGAAAAACTTACTCTAAATTCCAAAAAATTAGCTACAACCAAGTCTTTTAATTTATATGGCGTAAAAAGAAATATTTTGTAATGTGTTAACAACATTGTACAATGCACACATGTGTACATTCATTTTGTTTACATTTACATAGATATATTGATAAAAAAATTAAAGCTTAAAAGTTAAGTTAAACGGAAATAACGCAGCCTTTTCCCAACCGGTTTTACAAAAAATGTATTACTTCTCAAAAGAAAAACTCATACCCTCTTCATGATCAAGTGCGAAAATAATACATAACATTTTGTAATTTAAGATTACCATTTCTTAACAAAAAATAAAAAAATTACACCAAACAAAGTGATCGAAAAAATGTGTGGTGTTTTTGTAATCTATGGACTACTCTAAAAACACAGAATTACTATAACTATTGATAGCACCGTGCTTCAAATATTAAATATAATATCCTTGTATTATGAATCTTGATGATCCACGCTGATGTCTAAGTTTTATCAATTGCAGTAAGTGTATTTCTCTTAAAATATTCATGTGAATATGAATTTCTACCGTGTAGAAGTTGTCAGCCTAATGCGGAACTTGTAAAAACGTTGGTTTGTTTGACTTTAAATGTTTGTGTTTTCAATTTTATATGCTGCATATTGCTGAATTGCACAGAAAACTACATTTACTAATAAATTAAGTAATTTAATTTGGTAACTTCACCAGATCAGAGTAACAACGAAACTTAACCCTTTCTGACCCGCATACTTTCTTCATCGCCAACATATTTACTCATTCAATGGGTTTTCCTGGTTTTGTTCCAAAGTGAAACAAATTGATTTGTTATTTATCATCAGCATGTGGACTTGTAAAATTGTCAATTAAAAAAGAAATAAAATTCAATAATTCGTCATTATACAACATTGACTAATGTGTCAATTAATAATAGTAATTATGTATTTCATTTTACTGAGATTTCAATAACTATTGTTCTTCTAAGCTCAGTAATTTAGACTAGAGAACCAAAAAATCTCGAGCCCACTAAATACTACCTGTATTTAATATTTAAAATATAATTACGTTTGTTTGTTTTTAGTTTTGAGTTTTGTTTAACTAAACAGAAACTCCCACGTATTGTTTTGTTTCTGATGTTTGAAAGGGAAACAGTAAAAATATACTAAACGAACATGCGGTTTGCCTGAAAGTCTAGACTCAACATAATAAATTAAAAAGACAAATAGAGAGTGTTTTCTACAATTTGGTCACTTTTGTTACAACCCTAAACAATTGCAAAGGCGTTGACCACGTCTGAAATCCTATAAAAAATATATGTACTAACAAAAGGGTCGGAGTTGTAAAGGAACAGTGAAGTATTTGCATGTATGTACCTGTTCAACAACCACTTGATATTTTTTTGCAAATGATAAATGGGATGGATGGTATTGTTGCATGATGAAAAAATTTGACTTATAAGATATTCAATGTTCTGCTGTCTTGAAAATGAAAGTAGAAAAGAAAATCGTTTAACTATAAAAACAGTGGTACTATTATTATTATTAGCGAATTATTGCACGTTTATCTTTTAAAACTTATATTTTTATTTTAACCAGACGTTAATCTGTATGTTCTCAAATTGTTGGCTAACAAATAATTTTATAATGATGCCATCGAAGTATAAATTCTTCAGAAATAGCGAAATCGTTGATAATGAAGCAATATTTTCGTCTTCCTGGAGCCCATTTTTTTAAATTCCAAACAGTTTTAAGAAATCGGCCCTTGTCATTATGTTTTTTGCTTTATCAAACTACATAGATACATATTTAGATACATACATATATAGGTAGTAAATATATAATAATAGATAGTATTTTTGCATCTTACGAGTACATGCATACTTATTAAATTTGTATATGTACTAGTAAAATTTGTTTAAACAAAAATTATTTTTACCTTTCACACCCATTCGATGGGTTTCTGCGATAAAATTTCAAAAACAAACATTTATCATTGCACGCATCACTTGTGTATTCTTTATGCTGGACACGTATGCACCAAGAAATCTTTACATTCATTGCCACAAAACATACAAAGAAGTAAATATGCACTGGAGAGAAAGATTGTCGAAATGTATTTCAATGTACTGTTCCATGACGTCCCATGCCGCTGATCCCGATTTCACGTAAAGATGTCATATGAATAAATGTCATGTACGGCTTAATTTTTCCTCTTCATTCCTTTGAATGCTAAGAAACAAAACCATTTAGAACAAACAATAACGCCAAAAAAAATGTGTGGTGTGTAGTACAAAAAAAAATATACATTCATACAAATATCTACATACTCTTACTACACATGTTTCAATGTGCGTTCTTTATTTATCAAATCTTTTAAAAATAAGTATGTATGCGCATACATACAACAAGAAAAACAATAATATCTCGGACATCAACATGTGCAACATGTTTCATTGTTTGTTCCAATATCTAAAAGTGCATTGCACAATCGATCTTCTTCAGCAGTACATTTTGTTTCATTTGTACGACTCAAAATAAAGTGTTGGTCTTTTTCCTACAGATGTAAATGTGATGGAATATAATGGTCAGTTACTACGTATACAAGTTCTGCCTTTCACTTGTCCCAAATGACTTTTCATTATTTAGAGTTTTATTAATTTTTTTTTTTTTTCTTATTTATTTTATCATGATTTTCATAATTACGTGAAGATTATGTTTCTGCTTGTTTGTACATATATTTGGTGTCTCTATTTAATGTCACATATTTTAATGATATATAGCCCAAAATTGAAAATTTTTAAAGGGTAAGAATAAAAAAGTTTTTCTTGTTCATAAGTAATTTAACGTTATTTAACAGTTTTAGAAATCCCGAATATGGAAAAATATTTAGAGTCTTCTGAATTAAGTTTTTTTTACTTCATTTGTTTACACCACAGTTTATAAAGGCAAATACTTGAGAGTGTACCATAATTGGGACCCATGGGAAATCATGGACCCGGCAAAACTAAATTATGTTATGAGAAAAAGTGAAAGATTTAGCTTTGTAAAACTTTTATGATATTGAAGAATTTTTGGAGAGACAGTTTATGTGGGAGCTGTTGTATATTCTGGACCAACCTGTACAATATAAATATAATAAAAACTATTATCGCCAAATCGTATATCAATACCAATATTAAAAAGAAAGTTATGGAATTAAAAGCTATTTTCGAGAGCGTTATTGGGAGATATGGTTATATATGGACCAAATCGATCGGTATACTAAAATGTAGGCCTATGACCAGTGTTGCCAAAACTTAAAAAAGGAAAAATTATAGATTTTTGTACAAAAAAATTAAAAAAATGTTTAAAAAAATATTATATAAAAAATACAAAGAAAGACGATTTAAATTGTCAGAACAAAATAATAAGCATGGTATATAATTACATGAATTACGGCCAATTTTACCAAGTTCAATTAAAACTAACTACATATTATATTAACTTCCAGTTACCGATATGTTTTCGACCCTTACAACTGGTAGTTAATCATAACTAAAATTGGCCGTTTGTATTTTATAGTATTTTCCAATTAAATTGAGAAATAAAATATAAAAGAAGCGAGATTTCGAATAGTTCAGGAGTGGGCCTTATATGGGATCTATAAATTATAAGCCAATCTTCAAAAATCCTGACCTTACAGTCTTATAATTAATTGACTAAATTAAATAAAATATCCTGATTTGTTGCATAAATATTATTAGGTTCATTAAAGCAGATTTTATATTGAACCGATCGTAAATTATGGATCGCTCCTCAAAACTATAAAAAAAAAACTTAAATTAAGCCGAATCTCAATACAGTAATACAATTGTATTAGAATTCAATGCTTTTTTAAATGATTTTAGGAAGGACACTTTACATGGGGCCTACGTTAAATTATGAACCCATCTTCAAATTTTAGTGCTATTTCCATTCATGTAAAACGGATTTGTCAAAACAAAAAAAAAGCAAAAATAAAGTCATAAATATTTTGTAATTTTGTTGTTGCTTTTTACAGACTTTCACGCTGCGTTTAAAATTTTAAAACGCCACATGAATTTATGTAGAAAGCAACAACAAAATTACAAAAAAGACCTTGCTTTGGCTGTCAATGTAATTCTTTGGCATTGTGTTGCGTTTTACATGATTAGGGCCTTGAAAGCATTCGCACAAATTTTGAAATTATGTTTTTGCTTTAAATGTAAGTTAAGCGAGTCACTTTTGCGCACTCGTTCTACAAACAGGCAGTAGGTTTACCACTAGTGGCAGAGGGTATAAAAATCACATCATTTTTTAACATTAAAAATAAATCCAAACAGATGCAAAAATTTAACTTTGGTTAATAAAAAAATAACGCCTTACAAAAGTTTTATTGAATCACATTTAAAAGTTAAATTGATTAAAACAATTAAATTTCATTACGTTCATAATTTACTTTAAAATATTCGAAATAAGAATATATTTTTATATCTGAAAACCCGTACTACTATTTTTGTACATATTTGCAAACATAATCACAAACCCATAATACCCCCTCCACTATGGTGTTGTGGGTATAACGAACGTTTTGGGTGCTCTGGTTTACGTGTTATGTACTTGTAAGTAAATCTATAAGCACGTGAACTGCGGTTCAATTTCCGCAAAAACACTCATCTCTTTCACTACAACAAGGAAAAATATACTTTTCATTAATTACTCTGTAATTTGAGTAAGAATCGTATTTGAAATTGTTATAACTAAATTGGTATTAAATCCAAATATAGTATATTTAACAAAAATAACAACTCTAATGTATGTGTGTACAAGTGCGTTGAAATTAAATGTAAATTATAAGGAATGTAAGACTATTCGCAAATGATTTGTCGAACTAAGCAATAAGTTTGCATCGTCTATTTTCTTGGTCTTTATGTTAACCTTGTATATTACGAATACGAAAATAAAAGGGAAAAAAAAGTTAACTAGTACGGTCAATTATGTACCCGTTTCTATTCTCTTTTACCCTTTTTCTTAAAAACTTAAGACTCGACAAGTAAAAACCTGCCCTATTGAAAAGTTATGTTGCAACATCATAATTAAATAATATAACACATTAAGATGCAAAGTCGGGGAAGGCCATATGTAAATTTTGACGGATTATTTTCGAGACCCTAGTTGCGATATCTAACGAATCATGGACCACCAAAACGAAATTTAGTTATGAGGTTAAGATTATGTCACATTCATAAATATATGATATATGCGACTAATGATCAATTCTGGGCTTAATTAATTTATAACGAAATTTTATCATAATACAAATGAGTTTTTTATGGCAGTGAATTATATTATATACAAATAAAACAAGGCAACATGATTACCACAATAAGGCAGAATTTTATATGTATAAATACTTGAATCCGACCGAACGCTCGTGTTCAGTATCGGAGTTCGACAAGAGCTATGTTCGGGGTTCACACCAAATTTAGTAAAATGAAATTTTGTACATGTGGTGGGTGGTCACTGCTTGTCGCATGGTACCTTTTTGTCTTAATTGTATAAAAAACTTTTTAATGATAACATCATTGTTTTAAAACACACAAAGAGGTAAAAAACTGTACAAACAAATTCAAAAGAACGTATATAAAAGCTTTATCTTTATGGAGAAAACATGACCATATTGAGAAGATCCAGTAGATCCATTAATAAAAAATATTTAAGGTTTATTGCAGGTTTATGAAACGAATTTTCTATGAACATTTGTTTAATAAACCTTTTATATATTTTTTTATGAATATGGGGGAGAGATATTATAATTTATTTGACTGAGCCTCAAACTAAAATACTGGATCTCTAGACCATTTACATACCTTAAGGTATTAGCAAAAAAGTAACACCCACAAGCGTTTCTATTGTGCAGCTATTAAGTGTTGCTAGAGAACTTTATTCTGTCTGAAGGGACAGTTTAAAAGCATAAATGCAGAAAAATTATTTTTCTACCATTAGATTATTTAAATATAAAATTTGCGAAAAAAAAATTTTATGCTACACGTGGTTGGCAACCGTTATTAATACCGATAACGCTTAAAGACCTTTTAAAATTGAATAACGGTAATAATACCGATACAGAAATAGCACATAGTTGAACACCGGTATTGATACAGATATTCCAATTCGTTTCGATTGCCAACAAGCAAAGTTGTTGGAAATTTTAATTTTTTTCTACTCTGCAAAATTTCTATTTTTGAAAAAATTTTAAATATTAAAGAAAAATTCCTTTGAAATACATAAGTCATCGAAGTCGCTTAGACCCTTTTTTATATATTTTTTTTACATTCTGGTTTGGTTTGGTTAACTAAATTGTAACACCGATATACCTTTACCGTTATAAAAGTTTCTATTCCGGTAAACAGATACCGATAAAATTAAAATAACGATGCCGAAATTCATTTTGATTGCCAACATTGATGCTACCTTTTACCTTTAAAAAGAAAGTAAGAATTTTTTTTTTTGTTTTAAGTACATTAAACATAAATCTGTTAATTTTATTTAACTAATAAAATATTCACAAATGTCGAAATTTCTTTTTATTTAATAAAAAAAATCGGGCTTGAGTTTGGCTTAAGGTTCTCGCTGAGCAAACACTAATAAATACTTACCAAATTAAATAGTATATAAGCTAACGAACATTGTTGAATCTACTTTAAAATTGATTCTGAAAGATAACTAAAGCATTTAAAAATCCGTGCCTTTGGCAGAAATAGAACCAGAAACTAATACTGCCTGCTTGCTAATAACCCCAGAATTTAATACCTTTTTATTGAAAATAAAAAGGTTGATGTTATAATTATTATAAATGAATTCAGTTGTAATTTGGATCGGATCTCGCAACATTAAAAATACCAAGAATCAACACGCAAATGACTGTCTTTTTTCCTTAAAAACTCTCCAATATTCAGATAAGTGTAAAAATTTAAATTAAATTACCTGAATCTAATATGCACAACTGGATTTAAACAAAAATAACGATCAACCGACTTTATAAGATGCGCAGGAATTTAAATAGAAGATCAATGCCTAATAAAAAATGATTCGTTTTTAAACAATTGTCAGGACGTTCGCAAATGCATTTTATTGTCTCCCTTCCCATCCTTTATAATAATTTCCTATGCGAAACTTCCGCAATACTCATATGACAGTTTTTTTATACTTATGGGTACCCTTCTTTTAAAGGGATGTATATATCTTAAAAAATCCTGGGAAAATCTTACCCACAAAAAGAAACAAAAACAACAGCCGCACAAATTTCTATTTTTTATATGACATGTGCATTTAAAATGCTTCTACATACATACTTACGTGCACATAAATATATATTTCTTAAAGTAGAACTGATAGTCTTACCTTTGTAACGAACATTTTTCGTGGTCGTAGATTCAAACAATATTGTTATGAATAGAAATGAAAAAAAAAATTACACACACAATGCTTCTTTATTACCCCATCCCAAAACAGAATTTGCATAAAAAATACCGTTACACACTATAAAAAACCAGGCGCTACCTAAGAAGGATACAAGATACGAATGTGATTGCAAACGGACGGGACACGTTATAATTTCGTAGTCCTTATTTTTTATTATTACTTTTTTTGTATGTGATCTTATTTTACATACACACATACCTAAAAATGTATCTACATACATCTCGCTATTAGTTTTCAGTTTGAGAATAAGCGTTCTCTAACATATTTGCTAAAACTGACTATGGAAGACAACGAACGGTAGAACTAACGGCAAATGATGAGGGGTAAACTTTTGCACATCCTTTTCGTGACATCGATGAGAAAACCTTATGGGTATTTTTTTGCCAAACATTCCGTTAGGAAAAAAATCTCAATACAGACTGAAAATATGTAAAAAAAAACAATAGTTCCTTAAAAAGAAGTAAACAAAAGCAAAAACTGCAATAATTTGGATTTGCAAGAATAAACACGTACAATAACAACAGAGGCTCCCTAAGATATTATGCAAGGGGTCACAAAAGCGTAATAAAAAACTTATCCCATACTCGCACACATGTGCATACATACGAACACAAATATATGTGTATGTAGGTATTTTACAATACATATACACATACATTTATTTTCTATTTATAAATAGAAGAGAAATTCTTATTTGTTTGCTGAATAAACAATTCCTATTTTTTTTGTTTTTGTCAGGACATTAGCAGCATCCTTTTTCAAAAATGATTGTGTGTCCAACACGCAGCTTTACAGCTCGCTTCTTATTTCGTTTTTTATTAATTGTAAAGAAAATCTTAATAAAAATCTAAGGGTAGGAATAAAAGACAGCCATCTACTTTAAAGAATGCGAGTGCGTTTTTTAGCACATACAACGTCTGCGCACAATCTCAGGGGTCATGATGTACAATAGTATTTAATCATCCTAAAGAATTTAAAAAAAAACATAAAGAAAAAATTAATCTATATCTTTGTACACATATTTTATTGTATGGATATGCGATCTACATTGGCAAGCTGAGACGTTGTATTATATTTTTATTAGTTTCACTGCTTCGCTGGTAATTTGAGTAAAAAGCATCAAACAAAATTATTAAAAAAAAGAAACATTGTCAAACAACAATAGGGGTTTTGATGTTCTTCCCAGTGAATGTAGTCGAATATGTACATATGTATGACGCTGTTGGTGAAAATAAAATTCCATATACCCTCTAACATTTTACATAAACTTTGCAGTCTTATTTTCCCATACTCCAAAAGAAAATATGTTTTTGTTTATCTAAATATCATATAAAAAAAAGAGTTAAAATTTTTGTTTTTAGCATGTTAAAATTACAGCAGTGCGAGTGATTGGTTATTGACTTACGATCACTCATGCTTTTGAGGGAAGAAAATGGAATCACACATAGAATTTTCATATTCTCACAATCACACACGCTTACTAACAAAATTTGTACTATCACGCACGCTCACACAGTATACAGTTTTGGTTTTAGGAATCGCATGATCGATAGCATCGGCCGGGCGCAATGATGTTCTCCTCTTGAGTATAAAAAACACCAGGTTCGCTTACTAATGCATCTCTCACAAATCTTTAAAACTCCACAATCACGCATACTCACGAAATATTCTATTATCAAAATGCCAAGTTTAATAACACACCAAGCATAAATTCATTCCTATGGTTAGGTTAGGTTTAGAAGGGTTATGCGCCCAAGGGCGCATATCCACTCGGAGACCAATGAGGTTCATTGTAAATCCCTTCAGTAAAGCAGAAAAGAGGAAGAAGAGAAAAAGAGAAGTAAAGAGGAAGAGTAGAAAATAGACCTGAGGTTGGGTACCTATTAGTAAAGACGTAGGACAAATTCCCCCTGTGAACCCCCCAACAGAAACAGCCATCCTACTTTTCTGACAAGCCCCAGTAGATCGGTTGGATTACATGCAGCGATACACCCCAGTTCGTCGTGAAATCTAGCCCCTAGCCATTTCTGCCTGGGGCCGTGCATCCTAGGACAATGGCACAGTACATGCTCAAACGTCTCTAACTTCTCGGCATCCCCGCATAACCTGCAGAAGTCCGGTATCGCAATGTCCCATTTACCCATAAAAGCCCTAACAGAGAAATGCCCCGTCGGGAACCCTATAAATGTCCTGAGACTCTCCTGTCCAGTCCTAATAGAACCCTGGCTGCACCTGCATCCAATCTGGGCCATTAGGCCCTGGACACCCTGCAATCCGTTCTATCCCTCCAGAACCGGTTAACGGCATCACGGAATCTTTCCCGTATCACCCCATAGTAGGGACATACGGGGTTTTTACCCCTCTGTCCCTTACCTCTAAGTCTAGATTCGAACCCCCTCTCGCGAGTTCGTCTGCCACCTCGTTGCCACCCACCTTGCAGTGTCCTGGTACCCAACACAACCTTATTGTGAATGACAATTTGACAATGCTCTTAACGCAGCCTGACTATCGACGTAGATTGTCACCACAGATACCCCCACGATCTGACCCAGTATCACTTCCGTCGCCCTTCAGATCGCTAGGATCTCAGCCTGGAAGACACTGCACTCATCCGGGAGTCTGAATGACCTTTTCACGTTAGTGCCAGCAATAAAAACACCAGCCCCATTCATTCCAATACTTATAGATGTTTTAACCACTATTTCTCAAAATTTAGGCATTTACCTATATACATATATAAAAACAAGTAAGAAAGTATAGTCTGTCAAGCCCAACCATATGATAACCTTTTTAATGCAAGTTGCTATATGAATAGGGATCTATATATTTCTTAAATTTCATTAAAACCTGTTTGATAGTTTCTGAGAGGCATAAATTGCGCCCGTTCTCCCCTCGTGGACCTAATTTTTCAAAAATGCATAACTTATGTGTCCATATAAATATGGATATATCTATGTTTTACATTTTATAATAATTGGTTTGATAGTGTGCCCAAAAAGCCCACTATCAAATAGGAAAGCTGCTCGTATGGGGGCTATATGAAAGCATGGAACGATTCGTCCAATTTTCAATATTCTTGGCACCAATTAGAATCTACGTACCTAATTTAATTAAATTATCTTTTAAATAGCTATGAGAAAGTGATTCTGAGTCTATCGGTATACTGCGATTGGCAAAATCAGGTCGCCGCGTTTTCTCTTTTATTATCTTTTATTGCGTACGTGTGCACACACATTGAAGATAATTGAACAATATTAACAACAACATAAGTAAATATAATAGTAAAGGTTGCCTATCGCAGGTCTAGGACCATTATTTTAAGGTTTTACATATCAGCATAAATGTATAATACCTTCTCCACTATTGTGGTATGGGTATGAATATCTTACGTTTCCTAAGAAACTTTTCGTAATTCCGTGAAAAATTGTGCATCATTAAAAAATTTTAATTACGCAATATTACGCACGCAAATTAAAAATTACAATGATGCTCACTGTTATCATGGTGAATCCCGCGTGACACGAAAAATTAAGGTTTTGTTCATATCTCTTGGTAAAATTATCTAAACTATAAAAATAATAATATAAAACAGTGCAACATTGAAGTGAATTTCTTAAGCTACTGATTGAAACTAAAAAAACCCCATTTGGGTTTTCGTAGATTAGCTCTTTTTCGGATTTTTTGGCCTCAGTTACGTTTTGGCTAAAACTTGATTTTTCCAATTGGAGTTGTGTTTTTCTGCCTTGGCCATTATTGTAGCTATAAACTAGGAACAGAAAAATCTAAAATAACTACATCTGTTGCCCCAAAATTGCTAAAATGTCGAAAAATTTACATTTATTATATTTATTTTTGCGAAACTATGGGAAATTTAGTAAAGTAGTCTTCAGAAAAAATACTCATAATACGTGAAAATTATAACAACATTTATAGAAAAGGGCTTATCCAATAACAAATTTACAGAAATTTTATTTGTTTTATATTTTATGTTTAAATATTTCTATAAATAACAAACGTGCTTACAAACAGTCCCAAACAAATTTTTACCCGGTTTTGCCCTCAAATGTAATTTATTGGCTTGACACCATTTTGTTTAAGAACGTAGATTTCAATTTTAAGAAAATTTGTTTTGAAAAAAAAAACATGTAAACTAAAAGTCCCAAAAGTACGATTTTTAACCTTTTTGGACCCTTAAACATACTTTACTTGTTTGCTGCCATTGCACAGTGGGAGATTTCGGCAAGACCCTATAACTTTGTTATTTCTTGTCGTAATGCAAATAGCTAAAAAAAACATTGTGCTGACGGTTTAAAAGTTTTTCCACGCCCATATATAATGCCCTTATAATCCAGTGCTCATTACCCCGCCCAATGTTGTCCAATATTAAAGATATGTCATTGTAAATGGCCATTATTTTTATTATTTTCATTTAAAAAAAATATTAACACAAAAATTCAATATTTTTCCAAAATTGTTTGAGCTTTCTCGATGGTCTCAATAATAACTGTAGCTATTTCATTAAGATAGATCCCTATTCATATTGCCACATGAGCTATGCATTTTTCAAAAATAGTTCCCAAATAGGTACACTTGCAAACATTTGTTCTCATATACTGTGGTGTAAGGTATAATATGGTCGGGATTGACCGACTATACTTTCTTACTTGTTTAATTTTATGTTTTCCCCACACATTAAAAAGCTTAAAATTCAAAACACTATCAACGTTATTTTTGGGAGTACATACATTTTTCATTAATAAGATTTTGTTTTGTTGTGCTAAATTCCCAATCAGTGTTGCTACGACCAAAAAAAATTTGTAACCAAAATGTAAAAATAATGTGTAACCAAATGCAGAAAAAAGTAACCAAAATATGTTTGTATTAAAAATACTATTTTATTTGCACTTCAATAGAAAAATATTATAGATAAGTA
Source organism: Pollenia amentaria (assembly GCA_943735925.1). Classification (NCBI taxonomy): domain Eukaryota; kingdom Metazoa; phylum Arthropoda; class Insecta; order Diptera; family Polleniidae; genus Pollenia; species Pollenia amentaria. Next base: position 55,007,363 of record OX031008.1, on the reverse strand, counting down.
TGAATATAGACATTTAAACCTCTGGATCGATTTTTATTAGATTTTGACAGTACATTACTGATGGAAGGTACAATAGGCTTTAGAATTTTTCGAAGTTAAGAGTGGAATTGGCAACTCCCGAACAAAGCTAACACTTATTTTAGTCCATTTAAAAACTGTATGAGTTACAGTTTCCAAACTTTTGAAAAATCAAAACACTAGCGGTTTCCCCCTTGTATTAACTGTACAACTCTGCTTTATTTAATAAAAGGGAGATCAATTATTCGACTTTTTCAAAAACCGCTTTTCGAATATTCCGAATAGTTGCTATTTAAAAACCCGGTTTTCGGTTAAGAATTTAAAAAATAACCGGTTAACCGGCTTCAATTCGAATAAATAAAAACACAAAAATCAATTTGGTTTTTTTTGACTTAGAGCTTTTGAAGAACTTTGGTTTTAAAAAATTATAGGAATTTAATAAATTTATTATTTGAGTTATTCTCCCAATTTCATTTAAAATAAGTTTTAATTTGTTGGTGGTTAAGCATGCCTATATCAGTAGACTTCAACCATATTTTTGAAAAGTTACAAACCAAACCTCAGCCAGGATTATATATTTCAAATGATTTTGTTTCACCATATAGAAACGAATAGTAACATAAGCTTGTATTTTGTATAAAACGTCTGTCCATTCGTCGATTTCAATTAAAAACTTTCCATGACATTGTTTGATTTCTTCAATTTTGTTTTTTAGTTCTTGGTGTTTTGATAAATAAAACTGGTAATTTTTCCCATATCATTGATTTCTCCGGAATCTTGTAGTTTTTGCAGGGCTGTGGAGTCGTCCGAAAAAAGTACTAACTCCGACTCCGACTCCAAACGCTGAAAATTTTTAAGTGCGACTCCGACTCACGACTCCGACTCCTACTCTAACCGTAATGCGAAATGAATGAGACGTAAAATTATTTCTCTTTTGTGTAGAAACATCTTTATTAAACGAATTATGGGATTCTCCGCGTAATGTGCATAAGAAAAACATGAGTGTTATGGTAGGAATTAAAGGCAGGCCGATAAAGATGTTTCTACACAAAAGAGAAATAATTTTACGTCACAATTTTTCTAATACATACTAGTATTTATGCGCTATAGCAACACTTATTCTGTACAATTTTGAAAATATTTCAGCGTTGATGGTTAAAAAATTCTGTCATTAACATTTTTTAGCATGAGTAAATTATTTAAAAAATCACACATCTTTTTCAACTAGAGCAATAACTGAGTATTAGTTTTGCTAATGTAATTAAGACTTTTCCCGCACGTATAAAAAATAAACCTAAATATACTTAAATAGTAAAGTACTTGAATCAACTTTTTCTCATAAAATAAATTAAAATCTACTTATTCATATTGATCTGCAAAATATTGCATCGCCAATTTCGAAGAATTTTTGTATTGGAAAATATTAGAAATTTTTGTTAAATTTTTTATCCCTAAAAATTTTGGAGTCGGAGTCGCGCATTTTTTTGGGTACTGCGACTCCGACTCCGACTCCGGTACAAAAACCTCAACTCCGACTCTTCAACTCCGAGTCCACAGCCCTGAGTTTTTGAATGAAGATATGCTGGAACTTTTTAAGATTTTTTTGTGCATTAACGAGCATTCCGTCTTCGACATCACAAAGGGATAATATTTCACCAATTGATTCATATTTGGCAGCGTATTTTAGCAAAGTATTGTTTTCCGTTTCTTAAGAACTACACGTAGAGAAAAAATTTGTTTAAAAATGGTGACCTCCAACAAAACTATTTTTAAAGAAAATTTATAAACATATTATGTTTAATTTAACCATATTATTGTCACCGACAACCATATTATTGTTTAATTGGTCCTCCATCAAGAAGCCACAACCATATTGTTGTTGTCTTTTAACATGTTTTGGTTAAATATAACAATAATTTGTTTTTAAATCAACAATACTATTTTCCTCTTTTCCAAGAGCAACATGCTATGGTTGAAAACCAACCATGCTATTGTAAGTGTTAAACATATTTTAGTCACTATTGACCAAAACATGTTTGGAGGCAACCATAATATGGTTGTGGCTTCTTGATTGAGGACAAATTTAACAATAATATGTTTGTCGGTGACAAAATTATGATTATATTAAACATAATACGTTTAAAATTTTCCTTTTAAAATAGTTTTGTTGGAGGCGACCATTTTTAAACATAATTTTTCTCTGGGTATACATGAAATTGAGCCAAATTTTTTTTTTTTGGCGTACATTCATGTCAAGCATGTGGACTAATCAAAGGTGTTTAATAAGTCGTGACGTCAGAGACCCTTTGCAACTTATTATTTTAGGGCACTTCAGACACCTAACTTTGTCTTTTAATCTTAAATTACGGCTACATTTACAACAAGAGTAAGGAAAACGTATATAAATTAACCATTATCAAAATAACGGGCTCATTTACCAAAATAACCGGCTTATTCGATATTTGAAAAATTAACATTTTAAAATAACCGGCCTGGGCAAAAATAAAATAAACGGTTAAAACTGTTCGAATAATAACCGCCTCTCCTGAGATTTTATACTACAAAGGGTGAGTATCTTTTTCATATGTATTGTAAATTAATGAATTTGCTGAGTGAGAGAAAAAGACAGATAGAGTTTCGTCAATTGTTTTATTCTGGTAAATTAACACACGTGTAGTAAATTTTAGTCTAATACATTTTGTTGTTGTAGTCATCGTTACCGTTGGAAATTTTCAAAAAGTACCAAAAAAAAAGGGATATTTGCAAAAAAAAAACAGTGGCAACAAAAAGGGGATATAAGAAAAAATCGACACCTCTTTCAAAATCAGAATAAGTACACAAAATTATGTTTTTTCACGTATTTTGTTCAATATATTTTAAATTTCAAATAATATTTTATAAATGGTAAAAACATAACAGAAAACTTTATGTAATAACACTGGTCAGCAAAAACCAAAACAAGTTGAGCGCAAGAACTTTTTAAGGGGTTTTAATTGACTTAAGCATACTGAATCCAAATCTGTTCATGAATTTTGGGCTAGACCAACATTTCGCCCGAAATAAGGCCTTTATGCTAATACATTTTATCAAAACTTGATATCGACTTGTTTGTTTTTGGACACTTTCAGATGATTAGGAATAAATTTTCCTTTAAATCATCCAAATAATTTTTTTTTATTTTTTTCAACTGTTTCGAAGTTGTTCAACAATATTGGCGATACATTTTTTGCAAAATTGGTACTAATTTTATTTGCATATTTTTATCCTTTTTTCAGCAGCAAAATCAAGATTTCGCACCTTATGCGCTTGCGGCCTTGAAATTATCCTAGCGGTTTCTTGAGCCACTTCAAACGTTGCCGTTTCTGTAAACGAGGGCTTCTGTGATGCACATACCGCTAGATTTACATCAGCATCCCGTATACCATTTGCAAATTCTTCGGTTTTAAAGTGATCTAACCATAATGTCATCATAATTGTTTCTGCAACTTACCGCTACCCTTTCTAGAATTTCAGCCGCAGTTCCTTTTAAAGCCAGAATAAGATCTGTAGCTATTTCTTCCACACAGTTTTGTTGGCAACTGTGTCAAATTGGAACTTTAAAACATTAAATGGTGAACTAGCGTCAAAGCTAGGCGCTTTAATTCTATTAGAGACTTCTAAAATAACCCGTTTTATTGGATACTTCTGAAATAACCCGCACTGTTCCCTATTGGCTCTAAATACTATTAACTTTTATTTCCAGATGGTGTAGTTTCTCATCAACTTCTATTTTTACGTCAGACAGCTCCTTGTTAAACTCTGTTTCCCTTTCGTCCACTCTTTTTATTTATTGAAGTAGAAATCTTTTCAAGCTTTTCGTTTGTAATTCTTGCATTTCGGGTAGAATGGTGCTTGAGTTTTTCTCCATATTTCTAGAATTTTATTCCGAACTTTCTTTCACCATTTTTTCCATTTTTTAAGAATTTTTCGTAAATTTTCTTCCAATCATAGCAGCAAACATTGTGCTGAGATTTATATTGCTTTGTGTTGCACGGGTAGCAACTTTCATTTCTTCTTTCTCTTCAAATTCATTAGTAACGATTTCAATGTTGCGTCGCTTGAATTCATCGATTAATCTTTTCTGCAACTCAGCTTTATTTCCTGCAGTCGACATATCCAACTTGCCCAACTTATTCTTAAGCTGTTCAACTTTAAGCTCATCAAATTTCATTTTATATTAATTGTGTTATCCTTTTTTATTTATTTATTTGTTGTTTTTACTGCAATTTCACTTCTGCTTTATAAAACGCGTTAAGGTTTATTCCCTTTATAAAAAACCTATGAGTTCTTTTAATTGCAAATAAAAAAAACAGGAACGCGAATTCTATAAAATGTGTGCTGAATCGAATGCAACTAATTTGGATTCGATTGGAGTAAATTACTGGGGTGAAATTTAATTTTTGTGTAAAATTCTATGAAATTACCTTTTTGGTCTAGCCAGACCAAATATTTTTTTTGTTTTTGCTTGCAATGTCTTTCAAATAGGACAATATCAAAAAAACAGAAACGTGAATTCTATAAATGATATGCTCTAAATCGAATGGATCAAGTTTTAATCAAATCAGAAAACTACGGCCCATTATGCGCTTAGTTCAATTTAGTACAGAAACCAAACGCAAAACTTGTTTCACTGTGGTAGATGCGAAAAAGCAATGTGCGAAATTAAAGACCACATTTTCGATGACTTCAATATGGAATAAAATAATGATATAATAAATTCATATTATCTTAAATAAAAGCAATTGTTTAATAAAAAATTTATTTATTTACTTTTTAATTTATTGGTTTTTTAGCTGATCTAATTGTGATCTGGCCAGACCAAGAGGAGAAATTAGTGGTAAAAAGTTACCGGGAATCCTAGGGTTAAAAATAGCTGTTATATATCTAATTCTTAAGTCTATAAACACAATTACTTGAAATTTCCATAGAGTGGAGTTCATAACTAATACGACATAAAACTGTATAAGTTCAACGAACCCTGACCAAGCATTGTCAACTCGGCAACACCTGCTCTCAGCGATGTCAACTCGGTGCGTTTCGCACCATTTTGGTTGTTTTTTTTTTAAATTTGTGTGCGAAAAATTCCTTTGTTGGTGCGTGGTTCCCTTTTTTTAAATTTCGGTGCTTTTTTTATTTTTGGTGGCACCAAAGCTAAATTCAACATAACTTTTTGTTTCAGTGCGAGAAAAAAATATTTGTACAATAAAATACCATTTCATTAAAAAGTGCAAAGTTTTTACTAACAATTTTACCAAATCATATCCACAAAGTAAAACGGTCTTGTTGTTGTAGATAATTAGTATTATATAAAAATAAATTTAATTTATAATTCTAAATAAAAAATACATTTTAAAGTTGGTGAGTTTTTCCTTCAATGGCGTGTTTTTTTTTCTTCATTTCGGCTCGTTTTGAAATTTCAAAGTTGACAACACTGCCATATGTACATTACTAGGTTTCATATTGCCTCAATAGGAGAATGGGTGGTTATTTACACTTCGAAGTTTATCACACATAGCACACAGAGATGGAAAAAGTGACGTAAGAAAAATGCCCAAATCATTTTCGAGCTTTCGAAGAAAGAGAAAGAAAGCGACAATGTCTAAGAACAGGCCAATACATTGAACACAGATTCCGTGATCAAAACAAAATTAATAAAACACAAACCACGATAAACAAAAGTATAAGCTTTTGTTTTGTGAAAAAAAAAGTCATTTACTATATTGTTTTGTTTTGTAATGTTATTTACTTCCTTAAATATGAAAAATTTGTGTTTTGGTAAACTTAAATGTTAATTTTAACAACAGGTTTGCAAACAAATCTCAAATAAAAAAAAATTGTGTTCATTGTACTGCAGCATAAAAGATGGTGCAAGGAGAAATACAAAAACGGGCTGCTTTCGAAGACAAAGACAGAAAAAACACAATATCTTCTGTATCGTGACGCCTCTGTGTGCTCTGTGGTATATATAGCTTATAAGGCTTAATTGAAAAACGGTTACATAAAAAATCGGTTTAAAATGAATGAAAAAGTGTACAACTGTGGAAAGAATTATATATGTCAAGAAAAGCGGAGCGGGTAATGGTAGTATGTATCAATTGTTACTTTCAGGTGTTTTTAAACATACTGCTTCTCAAAATTCACAAATTTAAGGCTGTGACATAGACTGCACGTAATTTGTTTTCAAGACGTCACCGAGAAAACAACTTACAATCGACAATCGCTCTGTTTTCTGCTGTTTTCTTGAACGTAAATTAAAACACTCAACTTGAAAAAGGAAACTGAAAGCAAATTCGTTTTAATTTTTGAATGAGTGAATTGGTAGAAAGCAGGGTTCCCAGTTTTATTTTGAGCCTTATCCCCAATTTGCGATTTTCAAGAGTGCATTTGAGATGCTTGAATGAAATTGTCACAGCAAGCTGCATTATCTTAAGGCTGGGTTTTTGAGATCTGAAATATAATTGATAATCTGAAAATAGATTTGTGCCTACAGTACCAAGTTTGTATACAAAATTTTGACTAAACAGCTTAGTTTTGCTTAAACTTAAATTTAAACTTAATGAAATAATAAAAAAAACACATTTTGCCTGAAAGATCCGAGTTTAAGAGTACGTTAAACTAAGTTTAAACTTAATCCACATCTCAAAAACCCGGCCTTAAAGTGCTATTTTATGAAGAGCTTCTAATAACTCATGCCGCATTCTGTTGCAAATTTTGATTTTTGTTGTTTTCATAATGGCAAAAATTTATTCAACAGAAGTAACGCTAGCATTTTTAAAACTTTGGGCCAGCTCGGAAAGGCATCACTGGGCTGCATCTGATGCGCAGCGCGTTCGTTAAAGTATTGATGATAGTGTGGCCATTTTGGCATTCTTGCAGCTAAATTTAGCATTAAAATTTTTTATTTGGCTGCATAATTTTCATTAAGCACTTGGCATTTTATTTAGCATTTTTAAAAAAATGTTTTTAGCTTTTTTTTAGCTTTATTTTTAAATTTTGACTAATAGTTTTATTGATTTTACTTAATTTTTTTTTTCTTATAAATTTTGATAATTTTTGACTAAAAATAGTTGTACCCAAAATTAAATTTCGTATGAAAACTCTTATGTTAAGAAACATCTTACCTGTCTTGTTAAGAAAAATAGATTATTCAGGGAATATTGGAAATGCCCTCATGTTGATTGTAGATATTATTTGCCCTTTGATATTACGAAATAAAAGTACGAATTTTACTTTGTATTTAGATAAAAATTCTATACTGTAAATGTTCGAAATTTTTTTTTTGGTCTAAACTAATGAAAAAAAATATAATTTTAAAACTTTAACTTTACCAAAATCTTTTTTAAATATAACCATTCATTTTGTTTCGAATAAAATTTCATACTGGTAATACATTTTTAACAAAAATCTTTAAAAAAAAATTAGCATTATTTTTAGCATTTTTGAAAATCATGTTTAGCATTTTTTGGCATGTGTAATGCCAGATTTAGCTGTAAACATTTTTAAGATCTGGTTACACTGATTACTGCAAATGTCAGCTTATCGAAAATACATAACAAAGGCAGATAATGCGCAAACAAATCTTAAACACGCATCACAAAAATTGCCGATGCATATTGTGTTCAATAATATAACCAAACTGGGCAGCAAACAAGCTGATGCCAAGCGGATTTGCATGAGCATCGCAAACTAATCATAGATGCGTCTCAAATGCAGCGCAGTGGTGCATTTCCGAACAGGCCCTATTTCAGCAAGCTCTTGAATAAGGTTTTAAACCGCCAAAAATACTTAAATTTGTTATCACATCTTGACCAAAACAGTATTGCCATTGCACAATGTGAATCTATAATAGTATATTATCCCCAATAATCTCCAGCGAAAATAGTAGAAAATAAAAAAAAAAATACCCTGGGGATTTTTTCAAAAAAAATCCCAATTTGGTGATAGATCGCCGAAACTTACAGCCTGTTTTTGTAAAACACAAGTGTTCTCACTTGAAGTTTTCGTATTAAAACGAAAACGTTTTATATATGGTTTTTAAAAAACATTTAAAAGCTTTCGTCTATTCATGTTTGACATAAATAGAGCTTTTTTCAATCGTTAAATAACGTTATTGCCAATGCGTTTATTTTCGAACCTTTTTATGCTTTTTACATATAAGGATTTTGTGTTCAAGGTTAACCCTGGCTTTTGTTTACAAAAATAAATTATAAATTTAAAAAACAAAAAATTCTATAAAAAAATGTTATTGAATGTTAAAACTAAAAATTTTGAATTAAAATGTTTACAAAAATTGCAATAAATAAACGCAATATATGAAGACGATTTTTTGCTACACATCAACATATAGAAATGGTGAAGGTATTCGCGTGAAAGCACTAATTTTTATAAACATATGGAAGAACTTACATACACACATACATACATACTTATGTACATACTTGTTTCTAGAATTTTTTGGACCTGTAAATACATATTTATGTAATTAGTAGCATTTAACCCGCTACTTCATTAACGTCTCCTCTTCTTTCCTAAGCATATTTTTATGCCAATGTTTATTTTTCTAGGTTTTAACTTGTTTAAACGCTAGCATTTAATTCGCTACTTTGTCCGGCCCTTTCTTATGATCATATTTGTGTGCCTAAGGTTATAGTTCTGCTACTAACATTTTTTATCTTATGGGATGATAATCACTCAGGACCTTGCAGCTTAATTTTGAGTCTCTTCAAAGTACCAAAAAAGAAATTACCAATTTCGCCCCTTAAAGGTTTGAATTTCGAAAAAGTGCCAATTTGGCTTTGCATTTTTAAGATAAATTTCGAATGTGATATATTTCTATGTTTATTGGCTTAAAAGATAGGGGGATGACAAAAAAGTACCAAAATACTCCTCTTATTTTTTTAAAGACAACGATAGGTATTACATTTCATTGTATCTCTCTAAATTTTGAAAATATAAGGTTACCGAATTTACCCTTGTTACCCCCTAAACATTCGACTTTCCAAAAATCCCGTTTTAGTGGATCTATTTGGGAAGAGTCCAGCCACCGGTACAAATTTCAAGTTTTTAGCTTCAGGCGTTTAGGCTATGCGATCATAAATCAATCAGTCAATAATGTTACAATTCTATATACATATATTGTATATAGATACACAAACCTTTAATAATATTGTAAATAATTAAGGGTTCTTTCAGTAAAACATCCTTTTTATTTTCTATTTAATTTATTTATTTTTTTAAACGAATGCCTTTTACTTATCGTCTTATTTTGGCATTTGTGTTCATTTATTACGAAGATGTTCATTTTATAAGAACCAAACGTGTGTGGAAAAAATTAAAGCTTTTTCAGTCACTCACCTAAAATGTGTTTTAATTTTATGAAAACCTAAATCAGTTTTCGTTCATTTTTTTTACGAACGAACAAATATTTTCATTTTCTAAAAACAGGCTGTTAGATTGCTGTAGATAAGTGTGTGGGTATCGAAACTAAAAATGCAAAACTTGATCGTCTAACCCCCAAGTAAAACAAAAAAGTTCAGTTGAAGAAAAGTAACCAAAATGGAAAAAAGTAAAGAAGTACACATTGAGAAAAAAAGTTACCACTGTTGGTTATACATAACCAAAACGACAACGCTGTTCCCAATTTGTATTCTTGATTAATACACTGAAATTTATATTGGGGGATAAGCTAGTTCCTATGCGCTTTTCGCTAATTACTTAGGCCAGATTATCAGGAAATTTTTTCCAAAAACTTTAGAAAAGTTAAATTTATTATGCAAATAAAACTGCAGAGTGAATGAGAATGGCAAACACTCAAATGTTATTTGCAACGATATCAAAGTTTAGACAAAAAACCAACAATACAAATTTGTATTTGCATGAGATCACTAAAAAGACAATAATATAAAAAGTCGGCCGACGATTGCTGTGAATCTCATAGCACTTACTTGTGAGCCTTGGTACTACCCTGTAGTAAGGCCCTTCAGCCACAAAAAACCGCTAAAAGATATCAGCAGCTTACCAAACTTTGCCCTTTTTTTTATTAATGTTACATTTTTTTCAGAAAATTTTATATACCAGAAATCTTATATGAACGATGCGGCCAAAATGATCATAACTAATGTTGACTTAAAAAAGTCAGACATATAAAAAATTAGCCTACCTCGATATCGTTTTTCAAAAAGCTTAATAATTGTATAAAAAACTAATAATGAAATATGCTAACTTTTTAATAATATGTTTTGAAGTGTTAGCTCTAATATTGCGTCATCATTTTAGGAGGTTTTGACTGAAACGCGCCTCTGTGCATTGGTTAAAAAATATACGTTTCAAGTTTTCTCAAAATTATTTTGAAAATAGCGTGTTTACAAAGAGTACGATTTCAATTTAAATTGAGCAACGTTTTCATTTATTTAATGAATAACATTTTTCTTTCTGATTTTATCTAACGTTGGAATTTATCAAAATTTAGATTATAGTTTGTAAATTTGTTCACATTGTTTTCAAGTGGTGCCCATTTTGCTCAGAGCATTTTCTATTACTTTTCTCAAAATTTCAAGTAACAGCGAATATTCGCATTCTGCTGTTGGATGATTCTTGCCTTATTGGCATACACCTTACGCTTTAACGGGAGCAGTTGAGTCTGATGAACGCCGTGGCCAGTTAAAATAGATAAAAGCGATATTATTCGATCGCCAAAAATTGGTCTTAAACAATTTTCAATCATTGCCCGGTATTGAATGGAATTCACAATAACCGCAACTTGTTCATCGTTTTCGAAAGAATATATTCCAATGATCTTTTCTGAAGTTATTCCACATCATGCTGTGCATCTAAGTGTGTACATTTGATGTTCAACATTTATTTTGGGTGCCCCATTTTCTGCAATGTTGTTTATTCACGTGACCATTGAGGTAAAAATGGACCTTAAAGCTCATTATTCGATATGACCTTTGTGTCTGAATAATCGAATGTTGAAAATTGAACAACTCTGGTTCCTTATGCTACACGCAAAGAAAAAACATGGTTATGGTTAACATATTCTAAGAGCAATATATTATGATTAGATTAATGATTGTAGTCAACATATTACAATTATTCTTGAATCATATTATGACCAAATATATTCGTAATATTACATCATAATATTTTTCCATTAATCCTAATTTGTTTTTATTACATCCTATTATAATTTAATGTAATCATATTATTATCATATTAATCATAATAAGTTAAGATGTAATCATATCATTATCATGTTAATAATACTAAGTTAAGAAGTAATTATATTATTATCATGTTAATCATAATAAGTTAAGAAGTAATCATATTATTATCATGTTAATCTGAATAATATGTATATTAAAACTGAAACCGAAAAATATTTTTAATATATATTTATGCTTATTTACTTACTGGCAACCTTCACGTAAAACTGTTACAGATATTTCACATCATAATATGATGCAACAATAAACATAATATTTTTAACCTATTTTTGTCGTAATAATTGCGACTATTTATAAATTATTTTATAGAATTTTCGTTCTTTTTCTCTTAAATAACACAAAATAATGGCCAATATTTTTGCACCATTTTCAACCCACATTAAAAATTTTTTTAGCATTGATATTTTATTTTGGGACACTTAAAAATTTTTTTAATGTACCTACAATTTCTTTATTTTTTAATTTCTTTAAAATTGGTTTTTTAATGGGTATTTTTTTTTAATTGTTGACCACAAATTATTCGATTGGCTTATGTAAAACAAACGACACAACTGATGCAAAATTATTTTACAAATGGCGATAACAAAATATTATTTCAGTGAAGATATTTTGTTTGCATCATAAATATATTATGAGTATACGTATAGAAAGTTATCATGTTATGGCTATTAAATATCATTTAATGTTTGTGAGGAATATAATATGGTTTTTAAGTTATCATTATTTAGTTGTTATAAAAATTATTATTTTTCAGAACATACTTAAATTTATAATTGCGATAAACATTGACATGTTTACAGTTACTATAATATTGTTGATATGAAATAAAAATAACAATATTTTGTGTACGGCAACAATATATTGTTACAATAAGCAAAGTGTAGTTGCCGTAAACATGTCCAACCATATTTTTTCTCTGCGTGTACGTGGAGTCTTTCCATCATAAATTTTTCAATCATAAATTTTCAAAGTTCTTTTGAAAAAAAACGTAAACAAAAAATGTATTCACTTATTAAATCATAACCTTAAGGTATATTAAGATCTAACAAATATTTGACGAAAAAAATTCAAAAAATTGTTTATTTCGAAGGATTGGAGAAATAGCTATCTTAATTGGACAAATTTTGCTAACACTAATAATACAGAACACCTGTTTGACTAACATTGGTGCAAATTTCATCCAAATCGGAAGACATCGATTTCAAAAGTTGGGTCACTCGACATGAAATTCCCCATATATGTAGCAAAGTTTTAAAGTTTATTGAATGGATTGTTACTAGTTACAAACTTATCCAGTCTCTCGATGTTTTTCTATTCGCAGGTTTTTACATTTTTAAATCAGTTTTCGCTACAGCCATGAAAAACAAAAACAAAAAAAGAAACAATGCCAGAGCAGTGCTAGGGCTATAAATTTTTTATCACGTTTCAGGTACTTTAAAAAGGACTAAATCTAGCCCTAAAAGGGCTAAGTTATTAAATCCTTTCGAATTTAAATAATAATCATAGTACTATGTATATTCAAGCGTATCTGCGTATCTGACTAATTATGCGTTTATTATAAAATTGCGCATTAAATCATTTAAAGATTACTCTTAAAAATCCTGCATCACATATGATTATTGAGCTCAATGTTCCTGCTCTCAGCATCAGTTCCAAATAAAGAAGTTTCAGTTATATTTTTGGAATGGAAGCAGAACTCTTGGCAACCAATCCATAAAGAGAAAAAAAACATCCCTTTACTTTTATAGAACTAAAATGCATACAAACATACATACATATATTCTGATAGGTACTCACGCACACACAATCCCAGTACATTTACTTGCTCTATTGATAGATAAGTGGTGGTTGATAAAGGGAGACAGTGAAAGAATATTTCTAAGTATATGTAAGGCCTCACATTTTTTTATATGTTTTTTTTTTTTATTTTAATGTTTGGGTCATCTATGGTGCGTATGAGTCTCAGTCACCGTCAAAATAGTCAGCAGGACTGTCAAGGCAACATGTATGAAACTAAAACATCAGTCCACGTGAAGTCTTTGTGGGGTAAACACACTCGCCAAAGAAAATCTTAAAAAAAACAAAACCTAAGAAACCGTTGAATATTGTAAGACAAAAATATTTTACATATTAAAAAAATTTTAACTACAAAAAAAGCAGAATAAATCGAATCTAGTAAAAATTTAAAAAAAATTCTCAAAAGCAATAATTTTGCAATCAATGCAATAAAACAACCTAAATGTGGGATATAAGAACATAAATTTGTGATTAAAAATAAAACTAAGCGCTTGACCAGTGAAAAAAATTTAACATTTCCAAATAAAATGTATACGAAAATGCTGTCAATAAGCGAGGATCAAGGATTTCGTTCTTTAAGCCGTAAGTTACAAAATAAAATCTCACGTCAAAATACGTCAGACATAAAAAAAATAAAACTAATCGTGGCTGAGACTGTTGATGCTTCTATTTGGTGACTTTATAGAACCCAGCAAAGACTTCTGTTACCAAGTAATATGTTTTGTAATGCAAAATTTCGTTTTAAACTCTTCTTATCTTTCAACTGCAATTTCTAATTATTTTTACAAGGAATGTCCCCATTTCAACCTATTTTTTATGTTGCATAGAGAAAAATTTGGTAGAGACGTCTGTAATTGCTGGTCTACATTTAACCCACTAACTCCACGTACATATTATTTATTTCACAGTTAACAAGTGATTTTTACTTACAAGCTTTCAGTTGTGATTCGAATTTTAATATTTTCTGTTTTGCGCTTTAAGCAACTGGGCTGCGTGCATATGGGCATTTCCATGTTATCGTACGTGACATTTGTACGCCTTCAGAGGGATAGAGATTTTGCAAAAAAAGAAAAAAGTAGTAACTTGAAAAATGTTTTATCATTATGTTTCATTTAGAGGATACTATATATTAAAAAAATATCACATTAAAAACCTTGTTGTCCAAATTATTGAGCAAAATAGCTGCATATCGTACGTGACATAAAACGGTAGTGATTTTGGGGTGAATTTTAAAAAAATTAAAACATTTGCGAATTGTGGGAAGTATTTTTCCTATTGTTATTTTTAACATTAAACCACATATTTTTCCTTTATAATTCGTTATTAGAAAAAAATTAGTTTTGGGTGGTTTTATAATGAGCAAAATGTTATATCGTTCGTTACATACCGTAAGTGACAGACTTTCCTCTAATAGCATTTACAAGGTATGGAATATATATTTGTATATATATATACATATATCGTTACCTAAAACGCAAAAGGCCCTAACTAACCAAAAATGAAATATCGACTTTTGGAATCTTTCGACCAACATTAGTTATTTTATTCCCAAAAAATAAACGGCCCTATCTACAGAAGATTATATGATAAACACTAACTGCCGTATTCATAAAAAATAAAATAGATTTCAAACGTATTTTAAAACTAAATTTCCATACAAATTTTTCCTAAAACAGATTTCATATCCATTTTAGTTTTTTATGAATACGGCAGTAAAAGTCCAAACTAACAGTTTGTATAATATGCAACTTTGTTTATGGTCAAAACAACTAATAGATTTTACAAAGAAAATAGAAGATAAATTAATTCAAAACAGTTTGATGCAATTTATCAATTTATCATATTAAATAGATTTTTGCTCCTCCTGTAAAATTTTCAAAATGTTAGACAGGGCCTTTTGCGTTTTAGGTAACGATATATATATATATATATATATATATATATATATATATATATATATATATATATATATATATATATAGGGTGTACCCTATTTGGGACACAAATCATGGTCGAAAGAACAGAATTATGCTATGAGCTTAAGAATTATAAAAAAGTTATTTGTGCCGAATATTATTAAGATATCTTCATCCATGTGAGACTTGTTTGCCTCTAACCTATTTAAGGAAGGGGGTTTATATGGGACCTATGGTTGATTTTGGACCTACCTTCATAACATGTCATGACATAGTAATTATCGTTAAAGGTATTGTCGCCAATTTTTAGGTAAATACCAACATTAATAGGGAAGTTATTACATTAAAACTTATTTTCGGGATTAGTATGTGTATGGGTGATATGGTCAAATATGGACCGATTCCAATAATATTTGGTTAGATGATTTAGATTGCATTAAAATAAGTTTGGACCAAATTTCAACTAAATACTAACATAATAAGATGATCAATCCAGCTGCATTTATACATGTATGTGATGAAAATCGATCGATTTAAAAAAGATCGTTTTTAAAAGATGTGATAAATTCTTAAATACAATTGTAGTGGAAATGTAAGAAAAGATAAACTCACTGTTTATTGTTAGTATTTTGTTTAAGCTTTGTTATCGTTGCAAGGAAGCCTTTTTAGTGTTTGTTATTCTCATTCCCCTTGTAGTATTATTTATTGATATCGATTTTAAAATCCATTTCTGAATTATAGTCTTAATTTCTTGCTCAGAATACAGTTTAACGAACATAAACATATATAAAATTTAATAGAATAAAGACAGGAAAAATGAGGAAAATGTATAAGAATTAAATTTTTAAAGAAACTGAAAACGACATAATCGTTTTCAAATAGTCTTGTTTTCAATATCGGTTTCCATAACATACCTGATAATATCGTACGTGACGACCTTTAAGAGCTTGTAAAATTTGTCTACCAATTTAAAAAAAAATCCGATCAATATTTTTTTGCAAGAAATATCTTGCTTTGCACTTTTGTTTTGGAACACCTACGACTGGTCAAATTCAAATGACATAGACAAATGATGTTTTTGCACAAATCAAAAAATATACCGCTAATCGAACTATATATTTGGACTTTTCTCATGGATCATGTTCATTGTTGATGTAGCATTAATTTTAGAGTATGATACCAATATTACCAGTATCTGTATTTAATCGGCAGAAAAGTGAAAATTGTTGATTGCAGTTACTAATAATTAATCATTGAGATATTCAGTTTAAAGTTTTATTTTTTGTTTTTTAAAAATTGTGAAGTTTGAGTATTTATTTCCCTTCTACCATATTTGGAAAAAAGTTTCAAGGGTTTTCATTTTTGAGTGGTGGTTAACATTCTCATGGAAATGGCCATATGCGAATCACTGTGGGAGTAACTGTAATTCTGCGAGTAGCGATTACGTGTGAAAGATAATGTGATTAGGAAATTGTTATAGAGGTAGTTGTTGGTAAAATGTATGTAAAACTAAAAAAATCAATAACAACAAGGTATACTTGGGGTTTGAATTTCTTTAATAAAATCGCCATTTTTGATCGCAGGGATCTAAAATGTTTTGTGAACATTAGTTTAATAACAAAAATAAATCAAAACTCTATTTCGAAATTATGTTGTTACGCCCTTTTGCATTATAGGTGACGATATGTACTATTTTTCTGTATGTAATTTGCTCATTTGCCTTCGAATTTAAGTTATTTTACAAAACAAATGTATAAACCTTAGTGACCAAAACAGCTTTAATGAGTTATCAGTTAACTGGAACAATACCATTTGTGTTACAAAAATTATTCAAGCCATCATCATATGAACTTTGTCATATCAGCCCCACAAAAAATTAATTATTTGCATAAGACTTGTCAGTTTACTTAGTGATTATATGCGGGTGTTATCAGTACGAATATATTGTTGGGCCCAGTAACTTCAAAATAATAAATGTTAGTTACATACTTTTGTGTGTACATGATAGTATTTAAAGGTGTTTAACCCAAATACACCTGGTTATGGCAAATAACCTCCATTTGTATGTCTCCATTTCTTGCATGATAAGACCCTTGTTGAGACCACCCTTTTTATTGTCGCCCCTAAAAAATAAGGGGTACCACGACATACATATATGGTATAAGGGATTGGTTGCTTTAGCTGGAAAAGGTGTTTGAAATGGATTTGTCTGGGACTAAAATAAAGACCACGATCACATACAAGTGATATCGTCAAATATGCATGACTATTTATTCTTATTAATATATAATACACGTAGCTCCTCACATTTAAATTTTTATGTGGTTTTCAACTCCCTCGCTTATCAGAAAATATTTTATTTGAAGTATTTATTTTTTAACAAAAAGTTAGTACTCTAAGGTAAAATAACAAAAAAAATAAAATATTATGTGATGACTGGAACAAAAAACAAATTTGCCACACATTTGAAACGCACGAGTATGTACGTATAGGTAGTTAAATGTGGCCCGCTTTAGCAAATGTTTGCGCAGTCGTTTTTTTTTTTTTTTTTTATTGTATGTTTTATTCGCTGTTCAGTTCACTTATTTTGGAAAACAGGCATAGCGTGTATTTTTAAGATTCACATGTTAATATTATTTAAATATTAAAAAGAAATATAATACTCATACATGGGCAAACAAAGATACATAGGCGCACACATTTATCAATTGTAACTGCTATAGCTACATACGTAAATAGATGTTAAATATTTGACTACTATAGTTTTACTTACAATTACTGATAATGTATAGTATACACGAGTATGTATGTATGTGGGTTCATATATAAGAACTTGCCCAGCTAGCATTTTTTTTTTTAATTTTTGAATCATATTCGAGTTTTTTTTATTATTCGCGACTATGCAAATAGAATATGCCCGCGATTGTTCTTGATGAGTCATGCATTATTCGCTTTTTTTTATTAGTTAAGAGTAATTTGGATCTCTTTTCGAATGGTATTTCTTAGGAATGTTCGATTCATCGGTTAATAAAAATTTTGATTAATTTTGTAATATTAATTTTGATTAATCAAGCTTGAATAATTTTATTTACAAAGTTTTTAATTAAAAAAAAATTAAGCAAAATTTAACTATTGTGGTGAATAAGATAAAGAAATACCAATTCCAGTGTATAAAAAGTCGTGTACTCTACTCAAGATGTTGCACACTATGAGTAGCATGTAAACTATGTGGAAAACATTTTAAATTATTCAATTATTCAAAAATGAAATTAGTAAAATTTCAGATAAATCAATAAATCAAAATAACGACTAATCGATTAATCAAGAATTTGATTAAAAAAATTTCTGATTAATCGATTAATCATAATTTTGATTAATTAAGATCGTCATTAAATTGATTAATTGCACATCCCTAGTATTTAAGTAAATTTTTTATAGAGTTTTTTATTACATTTATAATTAAGCACTTTTCAGTCTTAAGCGCAAATCAGTTTTGTGTTGATTTAAAAATGTGTAATTGATTAATCAGTTTTTGATCAGCAAAAGTACTCAAAAAAGACTCTGCAAGATGATAGTTGAAAAAACAATCTTTAAAATGCTAGCTGGGTAGTTATGCTAATAAATACGATTCACATACATATACACACAAGCAAACAGAATAAATCGAACATTCCATTCAAGCGACTGGGATAATTGTATCATGTGCCTACTTATCGTATAGAAGATATTTTTTTTTTGCTTCAAAAAAATGTGTAAAAATATATTAATGCCTAAAAACAATCAGGATTGGACTCGTATTAAAAACGCAACATTTTTTGAATTCGCATTATTCATAAAATGGTGTTCTTAAATCCGTATGTTTTTGTGTGTGGTTCAGTGATGGAAAATTGGAAAATTGAGATGGTACTAACCACTAAGCAAAAAAGTACATTATTAAACTGTTTGGTACTTTTTATAAAATCTTTTTTTTTCTTGCAAAATATACTTAAAAAAACAAATATATAAAAAAATAAAATATTAATTAATTTCAATATAAAAAAATATAAAATTTTGCTTAAAAAACTTAATTCATTTTGATATAAAAATAAATGTAAAAAAAAATATTTTTG
Organism: Pollenia amentaria; assembly: GCA_943735925.1. Classification (NCBI taxonomy): domain Eukaryota; kingdom Metazoa; phylum Arthropoda; class Insecta; order Diptera; family Polleniidae; genus Pollenia; species Pollenia amentaria. Next base: position 54,988,259 of record OX031008.1, on the reverse strand, counting down.
TTCTTCATTCCCGTACAAAAAGTTAATTACATATTTTCTGGTGGCGTTCAAAATATGTTTTTAACTATTGGTGAGTAAAAATAGTAAAAACATACTTTGTTATAATGTTATCGAAACCATGTAGTTAAAACGCATTTAAAATGACATCGCTGCTTGAAGAATATAAATATGTTTGCAACAAAAACTTGAACGAAAAAAATACATTGTATGTGTAACCTTTATGTTATTGGCACATAGGTAATTTTGTTAATGTTTAACCCATTTTTCGCCGACCGGTGATTATAATCACCAGCACTCATACATTTTTTTGTGGCAATGTTTTTTTCTGCCAGTTACTTAAAATCTTATTTCGTTATTATATTGTCAGTTTACTTGGTGCGGCGAAAAATGGGTTAAAAAGAGTACTAAAACTGACTTGGAGGTACTGTGGTATTAATGACAAGAAAAAGTACGGAAAATAGTACCATAGTACTGAATTTTCCATCACTGGTGTAGTTAAAGTTTTTGTAAAGAAAAAAAAATGTTTAATACCAAAAACAAAAAACAGCCCTTTATCAATCAGCTGTTTCAAAAAAAATTATATATTGTTTTCTTAATTGTATTAAAAAATTAATCCAAAAAAATAAAAATTTTACATACCAATGCTAGGAGCTTTTGTCAGATATTGGATATTAATAACCGAGATATTTGTACCAAGTTTGGAAACTTTAGCTGCTGCCGTTCTCCAGATATACAGAAATTTGTGTTGCCACAATTAGTCGTTAAAATAAATACCCAAGATAATTTTTTTTACTAAATTTAGAACCTTTAGCTGTTACCGTTCTCTAGATATACAGAAATCTATGTTTACTTTGTATGGGAAGTCCACGCCCACTTAAAATTAAAAAAAATAAAGCCTTTGACCTCAAGGATGGTGTAAAGAATAAGTGGACATAAGTGGCGATCGGGTAAGCGGTTTGGCCGCGAAAAACATACGAACATTCAAATTTTCATGTTTATACATATATTTGTAAAAAATATAAGAATAAAAGTCGATTCGTTTTACTTTCACCCACCCCTTGCTACTCTAATTGAAAACTATTTTAAACATGTGAATTGCAGAACACCAAAAATGCTGAAGTGATCCACTTTAGAGTGTATTTGGATTCAAGAACACACCCGTATATGGCATTATTTGTTAACACAATTAAAATTTTGTCATCTTTCATCTCAATTGGAGATTTGGAGTCTTTTTTTCTACCCAGCGAAACATTTTTCAAATTATCCATTATGTCTGGCCAAATCTTTTGATTTTGGCAACAGATTAAGAGAAAATGATTAATACTGCAGTGTTAATTGAGGTGTCCATCACATATATCGCACTTGATCAACAAGAAGGTACAAACTCAAAATATTTATTAATTCCCTTTTTGGAAAAAATCGACGCGTTATATTCATACCTACCCGCTGTAAAAATATCGTGATATATTTTCTTACTTTTGGTTATAAAACGATTCGTTGAAAAATTATTTTTAATATGCCTTTAATATTATATTAAAAGTTGTCTTGCTTCCACTGAATTCGAGCTAACACCCTCTTGTCGATCAAGTGCGATATGTATGTACAACTATGCTAAAGGACATACGTACACTTCTTTTACATGCATTGAGATGTACGTTTGTAAAACATGCGAACATACATTAGAAGTATGTATGTATCTATGAACATCTCAAAATTTATAACAATTCTTGTAATAAACTTTGGGCGCCACTTAATAAATCAGCAACAAACAAACCATAATAAACATTCGTTCATTGTTGACATGTGAATAAATTAGAAGATGAACTTGAGGAGGGCATTCTTATTCGCATTCCCAAAATTATTTCAATTGTGTTTTTTTCTACATACTTGATTCGAAATAAGCCATTCGAAATAAACCAACCAAAGCAACTACTATTTCATGAAACCGTTAAAATTGGTTACGCTTAAACTATTAATATGCAAATGTCGATAACAGATTAACAAAAGTCGGCTAAAAATTCATGCCCACATGCATAATTTAACTGACTAATTTTTTGAGGAAGATATCGCATTAATTGCAAAATATAGCATATGTGCATATGTATGTACATGTCAATGGGAATTCAAACATTTTGGGGCAGCCTTTATAACTGCCTTAATTCAATAACACGCTTAATAAATATGTGGAAATATGATTTCTTTTCAAATAATTCACATAAGGGAGGAAAACTTTTTTACGCTTACAAACAATACTTCAATAATGTCACAAAAGATGACATCTCGCTTACATTCAACTATGATGAAAAGTGCTCAAAATGAAACAAATAACATAGACGATACGTACTATTATCAAATAAACGGGTTTGGGTTTTTTTTTCATTTTCTATAAGTGACTGAATGACTGACATATTACCCCAGTATTGAGCAAATATAATAGAAAATCTCAGTAATCTTGCCGATAAACTTACACATTAAAATTGGCAAAACAAATGTTATTCAAACAAAATTACTTAGAAGGGTTGAACTGCAACTATATGCCCATGAAACAATATACAAGAGCTAAGTGGCCATCTGATATTTGACATTTAAGAATAATGTCAAACATCAGCTGTGGCTGGCACATTTAGTACCGAAGAGTCATTCTCACAAATAAACAATCTGACTTCAAAAATAAATATACAAAAGAAAATAAGTTGACAAGTCGTTGTGACAAGTACAGTATATATGTACCTGCTGTTACCGCAATATCAACAACAAAATTATATAAAACACTTAATTAAATAGCCAATAGAACGAATTGCAAACCCTTACATATTCCTAGTACTGACCCTTGGTCATCTCGGATTTTTAAATTCTTCCAGATAATTTTTTAAGTGCGCTATTTAATTCACATCTCAAAAAAAACCCCCAATAGCAACGACCTTCTAGTAATTGATTAAACATAATGTATCCTTTAAGCGATATGACGCCCCTTTAATAAACCACACACACATACTAGTAGACAACCCTAACGGTTCACACATATCACAAAAAAACAATATATTTTTTTACAAAAAACGAACAACAAAAAGTCATAATAACAATAATCATCAGAATCTTTGTAATAATAAACCGCAACTAATAAAAAAATAATAATACGTACGAGAACAATCCTGAAACATATCGTTTACGAGCTCATCCCAGTCAATCAAAAATTAATAAGTCAACTATGAATGTGTGTTCCCTTTTTGTTCGTCCTGCTCGTATCACACCCTAGAAAATTCGTAAAAAGTTAACAGAATTAACTACTGGCACATACTAGACAAACACACACAGTTGAAAAAAATGAAGTAAAAAACTAGTGATACCACAGCTTCCAGGCATGAAATTGTGTCCGTTTGCGGACGGTTTGTTTCAGCCCACACACAATTTGTATGCAATATTATGTCTACTTTTTGTTACATCGTTTTTTGTTGTTATGGTTTTTTTATTATTGTATTTATTAGAATGTATTATCATGACTAAATGTTCTCTCGTTCGTTCTATTTAGTGTTTTATGTCATACAGCACCTAATTGACAACTGAATTGGTATGCTTGTTAATATGATTATCCTTGTTTTATCATGGGATTGTTTTTTTTTACTTTTCTATTTGTTTTCTTCAATATTTTTTATTGTGGTTTGGATTTCGCCTGTTTGCTTGTTTGTTTTGTTTGTTTGAACACACATTGGTCTTTTTGACAACTCAGGCAAGGACTATAAAAATGCCTTTAGTTATGGGGCTAATCATGAAATCATCAGAGCAAAACTTTTACATATGTTAAGATCCGTTGTGGACACAAGTACTAAACTAAAAGTCAAATAAAGCCAAACTCCGACTAAAAAAGTTTTTGCGTTTTTCATCTTATTGTTTTTTTTTTTATTTATTTATTTGGGTTTCCTTAAGGAAGTTTATGTTTGCGTGTAGAATGGTAGTGTTAACTTGCCTAAAGCTAATAGAAATCAACCCCCTATTTGTAATGGTCAGAGTTAAAGTGAAAAATAAAGAAATTGTAGAAAAAAGGGACAAAATATGCACAATAGCTTAAGATATTGGTAAATTGTCCATTAACACACATTGATTGGAATTTATAAGTTTGCATATTAATGAAGCGAACCGAACTGTTTGTCATATGCGTCATATGTATAAGGACAACTTTTGTTAATAGTGATTATGTGTTCGTACTTTTACATACATGTGTATGTATATAAAATAATTCAAGTTTCTGATATATTGAATCACATGTTGGGTTATGAATAAATTTTGTGTGGTAAATTGGTTTGGATTTAATGGCTGTGGGATTAAATCACAATGACACAATACAAACCAAACAAACAACTCCCCACTTAATAAGAGAGTACGAGCACAGGACTCATCTTGACTTAACAATTGCTACGCTATTGCGACAGACTTATCAGTTTGCATATCATTATCAGCATTCTTTTCGCCAAATCAATAAACTGGGAATTAATTGCTTTTACGCATCTTTTGAATTTATTAGCAAGATTTACACTCATTCACTCTGTATTTACGAAAGTAATCGTTGGCAGTATATAAGAGGAAACATCGCAAATAGTGAGCTATAAATTTTACTGCAAATTAAGTTAAACCATAAACCCACTAATAACTTACACTCACAGATTCACATAAGCCAGAAGGGCGCCATTAAATTCATATGTTATGCGAGTAAAATGCCTGTATTTTCCTTTTGTAATTGCCAGTTTATGGGTCAGGATATAACCATTTTGTTAAGATACATTTTATTGAAAACTTTATTAACTTCATATATATAATTTTACTAATACATGTCAATATTTATGTTCTGTATTTGTTTTCCTTTTAGATTCTGACTCTACAGAAGCAGATTCCACTGCTCAGGATATGCTTACATGCGGTAATTGTCAAAAAGTGTTTGCTCTCTCTGACATAGTCAAATTCATACAACATAAAGTTTTGCAGTGTAATAAAGAGAACTACGGCCAGTGCTCCAATCAAGGTAAATAAATATACATACAATAAATAAACTATTAGTTTGTGCTTCTGTATTATACAATCACCTATTATGACAACTTAAGGTCCATCAAATGACAGAGCTGATACTGAGGATGGAAGACCATTGAGCCTTACAAATCGACGTCCATCATTATCGGCAACTACTCGTAAAGCATCTGGAGGATCACGTATCCATACACCACCACCAAGTCCAGCTGACATGTTGGCTGATGGTGCCTCAAGTACACCAAAACGTTTAGTAGATGGTAAGTTACTCAACAATTTTTGCCTTTGGTAATTATTTATTTTTCTTTTTCTTGACATCAAAGAAAATGACAACACCACGCCCAAAAATGCAGATGCTACATGTGATGATACCAAGTCCAGCAATACAGCCGTTATCAAGCAAGAACTGATTCAGGATGATAATGACGTTGAAAACACTGAATTTTGTAATGATACTGATGATTGCCAACCTTTGACAAAACGTCCTAAGACAGAATTTGCCGATGCTGAATCTAATACTTTGCAAACAGGTACCGTGTCTTTTGTATATATGAAATTCATATTTTTTATTTCTTTAGCCAAACTCCTGTACATGAAGTAATTTAATTAAAATTCCAATGACCATAAAATCCTCAATGCCAACCCTTAAAAGTTGGTAAATTATTTAATCTTCGGCCTTGCAAATATTTAATTTTCGCTTAATGTTATTCAAATTAATACTTTTTTGCACAATGTTTCCGACGATTTAAGCATTTTGCACAATGTAAATACACACAGACCGATTTTGACCACTGACTTTACTTAAAAATTAAAAGTCCTTTGACAAAAATAAATATAAACAATGATAACAAAGGCATTTTTCAATAGAGTCCATCAACATCAAAAGCATCAAAGGCAGCGTAAAATGTTGTCATCATATTTGTCGCCGCTGACGTAGAGCAAAAATGCAAAGATAAGCTGCCATTAACATGCCGGTCCATTTTGAACACAGCATTTGTTAAATTGCTAAAGTTATCGTAAAAGTAAAAAAAAAAACCAAAAACAAACACATGAAACACATTACATACACAAATTAAACTACAAAATATCATGACATTCATTCCACTCGGCTGTCCAAAAATGTTTCTCTTCCAACCCCTTTTTCAATTACTGATGTAAAAGCATATTAGAAAATACCGTCAGTGAAGTAACTTCTGATTTCTCTCTTTTTCACAATTAAAATCGTTACAAATACGAGTTAAAACCCCCTAAAAAAGTGAACGGATGCTGTGTTCAGCTCTTAAAAGGTCAGCTTTATAATATTTTGACATCAAACGCATTGACCTCTGACACACTTTATGTTTCTATTATTTGCATGTCTTATGTGTACATCGGTCTTTCAAACAGGAAAATAAATAATTTATTCTTAATCACTCATTTCTCTAACAAACAAGTTCAATTTTGTGTTAAAAGCTAAAAAAAAATCCCAACAAAAAAATTCCATTATTTGTCGACTGGTCAAGCAACACGATGACCAGAGGGTCAGTTTCAAAGAAGAGGAAAATTATATTTAACATCTTTACTTCAAAGTTTCTGTACACACACGCTCAACGTGTGTCAGAAAGGTGTAATTATCGGTTCACGAATAAAAAATCCCTATAACACTCAAATGGTTTCGTTTAGTACTTTTAGTTTTAGTACATGAATTCACACTTGTGAAATAAAAAATAACTACGCAAATATGATCTGTCATCGTCAACAATAGCTGATAAGTGTTAACAATGGGTTAAATAACAAAGAAAAGAACGAACTCAGTGGCTGGACAACGGTAAATGAGAATGGGATTTTTCTTTAATAATATGAATAGAATAGATGCGACATGTCTGTGAGTTCTTTCATACATGGATAAAAAAGTTGTCTTTAAGATTTCAGCTTCTTCTTAGGGTTGGTTGTGCGTGTCCTATTGTAGCCTGTAAATGCTTTGTGTGTATGAGAGCTTGTCATTACATTTTTGCTTGGATGACCTTCAATTGAAAACATAAAACAACTAAAAAGAGTTAAACATCTTTCATTTTGGTCCAGCTCTTACAGTTGCATGCATAAAAAAGCAGAAACAAAACAATAAATTGCTGTACACACGTATGAGTTGTCCTGTAAGAAACTCAAAACGATTTTCTTCCTTTCATTATATAAAGACCATCTCGTATGTTGCCAGTTTTAATCATGTCCCGGTTAGTCGGTATTCATTGAAATTGCTGAAGCCGAATCATTTTATTTTCTTGCTTTTATTATTTTCATCTTTTCCGTTTCCATTGCCGTTCTCCTAAGATAAGCACTTAGAGATTCAACTACACAAAACTTTTCTTTTGACCGCTTAAAGTCCTTTATATGACTTTAAACAAATGATTATTTTGTTGCTCGTTGTATACTCGCATATTCTATTTTGTTTTCATTACTATTTGACATTTGTCATTGTTCAAGCATGTGAATGGACAGACAGACAAAAGAATGAACACCGTTCTTATTGTATTCATGTATGAATGTATTTATGTACATATGTATATTCATAAACATTGTTGCTGTCAAGTTATTATTCCACATTAAGTTCTGCGACTTTTAAAAGGGATTCGAGATGACATCTACGTTGACAATTGTGTTAAATCTAATTTAAAATTTATCTCGCTCTTTTATAAATTTAATTACAATTTCATGTAAGGTAGCCTAAAAAATATGTATGTATGGATGTGTGTAGTCACATTCATTTTTATTAAATAATTACCAACAAAATACAAACGAATGTAGGCATTATTTGTAATAATTTTTTTTTTATATCTATATCCCAACAAACACAGTAATGTGAAATTGGTTTATATAATATAATTTCGCTAATAATCGAATTCATACGGAGGAAGATATAATATTCATCTAAATTTAAATGTTAAATTGCCAATATAACTTCCCGTTGCTTGCAGGGATACATTAACATAATACAAAATGTCTACAGAATAAATAAATCGTTTAACTATTTATATGTAAGTATGTAGTATGAATTATTTAATATCAACACTAGACGTTAACAAAATATTCATACAATTAAATCTATGTACATATGTATGTATATAGATTAATTGATAAACTCATCTCCATATTTTTAAATGAGTTGTGGTTTCAGTTGCAATTATGTAATTCATGCCTAATTTAAAAAAATAGTGGCACACACGGAAAAAGCAGGAGTGCGGATGCCTTCTACAAGGCCTGCTCGCTCCATTCCATACTCATATCTTTTTTAAACACGTCATTGCGAGGTAGGCCTTCCGCTCTCGCTTCTTTGGTAGGTCCATAACAATGGCAACTGGATAAAAAATAATTCTTTTACTTTTGCTGTGGCAAAAAAACAAAACAAAAAATGCTAGTTCTCTTGTCCTTTCATATAGAAGCGAGTGTGGAATGTGGAACTTATCTTTTATATGAAAGAACCGAGGACTTCTATTAGCCATTCTTAAGAAGTTAGATAAGAATGGTAATTGAATCAAAAAAAAAATTTAAGCAAGCCTTTAATAAGGCCTGAAGTAAGAAGGTCTTCTGAGTTTTCCCGCTGGGTACATACATATATACATACATACAAGCATACATACATGCATACATACATACATAAATACACACATACATACATACATACATACATACATACAAACATACATACTCACCTACAAGCATATGCTATTTTGTGTTAATGGATAAATAGGATATGCAAAAGGGTTATTTCCGTTTTTAAGCCGACAGGTGTATGAATGTCTACTTTTTAAAAGTATGTGCTTGTAAAATATTTGAAATTCAATAGAAAGTTACTTCTGGCATAAAGGATATATACTGTAAAGCACCTTAAATCCGCTAAAACCATGAACTGACAGCAAACAAAGTATAAAGTTCCAATAACCGGTCATTTTCACAATATTAAATCAAATGTGTGATTTCTGTGCTAACAGCTTTAGGGACATTAGGTTATGGAGTACATAAAGATGAAAGGATTACTATCATTTTGATTATGCAACGTTTCTACTTATTCGATATACATAATACTTATATAAGTTTATATGTTTGTGCAAATCTTTCTCTTGTAGAAATGAATGTTGTATGATAATGTTGCCATTGAGATGGCATAATCCGCTTTCCTATACGTACAAAGCTGAAATGAACAGCAACAATATCTAGAACAATATTTATATTATTGTTTAATATTTGTATGTTTGAGGCATCTAAAACGATCTAGTAAAATGGAAAAATTAGAGAAACGAAAGAAAAGCGTAGTAAAAATAACAATGAAAACAAAGAATGTAACAGACATTATTATCACATCAAATACTGAACAGTTTTTACATACATATCAGCGGGTGACCAATTGTTATGTTTATGGCTTTCTTGTCAAATGCGGTCACTTATCCCTTGTGTGCAAAGTGGTGGGGGTGCTGGTCGCTTGCTGTTTTCTCTATCATCGCATCGCTGGCCGCAATCAACTAAAGGGTTGCGTTTCAATCTGCCAAAAACAGCAAATGGTTTTTATTACATATTTTATATTGTTTTTTTTTTTTTTTTTTTTGTATCGCTGTTCTTCTTTGAAGGATTTGTTAACATTTCTTTGGCAATAAGAAATCCGCATATGTTTACTTTTACATATTTCATGCAACAAAAAGGAAGGAAACTCGTAACATGGTTGTTTGTGCCCACTGTTAGCTCCAAATGAACTCCTGAAACTGTAATGCATTCTTCTATTGAGTGCATCAGACCGAAAGTCTCTTCTTACAACTTGCAGGCAGTCCGCCAGATTAGTTAGTTGGAATGTCATAACGTATCACTATATCATATCATCAACAAAATCAATGTTATCTTTAAAATTGCTTAAAATTTAAGCACGCAAAACATATTAACTTCCTGTACAAAATATAATGACTCGTGCGATGCTTACGACACATTGTGTAAACGGAAGATGGTCGTGACACGGTTCAAAATAAAAAATTCAATTCGAACAGATAAATTGCTTTCAGCTTTTTGTAGTTTTTTTAATGCGTTTTTTACGTAAAAAAAAATTTAAATTAGAACTAAACGTAAAATATCCGCGCATGCCATAAGTTTCAATAACATTGTGTCTTAAACCCTTGTTCTGTCAAAGGTTTTAACACATTTGGCTTCAACCCTTACCATTTTTAAAAATTTATTCATTGTTTAAACGAAAAATATTTGTATATTTACCTTTACGCCACACAAAAAAGCCAACATCCGCACGTAAGTACGTATTTATCAGGATGCGTTGTCTTCTGTATCCCTTAAGTTTAGATTCATTTGCATGTGTACTTGTGTATGTATGAATACATGTATTTGTGAAAAAGGATTTAGACGACCCTTTAGACTATACATCTTTCTATCTAGCTAACCTTTGGTATAGTGATTTCTAATCATTTTTAGGCGACAATGCATTTAAGAGCTAAAAAAAAGTCCTTCCTAAATGTCAATTTTAGGTTATTGGATATAAATATAGCGGTCTTTTTACTTTAACGAAAATATGTACAAACAATGCGAGCGGCATGAAACTTTTTATTTAAAACATTTCGTACTTCAATTGCATAAAAATCTAAAGTAACTTGCAGCTGTTTTCATGAGCCTTAAATCAAGACGATATTTTAAATTCATTATTTACCGTCAAGTATTTTGCAACCCCTCCTTCGCAAACACATACATACATTCATACTGATACATATACGTATGTACTCGTATAAACACATTTAAGTTTAAGTATGAAAAATGTTGGCGGTTAATTTGCGTTGGCAAGGGATGGATGGTTATGTGTGATGTATGGTCCACATGGTTGTGATGATTTGTTCTACGTGTGGTTACATATTTATTGTTTTTTAAAATTATGTTACAATTTTTTAAAATTGCGAATTTTACTCTTAATCGAACGGCAGGATTTGCAATTTTTCATTTTTTTGGCAACATATGGCATAGCTATCAAATTAGAAACAGAAACACCACATCAAGCCACCACAGTCTTATAGATTTGCACCATTTGTGAAATTCTCAGGGTCCCATTGCGGTGGCAATGTGTACTTTATTTCTTATATTAACAATATGCATACATACATATGTGTGCTCAAATATTTCTTTAAATAACAATAAACATCACAAGTAACCGCAAGTTTATCACAACTTGCGAGTGAGTATGGAAAAGGGATGGATTGATGCTTTAGTTTGATTATCTTAACCATTTTCTAACTTATTTGTTACGGTTAGGCAATTTTGAAAGCTATGGATATTCCAAGGCGGTCATTTGTATGCGTTACAACCCAAAATACTTTATATCCAAAATTCAAGGAGTAAGTAGTCCAGAGCAAAAATATGTTTTGAGATCTTTATTGCACAGTAAGTTTTTTAAATAGTCTAATGATGGTTAACGGAAGTTGTTGTATCTGTACATGTTTGCGTTCTTCATAGGTTTTGAAAAAACCAATACAAATGTAAATAAGCATTTTTTAAATGTAGTATTTAGTAAACTGAAGGCACATCAATGTAGGCTGAACACTCCAAAAAATCTTCAATCTCTAACATTTACGTATGTGTATCTTTGTCGTCAGTAGGTTTACAGATATAGACGTACTCTACGTGTGTATGGTGATGTCTTTTTTGGTTCGATGTGCCCAGTCTTGATCAAAAATTAAGGTGTGTTGCGTGACGTTAACTTTTGTGAATTTCCTCAATAACATCTACTTCAATAACGAAAATGACGACGAAAACGACAATGGTAAAGGTGAAGACGATGACGACGACCAAGTTGTTTGTCTACTGGCTTTAATGTTATTGGGAATCTTTCTGCCTACACACTGCAACGTCCGCACCTAAGACTCATTCATTCATAATGAATGCGCACCACAAACAACAAAAACACGAACAACAACGAATGATAATAACAATTGAAATTAAAATTACAATTGAAACAGAAAACTCCATCGATACGTACGAACATACATGCTATTATTGCAGTTTGACGGCGATTCGCATCTTCGCAGTTGAGGTGCGCTGTTTAAAACATTGTCGCGTGGTTGCTTTGTTGTATGCACACATTAATATTGCGTTTTCGCACACTATTAATTATATTAATGAAATCGTAGCGAGAGAGTAATTTAGGGATAGGTTGAGCGACTCATTTGCATAAGGCACTCACACGTTTATTACAAGCATAATCAGTGGGAAGAAGACATTTAGCAAAATTAATGCTTAAACTTATTTCATTTTATTAGATAATAAAGCAATACCTATATATGTAAATGTACATAGAATAACATATTCGAACATATTTAATTGTGTTGTTTTTATATTTCTTTCAAATATTTTCAGAACCTAATAATTATACATGTTCAACATGCAAAACTAGATATTCTTCAGCTTGGCGTTTAATTCAACATGTGCAACACTCACACGGAGTAAAAATCTACGTTGAATCATCGTCATCAACAGAGCCAACAAATTTGGTGTCCGAACCGATTATACCAGCGCAACAGAGACAAACCAACACGAAAACCACAAGCAATAGCAGTCCTAATAGATCAACGTGTTTGACTTCGCCTATTATTGTTGGTAGTAAGCAACAACAACATCATCAGCAACAAAAAATTCAGCAACAGTTTCAACATAGAGCTGCAGCCGTTGCTGCTGCAGCAGCTGCAGCCGAACAGCACAAACAACAGCACCAAAATAATTTAACTACAGCGATGCAAAATGCACAAAATTTAGCTGCTGCTGCCGCAGCAGGAATGCGTCACCATCCGTTGTTACCACCTCCAGATATGCATTCTACTAATCCATTTAATTTATTGCGAATGCCTTTGCCACCAACTCTGGCTCAGGGATCAGTAGTTCCTACAGTTTCTCCTCTTTTCCCGCGTCCTCATTCTGAACATTATCGTATGGAGCAGCTTGTATCTGAACAATTTCGTCATCACGGACTCAATCTAGCAGCCGCAGCAGTTGCAGCAGCCAACTCACTTGCCGCTCCTCATGCGCCATCAACACAATTTAACCAAAGTTCTAACGTGTCCTCTGGGGGAGCTGTGGAACCAAGGCCACCATCGAGTAGTAGTTGCCACCGTAGTTCTACAACACCATCTTCACTTCCATTGATAACCAGCCAACAACCGAATTCGAATGCTGGAGGGCAACAATCTAATTCACTCTCTTTAGAACCTCAGATGGATTTTTACTCGCAGCGATTGCGACAGCTTGCAGGAACAACAAGTCCTGGAGTTGGAAACATTGTTAACTCGAGCTCGCCGAGTCCACGACAGAAGCAATCGCCGAATTTCGCGAGCCCTTCTCCATCACACCAACTCCCACCTACCCCAGTCACAAATAACACTCGTCCGCACTCCTTAACACCACCTGAAAATAGCAATACAGCATGCGTGGAAAATGGAGCCATGTTAAATACAACACCACGTTCAGCCTCAACTCCACCCTCAAAGCCTAGTCTTGAGTCAGCGGTCAGTGCTTCTGTGTACACGTGTGCTTACTGCGATAAAAAGTTCCGTTTTGAGAATAATCTTATAATTCATCAGCGGACTCATACTGGCGAAAAACCATACAAATGCACTGCCTGTGATTTTGAATGTTCACACATTCAAAAGCTTATGAAGCATATGCGAGTTCACCGCAGCCCCATGGAAGATGGCCTGAGTAACACAGGGTCTGTTGAGACTAATGACACTGAGCCAGAACATGATGCAGAAGAAAATCCTGACGATGAGATTAACGAAGATGAGGATGAAGAAATAGATGACCAAGACGAAATAGACTATGAAGCAGAAGACCTTAGCATTAGTAATAATCGTTTAGATGATAAAAACGATAACTCTAAAGGCGCACATTCTGCTACACCTACATCCTTGGTTGGTGAGCTAATGGATAAATTCGGCTTATCAAATATTGCTCAATACTCCGAAGCATACAAGCAGGCTCTTCAAGAATCAGGCAACTTTAAACAACTTACCAAAGATCACGATAATAGCAACTCTACTAACTCGCCTATGAATCAAATGTCTGAAAAACTAAATGGATTTCCTGCAGCTCTACGCCTCAGAGAAGAATTTGCAAAGAATATGTTTCAGAAAACACCTCAACATGACACAACTAATCCTCCATCGCAAGTTCCTCTGTTTAACCCATTTCCAAATCCGTTCGAGCTATCAAAACGTATGAAAATGGACGGAAATGAATGGTGGAATATGCAGGCTCTTCATCGAAACGATTCACTTTTTGAGAATCTTAAACTTAAACCTTTAGGCCTAGGTAACGCTAGTTCTTTGCTAAATCAAAATCCTTTGATGAAAAAGGAGAGTCGTCAACGCAATGATACTTGTGAGTATTGTGGTAAAGTTTTTAAAAACTGCTCCAATCTTACCGTCCACCGACGCAGCCATACTGGCGAGAAACCATACAAATGTGAACTTTGCTCCTACGCTTGTGCACAGAGCTCTAAACTTACACGTCACATGAAAACCCATGGCCGATCAGGTAAAGACGTGTATCGCTGTCGGTTCTGTGACATGCCTTTCAGTGTTCCCTCCACCTTAGAGAAACACATGCGAAAATGTGTGGTTAATCAGGGTAAGGCAGCAGCAGCTGCGGCCAATGCCGCCAACGCCGTTGTCGCCGCACAGGCTGCAGCAGCTGTTCAACTTCAAGCCCAAATGCCACCGCAGCAACTTTCATCCCCACCAACAAACGCCTCCTTTCCTTCACAATTTACCAATATGACAGGAAGCTCTATTTCCTTGTCCAGCAGTATTGGTGACAATGATTCCAATGCCTCCACAAGTGTATCTTCTCAACACGCCATATCACTCAAACACGAGGCATGACTTTATCATAATTGGAACAATAGTTCTGGTACTTTCAATTCTCCTACAGTACTACTGCAGCCATCGCAGCATCTTTTGACGCCTCCGCAACATTACCATCTCCAACATCCTCTTCCAACCGTTAATCGCATTTTGTCACGTATCTTCTAAAGATATTCGTACGTCCAACCGATTTATAGTGTAATCTTGTAAATATAATAGTGTTTTTTAAAAAAAATATTCGGAATGATCATTCATATGTTGCACCTGAGCTCACTTTCAAAAAGATTGAGCTCAACGATTTTTTATGTTGACTTAAAATGTTTGAGAAATAGATGTTCCACGATGCCCTAAGTCCAGGCATACTACTACATATATCAAAGCATGCCCATGAAAATACAAAAATTTAATCATACAGCATACAGCAATGCAATGTGCCTCTGCTAAAAACATTTGGCTGAAGAAATTCCGCACCACTCAAATTGATGCTCTTGTATTATTATTGTTTTTATTGATTAAAACCTATTAGCTAATATCTATGTAACCCAGTGAAATTAAGTAGATTTTATTTAACTTAACTGTAGTCTATCTTGCCATCGACCAAGAATAGATGCAAACAATAATACATGTATTAGATATAATTTATTTAAATTTTCCCAAGTGTTAATTGCTTTACTTGCCTATTTGACATATACTGTTTATTCTTTAAAGAGACTGACATCTTATTGGTTCTGGTTTAATTTATCGTTATGATTTTTAAGGACTTAAATTTTTTGTGATCATCGTTATCTTCGCTCGTTATCTTCTGTTGTTTATTGATTAATTTTGTTAACAAACATAGTTTAAAGAGGATCCAATAAGAAAGTAGATACATATATGTATGTACTATAGAAATAAAGAAAACAATTATCTGTAGTTCAAGAAGGACAATAAGTAAATGACTGGTACAAAACTTGTTTTCCAAACTTTATTATCCAAAGAATGAAATCCCTTCTATTGGTGTGTTTGCTGACATTAAGAGAACTTGCCAATACAACCGATTTCATCTGACTTTATCTTTCGAAATCCTCTTAGCCTTTTGTAAATTATTCTTTGCCTTTTTAGTTTTATTGAAATATAAATCGAAATGTACAAATCAATACCACTGTATCATACATTCTTACATTTATAATTACATATATTATTACTTTTATTATTATTTTTACTATTATTTCTATCTACTAGAAAATGTATTGTATTGAAAATATAAAAATATTATTAACTAAAATAAATTATTTACCAATTCATGAATAATACACATACGTTTTGTTTTATATTTACCCTTCACCACAGGTGGAAAAGGGTTTATACAAGTTTGTCATTCCGTTTGTAATTTCTACAATATTGATATTAGACCTATAACGTATATTAATTCTTGGTCGTTATGAGAAGCGAATTTGATTTAATTATGTTCGTCTGTCCGTGCGTATGCTGAGATGGGGTTTCCTAAGACCAGGACTATGTTGTTACTTAATTGTGCAAAATATACTTCTTAAAAGTTTGCTACTAAAATTCAGCCCGATCGGTCCACAAATAGCTGAGATATGGGCAA
This sequence comes from Pollenia amentaria, assembly GCA_943735925.1. Taxonomy (NCBI): domain Eukaryota; kingdom Metazoa; phylum Arthropoda; class Insecta; order Diptera; family Polleniidae; genus Pollenia; species Pollenia amentaria. The sequence goes on along the minus strand of OX031008.1, from coordinate 54,971,789 downwards.
AAAACCACGAATACCCCTACGTTTTCCCCCAAAAAATCCCCTGTTTTTTATATATTCCAAGGGCCAAAGTTTCCAAATCATGTAGGGCCTACAAGCATATTGGTTATCAAAACATAACATCCGACAAAATGTGGATGGGATTGGAGAATTGGGCATGGTAGAAAATAGATTTATTTATATCTCAAGAATGGAATTTATATAAATTTCTGTTCTTATCGCACCATGGTGAAGGGTTATTAAGATTCGGCATATCCGAATATAGCACTCTTACTTGTTTTTATTTATTACCTTTCGTTTAACGAATAAGTTTTCATTCAAAAAGCTCAATTCTAATTAATCTTTCTTACATTTAGCCAATTTACGATGTAAATAAAAAAGCAAATCGAAAGTACAGACATACATATTTAGTTATAATTTTTATCCAACACTGTAAAAAAAAGTAGAGGTTAAAGAAATCCAATGTAAATTACTAGTTTTATTAGACCATGGAATACAATAAAGCGTTTTTTTATAAAAACAATATAAAAATAAGGGAAGAAATGAAACTTCATGTATTTTTAAAAGAAATGTGTGCAAATACGTATAAAAATCAATATAATCAATTAAGTAGTAAATTAAGAGTTTCTTATGAAAAATACAAAAACTTATTTGTAGTGTATGTGTTAAAATTTCTTAAAAATAAAAGACATGAAAATATTAATAAAACAAAATAAAACTATACAATAAAAATTTAACTAAACCATTCATAATTCAAACTGTGTTTTATTTTAGCCAATTATAACACATGAAAAAATTTTTTAAAAAGTTTTTTTTTTCATTATTCCAACTGATTCTTATGTTTTTTGGCATACAAAATCCTGATAAGAGCTCAGTTTTCTCCCATCACGTTACATTTATAAATAACGATAGATTTGTATTTTTCGCTGTATACTTTTCTTACAGCCGCCATCCAGATTCAAAGTATGGTTAAATTAAAATGAATTATATACATTTGGGTATTTACATGTCATAGTACGTGACCTTTGTACGCCTTTAGAGACTTTACAAAAATTGTAGTAACTGTAAAATAGTTTTTTGTTATATTTAGAAAGTACTATATTTAATGATCGTATATTTTTATTAAAAATTAAATTATTACATTCGGAACCTTGTTATCCAAAATATGGAGAAAAATTTGAAGTACGTGAAATAAAACGGAAGTGATCTTGAGGTGAATGTAAACACATGCAAAGATCTGCGAATTTTGGGAGGTGTTTTTTTTAATTTCTTACGTTTAACCAAATATTTTTTTCTTTATAATTCGTAATTTAAAAAATAAAATTTTTTGATGGTTTTTGAGTAAGCTAAATTTAATATCGTTCGTGACATACCGTAAATGGCAGATTTTTCTTTTATAGTTATTGTAAGATATGAAATGTATGTTTTGTAAATTCATGTATACAAAAACTTAAAACAAACAAGTAAGAAAGTATAGTCGGTCATTCCCGGCCATAATTTACTCTACATTACAGTATCTTAAAACAAATTTTCGAGAGAGTATCATATTTGGGACCCATGGCCAATCATATATGAGGTTACAAATTATAGTCAAGTTATTTGTGCCGACTATTATTATATCTACACCCAGAGAAAAAACATGTTTAAATATGTTCACCTCCAACAAAACTATGTTTAAAGAAAATTTAAACATATTATGGTTGAATTTAACCATATTATTGTCACTGACAACCATATTATAGTAAAGTTAGTTCTCCATCAAGAAGGCACAACCATATTATGGTTGCCACCGAACATGTTTTGGTTAATAATAACTAAAATATGTTTAACACTTATTATAGCATGGTTGGTTTTCAACAATAGCATGTTGCTCTTGGAAAAGAGGAAAATACTATTGTTAATTTTAAAACAAAATATTGTCATATTTAACCTTAACATGTTTAGAGGCAACCATAATATGGTTGTCGCTTCTTAATAGGGGACTAATTTAACAATAATATGGTTGTCGGTGACAATAAAATGGTTAAATTAAACCATTATATGTTTACAATTTTCTTTAAAAATATTTTTGTTTGAGGTGACCATGTTTAAACATGTTTTTTCTCTACGTGTATATGAGATTTGTTTCCCTTCATGTGATTTTAGGATGGGGGTTTGTTTATATGGGACCTATGGCTTATTTTGGGCCTTCTAGCACAAGATTTTGTCATTGCATAGTACCTATTGTAAAAGTTATTGTCGCCAATTCTTCTGTCAACATCAACATTTATAAGAAACTAATGGTATAAAAAGCAATTTTTGGGAGTAGGATTTGTATGGGAGATATTGTCAAATATGGACCGATTCCAATAAAATTTAGTAAGAAGATTTAGATTGCAATTAAAAAATTTTGGACCAAATTTTATCCTAATACCAACATAATAAAATTATACATTTATTTGTAGTACTAACAATATTGTACGTGACAACCTTTTAAAGTAGGCAAATATGGACCGATTCCAATAAAATTTAGTAAGAAGATTTAGATTGCAATTAAAAAATTTTGGACCAAATTTTATCCTAATACCAACATAATAAAATTATACATTTATTTGTAGTACTAACAATATTGTACGTGACAACCTTTTAAAGTAGGCATGTAACGAATATTGATATATCCGCAATACTTCAGTTTTGCCGATATATTGGTATCGGCGATATTTTACTGTCGATACGCCGATACTTTTTTAAAGTTTTTTTGCAAAAAGAAATAAAATTTTTGGTGTAACTTGTTTATAAAAAATGAGTATTGTCGTTATTTTATTAAACTGTGGTTTTAATCCAAATTTTGATATTTTAATCAGGCTTAAGTTCATTGAATTAAATTTTTCTTCATAAAAATAATTTAATAAATATTAAATTCAATGAACTTAAGCCTGATTAAAATATCAAAATTTGTTTATAAAATTTTACACTGATTCTACTTTTTTGACAGATGCTTAAACAAATCAACGAATTGACGCGTAGTGTATACTAGGGTATTCATTTAATCGGGTTTTTGCTTAAATCGGTTAATCGATCGATTAGTTAAATCGGGTAATAATTGGTTAATTCTGTTATTGATCGGTTAACCGATCAATAAATAAATATAAATAAAAATGCATTAATAATTTTTAATTTGAAGTTTTATAGTAAAAAAACAATAACATAACAATTCTTGAACCAAAACGAGCAAACAAAAAAATAAGTCATAAATATGTAAGTCATATTTTTTGACTAATATATATTGGGGGGATTCACAAGGTGTGCTATCAAGTCATATCGTCATAATGTCCTAAATAATATTTTACAATTGTTTAAAAATATTGTTCTGTTTCAAACAACATAAAAAAATATTTTTTTTAAACAATTGTAAAATATTATTTAGGACATTATGACGATATGACTTGATAGCACACCTTGTGAATCCCTCCATTATGTATTAACTAAAAACAGGCTGATCATTTTATTAGTTTTTTCAATAGTTTAAAAAGATCTTATAAAATAATCATTTCGAAAAATATTTTGGCTTAAATGTTTAGGATTTAAGCGATTATTATATTTAGTTTTGATAAAACTTTACTTGGAAAAAATTCTTTCACTTATCGTAGATGTTTGAGAAATCGAAAGCAGCCCATATTACAGAATATATTATTTCCCAGTCATTTTCCTGGATTTCTCTAAGCACATAAAATCTTCCATTATGCCATTAGTCCTGTTTTAATTTTTTTTTAACTTTTAACACTTCTAATTGTTTCGGTTAATTCCGTTAAAAGATTGATACGTGAACCAAAAAGCGGTTGACAGCAAACACTATCTTAAAATGGAAATCACTCTTTGTAAGAAAAAATATTTTCTAAACACATAAGTTTTGTAATAATGTGACGAAACAAATAATTAAAACGCACAAAAAATATTTTATAATACTACAAAATATTACAAATCTTGTTACATCGGTTAACCGGTTAATCGACTGAAATTAATCGGTTTAATCGTTAATCGAAAATAGCCAATTTGAAATTAACCGATCAGTTAATCGGGTAGTAATTATTCCGTTAATCGGTTATCCGAATGAATACCCTAGTGTATACCTCCATATTTAGCTGTTTTGCTTTGCACCATAGTAGTGAAATGTTCTCTCACTGCTAAATCTTTTATATATTTGTAGAAGAAAAAACGTAAAAATTTTGTACTTTTTTAGATTTATACGCTTGTTTTTAATGTGATGTGTGTGAGAATAAAAATAATTTTGCGGAAAATTATGGGCAACTTCGAAGAGGCTACAAAATTCATAAGCAAGGCCACTTCTATATTGTCGAAAGTTATTCCGCTAGTAAACAGTCTTCGAACATTTTTAGAAAATACAATAAATGAATAAACTGAAATTGAATGAAACCTATTTTTTATCTTCAATTCTTAGAATATTTTAAAGACAATCGGCATCAATTGTATCGAAAAGAGTCTCACTGATATACTAAGACAATGCATTCTGAAATTGTGGAAGATCCGGTAACCCTTACATTTAGTAAAAGTTCTGATAAGTCTAAAAATGGCATTTAAAGCGTTTGTGAACTAGTTATTAGAAATCCGAGGAGGATGAGGGTCTGTCCATCCCCAGTTATGATTCCGCCAAAGAAGAAGTCGGGATACTTCGTCTGGTGCAAAAATATTAAATGTCATATTTGAAAAATTTATGAAGTTTTTAGATTTTATTAATGTAATTTGGATTAAGCATTTTTCAATCATATAAATTAGGTAAGAATTTTAAGTTTGTTTAACCTTTGTGTCTACAACCAAAAAATTTCCGTTAAACATACAACCATCATACCCGGGTAAGTCGTACACTTTGCTAGGGAATTTGTTCAGATGAACCACTATTTTTTGTTTTTCTCAGCAAATTGAATGATTTGCATCCGTTATTATGAAAAAAAACGTCGTCGTTTATAACTAGGTGACTACGTATTTCTGTATGCTTTTAAAAAGGGGATTCCCATTGCTTATCTTAGCTCGTATGTTTAAACTATAAAACAGAGTGAAAACAGCATCGAAAAGACAATTTGTTAGCAAATCATATTAGCGGAGTTCAGTGTGAAGTGCAAATGGTCTTGCGAAAGAGCAAATGCAAAATATCATAGCTTTTTTGTTGAATCCAATAACAAAATACACAGAGTTCCCGTTAGATTTCATAAAAAAGCTATGAAATTTCGCACTTGCTCTTTCGCAAGACCATTTGCACAAAACACTGAACTCCGCTATTATTTTTTATTTGCACTTGTAATGTGAGGTGTGATTGCAGAAACACAAAAACGTTTTGATTTGATAAAAAACCCAATAAATTGATGCATACATTTATTTATTAATTAATAAAGGTTAGTTTGACATATACACATACATTGCTACATGTGTGGAAAGAGGAGATCAACAAGAAAATCCTGCAAGGAATGTAAAAACCAGTTTGTGTTCAGCATTCGGAGTATGTAACTTTTTGTCATCTATGTGCAAACTAGAAAAAAATCGATAAAAAGACAATATAATTATTTATACGTACAAATGTATGTATGTATGTACATACACACAAACTTGTGATTCTAAAATATTTTTATTTACGTGTGTAATTTTTTTTAATATTAAAACGGTTGAATTGGTTTAAATTAAACATTAAAATAATTATGTACATTTTTTTTTGACTTTGAATCAAAAAAGTTTTTGAATTGTAAATCTCAAAAACTTCTTGTAGATTTTTTCCAAAAAACAATTTTTTTTAAATTATTTTTTTAGATGTTGAAACCCGTTATTTTGGCACATATTAAAAATTTCAAGTCGATACCTTATCAGATAGCGAAAATATATTGAACGGAAAATGAAAAACTTACCCAGGTAGGTGGTTGTAGACATTTAAGTATATAATAAGACTTATTATTGTTATTAATATAGATCCTGAAGATGAACTGTTAGTTTGAAATTTATCGATCGGAAAATATAATTACGTTTTTTACGAAGAAAATACATAAGGAAATCTTTCTCTCATCAAATGTACATTTTCGATGTAAACTAATGTTATCAATTTTCAATTCTATTTACATGTTTCTTCCTTACTTCTGTTTTTCGTACTTTTAGTGAAGACTTTGTCTTGAAAACTTAAGTACATTTGTTTTTTATGTTTTTTGTTATTGTGTTTTTCTCGTTGACCTTTCTTTGTACAACTCAAACGACAAATGTAAACATATACAGCTTGTGTCATAGCTTATTTATACCAATTGTAATTTTTTCATTGAGCTGCTGAAGTTTTAGATATTTAAATTACTTAGAATATTAAAAAAATAATTGATATTTACTTAGAATTTTTTAAATACTGATTTTATATAGAATCGAAAACAAATCTGGGTTAGAAATAATAGTTGAAAATAATTCATGTAATGTAAACTGTGTTGACTTCAAATATTGGATATTAGGTATTTTCTGGGAAATCTAATTAGTATCCAATTTCCACACAACTTTTGTGATATATCATATCTTGTCGAAGGTTAGGTAGAAAGGCTGGTGTGAAGTCTCCTTCACACCTTCACCCAGAGACCAATATGGTCCATTGTGATAAATGTCGAAGGTTACATTATGTTTCAATCAAAATCGACTGTCTTTTCTTTCCCTAAAAAAATCGCGGTTAAACTGATATTTTGGAATCAAATTCTACTCGTATTGCACACTGATTAAAATTAATATTTTTGAAACATAAAGTTGTTGATCTCACAAATCCTTAAAATACTACAATATAAAAACACTACTAGATTAAGGCTAAATGTAAAAAAATTTAATAAGAGTAAAATCAAAACTTTCATTTGCCGATTTTTGGAGAATTTTTTTTTTTTTACCAAAAATCTAAAAAAAAAAATTAAGTTTTGGCATTTTTGAAATACATGCTAGTTGACGATGAAGGTGAAAATCGCACAGCCCTGGTAGCCAGTAACACTTCACTAATTACTGAAATAAGGCAGTAATCAGTAAGTTTTTTCTTATTACTGAAACAAATGCAAACAAATTAGTTTTACCAGGAAGAAATGGACTAGATGTAAAATTTTAAAAATATAAAAAAAAATATATTTCGATGATCAATAATACAAATATTATTACCTAATCCTACCCTACCTAAGATCTCTTAATGTTGTGCTAGAAATTTAAGCTATAAGCTATACTTTTATTCAGTCCATTCTCTTCCATTTTGGAATAAAATTTTTTTGCTTACTATTTTGGAAATATGTATTGATATTAGATAAGAATTGTAGTGTGGGACACACAAAATAAGGGTTTTAAAATTGTAAGTAGATTAAAAATTTTTTTCAAGTCGTCTATAATTTAACTTTAATTTGCTTTAAAGCAAATAAGATATTTAAATTCCACAAAAAAAATAAAAGCATTTTGAATATTAATTTCTCTAGCATGCGTGCAGATTTGAGTTCTTCCAAAAATTGCATTTAACCCGATTCAATAATTATTTTTCTTTCTTATATCTTCGCTTCTTATGAATTTTCTTCGGAATTAGAGCTCTTGTAAAGAGAAAAATTTGGTAGATAGTTATGTTCTTAATCCATACTCAATAACGCCCACGACTTTTTGGCAAAAATGTATATATGTAAATAGCATTTATGTTTTAAATGTAAGCAATAGATATATAAAAACCAGTAAGGCGTATAGTCGGTCAATCCAGATCATATGATACCCTATCTACCACAATTATGTTATGAGCCTCAGATTCATATAAGAGTCCGTTGTACTACATTTTACTAGAACACTGGGTTAAAGTGTTCTTCGCTACCCTCATTAAAATAAAATATGTATTTTTTTCAATACAGATCTCGTGCATTGCTTATGAAGTTATTTGTTCCAAATTTGAATACCTTTTACTGTTACCATTTACCAGTTGCACAGATATATATATGGTATTTGTATTGAAGTCTGCCTATGTGCACAAGAAGACAGTGGACCTTTTACAGATATTGTTTATTTATAACAGATCTATTTGTTCCAAATTTGTAAATTGTAGTTGTGGCCGTTCTCTATATATACACAAATTTAGTTTGACCCACGCCCACTTTTCCAATCCCACACATTACACTTACATACTTACAGATGCTGTTCTTCAAATATACGGTGATTTATTTTGTGCCACGCTTACTTATCTAATCGCGCTCATCCTTTGACTTTTGTTGCGTGTTGAGCGCCAAGCTATTTGTACCAACTTTGGAAACTTTAGATGTGACCGTTCTCTAGCCGTACAGAAATATCTTTTGCATTTGTTTGTAAGTAGCCACGCTTACTTATCCACTGCCACCTTTTTGTTGACAGATGTTGAGTGTCGATAACCCAGCTATGTGTACCAAATTTGGACAAATATTACCTTACCGTTCCCTAAATATAAATAAATCTATTTTATGCCACGTCCACTTCTCCGATCCAGATAGTTTGTATATATTTTGTCAGAAGTTGTGTATTACTAACCTAGATGCTGGTACCTAATTTGGAAACTTTGGCTTTTGCCGTTCTCTAGACATACAGAAATCTATAATCTCTTTGTATGGGAGATACCACTCCCACTTTTCCAATCCTACCCACACTTTGTCGGATGTTGCGTATTGATAAATTAAATTTTGTTTCCTAATTTTGAAACCTTCGCTCTAACCGTTCTCAAGATATACATAAATCTTTATTGTCTTTCTGTGGGAGGTATCACGCCCACTTCACAAATACTGTTCATTTTTTTAGAGGGTTTGTGTATTGATAATCCATATATGTGTACGATTTTTCTCTTACCGTTGTTTAGGTATAAATAAAACTATTTTGTGCCACGCTCACTTCTCCAATACGCCCATATTTTTTCGGATGTTGTGTATTGATAACCAAAATGCTTGCACCTTATTTGGAAACTTTTGCTATTGTCGTTTTCCACATATACATAAATTTATAATGTCTTTGTATGGGAGATGCCACGCCCGCCATTCTAATCTCGCCCATTTTGTCAGAGATGTTTTGTATTGATAACCCAGATAACCCAAATTTGGACAATTTTTCTCATACCATTCTTTAGATAAAAATAAAGACATTTTGTCTTGAATGATAACCTTGAATGGTTGTACCAAATTTGATAACTATAGGCCTTTCCGTGCTCTAGATATACAGAATCTTATACTGTATTAGTATGAGAGGTGCAACGCCCACTCAAAATTTCCAAAAAATATATAGCCAATAGATCCTTCTAGACCATCAGTAATATTCTGTGAAAGTTTCATAAAGATGGGCTCAGCGATTTAGGCGGCAATAAGGTACAAACACATAAACATACATTCATGTTTATATGTATACATAGATAGATAAATAAATGTACTTAAATAATTTTTTTACGTTAATGGCTAACAAATTTGCGAATGTTCAAACACTGGTAAAGTTAAAATAAGCTTATATTTATATGTAGTTTAAACTCAACTGCTGTAAATCAGTACCCGTAATATTATATATAGTTTAAAAAATAATAATGTGGCAGCACTACGATAAGTGCTGTCAAATTTATATGGGCTGTATTGGTAGTTTAAACGCCGAATTTTATACATTTAGAGATGGTTTATATGTTTACTGATTTATAGATTTTATGGTTTAAACGCATAATTTTAAACCAAAAAGTGAGTTAAACATCACTGATGTATTAGCCCTAAGTAGTTTTGGGGAGGGGGTTTATCTGGCATCTTTGGTCAATTCTGGACCTACCAGCACAACATGTTTGCATGACATAGTACCTATCGTAATAGTATTGTCGCCAAATTTCAATTATAAGGAAATTATGGTATTAATGGTTTTTTTCGGGAGAGTGATTTGTATTTAGAGCTACGAAAAGAAGTTTGTATGAGGACTATGTGAAATCATCGACTCATTGTTACCATTTTGTTACCAGTAGGCAAGGGACAGAGATAACGCACATACCAAATTTCCTTAAAGGATCTCCAAATTTGCGGCCTGTACTGTGCATATAACGTTCACATAGACAGCCAGCCATCAAAACATAAAATTCATTTATAAACAAATTTACATTTATTGATAAAAGTATTTATAAAAATAAAAATTATATATAAAAGTTTTAATAAGAGCAAATAGAATTTTTTTTTTAGTAAATACAATTGTGTTTATTTATGTTACTGGAAAACTTTTAATGTTCATGGCTTTTGATAAAAAATTTGTTTACTGAAAATAATTTTTTTTTAATTCTCTTATGCTAATTTTTCTTTTAGGAATAAAACTTTGTGTTCTGTATTATTTTAAAATCGCGCAAACACACTTCAACTTTTGAAGGTACTTTCACATTTTGTCGCGTTCTGAGAGAGAAAAAATACCTGTTAATGTAACTAACAACTATATATGTACAAACTTAAGCTGTCCCTTTTAAAAGACCAAAAAAATTTTGTATATTAATCAGAAAACGGGTGCGAATATGGCGTATCAGTGATGCATTTTGAGTTTTTAATTTTTGGGCCAAAACGATGATTTAAAAGGGCCAAAATACCTTTGATAGGGCCAACATTTTTCACCAGAAATATCCTGTGTGTATAGTGGCCAAATAGAATCAGTGATGCTGTTTTCTGGTTAAAAACAAATCAAAACCAGTGCAATAAAATAAAACGTCCAAAATGGCGATGGATTGTCCATACATAAGAAGAACCAGCAAAAATTTTGCCCAACAAGCGCTTACTTGGAACCCTGTAAGTAGACAACGCTCCGACGCACCCCTGAAAAAAGCTGGAAGAGAGCTATTGATAAGGCACTGCATCCCGCAAATCATAATAAAGCGAATAAAACATTGAAATACAGTTGCACTGTTTCGGTGCTATGATCCAATACGAGAAAAGAATTACAGCGATTTTTGGTACTAACTAGATAAGCATACTACCAAAAAATTATTTTTATTTAATACATGATAGATTTGCCAATACAATTATGAAGTTTTTTTTTTGAACAAACAAAGCAATGTTGTAAATAAAAGTGGTGTTTAAAACAATCGGCCATGATCTAATCGAAATCACGTGAAATTGAAATCGAACAAATTTTAAAAACTCTCCCATGTTCAAAGCTCATAAAAATATTGCCTTTTATATACCTCATACTTTCAGGACCACTATCCTCTACCTAAACTACTTTTGAAGTCAGGAAAAGCTATGCTCATTATTTCAAAAATTCAATTGAAAATCTTCATCGATTTCAATTTTACGTCATTTCGTTTTCTAGAACATGGCCGCGTAAGAAAATTACATTGAAAAATGTACATTGTAAATGTAGTTAGTTGAATTATGATCTGAAAGGGCCAAAATAGATTAGAAAGTACCACAGGGCCATCAAACATTCAAAAGTGCCATAAATGGCCCGATTGTGCCACATTTTGCATCACTGTGGCGTATGTCAAGCAGGATTTGCCCATATATAAGTTGGCCATTCCTTTTGTAATTTATACAATATTGGTCTGGGTCCTTATGAGTACACAGAAAAAACAAAATAAGCAGAACGCAACATTTAGAAATATAAAAAAATTGTCTTTTAGGTATTAAGTAAGCCAAGGAAATAAAAATATATATATATATATAAAAAAAATATATATAAATTTCAGTGTTTTCATTTAAAAAAATTGGGATTATTAGCACATCATTAATAAATGAATTAATAAATAAAATATTTCATTCCCAAAAATAATTTTTGATAATAAATTTGCATGTGCCCGGCAAATAAAAAACTGAAATGGCAAGCTGCTTTATTTAAGTAACTTGTTTTTTTTAATTTTGTTTTTTCTTTCTATCCTCTTACAACTACAATTTGTGTTGGAAAAAACGCAGCCAATTGTAGGGGAATGTAAGAAAGAAAAAATTGACGGTTTATTGTTGTGACTTTGTTGAAGCTTTGATATTGTTACATTTAAGACCAGAGTGTTTTAAAATTCTTATTCACTTTATGGTCTTACTTGTACAATATTTTTAGCTTTTCTAAAGTATTTGGAAAAAGTTTCCTGACGAGCTGGCCTAAGCAACCAGCGAAATGCGCATAGGAACTAGCTTTCCCACAACAATAAATTTCAGTGTTTTCATTTAAAAAAATTGGGATTATTAGCACATCATTAATAAATGAATTAATTAATAATATATAAATTTAAGTTTTGCATAAATCATAATTCAAAAATTCTTGTAGTATGCAGTCTATTTTAAAAAAGTTTAATTTTAGCGACCACTTTTTTTCGTATGAAATATTAAATGTTGAAGATAATTTAGTGCATATTATAGATATAGGATCTTTTACTTCAAAGCCCATGAATCTTATTTTTGCTAATAATGGAAAAATGTATGTACGCTATCAAAACTTGTAAATGATTTTTAATCTATTGTATAAGTCATCCAAAATATGAAATGAATGTTAATAAAAATAAACAATGGGGGGATTCACAAGGTGTGCTATCAAGTCATATCGTCATAATGTCCTAAATAATATTTTACAATTGTTTTTAAAAAAAATATTGTTGTGTTTCAAACAACATAAAAAAATATTTTTTTTTAAACAATTGTCAAATATTATTTAGGACATTATGACTTTATAGCACACCTTGTGAATCCCATTCTGTCTGTCGCGGTCGTTGAAGATAGACGTGTTTTCTAAACTCGGCATACGGTTTATTTTTTTTTTTTTTTTTGAACAAATAAAGTATAAAAAAAGTAAATACAAGAAAAAGAAAAAAAAATTACATGTATGTACTTACATACATAAACACACATTTTTTCATTCTCGGTGTTGATAAACAATAACAAATAAGAAGAGCACAACTGTAAACAGTAAAAGAAAAAAAAAACTCTTATGAGTGCAAACAGTAGAAATGCATATATCACAGTGAGTGTTAGCGAAAAAAATACAGAAATAAAAAAAAGAATCGATGATAGCAAATACCTAACGGCTAAACCTATTACTCGTACGCGATCCCTCTCGCCGTCTGTATTTAATAACACGGTTGATACAATAACAAATACAAAACCTGCTAGCGTTGCCTCAACAGCAAAAACAATTTTAATAAGTGATGTAAATATTAACCCCCAATCAGGCATAATAGAAAACTCAGTATCACCTTCGGTGTCTAATAATACGGTTGATATTAATACAATAAAAAATATAAAACCTGAAAGCGGTGCCTCAGCGGCAAAAACGATTTTAATAAGTGATGAAAATATTACCCTCAAATCAGGCATGATGGAAAACTCAGCTCCACAAGTAAAAAGTGGTCAAAAGCCTCAAGTACAAGTTGGTATGGACAGGTACATAACAGTGCTTAAACGGGGTCGCAGCCCTACCTCTGCAGCAGTTGCTTCGGCCTCAAAAGTACCATCTTTTGATAAAATAAATTCTCAAAATCGATTTGCAATTCTGGAGGATGAATCCTCTGAAGCACCAAACGTCATAAAATCGTCCAAGCCTCCCCCGATATATCTTAGGGAGCAAAACTCAAATGAGCTCATAAAGAGTTTGATATCGGTGATAGGTGAAAATTCGTTTTACGTAGCTGCTATCAAGCGTGGTAGTATAAACGAGACAAAAATACAAGTCAATAATGAGAATGATTTTCGCAAAATTATAAACAAATTTGAAGTACTTAAAAAAAACTTTTATACATACCAACTGAAAAGCAGTAAAGGTCTCCAGGTAGTGATTAAGGGAATTGACTCATGTGTGGACCCAGAAGAGGTAAAAACATTCCTCGAAGAAAAAGGCTTCAAAATAAAACATGTAGTAAATATAAAAAATAGAGAAAAAAACCCCCAACCACTTTTTCGAGTGGAGTTTGAACCCGGCGACGTAAAGCTTAAAAAAATTAAACGCACCCTATTTACAATTTGAAATATATTCTCTATAGAAGAGTAACTATAGAAGAGCCACACAAAAGAAATGGTCCCGTTCAGTGTTTAAACTGTCAAGAATATGGTCATACTAAGGCATATTGCTATTTACCCCCTGTTTGCGTAGTATGTGGTGAATTACATGGTACAGATCTTTGCGATAAGTCTAAAACCGACCCCAACGTAAAAAAATGTAGCAACTGTGGCGGTAATCACACTGCCAATTATAGAGGATGCCCTGTATATACCATCGTCAAGCAGTCAGTTGGACCGAAAACTAATCCCCCTCAAATGCAGGTAACAAATCAAGTAAGCACTGGTGACATTCAGGCCCCGCAGCCTAGTAATAACAGAACCTCTTATGCTAACGTCGTAAAATCAAACCATGCGCCAACGCAAGGTGCTGCGCCAAGTAATGATGAAACTCCAGTTTCAAATTTAAGTCGTCTAGAAAAAACCATGGAAACATTAGTGCAAACAGTAACTAATTTTACGAACACAATGGGTAATATGATGCAGGAAATTCTTAGAATGCAATCGATGTTATTGCAATCTGTACTTAACAAGCCATGAACTGTTTAAAAATCTGTTTTTGGAACGCGAACGGCATCCGCCAACATAAAAATGAATTAGAATACTTTCTTAAAAATAAACAAATTGATGTCATGATGGTTTCTGAAACTCATTTGACCTCAAGAAATACGTTTAACATCAATGGTTATATACTATATGATACCAAGGACCCTCGAGATAGAGCTTGTGGTGGTTCTGCCATTTTGATAAAAAATCGAGTCAAACACTACCTAATGTGTGATCATCGTGAGGATTATCTCCAAGCAACGAACATTTGTGTTGAAGAGCTGAATCGTAGCATTGTAATCTCATCTTTATACTCTCCACCTAGATTTTCAATATCAGAAAGCCAATATTGTGAATATTATAAATCACTAGGACCCTGTTTCCTAGCCGCTGGCGATTATAACGCTAAACATACCTTCTGGGGGTCACGACTAATAACACCAAAGGGTCGTGTTTTGTTTAATACAATCTCTAAAATGAATTTAAATGTTGTCGCGAGCGGCCAACCAACATATTGGCCTGCTGACCCGCAAAAAATTCCAGATGTCATCGATTTTGGCGTGGTTAAAAACATCCTCACAGAAACGATTCACGTTGAAGCTTCCCTAGAATTATCTTCCGACCACACACCTACAATTGTTACTATAATGAACCCCAATAGAATTGTATCTCCGACTGGTTACCTAGCGACGTCAGCCACACAAATAAATTGGTTAAAATATAAAAAATATCTCAGTGCCCATTGCACAGAAAATATTCCGCTCAGTACACCGGAGTATGTAGATCGCTCTATTGATAATTTTGACAGTTTTCTGAAACTAGCTGTTCAACATTCCAATATTGCCCCCAAAAAAACAAAAACTATTAAAATATATTCCACAGATGTCGAGCGTCTCTTGTCTGAAAAAAGGAGGGCACGAAGAGAGTGGCAATTGCACAGATCTCCTCAACTTAAGAACTTGCTAAAAGAGTGTACAAAAAGATTAAGAAAGTTATTGCAGACTCAGAAAACGGATTCTCTGGAAAAATATCTTAAGGAACTTGATGCAACTCCACAATCGGACTACTCATTATGGCGTGCAGCTAGAAACCTCAAAAGAAACTTGAATGGAAGTTGGGCAAGAAATGATGTTGAAAAAAGAAATCTGTTTGTAAGTCACTTGAAAAACGTATTTACACCTAATATATCTCACAATATTGCGGTCGATTTACCACCTGTTGCTGCTAGAGCAGCTATTCCCCTAAGATTTGAGATGAGAGAAATCGAAAAGGTTATATGTGACTTAAACACTAAGAAGGCACCTGGCATTGATAAGATCAGCAATAAAATGCTATTAGAGCTACCTCGCGTAGCAAAGAAAATTATTCTTTTTATTTTTAATGCTATTTTACGCCTTGAATACTTTCCTCAAAAATGGAAGGTTTCCTTAGTTACCATGATACCAAAGCCAGGTAAAGATCATACGAAAGTTGAGTCTTATAGGCCTATTAGCTTATTATCAAATATGTCAAAGCTATTTGAGAAATTATTAGTTTCAAAATTAACACCGATTTTAAGTGAAAATAGATGTATTCCAAACCATCAATTCGGATTTAGAAGAAAACACAGCACAATTGAACAAACTCATCGAATAGTAAATGTAATAAGAAAAACATTTGAAGAAAAAAAATATTGCTCAGCACTCTTCATCGATGTTTCGCAAGCTTTTGACAAAGTCTGGCATGAAGGCTTATTACACAAATTGAAGCAAAATTTACCAGCAAACACACACAAACTGTTAGAAAGCTACTTAGTCGGTCGTCAATTTATTATTAAAGAAGGAAATTTCTTAAGTTCACCTCAGCCGATTGGCGCTGGAGTCCCACAGGGCAGCATCCTGGGCCCTCTATTATACTTAATTTATACTTCGGACATGCCAACAAACAACTACACCCAAACTTCAACATTTGCAGACGACACAGCTTTTCTAAGCGTCCACGAAAACCGTTATGAAGCATCTCGTTACCTACAGCATCATATATTTCAACTAGAAATATGGCTAAGACAATGGAGGATAATGGTCAATGAGCAAAAATGCGTACATATAACATTCACCCTGCGCCGGGAATCTTGCCCCCCTATTACAATCAATAATCAAATTATTCCTCAACATTCGCATGTAAAATATCTCGGTATACATCTGGATCGGCGATTAACGTGGAAATGCCATATAGAGGCAAAATTAACTCAAATGAAACTAAAAGCCATCCAAATTCATTGGCTTATTGGAAGAAATTCTGTTCTTAGACTCGATTGCAAGCTTCTACTTTACAACTCTATCTTAAAGCCTATCTGGTGCTACGGTATTCAACTATGGGGCACTGCCTCGGCCTCTAATATCGAAAAAATTCAAAGGCGCCAAAATAAACTTCTTCGTATAATCACAGCCGCCCCCTGGTATGTTAAAAACTCAAACATTCATAAGGATCTCAACGTGCCATTAGTAAAAACTATGATTACAAAATATGCAGTAAAATATTTAAAAAGACTTGAACAACACCCAAATCCTTTAGCTCGAAATATTTTAAATCATGGCGGCCACACTCGCTTAAGAAGAAGAGACACTGCAGCACTTACCCAACTAGATGAGAGATAAACACCTATATAAGTGAACAGAACCCGTGATGAAGAAAATTTTTGTCTGGCACTGGCAGGACATAAATAAAGTATTAGGTTAAGATTTGATAAATTATTGTTAGTTCATATTAAATATATGAAGATTCAATAAATAAATAACGAAAAAAAAAAAAAAAAAAACCTTGTGAATCCCCCAATGTTCTTTTATTAATTGAACGCATCTGATAAAAACACAAACCGATTTTTAGTAGTGCAGGTATAAAACGCGCGTTGAGAATTATTATGAATTTTTTGATATCAAAAATGTTATAAAAAAAAACAAAAAAAAAATATTTTTTTTTGCCACTTCGGCCTCAATAACTCCAAAAATAATGGCTAAATTAAAAAAATGATACTAGAGAAACTTAAATCTGGCGTAATTTAAAATGTTGTGACGGATTGCGTAACAAAATCGGGTACGTCGTTCCAAAGTTACGATAAGATGAAGGAGCAGCCTTTTCAAAAACCCCAATTTTTAGAAAAATTTTTTTTTTAAAAAGCCTTGCCATAGAATTTGAAATAATGATGATTTTTGTAGTTAGATGAATTAAAAAAAATATAGTGGTTATTCAAGGAATTTTTGCTTGTTGCATAGTGTAATTTTAGTATTTAAAAAAAATTTTCGTATTAAGTACTTAAAAAAAATTAAAGTTTTGAATTTTTTCCAAACTAAATAATGCTATACATATGTATGTACTTAGATGATCAATGTAAGTAAGAAAAGACCACCAAAAAGATGCTAAGTCCACTTAAACGACTAGATAATAAATTTGTGTACATGCTAAATCATTGTAAGTCACTTTTAACTATGATATACGACAAGTTTATAAAGTTAAAATATATTAAAAAAAATTCTGTTATAACTATGATATGAACACAAAAAGTCTCAAGGATCTTTATTATACCGTTCTCGAGATATCATCAAAAAACTTTTAATGCGTTTTTCTCAAAACTAGATTTTTTGACTTAGCATGTTTTAGAATGGAGCGTCAATATTACCTGATTTCAATGGACAATTTTAAAAAAGTGATTTACTTTTTGTATCAATTCAACGATTTTTGCATACTACCCATTATAAATTATTATTGCTAACATTTTGAAAAATGAACTTCAATCGAAATAATTCAGTTTTTAGAATTTATTTTTCAAAATAAATAAAAATATACTAGTAGAAAAAACAAACTAAAATGCGTTTTAGAAATTGTCAAAATAATCGCAAATTTTTTTTTTTTTTTTTTTTTTGTATCGCAAAAAAATCTTAACTCATTAATAATGGCGCTTGTTGTTAATCGGTGATCAGTTAATTTTCAAATTTATTTGTATAGCATATCTTGAGGCGAAAACATTAAATGTGCTTAAACAGCATTTTTACTTTATCTACTACACGGTAGATGGTACAGAAGTTGTCCGTCAATATTTCTGTTATTGTGTTTTTTTTTAAGTTTTTTATGCGTTATGCGCTGTATACTAAAAAAAAAGTGTGAACAATTTTGAGATTTTAGAATTTAAGAAGTTAGTTCCTAATGTTTTATTGAATAAAAACAAATTTGAAATAAAAAAAATTACGCCATATAATTTTTTTATTGCGCAACTTATTAAATTGGGTGGAGCAAAACGGGAATAATTATAGCTATAAGGAACTCAATAAATTATGTAGTCGATAAGTTCATTAAGTATTGACTTAAATCAAACGGAACCACTCACAGCGACCTTTTAAAATTTTTGTTGCTTACCGATCCACTTTTTGTTGATAGTCTTTTACATATGTATACTGTTTGTCAAAATTTTCATAAATTGAAAGCTGTGACGTAGGCTGCACGCAATTTTTAAGCAATTTACTTTCAAGATGTCATCAAGAAAACAATTTCTACTGACATACGAAAAATTTGTTCACTAAGCTTCTAATCAGCCGTTTAATTGAACGTAAAATTGCCAAGCAAATGGATAGTTAAAATTGTAAGCTATCTCATGATCAATTTAAAAAGTGTGAGTGTATTAGAAAAAAAATGAGAGTGAGAGCAAATTGAAAGGAATTGAAAGACAAAAATTGATAGTGTGGCCTCCAAGTAAGAGCTAATAAATCAGAGCAAGTTTAACTCTGTTTTTGGTTTAAAATGTGTTTAAACCAACAAATCTATAAATCAGTAAACATATAAACCATCTTTAAACGCATAAAATGGGGCGCTTAAACTACCAATGCAAGCCATATGAATTTGACACCATTTATCGCAGTGCCGCCATATAATACATGGAATACTGATTTACAACTGTTGAGTTAAAACTGCATTTAAATTTAAGTTAAGTTCAACTGAATCAGCGTTTAAGCACTCACTGATTTATTAGCCATTAGCCTTGTACAAAAAATATTTGTGCTGTTCATCCGCCGACGTTATTGCTTATGTTCGGAAATAAATACTGCGCTTGAATACGCGCCGTTATACATTTTCATCCAGTTATTTCGTACTACATCCATTGGTAAGCATTGCTTTTTTTTGTAAACCTAACGATTTAATTGCAAATAAGAAATATCAATAAGGTTTTGCAAAGCAAATTCATTCTAGGAAAGCTTTTTTCGATTTCTGTGTGTAATTTGGTACACAATCATATGTAATTTCAGAATTCTTCGATGGCAGCACTGCTTAAGCTAAATTTTTTTTCATAAGTCATCGCTCAGAATTGCAATCTAAATCAGCAATTCTTAAGTTTGTATGTGATAGGGGTGAAACGATTGGGGAGGGGTACTCAGTTTAATTTACTCTGCAATTTTATTTTGTTTTGTTATTCTCACAGTTTTTACTTGAAGTTAGCTGTAGTTGAGTTTATATTTATATACAATGTAATTTCAAATCATATTTTGTAAAAATTGCAGCAATGACAATTGTAAGTCTTGAGGATAACTTACCAACACAGCTGAACGAAATTTTTTTGTGTAATATGTAGATACATACAAGTGCTTTTTTAAATCGAGATTACAAATGGAATTAATAGGTGAAGCTCATAGAAGTTCAGAACACAAGAGGTGAACGTGGAATTCTTATCCGGTAGCGTAATTCGTTACTGGCTAAGGAGCACATGTGACAGAAATATATAACAAAAAGTCCCCTTTATATCTAGGGTCTTCGGAAACCCCATTTCAACAGACAGACGGGCATCGTTACATCAACAGAATACATATACTTTGCAGGGTCTAAGATCAATATTGCAGTAATAACAAACGGGATAACAAACTTTTATATACAATTTTCCGCCTGTAAAAGTAAAAACCTACAACCACCGTCAAATTTAAAAGTGTCGGAATAACAAAAAAAAAAAACTGAATTGCAAAGTACGTGAAACTGAGCACCCCTTTCACCCCTCTCACCGTTAAACTCAAGAACTGCTGTAACGTAAACTGCAAGTCTGGACGATGACTAATCAGCAAAATGTTACTGGTTACCAGGGCTGTCAGATTTATGATCGCCAAAATGTATTTTCTTTTTTTGGATTTTTGGCAAAAAGGAATTGTACAAAAATCGCCAAATGGAAGTTTTATATAAAAAAGGTAAACAAGAGTTATTTTACTTTTTTACATTGAGCCTTATTCTAGTAGTGTGTTTATATTGTGATATTTTAAACGTTTTAAAATAAAAATCTTAAAAGCATTGGTGCGAACAGTAAATTGAATGTTGAACAAATATCAATTTTTACCAGTATGCAAAATGAGTAGAACTTCCAAAAAAATCAGTTTAAAAAAATCAGTTTAACCCTGATTTTCTATGTAAAAATAAGTCAGAATATGGAAATTTCTTTTCGATTTTTCTTAATATTCTAAGTAAGATTTAAAAATTTTGATTTTATTTCGTTAAAAATTGATGCAAAAAGTATAAAAAACGGCGACTTATTGTCACTCTGCACCGCATATTATAAAATACGCATGATAACATTTTATATTACCTGATTTCAATGGAAAATTTTAAAAAAGTGATTTACTTTCTGTATCAATTCAATGATTTTTGCATACTACCCATTATAGATTATTATTGCTAAAATTTTTAAAAATGAGCTTCAATCGAAATATGTAATTCAGTTTTTAGAATTTATTTTCCAAAATAAATAAAAAATATACTAGTAGAAAAAACAAACTAAAATGCGTTTTAGAAATTGTCAAAATAATCGCTAATTTTTTTTTTTGTCTCGCAAAAAAATTGCTATGACGCCAAACACAAAATTTCATCAGGTTCATAAATCGCCACGTTTCTCGAGAAATCGCCACATCTGACAGCCCTGCTAGGTACTGAAATTTTGTTCATTAAGCAATAAAGTTCCACTAGATTTCTCAGCAACCAGTAAAATTATACTGGTTACTGATTTTTTAGTAAGCGGTTATAAAAACCTTTGGTTTCAATAGATATAACGTTACTTCTAAAAAATTGAATATTAATCCGAACATTCTTTATCGTTTTTCTAGAAAAATTTTTTTGTTCCATAGTTGAAACGCTAACGCGAAGCATTCAAGCTGGCAACTCGAATTCCAAATTCTAGCTGGGTATGTGTGTGAAGGAATATCTTAACTCATTGATAATGGCGCTTGTTGTTAATCGGTGATCAGTTAATTTTCAAATTTATTTGTATAGCATATCTTGAGGCGAAAATATTAAATGTGCTTAAACAGCATTTTTACTTTATCTACTACACGGTAGATGGTACAGAAGTTTTGCGTCAATTTGTTATTGTGTTTTTTTTAAAAAGTTTTTTATGCGTTATGCGCTGTATAATAAAAAAAAGTGTGAACATTCTTGAGATTTTAGAATTTAAGAAGTTAGTTCCTAATGTTTTATTAAATAAAAACAAATTTGAACTAAAAATTGCGCCATATAGTTTTTTTAATTGCGTAACTTATTGAATAGGGTGGACCAAATCGAGAAAAATTATAGCTATAAGGTACTCAATAAATTGTGTAGTCGATAAGTTCCTTAAGAAAAGTTTGTTTAAATTAAACTGAACCACTCACAGCGACCGTTTAAAATGTATGTTGCTAAGAGCTAATAAATCAGAGCAAGTAAAGCTCTGTTTTAGGTTTAAAATGTTTTTAAACCAACAAATCTATAAAGGTGGTTTTTTAACATGGTGATCAGAGATTTAGTCATCTTTAATCTGTGTTTTAAGTTTTTAAGATCAGGAATAATTACTTTTATTTGCCAGTTTAAGCGGCGAATGTTGGTGGTTTAAACTAAATCAAAAAATGTCAACTCATATACATGTATAACAAAAACACCTGTTAAAATACAAAGAAAGAATACATATACATAAACGAATAATGAGTTAATGAATGAAATGAAATATTGAATGAATTAGTGAAGATGAAGACCTAAATAAAACAATTATTAGAAGTAAATTTCTTTTTATAAGAATTAAAAGGGCGGAATTGCTTCTTCTTCTGCATAAAATGCAAAGTGCATTGATAAAAAGTTGCCATTTTAAAATATGTTGCTGCTAATTTTTGTTATTCAGTATGGTAAGGCTCCACTTAAAAACGGCAAACCCAATTAGTCTTCAATTTAATTTAGACTCAGATTAATTAATTATAGTTTGCTGCTAGGGATGCCAATCGGGACTGATTTTTGAAAATCCTGGGATTCGGGATTTTGCCGAATGTAGGGGTCGCCTCTTTATATCTTTGGCATTTCTAGATGGACCATAAGGTATGATATATGAAAGTTGTTGTATCGGGAAGGCCAATGTTAGAGACCAAATCAATAGCGTTATTCGTTACTGGCTAAGGAGCACATGAGACAGAAATATATAACAACCAAGTCCCCTTCATATATAGAGTCTTCGGAAACCCCATTTCAACAGACAGACGGGCATCGTTTCATCAACAGAATACATATACTTTGCAGGGTCTAAGATCAATATTGCAGTAATTACAAACGGGATGACTTTTATATACAATTTTCCGCCTGTAAAAGTAAAAACGATAGGACCGTAAACATGATTGGTTAAATTTTAAACTATTTTCTGATATAATAAATATGTTTGCATTTGTTTTAGTAAAACGAAAATTCTGCTTTGGAATTGCATTAGTTTCCAGATTATGAAATTATTGTTTTGCCATTTTTTTCTTGTCTTCTTCTTCTCCCTTTTATATTTTATTAATACAAATACACC
Organism: Pollenia amentaria; assembly: GCA_943735925.1. Lineage (NCBI taxonomy): Eukaryota > Metazoa > Arthropoda > Insecta > Diptera > Polleniidae > Pollenia > Pollenia amentaria. The sequence continues at coordinate 54,948,494 of OX031008.1, read as the reverse complement.
TACAACCACCTTCAAGTTTAAAAGTGTCGGAATAACAAAAAAGAAACGGAATTGCAAAGTACTTGAAACTGAGCACCACTTTTTAATCAATTCCATTTACATCGCAAAATTTTAAAAGTTTATTTATTTTCATGCTTAAACTACCACCAGGGACATACATAGATTTATAAAATTTTTACTTAAAGGGACAGAAGACGGTAAAATTTCGCACTTTAGGTCCTTTTTGTAAACAAGTTTTTTAAAATAATTTTGCTATCGTAAAATAACAATTTTGTTTGTATGAAATTCTACAACTTCAACGAAATGTCAAAAAAAAAAAAGAATATTTCGAAAGGGGGTAAGAAGAGGGATTTGGGGTACTTTTTAATCAATCCTATTTATGCCGCAAAATTTGAAAAGTTCATTTATTTTTTTTTATCAGTATTTATTTATTGAATCTTCATATATTAAATATGAACTAACAATAATTAATCAAATCTTATCCTAATATTTACTTTATGTCCTGCCAGTGCCAGAGAAAAAAGATTTAGTCATCACGGTTTCTGTTCACATGTGTAGGTGTTTATCGCTCATCTGATTGGGTGAGTGCTGCAGTGTCTCTTCTTCTTAAGCGAGAGTGGCCGCCATAATTTAAAATATTTCGAGCTAATGGATTTGGGTGCAGTTCCAGCCTTTTTAAATATTTTACTGCATATTTCGTTATCATAGTTTTTTCCAATGGCACATTGAGATCCTTGTGGATATTTGAGTTTTTGACATACCACGGAGCGGCTGTGATTATTCGAAGAAGTTTATTTTGGCGCCTTTGAATTTTTTTGATATTAGAAGCAGAGGCAGAGCCCCATAACTGAATACCGTAGCACCAAATTGGCTTTAAGATAGAGTTGTAAAGTAGAAGTTTGCAATCGAGATTAAGAACAGGTTTTCTTCCAATGAGCCAATTAATTTGAATTGCTTTTAGTTTCATTTGAGTTAATTTTGCGTCTATGTGCCATTTCCACGTTTAACGCCGATCTAGATGTATACCGAGATATTTTACATGCGAGTGTTGGGGTATTATTTGATTATTGATTTTAATATGGGGGCATGTTTCTCGACGCAATGTGAAATTTATATGTGCGCATTTTTGCTCATTGATCTTTATCCTCCATTGTTTTAACCACCTTTCCAGTTCAAATATGTGATCCTGTACGTAACGAGATGCTTCTTGACAGTTTTCATGTACGCTTAGGAAAGCTGTGTCATCCGCAAATGTTGAGGTTTGTGTGTAGCTGTTTGTTGGCATGTCCGAAGTATAAATTAAGTATAATAGAGGGCCCAGGATGCTGCCTTGTGCGACTCCAGCGTTAACTGGCTGAGGAGAACTTAAAAAATCGCCTTCTTTTATAATAAATTGACGACCGACTAAGTAGCTTTCTAACAGCTTGTGTATGTTTGCTGGTAAGTTTTGCTGCAATTTCAGTTGTAAACCTTCATGCCAGACTTTATCAAAAGCTTGAGACACATCGATGAAGAGTGCTGAGCAATATTTTTTTTCTTCAAAGTCTTTTCTTATTACATTTACTATTCGATGAGTTTGTTCAATTGTGCTGTGCTTTCTTCTAAACCCGAATTGATGACTAGGAATACATCTATGTTCATTTAAAATCGGCGTTAATTTTAACACTATTAATTTCTCAAATAGCTTTGAAATATTAGATAATAAGCTAATAGGCCTGTATGACTCAACTTTTGTGTGATCCTTTCCTGGCTTTGGTATCATGGTTACTAAGGAAACCTTCCATTCCTGAGGGTAGTATTGAAGGCGTAAAATAGCATTAAAAATAAAAAGAATAATTTTCTTCGCTATACTTGGTAGCTCCAAAAGAACTTATTATTACTGATCTTATCAATTCCGGGTGCCTTCTTGGTGTTTAAATCCCGAATAGCCTTTTCGATTTCTTTAAACTCGAATCTTAGAAGAATAGCTGCTCTAACATTTACAGGCGGTAACTCGACTGCTATATCGTGAAATATATTATGGGTAAATACATTTTTCAGATGATTAGCAAACAGATTTCCTTTTTCAATATCATTTCTTGCCCAGCTTCCATTCAAGTTTCTCAATGGTGGCTTAGAGATAACTGGTCTATTGAGGCTTCTAGCTGCACGCCATAATGAGTAGTCTGATTGTGGAGTTGCATCAAGTCCCTTAAGATATTTTTCCAGGGAAGCCGTTTTCTGAGACTGCAGTAACTTTCTCAGCCTTTTTGTGCACTCTTTTAATAAAGTCTTAAGTTGGGGGGATCTGTGCAATTGCCACTCTCTTTGAACTCTCCTTTTTTCAGTCAATAGACGCTCGACATCTGTAGAATATATGATTTTGTTTTTGGTTTTTTTGAGGGTTATGCTGGAATGTTGAACAGCTAGTTTGAGATAACTGTCAAAATTAACAATAGTGAGATCCACGTTCTGCGGTGTGCTAAGCGGAATATTTTCTGTGCAATGGGCACTAAGATATTTTTTATATTTTAACCAATTTATTTGTGAGGCTGATGTCGATAAGTAACCAGACGGAGATACGATTCTATTTGAATTCATTATAGTTACAATTGTAGGTGTGTGATCGAAGATAATTCTAGGGACGCTTCCACATGAATCGTGTCTATGGGGATGACATCTGGAACTTTTTGCTGATCAGTAGGCCAATATGTTGGTTGTCCGCTCGCGACCACATTTAGGTCCATTTTACAAATTGTGTTAAACAAAACACGATCCTTAGGTGTAATAAGTCGTGACCCCCAGAAAGTGTGTTTAGCGTTATAATCGCCAGCAGCCAGGAAGCAGGGTCCTAATGATTTGAAGTATTTATTATATTGGCTTTCTGATATTGAAAATCTAGGTGGGGAGTATAAAGATGAAATTACTAGGTTTCGAGATAATTCCTCAACGCAAATGCTCGTTGCTTGGAGATAATCTTCACGATGATTACACATTAAGTAGTGTTTTACTCGGTTTTTTATCAAAATAGCAGAACCTCTACAAGCTCTACCTCGAGGGTCCTTTGTATCATATAATATATAACCATTGACTTTAAACGTGTTTCTTGAGGTCAGATGAGTTTCAGAAACCATCATAACATCAATTTGTTTATTTTTAAGGAAGTATTCTATTTCATTTTTATGTTGGCGGATGCCGTTTGCGTTCCAAAAGCAAATTTTTAAGCAGTTCACGGCTTGTTTAGTACAGCTTGCAATAACATCGATTGCATTCTTAACATTTCCTGCATCATATTACCCATTGTGTTTGTAAAGTTATTTACTGTTTGTACTAATGTTTCCATGGTTTTCTCTAGACGACTTAAATTAGAAACTGGAGTTTCATCATTATTAGGCAACTCACCTTGCATTGGCATATGATTTGATTTTAAGACGTTAGCGTAGGATGTTCTGTTATTACTAGGCTGCGGTACCTGAACGTCATTAATGTTAACTTGATTTGTTGCCTGCATTTGAGGGGGATTAGGTTCATTTATTTGCATGCTTAAACTACCACCAGGGAAATAGGATTTTAAAATTTTAACTTAAAAAGGCAGAACAGGGTAAAAATTCGTACTTTGGTATTTTTAAACAAATTTTTTTTTAAATAACTTTGTCCAAAATTGAAACCTATGTTCTTGAACATAATCGCAGTTACCACTAAAAGAACATTTAAGGAGCAAAACAGGGTAAAAATTCGTTCTTCTAGTACTTTTTGTAATCACTTTTTTCCAAATAATTTTGCACAAACTTGAAACCTATGTTCTTCAACATAAAGACAGCAAACAAATAAAGCGCAATTTAGTCCCAAAAAGCATGAATTTTTGTACTTTTGGTGTTATTTCTAAACACTTTTTTTATTATACAAACTTAAGCTATGTTCACGTTATATGTATTTGTCATGTGGATTGTCACTGATTCACATGTTAAATTTGTACATATCGTCTGAACACCTCCAAACAATAATATTGTGTTATTTCTCTGTGTACAGTACATATGACTTTTTTTTTATTTAAAACGAGTTTTATTTTAAAGTGACAAAGCATCTGACATCAAGTGGTTCCTATTAACAAAATTTTTTGTGTAATAATAGTAAATAAATAATGAAAAAATAAAATACACAAATAATTATTAAAAATGGAGAGAAAAATTTAAAAGGAATTAACAAAAGTAAGTATGTATGTATTTGTTTTTATAACTATTAATAACAACAATATATGTATATCAAATATCACCCAGCTGTTATCAGATGGTTTTTCTTGATAGGTTATGTCAAGGCAAAAATCCGTAAGCCCATATTTAAATCCTTAGCAGTAACTTCAAATTTACTCTAATTTCTTCCTTTTTATATTATTCTTATATGCCCCTATTGCGGTTCTCCACTATTGTAACAGTTTGGTTGTCTTTGGTAAATTTGCATTGCCATTCTCAACTCGACTGGCAGTTGGGTTTTTAGTTGTGTATCTGTTTTTTTCGTGGTATTGCCGTTTTCAACTTTGTAAAAGTTTGGTCGACAAAAACATTATAAATACACAACGGTTTATAAGTAGTTGAGTTGTTTTCAGTTTCAGTTGACTTTCATTTAAAAAAAAAAAAAAAAATAACAATGAAAAGCCCGTAAGTAGAAAGATTTGTTATACTGTATATTAGAATTTCACAGCATTTAATACATTCGTAGATCTTTGAAAATTACAACTAAAGCACAATTTGAGAGGCTTGTTAATCTAATGGAAAAAACCCAGAGATTGCAAAACCAAAATTTGGTATGACCATTGTAAAGATATGTGGGACTTTAACACATAACTTTTATAAAGGAGGAATAGCCACTACGCGAACAGGTGTTTTTTAAATTATCTTTGATTTCATCCAGCAAATAGCAAAACGCTTCCTTGTTCAGTCGGAAATAACTTTTAAATCTACAAATTAAAATTATTATTTTGTTACGTTACTAATTATAAGTTCTTACTTGGCATTAGGTAGTTCAAGAGGGTTGGAATCATTAGGAATTTTTCTTCTTATACGTAGCACATCTGTACAAGAGTTTTCATTTTCACCATCATAAAATAAATCGACACTAATATCCATTGTAAATACTTTTTATTCAACACAACAATTAAAATTACTTTTAGTTTAAAAAATTATTTAATTTTATAAAATTTTCACTTGTCAAACTTTATATTTAAAGTTGGCAAATCGATATTTTAAGTTGGCAACTTTATAGCAAACTCAACTAAAAACCGTTGGGTATCACAATACCAAAAATGAGTTTGGTTGTGCATAAGTTGGGTTGACTCTCACACGACCAAACTGAGTTGAGTGGAGAACCGCAATAGGGGCAATATTTCTTTGTTTACAAAATGTATCAAATTTAATGAAAGTATGGTAGCATTGTTAAGAGAATAAGGTGAGAATATAGGAAAAAAAGTCTCAAAATATAATAGAGTTTATTTCAAGACAGCTTTCTTCGACAAATTTTTATGTAAAACTGTATGGATTATGCGGCCTCGACTGAATTCTGTTTGAACATTAAGATTTTAAATTGATATTACTTAGATTAAGGGCCATTATTACAACCTACTGCTACAGTTCCGGATAGTTAACGTGAACAATAGCTATCGTTAACGATAAAGCGACTGTTAAGTTTTCTACTTATGCATTAAACACATTCGAGACAGCAGGCAACACGAAGACACAACTACAAATGCTGCAGGCTGCAATTGTAGTCGCGTAATCAGCTACTGAATTATTTTGAAGACGACAGCTACAATTGAAAAAATATAAACAGCTGTGTTTTTTTATTATGTGTTTACATTTCAGTGGTGCCACTATCATTTTTAATTTTTATTAATTTAACAACATGCATAATTGCAGACTCGTACACAAACTTAATTTAAGCCTTCAAAAATATAAATACTTATTTATGATACATTTTTTAACGTAAAAACAAATGAATTAATTAAAAAACATTTACAGTCTGGCCCGCAATGTCGACAAGAACATATCTTTCGTATATTTATATTGAAAACAAAAACAAATTTTAGTTTTTTATTATTGTTTTTAATATAAAAATGCGAAAGAAATATTCTTGTCGACATTATGGGCCTGGCAGTTAAAATATTTTGATTTTATTGTTTTTGGAACTGATAAAGAATATCATCTTCACGGCAGATTGAATAAAAAATCCTAATATTCAGTAGAATCGCGAAAAAGTAAACTGAAATGTCCTAACTTTTTCGTCTTATTTATGAACTTTTTTAAGCGGGCTTAAATTGTAAAAAATGCAATAATAAACATGTACATGTACCTATATTTTTTTCAATGACTTAGTTTTCATCAGTACAAAAAAGAAACAGATCCAATTTGTACCGGCTGGTTTCAAGTTAACAATTGCTCTTGAACTACAATTTATAATTAATAATTATACAATCAGTCATGTATTATGTGTTAGGTGCTACATAAGATGTTTGGCAGAAAATTAGTTCTTCAAAAATTTTCAGATAGCGAATTCTGTGTATTTCCTAAACATTTACCAGCCATCCATTACTGTCATTATTGTCTTTCATTCACATTAGTACAAACTTGCTTTAAGATCGGCATATTTCGGTCTATGTAATGTTTTCCTGCGTGCGTTATCCTATGTATTCTTCAAAGCCTGGAGCATTTCTGACGTTTCGTTTTTATTTTTGAGATGGCAACTTCAGATATACAATAATACAACGCCGATAGTTTTTCTTTAATGTATTTCTCAATTTTGTTTAAACTCTCAACTTTCGGCTTGAAATTTAATCTAATTTGTTATCGTTTGCACAAATCAGTACTTTTTTATTAATACGATCTGAAAAGTTAACATAAAGTTAACGTTTAGATCGGCACAGAAGCGCTAAAATTTGGTTAACTTGACCGCAAGATTACTGTATCGCGATTCTACTGTAATTTTTTGGTTCAACGCACTAAGTTTATGAATTATAGGTCGTTAAGGTTTCAGAGCACTTTATCAATAGTATAGGAAAAAAAATGTAATCTGAATCTTTAAAGTATTGGTATCAAAATAAAGTCTTTCGAAACACATTTCATATGATGAATTAAATATACCGATTTATTAACCCCTTAAGAGCATTTATCTTAAAATTTTGGCGATATGTATAATAATATTTCCTCATATATAATATGTTATAGAGAACACTCCTAGTTTTCGTATGCTATATTTTTAGAAACTACATCGTATAAAATTTTAAAGTTATTAGGGTTAAAAAAATTTTATTTTGGAAAACTACACAATTTATTTATAAGTTTGAGTTAAAATATATTTAGGTAATAGTTTATGCAATTGTTACATATTTAAATATAGTAATATGTAAATATTTGAAGTGTTCCGGAAGACCGAAAATCCGCAATACAGAAAAACTTTTTTAATCAAAGCCCTAATAACTTTGGAAACATGTGTATATTATTGTTAAATAATTATTGTTATATCGACATAATTTAAAGATAAAGGAAATTTAGTAAAAAAGTCAGTCAAGAAATATGAGCTTTTGAAATGGGCTCTTAATGGGTTAATAAATCGGTGTGCTTTAAACACCATGTGAAAAGCACTTTCAATTTTGTAATTATGCCCATACTGCTAAAACTAAGAGCGTTGGCGTGACAAACATCTTCCTATATAACTTCTTTTAAGGATACTAAAAAGTAATAATAATATTAATTTGGTGGTGAGCCGCGCTTATATTCTTGTTTCAATCCGGTTCTTTGCTGTTCAACCAAAAAATTATTATTATATATTATAAGCACTAATTCTTCTAATTTTTGATTATATTAGCAGCACTTTTTCTGTTTTGTAGCGTACAAAAATAGAAATTAGTTTAATTTGACTACAACGACAAAATTAGCATAGACAACAACCTGCAGCCATATAGCCGCGTCGTCGTTAAAATAATCATTTCCATATACACACATGTATTCTATTGTTGACATATTGAAGTCGGTAGTCTGCTGTCTCGAATGTGTTTAAAGCATTACAACTGTCTGATAAAATTCAAAATGTAATTTATATAGTATGGCAACATTGCAGAAGATATCGACTACTTTTGGTTGTTTAAAATAAATAGTGACAACGACTTACTTTTGTTTATTTCTTTAACTAAACACAGAAATTAATTTGTGTGCTTTTTATTTTTTCAATGGTAAATTGTTTTGTTTTTTGTGTTAAATTGTGTTTTTTAAATAATTTGAATAATGTTTAAAGTTGTGAATATTTAGTTGACCTTTGGTTACTTAGTTTGTTGCTTTTGTCGGCATTAGGTCATGAGTTTTAAACAAATTTAAATAAAAATATAAATATGTATATTTTGTTTTAAATTTATCCTCTTATTTTCCTAATATTTGAATAATTTAATTTGATATAAAACTGTCATTTTTCTTACCATATCTTCACCGAAAATATGGTAGATTCAGACTTAAGTTCACTTGTGAAGTTACCATGAGGACAAACCTGCTATTAGCTTCTCAGTCACTTTTTAGGTAAACGTTAATATGTAATAACCAAAACCATTTATCTGTCAGAGAGCATCCTAAAAATAATTATTTGTATGTTGTAATAATGGCCCTTAAAAAAATGAATTAAATTTAAATTCATTGTAAAATGAACAAAAATTATATTATTTTATTTTAAAAAACAGTGTAAGGGATTTTTAATATTTAAAATTAATATTTGTAAGATTTGGGTGACCGTTTCTTCAACACTTTCGGAATACAGAGTCATGTTAAGTTGCTCAATAAGAAATTTTTTCAATATATGGTCTTTGAAATTTTTGAACTTTGTATCGAAAATCAGGAATTGTAGTTAAACAATAGGTCTCATTATTCTCTTAACCCTCAAATCTTTCATTCAGAGCTAGTGCTAAGTAAGTAGTCCAATTTTGGAACTCCGAACTATTCTGCATCTCAGTTTATACATTTATTGTATTTTCTAATAATGTTCGATGACTATTAACTAGCGGAGTAGATCAGGATCACGGGATATTTCTGGATTCCAGATTTTTGAAAATCAACAGATAAATGCTTTTTATAAATATTTATTTAAAAAAAACACCTTTAAAGAGGTTCACAAACAAAAGTCTTACAATTCATTTAATATTACAAAGTTGTTTAATGATTATTTTGATTACTAAAATTTTAATAAATGGAAAATTGTGATTTTTTTTTTAATTAATGATAAATTTAATTAAAAATGTGATAAAAAAACAACGTACGATTTCCAATAATGAGTTAATTGATCCAATAAAAAATAAGCAACATAAAATCTATATTTTACTCAATTAGCTCAGTTGCTTAAAACTTAATAAAAAAAATAATTAATATAGTATTTGAATAGAGCAAACTAGCAATTGATTTATTTGCAAGATTCTATTGCAATTTTTATTAAATGAATTCAGATGAATAATTAAAATTTGAGTTTGAAATAAATTAACAAAATAAATTTTTTTAATTCACGATAAAAACTTATTTAAAAAAAAACCTTTTCATACCCACGACCACAGGTGGTAGCAGCTATTTAGTGTATAAATACCACTAGTTAATATCGTGAAATCGCTCCATTAATTACCTTAGGTCCCATGCCCACTCTCGGAAAACACTTCAATAAGCCTAAACCTGTAAAGAGTAAAGTTTTAATTTTGGATTTGGTTCACCAGTGGAATCAATTCGATAATAAAACCACACCGAACTTTTGGGTTTTCGTTTTGTTGTGTGCATTTCAAAAGACCTTTCATGCTTTAATAAATTTTCTTCTTTAATTATTTTCAGCACTTCTCACATTAAAATATCTTCATAATTGCTAGACACGCTGAAAATGAATAACAAAGTTTAACTTTTATCTCTCGTTTTCAATGACAGTATGAACGGAGTTAATCAAATATATATAAAAGATCAACATTGTGTTCTTTATCCTCTCAAGGGAGAATGTTTCTTTTTTTTTTATAAAAAAAGGGAAAACAAAAAAATTAAGTTAACGATTTCGGGATGGACTAAATCCCGTAAATCACGGGACTTAAAAATTAAAATCCCGGGATAACAGATTCGCTGAATCCCGAAAAACCCGGGATTTTCGGGATCGGGATTGCCATCCCTAGTATCTACTTCAATGTTGCCAAAGTATATTACATTTTCATTTTATCAGACAGTTGTAATATTGGAGAAAAGTTAAGGGACTCTTTATCGTTCACGATAGCTATTGTTCTCGTTAACTATCAGGAACTTTATCAGTAGGTTGTAATAATGGCCCTTAGAAGTAAACCAAAATGTTTAGCAAAATTATTTTTATTCTCACAAAAATTATTAAAATTGATCAGAAAAATCTTAAAACGTACAAATGCATTAAATGTTTATCAATAAGAGAACATTTTACTACTATGGTGCAAAGCAAAACGGCTCAAGCAGCAGGTCCACACTGAGCGTTCATTAGTTGATGCGTTTATGCATCTGTCCGAAAAGTAGCAGTGTAAAATTGTATTCACAAGTTACACAGGAAACGCGTAGACTATCGTATGGATAGCATGAAGTAGGATTACTTTATACTGAAGCTTACGTCGCATGTGGCTTGGAAAAAAATCAAAACGTACCGTACGCATTGAACGCGTGGTGTGGACCTCCAGCTTAACAATTAAAAGAAAAAAAATTTATTCTGTTTGATTTTGTGCTCTGCTTTTGTATGTGTTATTGCTCTTAGGGTGGGGTTTTAACATGGAGATCAGAGATTTGGTCATCTTTAATCTGTGTTTTTAGTTTTTAAGATGAGGATTAATTACTTTTATTTGGCAGTTTAAGCGGTCAATGTTGGTGGTTTAAACTTAATCAACAAATGTCAACACATACACATGTTTGTATGTATGAACCCTGTCGGACATTCAGTTAACTTTAAATTAACTCAAAGCTAACTATGTCTCAAGTAGTGGTGGTTGACACTTTTATATGGAATTAACTAACTATTTTTACATTGCGATGTCAATTAACTTTAAAGTTAGTTACCTAGCCGTTAACTTAAAGGTAACTTTTTGTTGCTAGCTATAAACCTACTACTTTAAGTTAGCTTTAAGTTGGTTTTTTTAAATCAACTATAAGTTAGTTAAATTTCAGTCAACGAAAAGTTAGTTGGCTTAAAACTCACTATTTGTAACTTGCTACACACTAAGCTATTATATTAATTATTCGAAATTAAACAGTTTTTAAAAATATATATCTTAATAGAAAATAAAAATGTATTCAAAAATTTCTAAAAATTATGATTTTTTCGAGAAATGAAATAGTTTATTATTTAAAGAAATTTAAGGCACATAAAAAATAAAACAAATTTGGTGAGCAATATCAATAAAAGAGTAAAAAATTTAATAAATTAAAAAATTCACTGTTACGTAAATAAAGCATATTAATATATTGAATATATATAAGTTATTTTTTTTTATTTATTAAAACATCTGTCAAAAATGAACTTTTTTTCAAAATAGGATACATACAGTTTTTGAAGAAAAAATAAGAACGCGAAATAAAAGAAGGCCTAACATTAAAACTCATAAAGGCATATCTACGAAATAACCAATTACCAATTTCTACTCCGTATATTGTAATAATGGCCCTAACTGAATTAAATCTTTTGTGGGTCTTGGAGCCGTTTGTTTGCCAATCGACTTGGCTCGTTCTACTTAAAATATACTACACAGTGTTTGTATACACTTTAGTTAATGTAAAATGTAGAAGTTGTCTTTAAGTTAGTCTATTCAAGCTAACTTAAAGTTGGTTTTTTTTTTGTAGTTAGCTAGTCATTTGACGGCAGGGAAATATCAGCTGTTTAAATATAAACAAAGAAGAAATATACATACATACAAAAAAGAAAATATTTTATTAGAAAACAGAATAATGGATCAATCTATAGTGAATATGAAGACTGTAGTGATTCTAAAACATATGAAAACTTAAATAAAACAATTATAAGAAGAAATTTTCTTTTTATAGGAACTAAAAGGGGGGATTTTCTTCTTCTTCTTCTGTATAAAATGCGAAGGGCACTGCTAAAAAGTTGACATTTTAAAATATGTTGTTGACATTTTTGTTATTCAGTATGGCAATTCTGCGAGGTTTAAGCTACCACTTACAAACTGCAAACACAATTAGTACACAATTACATTTATTCTCAGATTAATTTATTATAGTTTGCTGCGAAGATTAAACTCGATGTTAAAAATCCACTCCTAGTTGTTATGTAAAAAGTACCGTCGTATCGCCGATGCCGATACATTGGCAAACCCGAAATATCGCCGATATATCGGTATCGGTATTCGTTACATATACCGAATATTGACAATTTTCGAAATATAATTGTTAATGTGCTTAAAATACCATTAAAAATATATATGTACTTTAAAAATTTAAAAGGACGACATGGAGTAAAAAATTTTTATTATTGGTACTTTTTCTGAAAATCGTTTTTATGTTTAATAATTTTATTAAAAAAATCAAAATTATAATTGTGTGTACAAACAGTGATGTTATAGAGTTTTTTTTAAAAGTCCCTACGTAGTCCGAAAAATCCCTATTATTCCCTACGCGCTCAAAGAATTGTCCCTACAACAATCCCTTCAATTTTTAAATGATAATAAAGGGTGTCCCAACTAGAACGCAATTCTTAAATTTGGCGCCATTCGAAGTGTCATTGTTTGACATTTGAGCAATTGTTATTGTTTGCTAGTAGAAGGTACGAGGTTAGTAAAAATGGAGCGCTACACGAATGAATAACGCATTCTCATTGTGAAATTGTTTTACCAAAATGGTGAAAGTTTTGCGGCTACAGTTCGCAAATTGCGATCAATTTGGGATCACAATAATACTCCAAAAGAGTCAACTGTAAAGAGATTAATGGATAAATTTGCCGAGACTGGGTCTGTTAGTGATGTAAAGACAACAACGCGCCTTCGACCAGGTCGATCGACCGAAAATGTCGCAGCTGTACGTGATGATGTCGCTCAAACTCCATCCACCTCAATTCGACACCGAGCTCAGCAAATTGGTGTCTCCAAATCCACTATGCAGCGAATTTTGACGAAATAATTGAAGAAATGAATGTGGAGGGCATGTGGTTTCAACAAGATGGCGCCACATGTCATACAGCCAGAGAAACAATTCAATTGCTGCATCAGTCATTTTCCGGTCGTGTTATTTCGCGTTTTGGAGACCAGAATTGGCCGCCTAGATCGTGCGATTTAACACCTTTGGATTTTTTTCTTTGGGGTTTTTTTCTTTCGATGGATTACGCGAATAAGCCGACGACGACTCAAGCCTTAAAAGAGGAAATTGGACGCTGCATTAATGAAATACCGCAGCATTTATGCAAAAAGGTCATTGAAAATTTCATTAAAAGATCGCGTGTGTGCTAGCAAAGCCGCGGCGGCCATCTGCACGATATATTGTTCCATACATAACCTCATTTTGTCTACTTTACGATATAATAAAGTTTCACGATTTTTTTTTAAATAACTGTGTTTTATTTAAAATTTAAAAATTGCGTTCTAGTTGGGACACCCTTTATACTCGTATCAGTGCAAATAAGGCCATTGGTGTAAAGAATAAACATTTTATTTAAAGTTGTTATACATTCATACATATTATTAAATCAGTTATTTTTATAAACTAAAACCTAAACAAAAAATTAAATAAAAAAACTAAAAAACAAGTGCTATTCACTTAAAATCTAACCAAGTTTATTGGTTAAAAAATTAAACAATCCAAACAAAATATATGTATTTTGTACTTTTGGATTGTGTTTGAATACTAGAAAAAGTAATTGTTTATCCATATAAGTTTTGACTGGTGTTACCCTTACAATCATAAAGGTGTTAGAATACCTTTTTTTAATGAATTTTGGTGCACTGCAAGGTATATTCGTTTTGTAAAAAAGAACGGACAATGCAAGTTGTTCAGACCCAAATAGTTTTTTTATGAAACCAGTTATGTGTAGGACGTTATAAATTATTCTTGGCGCGAGCATCGCTGAAAGGAAAGGTCTTTCGCTAAATCAAAAATAATTCGACTAAAAGGGGTAAAAGATATTTTCATTCACATTTTTCATTTTGGTGACTTTACTCAAATAGTTTTTGATGCCATTCATAAACAAGTTATCTATTTATTACTCTGAAAAATAAATTCTTGTTAAAGTGAGCTTCACAAATTTACCTTAAAATCAATAAACTTAGTGTTGCCGTACCAACAATTGAATTAGTATGTTGTCACAAATCGAAAAAGCTTGTCAAATAAATACAGTTTGCTACCTTTTTGAAAAGTCCCTACATGTTAATGATTTTAAAAAATCTGTCCTTCTTTTCCCAACGGCCATTTTTAGAAGAAAATCCCTACTTCTAACATCACTGACTGGAAGTCACATTCTTTTTGTAAAAAAGAGCGGACAATGCAAATTATATATACAATTTTATGACTAAAGGAATGTTCAGACCTTACAAATATTTGACGAAAAAAACCAAAAAAAAGCGTGACTAGTAAATTGTACGTAATGTAATTTAGAAACTGTTAAATGATGCTTTATCTAGCCAAACGTTTTGCAAAAGCAAATAATTTTTAAATTAAACTAGTGGTTACGTGTAGAAAGGATAATATTTATTCAAAACAGTAGTCATTAACTTTTTAAATTTTAAATATGTTTCAAGAAAAACTGGAATGAAATTATTGATTTAAAGATAAATTTTAAACCAAAATTATTGTATTTTTTATGAATATGGCAGTAAAAACATCATATATGTATATTAAGTTGAAACGTTAAGACTGACTGATTCATCATCGAACAGCCTAATTCATTTGATATTTTTTTATAACTGAACTTGGTAAAATTTACCGTTAATTATAAATGTACATAAGTAGAAACACATGCATGTAGATATTTATTTTTGTTTATTTTGCTTAAAAGTTTTTGGCTAACTTTTAAAGTTATAAATGCCAGGGTATCTCGAGATTAAAATTTTTGGCTAACTATTTAAGTTATAATATAAACAATGTTTGGAGCCTCAATCACAAGTCCTCGTTCGAGTTAGACCTAGATCGTATAGGAAGGCGCGAGCTTTCAGAATCCGCTCCAGAGCATTTTGGTCTCCACCAGTAAACGTCTGAGTTTCATATGGTTATCCACCAGTCACGTTGAGTTATTATTTATTCTCCACCAAACAAACACGTTAAAACATTGAGTTTACAAACGAATGCACAAAGTCAATGGTGAACAACCGCAAAAACTGCAACTCGGTACAGTTATACGACGCCAAACCATTAACCAATGCGAGGTAACCAGTAGTGGGATTCTGTAACTTTTAACAGTAACAACTGTTATAATTTTCAACCTATTGTGTTGTTTGCACTAACGATTATGCGATTCTGGAAATTGTTCTTTCAACATAGATACAAATTAACGTCAAGTGGAATCACTGTTAAAAAAATGGCTAAATAACGAAAACCACAAGAGGAATACAAAAGAAAAACCAATCAAATTATTAAAACCAAACAGATTTTATTTTTTTTTTAAAGAAGGGAAGTAAAATATTTTATGTAACTGTAATATTAAATGCAAAATATTCAATGGCCATTTTTAAATTATTTTTTTGTTTTTCGATATTAAACAATAAATAAGCAACACAAAAAAGTTGTCGTTTACTTAACACAAACAGCTGACTTTACGATAACAAGTGTTATTTAAAATGATACAGAATGACAAAATCGTTAAATTGCTGGTTAAATTTTTTAACAAAGACCAATTTTGTTAAAATTAGCTGTGTTCATTTTCCAAAAATTATTACGAATTTGAAACAATTGTTACTGGACAGTGTTCATTAACCCAAAAAATTTGCAAGTTGAGAGCGTCAAGAGAGAGAGAAAAATTGAGAGACAAAAAAATTCTTTCAAATTTTTACTAATAAAATTTTTTACTTGCAAGAATTTTTGAAACTGCTGTTTCATGTTTTTGTTTACAGAACAAACTTTTCCAAAAGAAGTTTTAAATAAGGATATTTTGCAAAATTTATTAGTTAATGTTGATTTATTAAATTATTAAAAATATTAATGCGATGAAAAATCATACTTTTGTTTAACTTAGGACAGATATTTCGATATTTTTATTGCTAAATAAAATAACGAACTTGCTAAAAAAATCCCCTAGGTATTTTGTTTTGCTTTTAACCCAGGGGTGTCAGCGTCATGCACAATTGTGTCAGCAAAACTCTTACGCTCTTTTATTTTGCGAGCGTAAAATATAATTTTTTACTGCAAAACACTCTCATTCAGCGGGAAATATCGAAATATCGCACGGCCTGTTTTGAGGCCTCTAAACAGAAATAATATATTTATTATTTATTATCTTTGTTTATGTTTTGTTTTATTTCTGTTTTTGACATTGTACAATGATTGACAAATAATATCTACATTGTTTTGCATTTAAGCTAACGATATGTGTTTTGTTTGTGAAAAAAATTCTTTGTTGCCTTTTAAAGGGTCCCTTTTTCTTTCGTTAAAAAGACGTACCTAAATGCAGAAATTATTAAGAAAAAAATAGCCACAAGAATTTGTTGGTATTTTGTGCTTGTAAAAATATTTTTCTTTCTGTACCAATCGCGTCAATGGGTTTTTTTTTCCTTTGAAAACACTTTTCTCAAGTAAGTAAAAATATTTAAAAAAGTCTTGTTTTCCTACAATTTATGTGCAAACCTATACACATAAAAGCAAATGTGACAGCAGGTAAAATTTTTGGGTAAGAAGATGTGTATTATTAATGTATTAATGAAACTTTATTGTTTAACGTCCACAAACCTAAAAAATGTTTTGTTGTTTCGAAACTGCAATATAAATTTAGAAGATATTATTGGTAAATAAAAGTATATTTTTATAGGCTAGTAAAATCTTCTCTTTTTATAATGGTGGTTAATAATTATAGAATATTTTTAAACTTAATGGAGTTATTATTTGCATTAGCATGTGCAAATGAATTTTCATTGTTGGCATTTGCAAAGGTATGTTGAGCACCAAATTAAAAATATTAGAAAGAATTTAATAAGGTAGTAAAATGACTTCAAATATTGTCAAATGCTCAATTTTTCCAAAAAATAAGCAAAGTTTCTGCGAAATGTAGGTTCCAAATTAAATTTATTTAAATAATAACTGAGTGTGTCTGTCCATAACTCAACATTTTTCGATAATTGTATTATTATTAATTGCTCTAAAGTCTTCATAGCAAAATATGTATGTTAATTAGGCCTCGCAACCGCAGATTCCTCCCGCTGAGAATGAAAGAGACAAGAGTATTCGCACCAATACAATCATAATTGACACCACTGTTTTAACCGATCAGGTGTTGTTATTAGTACTGTGAGTATAATGGTTACCTAGATACCCGATACTTAGCACTATTGCAGTATAATACCCCGTTAGTTAAAAAATTTGTTTACAAATTAAATTATTTACAAAATTAAAGATTCTTATTAATTATAAAATAATTTGAGATATTCTCATTGTTTACTTTATGACCGTATTGTTTATTATGAAACAAACACCAAAGAAATGCAATTGGACCAAATAAAACGGCCATAGAGTAGATAATGAGAATATCTAAAATTATTTTATAATTAACAATAATTTAACCCGCTACCTCGTTACTTTTTTTTCGTGGTCATATATAAATGCCAAAGTTTATGTTTCTAAGTCTAAAAAAAATATGCTGCCAGTTTGTACAATTGTTTACATCTGTAATCATATGGTAGAATTTTTTTTCCGGGCAAATTTTTCGAAATAGGTGAATCGTTCTGAAGAACACTCTTAGTAAAAAATTATTCTTCGGACCAAAATATTAATCGGAACGCATGGATGAATCCACGGGTAGTTTAGGAGTTATGAGGTTGGCGAATTTACCCGTTTTTACGCTATTTTTCCCCTAAACATTTGAATTTCCAAAAATTCCATCTTACCTAGCATTAACACATGAAAGAAGTTTCTTGCGAGACGCCAAGCACTAAATTTGTTTACTAACACACACACAATTTTTGTACTATTAGGCAATATCTTCGAATTTTAGTGGATCGATTTAGCGAGAGACCAGCATCCGTTTCAAATTTCAAGCTTATAACTCACGGCGCACAGTGGCGCCATTTGAGTTTTTTCGTTGCAAAAATCATATCTTTTGAACCGAATAAGATAATTGAACAGTTTAAACAGCATATGATAGATAACTGTTCAGCCTATGAAATGAGCGTTTGGAAAGGGTGCTACGCTTTGTAGGGGCCTACTTATGGGTTATCAAAGTTAAAATTAGTAGAAAAATCAATTTTATGGTAACTAAAAAAAATTATTTTTACATTTTTAGATTGTTTTTATTTTTTTTCTTAAGGGTTTTATGTTTTAAATTATTACCCAACAAATTAAAAAAAAAAATTATTTATTTTTTTAAATTTATTTTTTCAATTTTCTGTAAAATATTCATCACAATTCGTAAGAGAAGGTATATCTAAAAGACTAACAATTTCTAAACTATAATTATTTTGTAACTCTATTCGTGACTTCACATGCCGCAGGGAAGAAATAAGTGGATCGGAAGATGCTGCCAACATGTTGAAGAGGTCCTTATTTTGCCTTACCCTTGATGCTTTGAATGTGTTCTGCAATCTATATTTTTTATAAAATTTGTTAAGAGACTCCTGTGCTTCTTCAGAAAGCTCTCCAATTGGCAAAGACTGGTACTCAATTATATCTTTGCCATGCGCCAATATTTTATGGACGGTCGGGGTCAACTTCTTCTGTGGATACATTTCTGCTAAAAGAGATGCAGTTTTCGACGCATATTCTCCATATTTTGTAGAATTGACATTTTCTTTGCAGTTTAAAACATCCAAGATCGTTCCCAATCTTTTCACGATTTGATTGTCAATTCCAATGATTCTAGTTACTGCCTCATCATTTTCAAAAAATCTCCTAGAAGTTAGAGTTACCGTATCCGTGCTTGGGACAGTCTACTTTTAGTCCAACTTGTTTCAAAAAAACCATCCTGTATTTGCTTCTTTCTGATCTTTTCCTTATCCTTTATTGATGTATTTTCATCGAAGTTTTCCTCCTCTTGTGGTAGGGTATATGCCAGTTTTAGCAAGAATTCCATACACCTTATCCTTGCGTGCAATGGTGACATTCCATATTCGTAATTCTCCTCATTTGTAGAATCGTTTAAATTACCAAAGTTCTTCTGACAAATAATAATATAAAATCGATAAAAAAAATATAAAAATAATACGAAAAAAGGGGTTTAGATAGGTTTTTGCTAAATTTTTACCTCCAATATAATTCTGTCTATGATAACTAATTGAAATATATTATAATTAAGCAGAAAAAGATACTAATCTTAAACTCTTTACAACTAATTATATAAAATTGAGATGTAACATATTATATATGAAATAAATTGAATTGAATTGAAAAAAGTTCTTCTGACTCTTTTTGCAAATCGGGCATGACATTGTTGAGGTTGTTCCTGTCAGTTCGTTTACGACTTTTCCGTCAACCATGGTCAGGTGGAACTCGTAATTGCATTCAATATATTTTCCTTCTCCAATTTGCAGCTTTGTAGGCTTAATCTTGCTTATTTGTTCTTCAATGTCCTTCACCGTAGTCCTTATGAGTTCTGCCGATTCCCTTGCAAACTGAAACATTATTGGTCGGCAATAATGCACTGATGACGGACGTGGATTTTTCCAGTGTAGGGAATCATCCGATTTTAGCCGCAAAGGAACAACAGATGCCATAAACATATTTCCGTCCGATATTGTAGCGTCATCGAAAGATATCCTTTGCTTATAAACGCTTTGTCCGGATGATCCATCGCAGCCCCATTTGCTGATCAATGTCAACTTCTCAGGAAGAATTTTCACTTCCGTGAAAAACTTTGGTGTGGTTGACTTTCTAAACAGTTCAAATAATTTTAAATTGTTCAACGCCATGTTTTCAGTACTTAAATTGTTTAATGGTTTCAGTAATTGTTGCGCCAACTTTCAGGCGTAGACTAATCCAGGCATTATGCTTATTTTGCAATATATAGGCTTATGCTACCATGCCTAAAAATTTACCTGTTCCCTGCATACATATGGATTTAGGCTGAATAATGCAATTTTGATATTATGCACGTGTCCAAATAAGATTTGTGCCTACCTGTAGGGACCATAAGTCAATATTGTTCCTGACCATTTGTACGCCAAAGTATTGTTTATGTGAGGTACGTACCTGCTAATTTCAATGAGTAGTTTTTTTCAAACTATTAGATCAAACTACTCTCAGTCAAAACATATAAGGGATGGACGCCATACAATTTCTGCAACCATGTCTTTTTGAACTTTTTTACCTCTAGAAGCCAAACGGGTACGTACGGGCAGATAAAAAACGGATAGTTTTTAAATAGTGATTTACCAGGAGAAACACAAAGCAAACAGTTAATTTTTTTTTTATCATTATACATTTAATAAATACATCAATCAATACAAATAAAAAATAAGGCGATTCGTTACCTATTTTTCGTGATATTACACCTGAAATCGCAACAAATTGACTAAAAATTGTGTGTTTTTTTGAAAACCGAAAGTCGGTCAACTTTGAACGGTTATATCTTCTAAACTAAAAATGTGATATTATTAAGAGTGGCATATTTGAAATCGTTGAAAAGTTTCCTATAACATGGGTTTATTCAAAACTTCGTCGGCACTCATGAAAATTTTGATTTTTGCAACCTCGCTTGCTCTACGGGCGCCACTGTGCGGCGTTAAGGCTGTGCGAAGATGAATCTGTCAGTCAGTCCGTAACGTTGAAATTTTATATACCTATATACATAGGGTATACATAGATTGTTAAAAAATATATTTTGTTTTTCCTTATTAATACTTTTAATGTTAACGAAGGGTTTTTTTATCTTTTATTATTGATGAAAACCCGAGTTCTTCATGATTCATTTTATTCAACATAAACAAATATAAATTAATAAAATCACTTTTTTTTACCGTAATGTATAAAATTTTCCCAAGTCTTAGAATAATTAATGGGTACTCAAATATTACTGGATATTCGTCACTACTTTTGGCTGGCAAAGTTTTCATTTACTTTTTAGTATTTTTGATAGCAATTTCTTTAAATTCCTACTTACTCTCTCTTTGCATGTTTCTGCTAGTAAAGTAAATGAACACACCTATTGTTTACAGAATCGCCCTACAGGGCTGTCAGATGTTGCGATTTTTCGCCAAGCGTGGCGATTTTAAACCTATTTGGCGATGAAAATTTGTGGTTGGCGACATAGCGATTTTTTGGCGAAATTAAAATACTTGGCGATAGTTTTGGCATTTTACCTTTTTTTTTCTTACTTATATGAAAAAATTAATTAATACGAGTTCAGTTTTTTTTTTTTGAATTTCTAACAAATTTTCAAATCGCAATACGAATGAGATTGTTTTAAATGATAAATTGATAATATTGTCAGATAATTACATTGAAAACATTAAAAAATTGTTGCTATATGAATTTGGAATAAAGCTTAAGCTTTATTAGATTTTCAGACATTTTCCTTATCAGAAGTTATCAATCATCGGATCTCCACCGAAAAACAAGTCAATTTTCAATCTATTATGGAAAATAAATTCTAAAAACTGAATCGTTTGTTAAATTTTTAAAATTTTAACAATAATAATATAGCATGCAAAAATAGTTGAATTAATAGCAAAAGTTTAAAAAAATTCATATCAGGTTTTATATAATACTAGCTTAACCCGGTGCGCTTCGCTACACTGGTAAAAAAAATAAATAAGAAAAAAATTGCAGTATTTTTTAAATGTGTAATTTATTTATTTTTGCTATCCCTGCACCTACCCCCTTTTTTTTTTTTTTTGTTTTGAAAGTTGTCCTGTAAAGGTTGATAACTTTTGTGTTCAGATATATGGTATTTAATATTTCTTTATATGAGGGGTACTGCTCCTCCTCTGTCTACCCCGCCCATTTCTATATTGAAATTAATAGTTTACCATAGTAGTAGCTGTAACCACGTTTGAAGACTCTTCCTTTAATAGTTCTTCTGTTGAGCGATACTTAATTTATGCATCCTATGGAAGGTATTTCCCCCCTTGCGCCTACCCGCTTTATTTTTATTTTCAAAAGTATAGTATACCATAAGAGAGACTTCTGCAAAGTTTGAACATTCTCACTATAAAAGTTCTTAAGATATGCGATATTAACCATTGGCGTCCTATGGTGGGTACCACTTCCCCCGCTGCTATTATATTTCAATTTGGGGGCTCTGAAGATCCTACTACCAAAAGTTCAACAAAATGCGTGCAGCGGCTCTTAATTATATTTCTATCTATGAGGGGTACTGCTCCTCCCCTGTCAACCCCGCCCATTTTTATATTGAAATTTATATTTTACCATAATAGTAGCTTTAACCACGTTTGAAGACTGTCCCTTTTATAGTTCTTCAGTTGAGCGATATTTAATATATGCATCCTATGGGAGGTATTTCCCCCCCTGCGCCTACCGCTTTATTTTTATTCTCAATAGAGTAGTATACCATAAGAGTGACTTCTACAAAGTTTGAACATTCTCACTATAACAGTTCTTAAGATATGCTATATTAAACATTGGCGTCCTATGGGGGGAACCACTTCCCCCGCTACTATTTTATTTAAATTTTGGGGCTTAGAAGATCCTACTACAAAAAGTTCAGCAAAATGCGTGCAGCGGCTCTTAAGATATGCGATAATTAATATTGGCATCCTATGGGGGGTACCAATTCCCCTGCCCCTATCGAAAAAATAAGTAGCCTATTTTATTTTTAGGGCTCACGTGATGTTACTGTAAAAATTTCAGGAAAATCGGTTCAGTAGTTTCGGAGTCTATAAAGCGACAAACAAACATACAAACATACAAACACACATAATTCATTTTTATATATATAGATAGATAGATAGATAGATTATAAAGCGTATTTTTCAAAGTTGTGTGCATAGCGAAAAAGTCGCAGTTTTTTTTATATATTTTGACTCGATTTTTTACAAAATAAAATCAAAAATTTCTTATAATGACCCCTTACAGACTCGGCAAGTTAGTTGCGCAAGTTACTTGCCGAGTACAACAAAGTATGTACTAAAATATTTTTTCCTTAACCCGATCTTACAGCTGACATCTACAACCCAAGATTTGTGCAAGTACCTTGCCGAGTCTAAGAGGGGTCAAACATTACTTGGAAAATTTAAAAAAAAATTCACTTAAAATTTTTCAAAACCTTGATTTTATACAGAATCGAAAACAAATCTGGGTAGAAGTTAATTTTCGAAAAAAAATTCATGAAATGAATTGTTTAGAAGACATAGTTGACTTGAAGTATCCCAATCCAATTCCAAATATCCAATTTATATACAACTTTTAAGACATTTATCCTGTTCTTCATTTCTTATTAAATTAACATTAGGTTTCAATGAAAATCGCATACAAAATTTTACCATATTCTGACTAATTTTCATATAGAAAATTGAGCTTATAAAAACTGTTTTTTTTTTTGCATCAAGCTCTACTCAATTGCATACTTGATAAAATTTATATTTCTGTAAACTTCAATTAACTGATCTCGCAAGTTTTAGGATTAAAGATATTTAGCCTTGTTATGACAATCGCAAGATTTAAAATCGCAAAACGCCAGATTTATTTTATGGTGTTCTGAAACTCGTGCGTTTTGCTTGCGATCTGCTATAGTTTCTTAAAAATACTCTAGGTCCCTAGAGCACACTTTTGCAATTTGAAGTCGCCAAACTTCTTGCTATTGCGATTTACAAAACACCTATTGTGCGATTTCAAGTCAGAATCCCGATTTATTTAATACGTTAAAAATACAAAAACATAAGCACACTAATAGAATAAGGCTAAATATTAAACATTTTAATAGAGGTAAAATACACTTGTACTTCTATTTGGCGAATTTTGGCGGATTTTTTTGATAAACATCCAAAAAATACATTTTTGGCGATTTTCGGTATACTTTTTGGCGATAAAGGTTAAAAAAAAATCTGACAGCTCTGGAGGTGACAACGCAAAGCACACGAAAATTAGACAAACAAGAACAACCTGTAGCTCGTTTCTGTATTTCTCGCATTGCAAATTTTCTCATATTAAGTGTGAAACAAAAAATTCCATCGTTTCTCGATTTGTGAGAAAAAAGTGTTTCTGTATTTGAATGTGAGAACAGACAACACAGATTCTGTTTTAACTGGAATACTTCCAGTAATTAAGTGTCAAATGCAAGCGAAACGTCAACGAAAGAAATATATATAATAAAAATAAGGCTGCCAGATTTAAAGATTTATCGACATTTTGACGATTTTTTTTGTTCCAAAATTGGCAAAGTGACAATTTGCTAATTTTTTTCTAGTGACGATTCAGTCTTTGAAATAAAACAATTTTAAATAGTTTTATATGTTTGTGTATTAGGCACCACAGAAAACCTATATCTTTAAAAACAAGGCAGATTAAAAAATGTATCGGCAAAAGCAAAATTTCGAACGGAAACTGTTTAATTTTTATTTGCTTGGATTATTTAATACATTTGTTTGTGTGATCAAAAGATTAAACTATTACCCCATTTTTCAGTCAATGCACTTTAGGAAATGTTTGCCTTTTACTTTGTCCAAAAGTGTTTATTTTATTTCAATATAATATTTTGTCACTCCTTTGTGTGATTTCTGCAGGGAATAATAACAATCTGAAATTTTAGACTCTTATCGGATTAAGGAAAATAAAATAAATAATTTTTTTTTATTAGACCTCAAGCTTATGTATTAGGGTGGAGTGAAAAAAGTCAAAATCTTTTTTTTGGAAACGGGTACGCTTCAATGACTGTGTATGAGCCTTAGAAACAATTCTGTAAAATATTTAATTTTTACGACGCCATTTTGAGTCTGCACATTTGGCCTAAAGTTTGAAAATTTCTGAAATTTTTTACATCAGACGAGTAGTTACTGAAAAGTTGAACAAGGTCTTAAATAAAGACGGGTCTTTTTAAATATTTTAACGTAGTGGTTTTAGTCTGCGCATAAATCTTAAAATTGTGCGAAATCTCCGATATTTAGAATTATTTGTATAATCAGTACACGGCCCTCTCTGACTGCATTGGTCGTTTTTTGACACCGAGAGTTATAGGTGGTGTGTTATATCTAGTCGTCTACTTACATATATACATAAGTTCTACTGTTCTAATTCAGTGTTATAGTAGTCTGTCACTGTGCTTTGTGTGCTTATAACTGTATTATGGCGTTCCCTGGAACTCGTTATAAGGATTTACCTCATCCTATCCTAGGCAATGGTCAAGATATGGGCTTGTCTTTGCTTCCTACTCGTAGAGATGTGTTAAAATACTACATTTATGTTTGGAACAAAGAAAAAATTAAGCAAAATGGCAAAAACCCTAGTTTTTTAGGAGTGTCTAAGATTGTTGTTGACAAGTTAAACTTCGTTTGGGGAAAAGCTTCAATCCCATGCATAACCTCTAAAACTATTACAGATTTGTTAAAAAAAGAAGTTGATTTAGTTCAAACACTCAACAAAACATACAAACGTGACAAAGATAAGGACAGTTTCAAAAAAAAACTAGTCGCATTTAACAATAGAGTTGAGGCATTGTTCGATGTTAGTGCATGTAAATGTAAAGATTTTCAGCATTGTAAATGTGATCCCGCTAAGAAGGTTCCAATAATAGAACGCAAATTCTTGATCGATCAAAGAACTCTACGGAAAATGTCAGTTGGAAGTGTTGATATAAAAGTTACATCAGCAAATAAAAAGAAAATAGCAAGGAAAATGATAGAAGAAGAAAGATTGTGTAAGAAACGTTGTGAAGAATATAAAATTGGCTTGCATAGCGACAATGAGGACTCTTTGGATTTAACTGTCCCACTTCAAGAAAAGGGTTGTGTTCCAGGAGATGAAGGTTTAGGGGAACCAGTTCCAGGCCCTTCCCCAGCTACTGCCATAAATATACAAACTAGGATAAAAATACCATCGTTTTCCCGAGTTTGTGATAGGTATGGCGTACCTGATCGCGCAGCAGCAGCTTTAGCCTCTGCTCTTTTACACGATGTACAGTCTATTCATTCTTTAGATAATGTAATAAATGACGTTGTCGTAGACAGGAGTAAAGTAAGACGCGAGCGAATCAAAGCTCGGCATGAAGTTCTGAATAAGGAATCAAAGGTAGAAATAAAAGCCTTATACTTTGAAGGTAGAATTGACGATACCTTTCGTATTCACAAGACAGACGATAGGAAAATGTACAGAAAAACTGTTAGAGAAGAGCATATTTCACTCATACAAGAGCCTAAGTCGAGATTCATCGGTTACACAGTTCCATTGTCTGGGAAAGCCAATGACATTGCTAATTCTATAGTCGATTACTTTTCTGAACACAATCTAACAATGTCGAAAATAGTTTGCATTGGTTGTGATGGATGCCCTACAAATACAGGTAAATATAATGGTGTAATTCGCTCGTTGGAAGAGAAACTTGGGAGACCTCTGCAGTGGGTCATTTGCCAATTGCATACAAATGAACTTCCATTACGGCATTTAGTGGAGAAGCTGGATGGACCTACAAGCGGACCAAAAGGATTTGTTGGACCTGTCGTAAAAGTTTAGCAACATGCCATGCAATGAAAATAGTTCAGTTTGAGCCTATTGAGTTTATTACTGATATAATCGAACGTGGTGATGATAAGGGTTTGAGTACTGACCAACAATTCCTTTATGATATTTGCAAAGCTGTTTCGACTGGGAAAATATCTCACCAATTAGAAAACAGAAGTCCAGGAAAGCTCTCCCATGCGAGATGGTTGACTACAGCTAATAGAATCTTAAGATTATACGTGGCTACAAAAACTCCATCGCATACATTAGGGAGATCGATTATTCGACTTTTTTCAATAACCGGTTTTCGAATATTACGAATAGTTGCTATTTTAAAAAAACCGGTTTTCGGTTAAGCAATTTTTAAATAACCGGTTAACCGGTTTTAATTCGAATACTTAAAAACACAAAAATCAAATAAGTTTTTAAAATAATACGTTAATTTGAATAAAAACAAAACAATTTGCAAAGGTAAGGAACCAATAAAATACATAGATACGACTAAGATCAGACCTAACAAATATTTTACGATAAAATCCAAAAAAAGTGGGACCAGTAAATCGATCAAACTTTAGCTTAATTTTCAACAAATTTTTATTGATTTACTAAACTTTATTTATTAGAAGACATTTTTATAATGTAATTTAGAAACTGTTGAATGATATTTGATCTAGACAAACGTTTTGAAAACGCAAATAAATAATAGGAATTTTATAAAGTTATTATTTGAAATATTCTCTCAAATTTATTTTGAATGAGTTTTAATTTGTTGGTGGTTAAGCATGTCTAAATAAATCAATCATATTTTTCAAAAGTTGCAAACAAAACCTCTTAGTCAGGATTATCTATTTCAAATTATTTTGTTTCAGCATTATAGAAACGAATAGTGAACTGAACATTCTTTTTGTGTAAAATATTTGTCAATTCGTCGACTACAATTTAAAACATTCCATGACATTGTTTGGTTTCTTCAATTTTGTTTTTTAGTTCTTGGTGTTTTAATAAATGAAACTGGTAGAAATTTTTTCCCATATCGTTGATTCCGCCGTAATGCTATATTTTTAAGCATGAAGAGATGCTAAAACTACTTAAGAGTTTTTAGAGCCTTAACGGGCATTTCATCCTCGGCAACACAACGGGCTAATATTTCACCCAATGATTCATTTTTTCAGTGTATTTTAGTAAAATAGTATTTGTCGTCTCCTTAGAACTACTTCGAACAGAGTTAAGTTTCATTTGAATCACATTAATGTCAAGCATGTATAATAATTAAAGGTGATTAATAAGTCGTGACATGGAAGAACCTTTGTAACTTATCATTTTAGGGAACTCCAAGCACCTACTTTGCATTTTTAATCGCATTCGAAAAATATCTAGAGATAACCTTCATATAAAAATATATTTAATATTTAGAATACTCTTGTACAAATTAGTTTTTGGTTTTTTTTCTACAAGACCACACGCTTTTATAAGCGATTTTTATTTACCGTGTTCATGTTTTTTGAATTTTGTTAAATTTTGTTTTGACATTCTTCATAAAAAGTTCAAGTTTGGCCAATATTCAATTAAAAAATACTTAAATTACGGGTACATCTACAACAAGAGTAAGGAAAATGTATATAAATTACACAGTACTAAAATAACCGGTTTATTATACCAAAATAACCGGTTTATTCGATATTCGAAAAATGGGCATTTTAAAATAACCGAGTTGGGCAAAGCTAAAATAACCGGTTAAAACCGGTCGAATAATAACCGTTCGATCTCCCTAGCATACATTAAAAGAGTTAACAGTCTTTATCGTGAAAGTTTTTGCACCAAGCTGGTTCAGGATCAAGTGTAACCCAAAAGCGTATAATGGAGCTCAAAACTTGTGGCAAACCATAAAGAGTTGCACTTGCCTATCTGATAGCAATCGTCAAATTGTATACAAGTGTATCCAAGACAATGGATACTTTGCTCACCATGAAAACATACTCATAGCTATGTTGGTTGATAAGAGAGATCATATAAAGAAACTGGCTTTAAGACGTATCATCAAGGCTCGATCTAGAGGACAAGCCAGTAAACCACTAAGACGGTTTGAAATCCCGAAAATAAATTTTGGAGCATCAGAGTATGCCAATATGATTGATTGGAATGATGTGGAAGTGACAGAACCACCTCTCACAAGTAATTTGACAAATCAGGATTTACAAAGGTTACTGGAGACCGAGAGTGTAAACATAGCTTCGGAGTGCACTCTTTTTGAACTCCCATCACACACTCAAGCGGTAGAAAGGGCAGTCAAAGAGGTTACTGCTTCCTCAAAATTGGTCTGTGATCAAAAGAAGAGGGAAAGCTTAATCAAAACTAGAATATTTGATAGAAATATCCGTCCAATATATGACACAAAGAAACAATTTACCTGTTAAAGACTTTTCGAAAAGATGTAAATACATGCTCTCATGGTATGGTGGTTGGGAGGGCATGGGTGGGACTCGAAGTGCAACCACCTCCCCGTGGTGAGTGCTGGGTAGTTGAATATGAACTAGCGAAGAGTTGCACAATACAAAGTTGATTAACGAAGGCTATATAAACCAGTTTTAATAAAATTATAAGAGGATATTAGCAATTATAGAACGTTAAAAATATCAGAAATTTACTTATATTTGGAAAAGTTTAAGCCTCATGTGCAGAGTAAAACCACCACCTTACATTGTTTTGAAACCTCTTATCTTTACTAACGGCCTTAATAGAATATTAAGTGATTACCCGTTAGGGTTTTTTAGTTTCAAGTACTTAAAAAAAATTTGGGAAAAATTTAAAAAATTTTCAAACTTTAGGCCAAATGTGCAGACTCAAGATGACGTCGTAGAAATTAAATATTTTACAGAACAGTTTCTAGGTCTCATACACAGTCATTGAAGGGTACCCGTTTCCAAAAAAAAGATTTTGATTTTTTTCACTCCACCCTATTATGTATGTATAAAATATGTATTTTACCCATGAACTTAATGTTTTTTTTTTTTTTTTTTTTTTTTTTTTTTTTTTTTTGATTATGTGTTTATATGATAAAAATTTTTGATTATATGATAAAAATCGAACAAAATTCGTTAAAATTAATTTTAAATTGTCCGAAAAAAATGGACGATTTTTTTTTTTTTTCTTAGGATATTGACGTTTTTTCCACAAATTTATCTGGCAGCCCTGCATAAAACAAACACAATGAAAGGCCAAAAAATTTTAATAACAAAATATAACAATTGTGTTTTATATACTTATGTTCATCATTTAAATTCTTTCTTTTAAAATAAAATAAAATAATACACATTCTTGTGTACATACATACATAATTTTGGCTCCATTTTTTTAAATTTTGTTTTCTCGCATCAATTTCAAATATGACTTATTTTGACAGTTCTTGTGAGAAACTTTTTGCAAAATATTGTTACAGAAACACTTGTTCTCACATCCTTCCAATAATTGCTGGAAAATTATTTAAATGACAGATAATTCTCGCAAAGTAAGAGTACAGAAACACTTATGTGAGAAAAACCATTTTTTGTTTCATATTGCACTGTTTTTTGTCATAATTCACTTGTTTCATGCGGGAAATTTTACGATGCGAGAAATACAGAAACGGGCTACTGGTTGTGCTTTAAGAAAAATGCTGCTTCTTCACTCAGAGCAATTTTACAAGTATTCATGTACATATGAAGTGGCAAACACCATCCGAATCTTAATCAAGCCAAAGCTGTGTCAATAGTACGTTAAATACGGATTTTCTTCAATTATGTACAGAATGCTTTATTGAAGCTCAGATTATTTAAATGCAAAACCCTTAACTTCAGTTTTTATTTATGTCCTGATTTGTACTTAAAATAATGCGAAAACTATTATTAAAAAAAACCCTGTAAGAAACCCCCTGTAAACACCCTCTAATAAAAAAATATAATAAAAATAGAATAACCCCAGTGTATTACACATTCGGTGGTTTCAAATGGTATGCTTTCAAGTCATATTGCCATAACATTCTAATATTTTACAAAACATAGGCAAAAAAGTTTTTTTATAATTAACTATCACTACAATTGTCAACAAAACTATTGTTATCTGTCAGTTTTAGTGGTAGTTAACTATAGCTAAACTTGGTAAAATTGGCCGTAAATATATTAAAAATTCAACATTTTTATTTTTCGAATTAATTATATGAGCTACATTTCGAAAAATAAAAAAAAAGTGGCATATAATAAAGTAGCTTATGAATAGAAATAATTCCCACATTCTATTTGTTAGAATAGTTGAGTTAAATACATTCAGTTTATAAAGTATCACTATTCAGTGTGACGCAAAGAAAGCTGACGAAGGCCGTAGCGGGCCATAAAACGCATTACATTCTGCTGGTGTCTAATAATTGTAAATTTTTCTGTACATACAATATACTTCATTGCTATCAAAAGGATAGCTAAGGTAACATGTAACAGGAAGACACAAGGTTGGAAAAAATGTTACCGCAATAAATACATATATCTTCTAAGGTTTTAGGCGAATCTAATTATTTTCACAAAATGGGCTTTTTATGACCCTATGGTGAAATATGGGCTGGCCATCACGAAATTTATTAGTGTGATTTCTAGTCCTAAAAACTGTGACGTACCAAATTGTATTATGATAGCATTATTTATTACAGATTTAGGCGTACAAAACTATTTTGCGAGAGTAGATTTTATATGGAGCATATGGTAAATTATGGATCGATCTTCACGAAATTTGACAGTGTCGTATTAAACGAATCTATATATTAAACGAATTTATGCAACATTTTATATCAATTATTAATTTAAATTTAAATTAAATTATCAATTTTTTAGAATGAGTGGTGGTTCCACATTTTAATTCATAGCTCAAATAGAATAATTTTGTTATTATACAAAATTATGGTGTAGGAGATTATTATCATTTAAAATTGATATTAATATGATTTAAAAAACAACGAAATTGATTTTATTGTAATACTTAGGGTGTGTGTGAAACGGTAGCAACGTTCTATGGTGAAATAAAATTTGTCTGTGGTAGAAAAATTTCATGTTTGTGCTGTGTGAAATTATAACATTTTTGACAATGTAAAATTTTGACATAAAGAAAAGAACAATTTCTTTCTGACATTTCTTAACAGAAGTCTAGGTCGGCAAATTTTTTGGCGGCGGCGGTGCAGCAAAAAGTAGCCGGTAGTGGATCACCTGACAAAAAAAATTTGTTATTCAAAATGAAAAAATATCTATTACAATTTTTTATTGTTTGAAATATATGTATTTATTATTATATATTTTAACCCGACATCAAAAAAGAAGGAGGTTTCAATTCGATTGTATGTTACTGTTTTAATGCTTGTAACCGCATAACACCCTCATTTAATGTTTGTAACCGCATAACTCCGTCAGTTGTGAGCCGAACTTTTTTTTGCATTTTAATAGGACGCACAGTGGGTTCGATGACACCGAAAGTGGCGATTAATTCATGGGAGCCGTAGTTTAAATTTTTTTGAAATTTTTTTTTTCAAATCGTTAAATATACATAAAAAGGCATATTCTGAATAAAAGATACATAGAAAAAAAAATTTTTTTACGATTTTATAGACATTTTTATTTTTCGGAAAATTATAGATTGTTTCAGAATTTTCGCCGTAATTTTAAAATGGAAAGTGATATTTTTAAAAAATGATAAGCAAACGAAAGCTTATATTGTCTTCTTTCTAAAAAATAAAAAAATAAATATATATTTTGCATAAATATGAACATAAGTTTAATTTAAAGTCTAAATTTGGGTTTTGAAGGATTTCGAGAATTTTACAACTTTTTTAAAAAAGTAACAAAATAAATTTTTATAATATTTTTTGTTTATCAATAATTGTCATACAATTAAAAAAGAAACCATATTAAACAAAAAAAAATTAAAAAAAAATTTTTTTGCCTGTTTGGGAACGTTTTTTAAATTTTGTGGAAAATGGGCTTAATTTACAAATTTTATTGTAAATTTAAAATAGAAAGCTATAAATGATTAAATAAAATTTAAAATTAAAATATATTGAATATATTATTAAAAAGATAAACTAAAAATAATATATACATATATAAATATTTCTACATAATTGATTTAAACTCCTATTTGTCCTTACGACAAAATTTCATGAATTCTAAAATTTGTATAATATGTTAATAAAAAACAATACTTTAATTTTTTTATGCATTTTGTTTGTATTTAAGAAAATATTATATATTATACACTAATTGTTTTAACAATCTGAATCATAATCTTCCTCATCTGTATCATTATATTCATCCTCACCTTCATCATCATAATCTTCACTATCATTACTCTCACTATCATGTATTTCTTGAGAAATAATTGGTGATATCAAAAGCTGTAGTTCGGAATTTGATAATTGTTGCTTTTCTTTCCGCTCATTTTGTTTATTTATACTAGATATGAATGGATCTAAACTGAGAAAAAATCTATTTAGAATATCTTCATTCGACTTTTCTCGGCTGCATTTGCGAGCAAAGTGTTCCCTATAATTTTTTAAATCCTTATTTCTGGCTTCCTGAGCTTCTTCTAAAAGTTCTCCAATCGGTAAAAGGGCATATTTTATGATTTCGGGACCATGAATTTAAAATTTATGTGTTGTAGGAGTCATGCAAAACCATGGATATTTTTCAACAAAGTACTTTGCAGTGTTATGAGCAAAATTGCGAAAATTCTCTAGGTGGATTTCATGACCACAGGAAATAAAACTAATATTTTTATTACTTTTGCAATCAAAGTTTTTAAATCTTTGTTCAAAATCAGTCATATTGGTGGGGTTTATTCGTTTAATTATTTTCGTTTTTAATATGCTGATTTTACCTTTCCAGTCATGTACTTCAATATTTTTCATAAAATTATTAAGCTCACGGCGAGGAATAAAAGTAGTATTGGGGCTTGTCCCTAAAAAAGATTAAATTATGTTTTAAAAAAATTTAAATGTTTTATTTGTTTAGCCTTTTACCCAATACCGACTACTTTATTTGAAGTAAAACACTATAAACATTTCTTTTAAAACAACAAATATTAATATTAAAACACAACATAATAACAATCATAATAGAGATGAGCTCGTAAACCGGGATTTATTTTTGTGAATTCTTAAACATGATATTTTCAGCATGGCTATTTAATCTATAATACTGATTTTAATGCAAAACAATCAGTTTCATTTGTTGCTGAATAGCAAGCCATTTTTTGTTATAAATTTTCGTTATGTTTTTTTTTTTTAATTTAACACACTCGTGAATGAAGATGACTGAAACTTGTTCACGCACCTATCGCTATTGAAATTAAAATTTTCCGACAACAATAACAACAATAGTAAACATTGAACGAATGACTATAGCAAAACAAAATATACGGTAGTTTTGTTAAATACATGGCTTTGAAAAAACACGACTTCAAACAGAAAAATGTTAATAGCAAAAAATGGAGCAACAACACCGCAAATTTTCTTTCTTGTATTATCAAGCTAAGATTCCATACTTTTAGAAAATATATGATTCAAAACCCAACCTTAACTAACTTAGAAGTTATGGTTCACGAAACATCACAAATAGGCCAATTTTAGACCTTTTTCAAAAAAATCGTCAAAAATATTTTCACACATATTTTCAAAAACACTACATCATTTTTATACACTTAAATACCTGAAGTTGAAGGTTCCATTCTTAAAATAACACTTTGTTAGCGTTAAATTTGGAAATTACGGACTCGTTTAATGCAAAATTTTACTTTTTTCGCTTTTTAAAAAAATTGCAAAAAATTTCTAACTTTGACAGCTCACTACGGAGTCAGCTGACAAGATAGATGCTTGAAAATTTACATAGTGATGTAGAATTTTATCTAGTTTTATCCGATACCAAATATTAATACAAAAACTTAATTTTAAAAATTTAATTAAGCGTCACTTTCGAACAAATTCAACCCACAGTACAACGCAAAATTTAAATTCGGCGGCGGCTAAGAGGCATGACCTGGGAGTGTGTCTGATAATTGTGTGGTTGTCAAATATTTCTACGCTAAGCCTCTTTTACACTGCATTTACACGTGAAAGTACTTTCATGAAATTTCTGTATACGTATAACAAATAAAAATTTCAATTAAATGGACGACTTTCTTGAAAATTTCTTGTGCGATTACACAGGAAAGTGAAAGTTCATTTTTAAAATGCCGTCAAAGCGAAAAGTTGCAAAAATTATTTAACTTCTAGAATTAAAAAAACTAGAAATGGAAGGTATATGTATGATTTATTATTCATATCCCATAAAATTGGGTATGCACATTATAAATTTAATTATTTAATTATACTTTGATGGTTTAATTTTTTCTTCATGCGTGTTGTTTTGATTACTACCTAATGAGAGTTTCCAAAGTTATCACATACACAAATTTATAGGGCAATAGTTGGAAATAATTATTATGTTAACTTTTTAATAAAATTTTTGTTATAAAACACATAAATTGTCATTTTTTATGTATATTTGAAGAAAAATATTATAAATACATTCATACATACACACAAGAAAATACATAGGTTAAATTGCCTGAAAATATGGTATAAAATTAAATAAGTGCAAGGAAAGCATGGAATTATCTAAGTTTCTTAGATAATATAACTACATATTAAATTATGTAATTTCTATTTTCGAAAAAGTAAGAAAATTTACCAATATTTGAAAAGTTATTTTATTTTTGGAAAATTATCTAATGACGATTTATTTTCTGAGGAATATGTTGCATAAATGTTACATGTTCTACATTTTTGTGTTCGTTTGTAGAAAAAATAAAACTGTGGGAAACATTTTCAAGTTCTTTTGTGGATATGTTGGTGAAAAACATGCGAAACATGTTGCATATTTAACCCACACTTTTACTTTAGGTGTTTAAACTGCCCTGTTTTATAACTTTGGCACTTCTACCTTGTTCGCACAACCAAGGTTTTATTTTGTTTGTCATAACACAAACTGCTTAGAATTTTGTGAAAATATTGCTTAAAAACAATATATCAAAATGTTGACACATTAAAATAAAAAATTGTATGTATATTATTATCGTTTTAAGTGCTGGTTCACACTGTTCAAGTCTTAGCCGTCAAGTCTTGAGTTTTTAGGAGAGAAAGAAATAGAAATGGAATTCTCTTTGCCCTTATCTCCTAAAAGCACAAGACCTGACGGCTGAAACTTTAACAGTTTGAACTACTTTGAACTACTAGCACTTTGAACTACTAGCACTAACTTTATCCAAGCCATTAGTAATGTCAATATTGGTTACAAAACCGCAATAGCTTGCATAAACCGCTCAAATAGCTAATGACGTACATTAATAATAAAAGTGTAATAGTTTTAAATAAGAGCAACTAATGTTGTTCTATTGAAGTTGCACAACATGTAAAATTTTGTTTTAAACTTTTGTTGTAAAGTAATAGGGCATTTACATTACATCGAAATCTAGTAGATTTCATTTGAAATCTTCCTCCAAATCTAGTTCGTTTACATTATACTTGTTTGACATTAGCGAGATTTGGTTTTCACAACAAAAACCGCCGACTGAAAGTTTTTGGTGTAACACATACTTACATATAAAGAAATAGGCATTTAAAAATTTGCATTACATTTTCTTTATAATCAACTTAATTTATTTTATCAATATTATTTGTCATTTGCATTTTTTTTACTATTTTACAAAATTGTAGAATTTTTTTTTAACAATTTTAACAAGCAGCTATTATTGTTTTTGTTTAGTTTTTTTGTTAAAATGTCATTTTTTTCTTGTGCAGGGAAGTAGTTTTTAGTGCTATATGGGGAACAACATAGTTGCATCAATAAGTACTACTAGATTTCGAATAGATTTCGTCAAAATCTAGTTACGGAGTAAATTTTTGTACGGGAAATCTATCAAAAAAACAACTAGATTTGGCTCGAAATCTCGAAAGTACTAGATTGCGTTGTAGTGTAAATTGGCTATAAGCATATTTGAAAAAACTATATACTTCTTTCAGTTACACACATTAAATAAAATTAACTTCCTTATTCATTTCATTGTAATATGCTATTTATCAATTCATAATGTATAACAATTAACTAAATTATCTACTGAAACATTTTACTTGATTGTCTTTCTAAATCTATATATCGCTCATTTGCTGCAACGTCGTAATTATTCAAAAAATACATTTCGAAATAAACGTGTTTAAAATTTTTGATTTGCTTGATCCACTTGGGAAAAAACGACACATTTTTTTTTTAACGGAGAAAGTATAAAATATTTAAGATGCGACCATTATTATCAATTACGTATTTTCGCCTTGGTAAAATTACCTAGATTATTTTTTTGTGTGTACAAAATAAATTAAATTTAAAATTATTATTTTTTGTGTGTACAAAATAAATTAAATTTACAATTATTATTTTACCACAATCCTGTAAATTTGTATAAGTCTGTTTAGTGGGCAACTGTGTTTACCGCTCTGTCATTTTACTTTCAGAAAGTGTCAAAAAATTACTTTCTTGAAACAATCGTTGAAAGCTGAGTGGAAAGTAAAAAAATGGGAGTGTATTAGTGAAAAAGTGTGAGTGTATTGCGACTTTCATGAAATTACTTTCACGTGTAAACGTTAGGTTAGACAGGCAAAGTTTACTTTGACAAAGTCTGTTGAATTCTCTTTTAAACTTTGTTTGGTGCTCAGACACACAAAGTTTAATTTGACAAATTTTTGTTTTCTCTTGTTTGAATATAATATATAAAGAGCGTTGCCAGAATGATGATTTTATCATATTTTGGATTATTTTTTTAAACAAAAATATGATTAAAGATTTTTTTCTCAAATGATGATTTTTTATTTTTAGAAATTCTGATTTTTACTTTAATTTCGCATATACAAAATACACGATTATTTAAACAATCACTTTTTAAAGCAATAAAGTTGTGCATCAGCTTGATGCGCATTGGTGCTGCACACTTTTGTACCCAGTATCTAGAATACACAAAATTGCATCATTATTTCTGGACATAAAAAATATTAAAAGAGGCATATTATAACCTATTTCCAATGTGCGAAAGAATTCCTTCTTTCGAACAACTACATTCAAAACAAAAACAAATTCTAAAAACTTTGTTTTTGTTTAAAATGTATTTGTACGAAGTTAATAATTCTTTCGAACATCGGAAATAGCCAGTTAGAATATTGATAAAAAAAAATATTTTTGAAAAGAAAAAATGTATTTTTATAAAGTGTCATATACTGACGAATTATGTTTTTATGTATTTCAATTTAAATAATAAGAGGTATGTTTTTATAAAAAATTAATAATTCTTACTATTTTGCCCTTGTTTTAAAAAATTTAAATTAAGAAAACAAAATTTAAGATTTTCCTCTTCAAAATATGATATCTTTCACCATATGACAATTTTCATTTCAAAGATTCTGGTAACGCTGTATATAAATATAAAGTTGCAGCCAACTTCAGGTATAATCTACGAACGAAAAACAAAACGAATTTGTGAGTACAGCAAAGTATGTACTCCCCCGCTATGCTCTTTTCCCTCGTCTTCTATAAACTCAAGACTTTGCAAAGTAAACTTTGCTTTTCTGAAAGGGGTCTAAAGGCCATGTCAGATAAAACTTTTGCTTCGCGTTGCGTTACCGATTCGCTTTGACATCTAAGATAAAATATACGTACTTATACGAAACATGTCACATAAAGTACTTTCAAAGCGGAGCGAAGCAAAAAGTTAGCCAACTCTCATCTTT
Source organism: Pollenia amentaria (assembly GCA_943735925.1). Classification (NCBI taxonomy): domain Eukaryota; kingdom Metazoa; phylum Arthropoda; class Insecta; order Diptera; family Polleniidae; genus Pollenia; species Pollenia amentaria. Next base: position 54,909,947 of record OX031008.1, on the reverse strand, counting down.
TTGCGCGCTTTGACAATTGGCTAGTATAATTTTCTTTTTTTTTTAATTTTTTTTTTGCCAAATTCAATTCCAAAAAACCGTCCAATTAAATTTTTAACTTTAATTTTTGTAACAAATAATTAAATGTACAAATTACCAACCGCTTTTATAAGTAAACAAACAATGCGTGAGTGTTGTCAAAGTTTTCATTGTGGCATACACCTTTTGCTTTGCGTTTTTCTGCCGAAGGTAGAAACGTCACGCAAAGCGACAAAGTTGTATCTGACACGGCCTTAATGCAGGGATTTCCAAAAATTTTTTGGTTGTGTAGTAGTGAGTACCAGAGAGTAAACAAATTGAGAATGCATTCATTTACAGCCGAAATAAAATGTTAGTAATATATTTTATAAGTTGTATAACACAAAGGTACAAAATTAAAAATTTTTTGTGTTGATAAAAAATTTGTAGCAATTCTTTACCAATTCAATGTCGCTGATTTTAAAACTGCACTTTTTTTATTCGGAAGCTTTTTGACTCTAAATCAGTTTCAAATATCTTATCAAACAATTGTAAAAAAAATTAAAGATTTTTATGTTTTAAAAATTCATAAAAAATTAATATTGCACGCAAATCACAGCTGATAGAAAACAAAGTGCAGTTTTAAAATCAGCGACATTGAATTGGTAAAAAACTGCTACAAATTTTCTATCAACACAAAAAATTTTTAATTTTGTTCCCTTGTGTTATACAACTTATAAAATAAAATCTTCTAAATTTATACTTTTATGGCAGTTTCGTAATAGTAGAATGCTCTTCAAATGGGATGAACTTAATTTATTACGTTGCTTGGAACAAATAAATTTTAAATCCGAAAAAATTTGTTTGCATAGGTAAGTAGTGCCGAATAAAGAGAGGCACTTAAATGAATTTTTTTTTAGTTCAGGATAGAACTCGCCATCCAAATCTTTCCAGAACTCTAAAATATTATTTTCGTCTGGAGCATTTACTTCGCTTCGTAGCATGATTAGTAAGATTAGAATATCAAATTCGTAGTTGCTTACATCGCAACGAAAAGGGTTTTCGAAAAGATCTAATAGCGGTTGTAAAATTACAAAATCTTGAAACCTGTCTTGAAAATTATTGAAAAGTGTTTCAAATATTTCTGCATATTCATATCTTTTGCCGATTTCGAGATTTCTATAAACAAGTGAAGTTTTTGGAATATTGGAAAAATTACCAGTTTTAATTTGGGAAAAAATTAGAAAAAGTTTTGTTTTAAAATTGTGAATGATTTTTGACAAGTCCAATGCAATTCCAAATTAAGTTCATTTAACATACTTGTCGTATCTGCCAAAAAAGCTAAGTCTAAAATAAAATTATTGTCTTTTAAACACTGTATTAAAACTTTTTCTATTTTCTCAGGTTCTAGGAACTGAAGAACTTCTTCTCTTAAATCATAAAGTCTATTCAGGCAATCACCGCGACTTAGCCACCGAACTTCTGTAAACATTGTCAAGTCACAATTCACAGCATTTTTGTTTTTTAAAAAGGTTACAAATTTTCGGTGGGTAAGCGCTTAATGTCCGCCTCGAATTTTATTTATTATTTCCTCTGCTGTCTTCATAGCTGGGGTATCATTTATGAATTTCGATGCAAGAGTGGTCTGATGAATTATGCAGTGAAAATTATGAACAGCAAATTCGTTTTTTTTAATTGGCCTATAAGCCCATTATATTTGCCCAACATTACATTGGCTCCATCTGTGCAGACTCCAGCAAATTTGTTTATGTCAACAATGGAAAGAAGCTTTTCTGTGACAACATCATACAACAACGTACCAGTTACATTTCCATAAAATGTTTCTAAAGTAAACATGGACTCAAAAATAGTGTATTCGTTGTCTACGCATCGAATACAAATTACAAGTTCACACAGATCATTTATGTCAGTGCTTTCGTCTAAACAAATTGAAAAAAATTCGAAATTAATTACTTTTTCCCTAATTGCAGATTCTACACATGTTCCTAATTGAACAGTACGACGGCCTGCAGTTTGACTGGACAGGGGAAGAGACTCTATAAATTTAGTATTATAATTAAGCCTTTCCCAAATTTTTTTTTTAGCAATTGCTTGATAAAAACACCATCCCACAATGGTCTTCCTTTCTTAACAATTTCCAATATTACTAAACTTGAAATCTCCTTTTTCAATTTGGGAACTGATTTTGTTCATAAATTTTCTTTTCTAATAACCATTTTTTCAATTTTTCTAAAAAAATTGTTTTATTTTTATAAAACAGGTCTTCTCTTTCCTTATATTTTAAATTACTTATATTATTATGAAAACGATCGCAATGCCGTTTAATAACATATTCCGTTCCTTCCTTAAATGTTGCATAGCATATATGTAAGGCATTGGATGTTACCAAAAGCGTTTTTGACCGCACAATATTTTTTAAGTGCCATCATAAAGATTTTTCTGTTAACCTGAAACAAAAATATGTATTAGTAGTGGTATACACAATTGTGCATAGAAATGTATTTCCCTGGTCTATTTATTCAAAAATAAAATAAACTACATGAGAATTATAACGTGAAAAAGTTATTTTAGTAAAATGTTAGGGTATTCATAGTGGTAAGTAAAATAGAAAAGGTATTCACGTTGTTGGGTTACTCATACTTCAAACATCTGTGCATTCATTTTAATTCTTGCTAATGGTATATCATAACTTTTTACAAAATACCAAATGCGCACCTGAGTGCCTGCAAAAATGTAGAAAGTCATTATAACAGGTCAAAGTTATGTACGTTAAATAAATACCATAAATTAGTAAGGTTAACTCTTTGGACTCGGTCATATAATTGTAGCATAAAAAAGTAAGCAATAAAAATAGTGCCAAACAATAACGCTTCATTAATACATCAATAAAACACATCTTCTTACCCAAAAAATTTACCTGCTGTCACATTTGCTTTTATGTGTATAAGTTTACACATAAATTGTAGTAAAACAAGACTTTTTAACTTGTTTTTTAAATATTTTTACTTACTTAAAAAAGTGTTTTCAAAGAAAAAAACCTACCGACGCGATTGGTACAGAAAAAAAATATTTTTTCAAGCACAAAATACCAACAAATTCTTGTGGCTATTTTTTTTCTTAATAATTTCTGTATTTAGGTACGTCTTTTTAACGAAAGAAAAAGGGACCCTTTTACAGGCATCAAAGAATTTTTTTCACAAACGAAACACATATCGTTAGCTTAAATGCAAAACAATGTAGATATTATTTGAAAATTTGAAATTTGTGTTGATTAGGATTCACGTTACATATGTATTTTTATATAATTTTAAGTTATTTACAGAATTAAAAATGACCTATCATCAAATACATATATAATTTTTTTAACAGCATAATGTATAATCACACTCAATAAAAAAATTAGCAGAGTTTTTAATTCTTTTTATAAGAACACATTAATATTTTAAAACAAAAAAACTGGGTAATCTGTTTTATAACTATTACCACGGTGTTAATGGAATTAGTGATCAGATAATAATTTATAATAATAATTTTTAGTATTGCATAAGAAAAAATAAAAAAGTGCTGTAAAATTATAAGAACCGAATCCATATACGAATGTAAAATAAAACCTATAATAAATGTGACTATCAGCTTCTTCCACATAGGACTGTTAGACATTTTGAAATTTTTTATCTGAAATATTAAAAATTGCTTTAAAATCTCAAATAATTACCATTTTACAAAGTTCTTTGTTTTGCATGTAAACTTATGAAATGTTACATTATTCTACATTTAAGTCTTAAAATTTAAACTCTAAATAAAAATTGCACGCAAGGCATTGGATGTTACTAAAAGCATTTTTGAACGCGCAATATTTTTTGAGTGTAAGCTGAAACAAAATAATATAGCATCCGCTAGACATGCACACTTGTCGAAGTCACATCGACGACTGAATTGAAGAGTATAAAAATATGTGTTAGTAGTGGTGTGCACAATTGTGCAAAGAAATGGAAACCCCTGGTCTAATGTCAAAATTTATACTAGGCCCCTGCATAGCTGCCAGATTTGACGATTTATCGTCATTTTGAAGATTTTTAGGTACAAAAATGGTCTATTGACGATGGGACGATTTATACCCTGAATTTGACGATTTTTCAAATGAAAAATTTTGTTCAAATTTACAAATCTTTTTAATATAATTTCACATTTTTTTTACCTATGCTAGTCCCGCGAAGCTCTTCGCTTGTCTGCAGGAGACCAGAGTCTCTGGCGGGAATCGAACCCGCAACCCCGGCACTGATATACTAGCTCACTACCAGCTAGCCTACCGGGGCACCCGTTTGTTTATTTGCATTATTTGATTGGCAGTAATTTTCATGTCTTAAGCCCAGTGCTCTGTTCAAATCTGTGAAAAATGTTCAGCAACATCTATTATTTCATACGAAAAATTTGACACGTATCAGTGCTACCTATCTCGAGAGTTTGCAAAATTTGAAGCTTTTAATCTTTCACAAAAAAAAAAAAAAAGGCGTATATAAACAAAACCTACATATATTTTACTAAAAAGAAAGTAATTTTCAAAATAAATTGCTGGTTGCTGGTAATCTTCTTTCACACAATTTATTACACTGGTTTACAGCCAAAAAATACCAAGAACGCCACATGCCTAGATAAGTTAATTGGGACCTCCTGAACACGAAAAACGCTGTAATTTTTTTTTCTACGTACCGTTTTTTAGATAACGGTACTTTTGTGTTTTTCGGTGTATGGTCCCACTCAAACCCTTGTGGAGTCCGATCGAGATAAATGGCATATCGTTGCAAAGGTAATTGAATACCTTTTTTGTCGATATACCGCAAATTTCTTTCTGATAAGAACTGGCTGAGTTATGGTACCTCAAAATTCAAAATTTGCCTATTTTTTACGTTTTTTTCAAAATTTTTCATTTTTATTACGTTTTTTTTTCTACGTTATAGTAAATATCTGGAATGTTTTATTTTTTTACCTAATAGTTTATTTAATTACCAACATTTTAAGTGTAATTTGATGAAAAATAATGTTTTTATTAAGGATTTTGTGGAACAACAATATTTTCATCTTAATTGCTCACACACTATATTCGGCGTAAATTCAAAAAATTTAAATTAAAATGACGAGCGACTTGAACTGTTGCGTTTTTTTTTCGACAAAGAAGGTATTCAATTACCTTTGCAACGATGTGCCATTTATCTCGATCGGACTTCTCGACAAGGGTTTGAGTGGGACCATACACCGAAAAACACAAAAGTACCGTTATCTAAAAAACGGTACTTAGAAAAAAAAAATTACAGCGTTTTTCGTGTTCAGGAGGTCCCAATTAACTTATCTAGGCATGTGGCGTTCTTGGTATTTTTCCAAATTAAAAATTTGTAAAGCAGTGTTATAAACTTTATTTACAGCTGTCAAAATTCCGTATGAAATAAAGAGCATTTGCTTTATTTCACAGTTCTAAAAGAATGTTGCCAGAAACATTTCGCAACTTTTTTACAAAATGAAATAGATATTCCGTACTCTTTTTTTTCAAATGAGTTTCGACAGCAGAGTATCAGGCTTTAGATGTTCATCATATAAAATACGATTGTTTTTTTTAGCACGATGCATATTCTTTATAACAGGCATTTTACAACCACTCTCTTTAGTCTGGGTTCACATTACGAAACTTTTTTTTTCAGAAAGTGTGATTTTATTGGTGTTTACCAGACTTAAGTTCTTAAGCCTACATGTATTAAAGCCTCTGTTCCAATTTGTGAAAAATGTTCAGCAACATCTATTATTTCATGCGAAAAATTTGACATGTATCAATGTTACCTATCTCGAGAGTTTGTACAATGTGACGTTTTTAATCTTTCAAAGTATGAGACATTGTTTTGCATATGTAAACAAAACCCACATGTATTTTACTAAAATTTTTAAATAAAAAATTAAGTAAAAATAAAATTAAATATTGATGAAAACCTGTTACCGGTTGTGTTATTTATGTTTTGCAGTTCTCATTTTAATATTATGTTTAAACTTTTTTCATTTGCTTAAAATTCCACGTGAAATAAGTGCAGCTTATATTATTTCGCAGTTTTAAAAAAAATGTTGCTAGAAACATTTCGCAACTTTTTCACAAATTAAACAGAGTACAACTCTATCAACATTTTTTCATAGAAATTCCGCACAAGTTTTTTTCATATGAGTTTTGACAGCATTTCACGTGAAATGTTGAACAGAGTACTAGGCTTTAAGCAGGATTTTCGACGTGAAAAATAAGTGTTTGATATTTCTTGGTTTTAGTTTATTCTCTTACTTTTCTTATGAATTCCAATACTTTAAAAAATGTTTGGTTGTGTTACTTAAATTATAAGTTGCTAAACGAAAATTTTTATTTAATTTAAAAAACAGGCAGAATATATTAAAATTTTATTAGCAACGGAAACTAAAAATAACAATTCATTTTTAAAACTTATAAATAATTAGTGGTTTTTTACAATGACGATTTTTGTGCCGATTTAGCTTAGTCAATTTGACGATTTTGACGATATTTTCCTCAAAATTTGACGTTTTTTGACCAATTTTATCTGGCAGCTATGGGCCCCTGGGCTAGTGAAATTTTATTCACCTCAACAGTGTCAAATTTTTACATTCATGAGTACCAAGGCGAATTCAACTACAGGTGGTGTCGGTACTACCATGGTGAAATTACTAGAAGGTGGCAGCACTACGGAATCTAATATTTTTTGCTTATCCATGGTGAAAGAGTTATTGTGTCAAAATTATTTGTTTATTCATAGCAAGTGTCAAAATATTGATTGATAACGTTAATTTATTTCAAAAAATAATTTGCGAGATAAAAAAAATAATTTGTTCGGTACTATTGTGTTTAAAATAAATAATTAAAACAATTAAAATAAAACATAAAAAAAGATGTATTGTAGTTATAATAAAAAAAACTTGTGAGTTGTATTAAAACTAATCGTTTGTAAAAGATACATTCTGTTGTGAAAGTTTTGCAAATAGTTTGAAATATAACTTAAATTAAATACGTATTGTATTATAAAAGTGGTTTTTATTTGTTGCGAAAAGCAACTAGTGTTTTAAATTACAAATTACAGCCAATCGTTTATAACGTAGCTTTTTGCATCGTGGTGGAGGACCAACAAAAAAACTCATTTGCAAAAGAAAACTTTTATTTAAATAAAAAATCAAACCTTTTTTAATTGTGAAGCCTTTGTGCGTGCTTTTCAAAAATGCGTAAGTGTTTATTATGCGGTAAGGAAGAACTGCCTGGCAACGTTACGTTTTTTAAACCTCCGCCGGTCGCAAAGACGCAAGATTTCCTGTACTCAAGATTTCCTGTATAGCCGGCCATCGGCCGGGCGCAAGGATTTTCTCCCCTATGGGATAACTAATACCGGTTCGCTAACTAAAGATGCTCTGCATAGACGGCCTTTGCCCATGGGCAAGGATTCTCTCCTCATTAGTATAACATAAAGAAGGTTTTACTTGTATTTTGATTAAAATTCTTAAACAAATAAGTATATATATAGTATATACATCATTAAAGAATTAAAAAAAAAAAGAATAAAATGCCAAAACCATCAAATTCCACCAGTTTTTTATCGACTTCTGTTTGAATTTTAATGTGTACAAGCGTCAAAACCAGGGTCAGATCATCTACAATATTACCTAAAAAAGTTTAAAACTATATTATTATAGGTGACAATTTGCTAGCCTCGTAACTTACTTACATGATTAATGCTGGCAACTAAAACTTGTCTATTCTTGTTTTTATCCGATATGTATTCACTGACATCTAAAATTGACTGGCTGATATTGATATGCACTTTGATTGCACTTTACACTTTGCAGAAAGTTGACTTGTACTGCTGCATTTATGTATGTAAGTAATTTAACTTGCTATTTCTAATATAAAACATAATAATTATGTTTTTTTACTTTGTATAAATTTGTTTTACTAAGTATGTGTTTATATGGCTTTTATTTTGTGAGGAATTGACGTTTCAATAAGAATAATATTTTGGTGTGATGAAAATTCATATTTTTGACACACTTAACTTTTTTACACAAACAAATTTGCCTGTTTTTGTTGTATTGTTGTACAACAAAACCTAGTGCTGCCACCTTGTAGTAATTTCACCATGGGTACTACAACAATCCAGAAACAACACAGGGTTTTTCCTAACAAAACACTAACAAATCAAAACAAAGTAGCTCGAACTGTAAAATCTGATGGCGTTTCGACACCACCTGTAGTTGAATTCGCCTTGATGAGTACTTTGCTACCGTTTCACACACGCCCTTAGTATGTAAAAAAATTAAAAAAAAAATTGTTAAAGAAAAGAACTGTGTAAGATATTATAAATATTTAAAATTGAACTTAATAAGATTTTTCTTTAACATACAAGGTATTCTCAATTTTTGCGGAGATCGCAAAGCCGTTCGAACCAGACCCGCTTTATATAGCTTTATATTATTTTAAAGTCTGGTCATACTGACAAAAACAAAAATTTGGGAGGCATTTATTGAGGCTTGTTTTCTCAATTTTGCCCGGGTTTTTAGACAAAATGTAGGTGTGTGCGCCAGTGATGGGACTAGAAAATTTAAATTTTGTGCCAGAATTGTAAATATAACGGGACAAATTGAGTGGAAAAGGCCCAAATCACTTTATTATAAAAATTAAACTTTGAAAAATAGTTTTAACAGTAAAAACCAGAAAAAGATCAGACTAAGTTTTGATTCAGCATTTATTTTTCATTTTAAAATTTTACTAGTGTAAATTTTACATTTCATTAAAAGAAATACAAATTTGCATATAACGTGCTATAAATTATTATTACATATCGTTACTTTAATTAAGAAAGGCTGTATCTAACATACATATTTTTCTAAGTTTTGAGTTTTAGTTTAAACCTTATAAAAATGAAAATATAAAATTGTTTACGATAAATTAAATTTTGAATCAAGTTAACAATAATCAGGGAACTGTAAATATGCAATTACCAAAACAATATATACATCCGTTGAAGAGCTTTTTATGAATTTTGGCATCGATTTGCTAGTGCATATTTTTACCCTTTGCAGAATTTTTTTGCATATATAAGTCCAAAAAACATTTTTAAGTTAATAGTGTATATTCCACCTTTTTAAGCATATTTTTACACTTGCTACTTTTTTTATATGAATCTTAACTTAATAACATAATTTTATTCCGGTTGGTCTATTACTGCGCATGGGCCCCAAAAATTAGCATTTAAAAATTTGTCTGTACATACTGTGTCGCTGGCTTGACCGAATATATTGCAACATGCAATAGTTCCAAAAATCGCCAAATTGTGCCGTAGGTCCTATCACTGATGTTCGTCGTCAATCTTCAGGATGACTTATAGCATGTTCGCACGGCAGCATATTTTCGTAATTCGCTCTCTTATTCGTAATTCACAGCCCAATTATGGTCCAAATTACATAATTCGTCATACAAAATTTTGAGAGCGGATTATCTCATTTGTACGTAATTCTATTTCTATTACCCTGTGGATTACTTCAAAATCAATATGAGCTCTAACTTTTATCGGTTTTTTACCATCACCAGCTGTCAAAGCACTAAAAATTCGCCATATCTCCAACAATGCCCGCTCGCTGCATTGACTCCATTTGCTTACAGCTTTTCTATTTACTGAAAAAATGATTATTTTATATATTTCTTTGAAATAATATTTTTAACTTAATTTTTCTTTCCATTCTTAACACATATAACATCAAACAAACAATTAAATTTAGCAATAAACAAAAATAAGAAGAAGAACTGCCAAAACCGATTACGAAAGTGGCGTGCGAACACGGTAATCCAAAAAAGTAATAAACACAGAGAACGAAGTAATCCAAAGCACCGTGCGAACATGCTATTAGGCACAGGTTGTACACGCTTCGCATTCAATTAACATGTATTTTGTATCTGTTTACTTCACAAATATCAAAGCAGAACCGACATTTACCACCATTTGCGAACATTTTAGCCTCTTCCGATATGATGATGACTTTTGCGCTACCTTGCGGTCAAGGGCGTTAAAAAGTATTTACACGGTAGATTATTTTTTATTGTATTTATATTTTACTTATTTTTATATACATGCATTAAAGAGAATGAATAAATTTTGCTTTATTTACATACATACATTAAAGAGAATGAATAAAATTTGCTTTATTGTAATTAAAGGTGTGGTCAATAATCAACGGCAGGCTTCTATTTTTATTTTTTATATCTAGAAAGGAAAGGAGATTTTATATGCATAATGGCAACACCCACTCTTATGCCTAAAACAAACCCTTCATCTTCACCAAAAATAGTTAGACATAATTTTTTGCAAACTGTTTTTTTTCGTAATATACTTATATTTTTTATTGAAATAAATGTATGGGGTTTAGGGGTTTAGCTGTAACTGGACAATGAATATTAAATAAAAGCAGGATAGAGAAAGAAATATATATTTGGTATGTACACACATTCATATTATATTATACATATGTATGTATATGTATTTGAATGTTAGGAACATACATCATCCTCAATGCTGACTTGGGCTTACTAAACGCAAACCCTTATGTTTCCATATAAGATTAATTGTTTGCTTTCTTTTCTTCCAAATAAGGGTTCTACGAACTCACAGACAGCAGTACGTAGTTTTCAGTGCTCAATTGTTTTATTTGAAGCTGAATTAATATACAACCAGTGCTGCCGTTGGAAATTTTCTAAAAGGGTAACAAAAAGGGTATTTCAAAGTAAAAAAGGGTCAGGTTATTTTTATAAGCACTATTTACCAATAAAGAGGTCACAAAAAGTGAATTTTAAGAAAAGAAAAAAATACCACGTTTTTATAAACAAACAAAAAAGATTTATTTCACTCAGATAGTGCTTAAAAACTTAACATTATTTATTTATAAATTTAAGTTTTCAACATATAAAAAATAGCCAATATGTAACTGAGTTATATCAGTAGGGAAATTGAACTTTTACCCGCTTATTCTTAAAAAATATTTTGGATTTATAAAAGGTTAATGAAACAAATTTTCATAGAAAATTTGAGATTTCATGTCAAGTGACCCAACTTTTGAAAGATATGTCTTCCGATTTGGGTGAAATTTGCACTTAGGTTAGTCCTATTGGATAGTAGCTTAGATAAAAATTTTCAACAAGATCGGTCAAAAAGTTTCTGAGTTAGAGGGGGTCAAATTTGACATTTTGGCCAAACAGGCGTTCTTTCTCATCCGTGTAACTTATTATCTATTGGTGTTAGCAAAATTTATCCCAAAAACAAAAATTTATTTTGATTTTTAAATTTAAAAATTTTTTTTTAAATAAAAAAGTCACTTGACATGAAACATATATATTTATTTTTTTTATATATATTTTCAGTCTAAAGTTCTTGAGAAAGTAATACATAAACAGATAAGTTACACTTAGCTCAATATAATCTGCTCACCGGATTTCGACAGAAACACAGTTGCATCACAGCTTTAATTGACGTTACTGAAGATATACGTTGTTCTATTGATGGTGGGAATTTAAACTTTTGGTTCTGCTAGATCTCTCGAAAGCTTTTGATTCTGTTGATCATTTCCTACTTTGTTCGAAACTGAATCAACAATTCTCATTCTGTGACACATCAGTATTATTAATTAAATCGTAACCTGAAAATTGTTCTCAATTGAAAAAAAATTTTGAATTTCTGTTCAAAATCGTATACACAAAAATGCGTCATATTTACAAAATTATATAATTTTCGCGAGTTCCAATAGGAGGAATAAGGTAATACCAGTTGCATACAGAAGTAAGATAACGGAATGGCTTTTTCTTAAGCGCAATCCATCTATGGAACAGACTTTCGAATAAAGCACAAACAAACAGCACCGTAAACACTTTTAAACCCAAAATAACACTTGAACAATAATATAACGTAAGTTTACTCTTTAAACTAAAAATTGTATTTACAATAAGTATTTTTGATAACTAATAACACTGTACAACAAAACCAAATTTTTCCCAAAATTACAAGGTCCGGCCTATAAATTTTGATAGAGGAGACAAAAAAAAAAAAGACACGTGTATCAGCGTTTTGAAAGTTTACATCTGAATTTCATTTGAAGGGGGGTTAAAGTTTCCCAGCTCTGACACATTCTTATTGTTAATCGGCATAAGAAACCATGTGATCCTTACATTTTAGGTAAAAAATAAGTTCAGCATGTAGAATGTTACGGAGAACATTTCTGTAGAATATGTTAACCCTCTTACTCCTTAAGGTATGGGTCTTTTTTGTCCTTCTTTTAAAAAATACTAAAAAACACCATTAAAGCAGGGATTTAAGGGGTTTAAATGTTCCGCAAAATATTATTCGTGAAATTTTACTATAAGTTTCTGAATACACCAAAACGGAAAATTCATCCAGACAGTCAGAAATAAGACATAACAAAAGAGAGCTTAGGGTTATTATCGCATTTATTAAGAATTTTATTTTAAAGTACCCCAAAAATTTAGCATGAAAAAAAATAATTCAAATTTAACTAAAAATCACTAATATCTCTATTATTTTACCTTAGATAGCAAATTTGGATAGGAATATTCATTAATTACATTTTTTTTAGCTCTATGCAATTCCACTTCATTATCATACAATGTCCAGCATATTTCAGCGATAAGCGAAAGAATGCTTTTGCCTTTATACCGTTCTTCAATGGGTGCGCATGTCTGATGAAATTTTTCACCATTCCCATCAGATTCTGTTGACAACTGGTTCTCAAAGTAATCCATATGGGAATTTAAAAAATGAATTTTTGTTGACATATGAACGCTTAGTTTTTCAAAAGCTCTAAGCATGGTGTCTAAGTATATTCGAGCAGTAGGATAACGATTTTTGCCTAAGACATTGTATATCACTTCCTTAATGCTTTTCCACGCATCAAGCTCAATTAGTGAGAGCATTTCGTCAAAGTCAACGTTTTGCATCAGCTTTCTTATATCTGGACCAACAAAAACACCTGTTGGTATGAAACCAATTTAAAGGCTTTCAACAATAACAACGACTTGAAGAACATATACATACCTTCTTTAATATTTGCTTCGCTTAATTTTGGAAACATTGTTTTCAGAAAATTTAATGTTGATTCATTTGTATTCAGACAAGCAATGGGGGTAAGATAATTTTTTCAGTTGGTACCAATGCTTGATCAACGATATTGTGCTCACCTAATGTTCCTTCAGCTCTTAACTTCCAATGTTTTTTGGAATATTGGTCGCCCTTCCATCTGCTATCCTAAGAGCATAAAAAGCTTCCGTAATTAACGTATCCAACCTGCATACCGGAAAGCAAAGTAACGACTTTTAAATCACAACAGATCCGCCACTTATGGTCTTCATATTTTACGGAGTCCAGTAATAATTTTATAGAATCAAAGCTTTCTTTTATACTCATTCCATAGGCAATTGGAATAGGATTTTTGGTATTATCGTAAAACAGAAGCACAGCTTTAAGACTCTTCTTAGACGATTTAATAAATATACGCCAGTCCTCGTGGTTATACTCAAAATTCATTGCATTTATTATTCCTTTAATATCGTTGCAATAAGCAAACGTGTTATCATCGTTTTCTGAAGAGAACGGCAGACAGCTGTCTTGACCCTTACGAAAGCTGGTAACATTGATACCAGGTTCAAGTAGATGAAGACTTTTTAAGTCAGCTAAAAGTTCTAATTTGGCTTAAGACAGATTCAGTCTCCGAGCCAATGCACTTAAATGCTCTTGCGATATTAATATTGGTCTTGGGATAACTTCAATTCCTGTTTGTAATCACTACCTGCGCAATGAAAGGTTCCTGCTTTAGCGATTGTTCCATCAACATAATGACTTCGAAGTTGTAGCACAGGTACTGGGAGCTCTTCAGAATACGGAACTGGGAGCATGGTTTATTTTTTTTGATTATTCCTACACTAAATCCCGCGAAGCTTTTCGCTTGTCTGCAGGAGACCAGAGTCTCTGGCGGGAATCGAACTCGCCACCCCGGTAGTGATAGACTAGCTCACTACCAGCTAGCCTACCGGGGCACTCGCTTGATACAGCTTTGTATAAAAAACTCTTTCGTCTATATCTATTCAACTTTAATACAGGACTATTTTGGCACACATAGAACGTAGCGTCAATATGTTCACCTAAATCTGACCACCGCATAGGAATACCAAACTGCATTGAATTTCGTTGACCTTCAGCGAGACTTTAAAAATAAAACTATATTACAAATTGAATTTTTTTCAAATCCAACACAATTTTTTTCAAAATAAATTAAACTTTATTTAAAACAAATTAAACTATTTCTAATGTAAATTCAATGTTTTGCATATCTAATAGAATTTCTTTAATAACGTATTCATACTTTTTAAATATCAAATTAAATTGTTTTTTAACAAAGCTTAATTTTTCTGAAGAACTTAATATGATTATTCAATAATTAAAAAATTTACTTACATAATTCCTTTCAATATATTTTATTTTAATTCTATTAAAAAAGCGATATTTTTATAAATATGATCATTTTTTTTAGCAAATGCTCTCCAGAAGCAGCTAGTGGCAAATTCATTGTCATGTCAACATAATAATTGTTGCATTCTGGTGGTGTTGCAGATTCTACGGAACGTTTTATAATTGTAACTAGGTCATTATTATTTTCTGGATTCGAAAGCAAATTCCGAGCACAAAGTTTGGTTTTTGACAAAATTTAATTTGATTAGATAATAAAACAAACAATATGGTATGGTCATTCCAATATAAACGTTTCATTTGTCAGGTCTCTCGCAATTGTAACAGAAAATTTGTGTATGCTATAGGAGTGCAAAGCTCTATGTACTTATTTTACGGGAGAATATTGGAAATATTTTCTAGTTCGGTATAAAAACAAGACAGTAAGGGGAAAATAATCTTAAGTTAAAAAAACTTTTAAGCATTAATATGCTCTCGGATCCATATGTATAAAAATATCGCTTTTTGAATAGTATTTAAATAAAATATATTCATAAGAAATAAAAAATTAAATTTATAAAAAATAAAATATGACTTAACATATTGAGTTTGTTTTTTTAGAAAAACTAAGCATAGTTAACAAGAATTTAATTTTCCATTAAAAATATTGATTTGCTATTAAAAAAGAATGAATACGTAATTAAAGAAATTCTATTAGAACAAAAAAACATTGAATTTACATTGGATATAGTTTAATTTGTGTTAAATAAAGTTTAATTTATTTTGAAAAAAATGTGTTGAATTTGAAAAAAATTCAATTTGATCCGAAAAACAGTTAATTTGAGAGTAGAAACCTATAGATGTCTTTAACTTTACTATTGAAAAACGTAGCTTTATATTCCGGTATAGTATGTTTACCGCAGATATAGCAAAACAAATCAAATTTTTCCAAGCAATTGGCCATTTTTGCCAAAACAAATCTTACACGTTGTATTGAGTAGCACTTTATTTTACATACAAATTATTCTTTCGAATTCGTCCTTAAATACTATTTACAAAATTCTTAAAACTATCTAGCAGGCATGCGTACGTGACCATGCGCGGAAAAGCATTAAGGAAGTGATATACAATAAAATCGTTCTCCTACTGCTCGAATATATGTAGACACCATGCTTAGAGCTTTTGAAAAACTAGGTGCGTTGACATATGAAGTCAACAAAAATTCAGGCACTCATTGAAGAACACTATAAAGGCAAAAGCATTCATTCGCTTATCGCTGAAATATGCTGGACATTGTATTATAATTAAGTGGAATTGCCTAGAGCTAAAAAAATTTAATTTATTAATACTTCCTATCCAAATTTGCTATCTATATATAAGTGATTTTTAGTTAAATTTGAACTATTTTTTTTCATGCTAAATTTTTGGGGTACTTTAAAATAAAATTCTTAATAAATGCGAAATTAACCATAAGCTCTCTTTTGTTGTGTCTTATTTTTAACTTTCTGAATGAATTTTACGTTGTGGTGTATTCAGAGACTTATAGTAAAATTTCACGGATAATATTTTTGCGGAACATTTTAACACCTTAAATCCCTGTTTGAATGGTGTTTTTTGCTCTTTTTTTAAAGGAAGGGCAAAAAAGACGGAAAAAGAAAAGAAGGAATAGAGCTATTACAAAAAGCTTTATAAAATACATAACTGAAATTTAACTCATAGAATAAATTCGAAAAATGAAAAATGTTGTAAATAAAATATATTTTATTTTTTAATCTTCCCTTGAAGTCCATTCTTCTCGAACCTTTTCGAACATATTAACAGATGAAAGCATGAAATCGCAAAATTCTACTTTGAGTGAGTTTTAAAATGTATTTTTAAGCAATGCAAATTTTCAAAACAGTTGCTTAGTTGAAGCACTACTTTGGGGTAAAATATACATGCAACAAATTTATTTAATTTTGAGTAAATATTTTCGTTAAATCTCTTTTTTTTTAATTTCCGACCTCAAACTAAAACTTTCCGCGTTTGACTTCCTACGTTTTGTATTTTATTTTATTTTCTTACAACTTAAATTTATTGACAAAATCAACAGCTTTAAAAATGATGCCCTGAATTCGGAAACAATTTCAAGATAATGTATATCTTTCTTGAATTTTATAAATACGGGTTTTAAAATTCTTAAAAACATTAATTCTCGTATCTTTTATTATTCTTGATAAAATTTCGTGACATCATTTCAAAAATAATCCAAAAGGGAATTAATTTAAACTGGTACAAAAGGAGACTCTAAAAAGAGGCATAAAGGAGCAAGGGCCTCAAAATGGGGTTTAATTTGCAACTTTAGGCGCATAACGAAAACGCAGGGCATATAAAATCCGCTTGCTACATGCCGCTTATAAAAACCGTTAAAGCGGTCTTGGCATAAAACAAAATGCACTTGCTAATATTAAAATGGGTGCCACGAGAAAGTTTAAAATGATACAAAAGAGTAGAGGTAAAAAGCATCGAAAAATGGTCAAATCCATTCTTTAGTATCACTGCGGTAACGCTGTGTACAACTTTGAAGAAATGTTTGATGTTGGACATTAAACTATTGAAGCTATCGATACCCAGAAAACGAAAAGTTTATATTTAAAATATTAATAACTAGTGATTTCTTTCCTGACGAATATGTTGCATAGATGTTACATGTTCTACATTTTTGTATATTTACCCTCACTTTTATATAATAGTGTTTTCACACCGAAAATTAAAACCTGGTCTTAACATTAAAACTATTAAAAGCTGACTGCGTTCATATTACAAGTTAATTATATCAAGCTTTAACTTACAGATTTCATTTATTTATTTCATTTATTTATTTATTTAATTACTTTCCAATACAACAAGATTTATAATCTTATAATTAAAGTAAAGGATTTTTACATTGTTCATTTAATAATATCATCAAAACATATGAATATGATAAAATAAAAATAATAATAAAATAATAACAACATTATGAATCAAAAGTTGAATAGTGTTTTTATGCGTAATATTGAAAAAGTTCTCTTTTAAAATGCAGAGCGTTGCTTATAAATTGTATGGACGAAGGTAGAGTGTTCCAAAGACGGACAGAATGAACATAAAATTGCCACTCAGATATTAAACATCGATATCTTATGTGTATAATGTCATTCGATCTTCTAGAGCGTGTAAATTGGATTTTCTCAAAAAGGTATGGTGGTTCACGGGTATATACGATTTTGTGAAGGAGGATCAAAGTTCTTATTTTCAACAAATTACTTATTGTTACTCCATAGAGCTTTTTCGCGTACTGAGAGATATGGTTATATTTTCTCAAATTAAAAACATATCTCAGTATAGCGTTATACGTGGATATAAGTTTTTTTAAACTTCGGGAGTCGCAACTGGCATATATTTCGCATCCGTATAATAATGTAGGTATTAAATAAGATTTTGCAAGTAGAATTCGAATATTAAGTGGAGTAATAGACTGGGTATTCCAAAGAATTCTTAGCTTTGCAAAAGTTTTCCCTGCAGCAGAATTTATGTGGTCAGACCAGGACAGTGTGCAATTAAAAGTGATGCCAAGATTTTTAGCTGTAGATACAGTTTCAATTTTTTGATTATCAAGTATTATTGAAGGTTCAACGGGCAACTTAAAATTTTTCCTAGTAATTACCAAACATTTAGACTTTTTGGGATTTATACATAATCCATTTGTATTTGCCCATTCATTAATGTGTTTTAGATCCGTATTTAGTTTTTCCACACAGTTATTTATCTCCATTAAGTCACTACTTATGTAAAGTTGAACGTCGTCCGCGTACATGTGTACATTACAGTATTGAAGTTTTTTTTTCCAAATCATTTATATAAAGTACAAAAAGTATTGGCCCAAGTATTGATCCTTGTGGTACACCTTTCAAAACAGGTAACGATCGAGAATTTTCATTATTTTTAAAAACGGATTGACTTCGACCTGATAAATACGATGACATTAAACGTGTTGATAAGGGGGAGAAATTAAACATTTTTTGCAGCTTTAAGCGGAGGATTTCATGGTCCACAGTGTCAAATGCCTTGGAATGGTCCAGAAGAACAAGGAATGATATATTACTATCATCAAGTTTACTACGTATTTCTTCAGATACGTCAATTAGGGCGGTTATGCAGCTGTGACTGCGTCGGAATCCTGATTGCCTTTTTGCAAGTAACCCGTTATCATTAACAAATTTCATAATTTGTTGATGGAGTAATCGTTCAAACATTTTTGATAAGAATGGCAATATAGCAATTGGGCGATATTCTTTGTTTGATTTTAAGATGGGTATAATTTTAGCATACTTCCAGTTTTTGGGATAAGCACACTTCGTGATGATATTATTGAAAATATATGTGATATAAGGTACGATCAGCGAAATTATAATCCGTAAAAATTTAGGATGGATGTTGTCAAACCCAACAGCATTTGAGTTTATAGCAAGACAACTCGATATAACATCTGTCTCAGTTACGCAATTAAAACTGAAATTATTACCAGGAATAGCAGGCCATCCAAAAAAATTTGTGGAGAATGAAATAAAACTTTCGCAGAAATAAGTGAATTGATATTTAAAAGAAATTAATGAAGTGAAGTGCTTGCAAATCAAATAGTCTTATATACAAAATTAATTTTACAATATTTCAACCGTTTAACGTTTTTTATATAATTTTATTTAGCGCCATCCCAGCTAGTATTTTTGTAAAAATTACCTTATTGGGTCTTCTTAGATCACTTTTGATGATTACAGACTGTTTTATTATTATTAATAAGGATTCATATATGATTCATTGATATGTTTAAATAATGATTTCTAAATGATTTGAATTTGATTTATCACTTGAGCGATAAAAAAACGATTCATATTTCGTTACATAAAACTCAAAAGGCCCTAACCAATCAAAAATTTAAAATCGTGGTTTTCACTGATTCTGTTGTATTGCAACAAATGCTTGGAATCTATCGAGAAAAATTAGCGATCTTATTAACAAAAAAACATACGGTCTAATTTACAAAAGGTTATATGATAACGCAAATAGACTTAACCAACCGTTTGCATTATATGCAACATTGTCAATTGTCCAAACAACTGGTATATTTTACAAGTAAAATAGAAGAAGAATATTTTATAAAATGTTTAAGGCAATTTATCATGTTAAATAGTTTCTTGGTTCTCCTGTAAAGTGTTTAAAATTTTAGATAGGGATTTTTGCGTTAAAGGGACCGATATGATTCATCAATATGTTAAAATAATGATTTCTAAATGTTTTAAATTTTTTTTAATTCCGCTCGTCAGATTAAAAAGATAATAGAAGCTTTCGTGTTAGCCAAACCAATACAAAGATTCTCTAAAAAAGAAGCCCAAAAATTATTGTTAATTAATGTTTCTATGCGCATTTTCTAAAAATATTATACATATAAGACTATGTATAAAGTAAATAAGAATTTTAAACACGCAGGTCTCACTTGAAACAATAATAGACAGTGAGTTTATCTTTTCTTACATTCCGCTACAATTGACTGTTTTTTCCCGACTCAAATTGTAGTTGTAAGCGGGTAAAAAGAAAAAAACAAAATTAAAAAAACAAATTGCGTAATAAAGCAACTTGCCAGTTCAGTATTTATCATTTATGATCAAAAAATGAGCCCATATGCGATTATGTGTAGCTTATTCAGTGATGTTAACTTTTTTTTCTTTGCCGTATGTAAAGGTTTTTAATTCCAATATTAAAAACAGCATTCATAACCATTATATTTAAATTTTAAATGCATTTTAAGCAAAATTTGAATGAAAATATTTGTTTTAAAATACATTTCAAACCAATATTATTGTATTTTTTTGAATAAGTCAGTAAAATCATCATATATATAAAATTGTAACGTTACTGACTAACTGATTCATCATTGCGTAGCCGAAACGGCGAAGCTAAAAAGTGGAAATTTGGACTGGAGATTGGTATTACGCCAAATCGATTCACTAAGTCGAAATTTTTGAAATTCGAATATCGCACTTGACCATAAAGAGCGTTTTAACCCTTTAAAAAAGAACCACATGTAATATTCATATATACCCGGTGACAAAATATCGTGCTATTCTCTCTACTTTTTGTTAATGTAACGGGTGGTTTAAAAATATACATACCTTTAATACAGGGATTTCCAAAAATTTTTTGGTTGTATAGTAGTGAGTACCAGAGAGTAAAAAAATTGAGAGAATGCATTCATTTACAGCCGAAATAAAATGTTAGTAATATATTTTATAAGTTGTATAACACAAAGGTACAAAATTAAAAATTTTTTGTGTTGATAAAAAATTGGTAGCAATTCTTTAAGGTGTTATGATACTTTCTATTTTTTGTATTTTTTCTATATTGGAGAACAGTGCAAATATATTTGCATAGGAAAACTGACTAAGTGTAAAGAGTTTGATTATACCATAAAAAATCTTGAAATGTCAAAAAATATACTTGTGTTATCGATAAACAATCTTAGACTGTCAAAAAAATATAACAATTTTTAACTTAAAATTGACATTTCCAGATTAAATGTTAGCACTGCTGCTAACTTTTTTAGTTTTTGATCGTAAGTAGCGGGTTTTAACTTTTTTTTTGCGATTAATAGCTTTTTTTGACGGTTTTTGTGGGAACAAAACGTGGGCAATATTGTTTGTTTTGTTTACATATTGTATTTCTTGTTCTTTCTCGCATTTATTGTTTCATTCAGTCAATCCTAAAAAAATCCAATACAAAAAATAGCAAGTATCATAACACCTTTACCAATTCAATGTCGCTGATTTTAAAATTGCCTTTTTTTTATTTGAAAGCTTTTTGACTCTAAATCAGTTTCAAATATCTTATCAAACAATTGTAAAAAAATTAAAGATATTCATGTTTTAAGAATTCATAAAAAAAAATATTGCACGCAACTCACAGCTGATAGAAAAAAAGTGCAGTTTTAAAATCAGCAACATTGAATTGGTTAAGAACTGCTACCAATTTTCTATCCACACAAAAAATGTTTAATTTTGTTCCCTTGTGTTATACAACTTATAAAATAAAATCTCCTAAATTAATACTTTTATGGCAGTTTCGTAATAGTAGAATGCTTTTCAAATGGGATGAACTTTATTTATTACGTTGCTTGGAAGAAATAAATTTTAAATCCGAAAAAATTTGTTCGCATAGGTTCCGATATTTTTGGAAAGAATTGAAAAGTCAGGAGTTTACAATAAAGTAAAATATAAAACAGCGCCAAGATCAGAAAACACACTCAAAAATCTGTTTTTTAACACAAAAACAAAAGTGGATAAAATGGAGAAGGCAAACGTTATATACAAAATAGGGTGCAATGGTGATGGAAACAACGTATGCGACCAAGTATATGTAGGAACCACAAAAAATAAATTAAAGACAAGAATTGCAGGACACAAATCGGATTTAAGATGTAGAAATAATTCACTGACACATAAAACAGCACTTGCTGCCCATTGTGCTGAAAGAAATCACATACCCAAACTAGACGATGTACAAATATTACAAACAGAAGAGAGTTACAATAAACGGCTTACACTGGAAATGCTACATATAATAAACATAAGACAAGATAAGAGAATTAACTTTAAGAGTGATGTAGATAACGTAGCACAGAGCTTTAGGCATATTATAAATAAAAAAAGACAGGATCAACAGTACAATCTAACATGTGAACGAGAATAGTCGTTTTTTGTTTTATAATTGTTACTCGTACTTTATAGTGAGTTTGTTTTTGTTATTACTGTTATATAATTTTTCTGTACAATAGTTATTAGTGTTACAGGGTTTCTCAAAAATTTATGTTTCTGTTTTCTATTTATTTTTAAGATTCCTGAAGATGCCATCCAAAGGATGGGGAAATATTGAAAAAAAAAAAATATAAAGAAAAATAAAGATTAAAATTTATTAAAAAAACAACTGTGGCCTCGAGCTTATCAATTAACAAAGTATTGAAAATTAAAAGGTCGAATAAGGATAGAAATATTAAAATTATTGTCTTTTAAACACTGTACTAAAACTTTTTCAGGCAATCACCGCGACTTAGCCACCGAACTTCTGTAAACATTTTCAGGTCACAATTCACAGCATTTTTGTTTTTTAAAAAGGTTACAAATTTTCGGTGGGTAAGCGCTTAATGTCCGCCTCGAATTTTATTTATTATTTCCTCTGCTGTCTTCATAGCTGGGGTATCATTTATGAATTTCGATGCAAGAGTGGTCTGATGAATTATGCAGTGAAAATTATGAACTGCAAATTCGTGTTTTTTTAATTGGCCTATAAGCCCATTATATTTGCCCAACATTACATTGGCTCCATCTGTGCAGACTCCAGCAAATTTGTTTATGTCTACAATGGAAAGAAGCTTTTCTGTAACAACATCATACAACAACGTACCAGTTACATTTCCATAAAATGGTTCTAAAATAAAAATTGACTCAAAAATAGTGCATTCGCTGTCTACGCATCGAATACAAATTACAAGTTCACACAGATCATTTATGTCAGTGCTTTCGTCTAAACAAATTGAAAAAAATTCGCAATTTATTACTTTTTCCCTAATTGCAGATTCTACACATGTTCCTTATTGAACAGTACGGCGCACAGTGGGAAATTTTACGAGAAGGCGGTCAAAATTCCATAACTTTTGACTGGATCGGTATTTTTTTATGTGATTTTTTTTGCTCGATAGGTGCGATATTAGGCTTTAATTATAAAACGTAAAATTCGACTGATAGGAGCAAAAGTTATGGGGATGGAAATGCATTTTCATTTTTTTGTTGAGTTTCGGTGTAAAAGTTGAATATTTCAAATATGAGTTTTTTTATAATTTATCATTATTTCTCTTGTATTTTACAACTGATACTTATTTTTTATTGTCGAACTTAGATCCTGTCAGAAAATGCCAATATTTGGCCCCTGTAAATTTTTTAGTCCCAATATTCACAGAGCCAAAGGTTGGCTTTTTTGGGACGAGACGAGTTGTTATAAGGATAAAACTGAAAAGGAATATTTTGAAAAATGCCCAAATAGCATTCTTGGCTATCGATAACATTTTAGGTAATTCAACTTTTATTTTTGGTTTGAGATGTATGTGTATTTTATTTTTATATATTAATACAAATATATACTTAAATCAAAAACAAATTATAATCTATAAACAATTTTAAATTAAACAATATTAGTAAAAATTTCTTCTAAATAGCTTTGGGTTTCATTTTCCAGAAGTTGTTTAGCTTCTTCCTCTAATTCGATTGAGGTTGATTTCCATTTTTGTCGAATACTGGACATATATGGATCTGATGTGCACAACAAAATAGTAATAAGATCTTCATTAGTACAACATCTGGACATTTTTCTTGTATTATGCTCGCGGAAGAATCTGTAGTCTTTGTTCCTTTTTTCTTGCGCTTCTTCAGATAGATCTCCAATTGGTAGGATATTGTGTTGAACTATTTGTTCCCCATGGTATAAAATTTTATGAATTGTGGTTGGCATATGTCTCCAAGAGTATTTTTTGTTATAAAGAATTGCTGTTTCATTTGCATACTGGCCAAATTTTTTTGCATTTATCTTTCTGCTACATGATATAAATTGTAAAATTATCTAGAATCGTCTTATTAATTCAAAATGTACTCCTGTGATAGATGCTGCAGTTTCTGGATCGGAAAAGAATCTCCTTGCAGTGTTTCCATCATTTGAATTTCCTTCTCCTTGTTTTGGCTGATCAATTATAAGGCCTAGGTGAAGGTATTTTTCTTGAATTTGTTATTTTCTTTGCTTCCTTTTTTCCACATTTTCTTTGTTTTTTCTCACTGTTTCGCCTAACGGGCCAAATTCCAAATCATAACCCAATTTAAGAATATGCTCCATGAAACGAATTCTAGTATGAAGAGGGGACATTCCAAATTCGTATGCTTCATTGAAACTATTGCGTTGTGATGGGGGTTGGCTTTATTGACTTGATGTCTTTTGACATATGGTACAGCTTGACGAAGACTTTGTTTCGGTTAATGCTTGTGCAACTTTTCCATCGATCATTGTAAGGAACATTTGAAAATTAATTTCAATGCATTGGTCATCAAATTTAAATATTGCCGGTTGAAGTTCTTTAATTTGATCTTTTATTTTTCGAACTTCTTCAGTTTTGTAAACAAACTTCATTGGTCTGCAATACTTTGTTGAAGAGGGAATTTAATTTTTCCATACATCCATTGCTGTAACTCTAATATAATCCAATATAAGTTTTTCTTAAACGTAATGGAACGAAAGATACCATGAATAAGTTAGCATCAGATGAGTTTTCTGAATTACATTGTTTGTATTGTTTCTGACCAGAGCTTCCATCACATCCCCATTTAGAAAATAAAGTGATGCTGCAATTTTTAATTTTTTTAAACAGTCAGCATCAAGTGTATTTAATAATCGTTCTGCAGTGTGTTCGAGAAGAGCCTGCAATTTTACTTCTGCTGAACTTGAAGTTACACTAATAGCCGTTTGTGAAGGTAAGCACTCTTTTTTGACAGAAACTAAATCTCGATATGCTGGAAAGATTCCACAATTTTTTTCATTGGTTCGCTTTCGCAGTTCTGTATACTGATTTTTTGTCAGTTTTAAATCTAAAAATAGTGCAAATGCTTCTTCTGGAGTAAATTTCATTTCTTCAGTTGGTGTAGGCATACTTTTTAAAATCCTCTTTGTGCGTTTAGGGCTCGCTTCCACTATTTTTTCAATTATTGCAATTTTTGTTTTCTTATTTTGCGTTGGTTGAATTTGATGCAGAAATGAATCCTTTATCATACTATGAGAAATTTCTTCATTGATATTTGCAAGCTTGCGTCTTCGTGATCTTTCACTGCAATTGTCAATTTGTTTTGCGGGCCGACCCACTTTTCCAGTTTCCTTAGCGGTTATTGGCAGCTTCTTAAAAATCAGATCATTTGTTAGCAATTTTTCGTTGCGTAAGTAAAACGTTTTCTTGTTTCTAGAACATTTAAGGTACCCTTTTCTTAATGTAAATGAAAAATTTTTAATTTTTATCTTATGAATTTTGATTTCTTGTTCGTTGCATAATTTAAAGAATGGATTATTCATTATGTGTAACACAAAATCTTTTTCATCTTTCTGTTGAAAATATATATCTGCGAGAACTTTATAACTGAACTTAGCCATTGTTTAAACAATAATGAAGGTAAAATTATGAATACATGCATTTTTATACTCTTGATAGAAGTTTTTTTAAATGATCTTTTGTTACCACTTCTTGGAAACATATAAAACCCTTTTTTAATAACAAATTTAATCTTTTATTACCATTTCTTTGAAACATAAAAAACCCCTGTTTTTACACTTTTTAAAAGGATAACATACCGGCAATAAATTAACAGGTAACATGTAGGTAATTTTCACGTAAAATATAACTGCTCTTCCATTTTTTTAAATTAAGTTGCAATTTTCAGGTAATTAAACTATGTAGTTTATGTTGCGGCTATTTACTAATGTTTAACCTTTTAACTTACTCAAAAATCTAACGTGTTAATCTATTTATGTCGCCTATTCGTTTTACAGCATCCGTTCACCCACAATAAGTTCATAACAATGGCAATACCTTTACCTTCTCCAAATTAATTGATAACCTGACGTGCTAGATAATTTATGTGGCCTGAACTGCTTTATTTGTCGAAAATTCTTTAAGATTCACCTTCTTTAATTTCAGTAATGTTTACTTGCAGGACTTATTTTTTGAACCGAATATCTTACCTTGGGTCACAGAAATTTCTGTAGTTCGCAAGATAGTATCCAGATGTGTGTACAATGGGGTATAGAAATGTAGGTTTTGACGGGCAGGACTTATGTTCTATAAAATAGGAAATTTCCGGGAAATTTTGACATTAAAAAAAAAAATTAAATAGTTCTACAGGTCGCAGAGTTTAATGCTTTAAACCACGTATAGCTAATAAGATAAACTAATACACAAAATTATTCTGTCAAAAAATCTTGAAAAACAAAAAAGTTTTGAGCATTTCAACTTCAAAAGTTTACTCAGAAATTCAAAACTATAACCAAATACTGAGAAAGTCCATTTGGGACCACCCTATTCTTAATGAAATAGTTGAAATAGGGTTGACATTTTTTGGCTCCCGAGGTTCACTAGTATTTACTTTCACATGAATAAAAAAAATTTAAAATCGGAGAACATAAAAAAAATAGTTTTGGCCGACTTCTCAAAATATGAACCAGTGTGCGACGGCCTACAGTTTGAGTGGACAGGGGAAGAGTCTCTATAAATTTAGTATTATAATTAAGCCTTTCTCAAATTTTTTTCAGCAATTGCTTGATAAAAACCACACCCCACAATGGTCTTCCTGTCTTAACAATTTCCAATATTACTAAACTTGAAATCTCCTTTTTCAATTTGGGAACTGATTTTGGTTCATAAATTTCCTCTTAATAATAACCATTTTTTTCAATTTTTATTTTTATAAAACAGGTCTTCTCTTTCCTTATATTTTAAATTATTTATATTATTATGAAAACGATCGCAATGCCGTTTAATAACATATTCCGTTCCTTCCTTAAATGTTGCATAGCATATAAGGCATTGAATGTTACCAAAAGCGTTTTTGACCGCAC
Source organism: Pollenia amentaria (assembly GCA_943735925.1). NCBI lineage: Eukaryota > Metazoa > Arthropoda > Insecta > Diptera > Polleniidae > Pollenia > Pollenia amentaria. Next base: position 54,882,693 of record OX031008.1, on the reverse strand, counting down.
AATATTTTTTAAGTGCCACCATAAAGTTTTTTCTGTTAACCTGAAACAAAAATATGTATTAGTAGTGGTATACACAATTGTGCATAGAAATGGATTTCCCTGGTCTATTTATTCAGAAATAAAATAAATTACATGAGAATTATAACGTGAAAAAGTTAGGGTATTCGTAGTGGTAAGTAAAATAGAAGGGGTATTCACGTTGTTGGGTTACTCATACTTCAAACATTTGTGCATACATTTTAATTCTAGCTAATTTTATATCATAACTTTTTACAAAATACCAAATGCGCACCTGAGTTTGCCTGCAAAATGTATAAAGTCATTATAACAGGTCAAAGTAACGTTAAATAAATACCATAAATTAGTAAGATTAACTCTTTGGACTCGGTCATGTAATTGTAGCATAAAAAAGTAAGCAAAAAAAAAAATAACGCAAAACAATAAAGTTACATTAATACATCAATAAAACACATCTTCTTACCCAAAAATTTTACCTGATGTCACATTTGTTTTATGTGTATAGGTTTACACATAAATTTTAGGAAAACAAGACTTTTAACTTGTTTTTTAAATATTTTTACTTACTTAAGAAAAGTGTTTTCAAAGAAAAAAAAAAAAAAAAAACCCACCGACGCGATTGGTACAGAAACAAAAATATTTTAACAAGCACAAAATACCAACAAATTCTTGTGGCTATTTTTTTCTTAATAATTTCTGCATTTAGGTACGTCTTTTTACGAAAGAAAAAGGGACCCTTTTTCAGGCATCAAAGAATTTTTTTCACAAACAAAACACATATCGTTAGCTTAAATTTTTTTGTTTTTTATTATTCCTACACTAAATCCCGCGAAGCTTTTTGCTTGTCTGCAGGAGCCCAGAGTCTCTGACGGGAATCGAACCCGCAACCCCGGTACTGATAGACTTAAAGTATGCAAAACAATGTAGATATTAGGGAGATCGATCGGTTATTATTCGACCGGTTTTAACCGGTTATTTTAGCTTTGACCAAGTCGGTTATTTCAAAATATCGAATAAACCGGTTATTTTGGTATAATAAACCGGTTATTTTAATAATCTGTAATTCATATACATTTTTTTAATCTTGTTGTAGATGTACCCGTAATTTAAATATTTTTCTAATTCAATATTGGGCAAACAGAAATTTTTTATGAAGAATATCAAAACAAAATGTAACTAAGCCAAAAAACATTATGAACACTGTAAATAAAAATTGCTTAAAAATGCGTGTGTTCTTTAAAAAAAAAACTATTTATAATACAAAAAAAGTGTGCAGTTAAAAAGTAAATAGTTACTTGTGGGAGAGTTTTCTATATATTAAAAATATTTTTATATAGATGTTATCTCTAGAGATATTTCGAACGGGATTAAGAAGACAAAGTTAGGTGATTGAAGTGTCCTAAAGTGATAAGTGTTGTTTATTAACCACCTTTGATTAGTCCACATGCATGACATTAATGTGCTCCAAATAAAACTAAACCCCGTTTGAAGTATTTCTAAAGAGTCGACAAATAATACTTTACCAAAATACGCTGCCAAATATGAATCATTGGGTGAAATATTAACCAGTTGTGTTGCCGAGGACGGAATGCCATTTAAGGTACTAACAACTTTTAAATAGTTCCAGCTTTTCTTTATGCTTCAAACTACAACATTCTGGCGGAATCAACGATATGGAAATAATTCATCAGATTTATTTATTATACGAATTGACAAATATTTCATACAAAAGAAATGTTCATATTACTAATAGTTTATATAATGCTGAAAGAAAATCGTTTGATATATATATATAATCAAGGCTAAGAGGTTTTGTTTGCAACTTTTCCAAAAAATTGTGGAAATCTACTGAAATGGCATAACCACCAACAAATTGAAACTCATTTAAAATAAATTTAGTAGAATATCTCAAATAATAAATTGATTAAATTCCTATAATATTTAATTTGCTTTTGCAAAACGTTTGGCTAGATCAAATATCATTTAATAGTTTTTAAATTACATTAGACAATTATCTTCTTACAAAAACAGATCAATAAATAAATGGAAATTGTTAAAAATGAGGTTAAAGTTTGATCAATTTACTGGTCTCGGTTTTTTTTTGGATTTTATCGTCAAATATTTGTTAGGTCTGAACATACTTTAAGTCATATCTATGAATTTTGTAGGTGTTTTTATGTATTCGAATTAAAACCGGTTAACCAGTTATTTTAAAAATCTTTAACCGAAAACCGGGTTTTTTAAAATAGCAACTATTCGTAATATTCGAAAACCGGTTATTGAAAAAAGTCGAATAATCGATCTCCCTAGTAGATATTATTGTGTTAGTGGAATTAGTGATCAGATAATAATTTATAATAATAATTTTTAGTATTGCATAAGAAAAAATAAAAAAGTGCTGTAAAATTTTAACAACCGAATCCATATACGTATGTTAAATAAAACCTATAATAAATGTGACTATCAGCTTCTTCCACATAGGACTGTTAGACATTTTGAAATTTTTATCTGAAATATTAAAAATTGCTTTTAAATCTCAAATAATTACCATTTTACAAAGTTCTTTGCTTTGCATGTAAACTTATGAAATGTTACATTATTCTACATTTAAGTCTTAAAATTTAAACTCTAATTAAAAATTGCACGCAAGGCATTGGATGTTACCAAAAGCATTTTTGACCGCACAATATTTTTTGAGTGTAAGCTGAAACAAAATAATATAGCATCCGCTAGACACGTACACTTGTCGAAGTCACATCGACGACTGAATTGAAGAGTATAAAAATATGTGTTAGTAGTGGTGTACACCAGAGCCCGGCAAAAGTAGTACACCGTGCCTTTTTTCTCACAATAACATTCGCTCTCACTTTGTAAAAAACAAACAAAATCATTTATTCTCGTACGAACATTCAAACAAGAAGGTTCTGTTGACGCTTGCTTAAGAATAACACTGCGAGAAATGTTCAAGACAGAATGGGAATTTGATTTCTTGTTTGCCGAAAATTTTTTTTATTATATTATATTTTTTTATATTATATTATATAAATTATAATCTGATCACTAATTCCACTATAATTATAAAAAAGATTACCCAGTTTTGGTGTTTAAAAATATTAATGTGTTCTTATACACTCATTATGCTGTTAAAAAAAATTATATATGTATACATACATATGTAACGTGAATCCTAATCAACAAAAATTTTAAATTGTAAAAATATTTTTGTTTCTGTACCAATCGCGTCGGTGGGTTTTTTTCTTTGAAAACACTTTTCTTAAGTAAGAAAAAATATTTAAAAAACAAGTTAAAAAAGTCTTGTTTTCCTACAATTTATGTTTAAACCTATACACATAAAAGCAAATGTGACAGCAGGTAAAATTTTTGTGTAAGACGATGTGTTTTATTGATGTATTAATGAAACTTTATTGTTAAGCACTATTTTTCTTGCTTACTTTTTTATGCTACAATTATATGACCGAGTCCAAAGAGTTAACCTTACTAATTTATGGTATTTATTTAACGTAACTTTGACCTGTTATAATGACTTTTTAAATTTTTGTAGGCAAACTCAGATGCGCATTTGGTATTTTGTAGAAAGTTATGATATACCATTAGCCAGAATTAAAATGTATGCACAGATGTTTGAAGTATGAGTAACTTAACAACGTGAATACCCTTTCTATTTTACTTACAACCATGAATACCCTAACTTTTTACTAAAATAACTTTTTCACGTTATAATTCCCATGTAATTTATTTTATTTTTGAATAAATAGAACAGGGAAATCCATTTCTATGCACAATTGTGTATACCCAGTGATGCCAATAGTAGGGAATTTTCCCTTTTTGTAGGGATTTTTTCGGAAAATTTACGGCGTAGGGAAAAAAAGACAGATATTTTATTTTAAGGCAAATGTAGGGAATTTTCAAAATATTGTCTCATTTTCAATATATTGTGTTAAAATACGTAAATATTCGTATTATTTTCATTTAAAAATTAAAATTTTTCATATACCAAAGCATTTAGGTACAAATGTAGTATTTTTCTAATGGCTAATAAATCAGTAAGTGTTTAAACGCTGGTTTAGTTGAACTAAACTTAAATTTATATGTAGTTTAAACTCAACAGTTGTAAATCAGTGTCCCATGTATTATATGTAGTGTAAAAAGAAACATGTGGCAGCACTACGATAAATGTAGACAAATTCATATGGTTTGTATTGGTAGTTTAAACGCCCAATTTTATGCGTTTAAAGATGGTTTATATGTTTTCTGATTTATAGATTTGTTGGCTTAAACACATTTTAAACCAAAAATAGAGTTTAACTTGCTCTGATTTATTAGCCCTAAGAGCCCTAATAGCCTGGCAATCTTCAACAAGTGCCACAATCATATACGTATGTATATATTAGGGGAGCCGAATATTTGGGTTCACATTTGCGAACTAATCGCTTATATTTGTTATTTGCATTTGCTCTCACATTCGCTAAAAATATATGCGAATATTAAAGGAGAATGTTTAATGAATGAAACAAAGAGAAATAAAGTCATACAATTTGGAATTTTTAAAAAATTTTAATGAAAACTTTTTTTTAAAATTTTGAAAAAAAGATTTTTTTTTATATTCAACAAAGCCTTCCCTTTTATTTGGTACCGAGTTTGGTAAAAAATATTAGATACTTATTTTATTAAAAAAAATATTCTTGAAAAAGGTTAAGTCCTTTATAAAGGACAAAAGATGAGGAGATGAAAATCAAACACGCAGTTTGACTTAGTTTTGACTCTAGATTGAAGGATATACAGTGGCGTTTCTGCCAAATTAAATTATTAAATTAAATTAAATTTGTCACATAGTATTTTTTTTTTAATTGAATTTTTACATGTGTGAGAATGTTTATTTTGGTTTTTTCTTGATGTTAATAAATGCTGTTTTTTAATAAATGTGTAATAAATCTCTTAATTATAATATTTACGAAATGTTAACAGAGTATGTATTTGTTTGCCTGAAGCTAAAACCAATACATTTTTAACGTAGGGAATAGTGTAGGGATAATTTTTTTGTTTGTAGGGAAAAAGAGGGAATTTTATTTAGACACGTAGGGATTTTTTTGAAATTTCTCTTGGCATCACTGTGTATACCAGAGCCCGGCAAAAGTACTACACCGTGCTCGTGCTGCGAGAAATGTTCAAGACAGAATGGGAATTTGATTTTTTTGCAAGCCCGAATGCTTGATATGTAATTGTACGTTATCACGAACAGCAAAATTTAATTTAGAAAGACAATTTAATTCATGTCATAATGAATATAAAAATATTTCTCATGACGAAAGAAAATGCCTAATTTTAAAATTAAAAAAACCTTTTTACGAAAAAATTATTCTTGATTTTGAGAACTCAAAAGTTGAAAATGTCCATGAGCCATGCAATAGAAAAGCATCATATGTCGTTGCTGCAGGTCTGGCAAAACATTGCCGTCCTTTCGAAGATGGGCAATTTTTCAAAGAATTGTGCAACGATGTATTAAAATGCTTTAGGGAAAATACTGAACAAATTCGAAATTTAATTAGTTCTAGTCCCTTTTCACCTCGGACCATAACGCGACGAACAGAAGATATCAGAGCATTTATCTACACAAATATAAAAAAAAATTCTGAATTGCAAATATTTTTCTATTTGTTTAGATGAATGCACTGACATTAACGACATAGCGCAGTTAATAATATGCGTAAAAACTTGCAATAATAACTTTGAAGTGCATTAGGAAATGTTTACGTTGGTTGCATTACATGGTAATGTAAAGGGAGAAACTCTTTTTAGGGTAATATGTGACGATATTTTTTCTTTTGCCGATAAAAGCAAATTTTGTTCTATATGCACCGATGGTCATGGTTGGGAAAAACGAGGGTCTTGTGGGTTACCTTTTAAGAAACGACTTTAACATTTATATTTTCCATTGTATAATCCATCAACAGGTATTATTTACAAAAAGCGTGAATATGATGCATACAATGCAAATTGTAACAAAAATAATAAATAAAATACGTGGTGGCCACAATGCTTTGAGCCACAGAAAATTTAAAGCGTTTTTGGATGAAATGAATACTGAATATGGCGACGTATTAATGTTTACAGAAGTGAGATGGCTCAGTAAAGGACGTCGCTTGGAAAGATTATTCAGTCTTCGGAAAGAGGTAATGTTATTTTTTGAAAATAATCCATCGAATGAATTACTAAGATATTTAAGAGATAACATGTTTGTATTAGATTTTGCGTTTTTAACAGATATTACCGAATTAATTAATCAGTTTAATCTTCAATTGCAAGGAAGAAATAAAACTGTATTTTCTTTATATTTCTCTGTAAAACAGTTTATAACAAAAGTTAAAACTCTGATTACAAATCTTAAACATAAAAATTTAATTTGTTTTAAAAGAACAAATTAAATATATGATGAATTTTCTAATAATTATAGACTTGACGACTATTATAGTTTACTTCAAGGCATATTAGATAATTGTTACAATCGTTTTTCGGATTTTTCTAAAATTGAGTGTTTATTAGAACTGCATAGCAATCCTTTAACATGTGATGTCAATAAACAGGGTAATGACATCAGAGAAGAACTTTTGAAAATGCGTTCGGATTTAAATATACCGTTGACGGCTGGGGTGGAATTCTGGAAAAATTTAAACGAAGAGATATACTTAACAACTAAAAATGAAATTTTTAAATTATACTCTATGTTCGGGTCAACATATATATGTATACGAGTCCTCGTTATCAATTTTAAAGCTAATTAAAACTAAACTTAGAAATAGTTTAACAGATGAACATTTAGAGGATCTTCTTCGCATTAAATGTTGCCCATATGAAATCGATATAGATGAAGTTTTTGAAAATGTTATTACAAATAATGAAAATTAGTTTTTAACAAAATAAATTAACTTTAATGGTTGTATTCCATTAAATTTTTCTTGAAGAATCGATAAAGTTTTATGAACGAAAGTATTTATTTTCTGAATTTATTTTTGTTTTAATAGATTAACACGTTTTTATGAAATTATAGTTTTTTTTTAATTTTTCTTGAAGAATAGGATTTATTTAATTTTAATGATTTTTTTGTTTTCTATTTTATATAAATCATACGCTTATGTTTTGAGTTTTTACATTAACAGCCAGATTGATTTTAACAATAACAAAATAACACAAAAATTTCTTTAAGTGCTTCTGAGAGGGAGAGTTTTATTCTTTCACAAAAAACAAAAAGTCTGCATGTATGTGTTGCCGGGCTCTGGTGTACACAATTGTGCAAAGCAGGGTTGTCAGATTGATTTTGAACTTTTTCGCCAAATTCAATGTCAAAAATCGCCAAAGCATTTATATTTTAGTTTTTGACAATAATATATGTATTTTTAGAATAATTAAAAATATTTTTTTATAAATCCCAAAAAAAAAAATTTGTTCCGTATCGCTAAAATCCGCCAAAAATTCAAAAGTCTCCAAGATATATTTTGTTTAATTTTTATATAGAACAAAGTAAAAAATAGTTAGTAAGCACAAAATGCAATGTGTAAAATATTTTATAGTAGTCTACTCAAAGCGACACAAAAGAATTTTTGAGGATATACAATACATTTGTATATAGTTGCAGTTCTATGATATATCTAAAACGTTATATACTTCACCGGGAAGACTCCCTTTTTGTGTTGTTTTTTTGGAATACATTGTGAAGGAACAAAAGAAATGAAACATGTACTTTTTACATTCAATTTATAACTCGTTAAAACGTGTCGAAAACTTCATATCGCATTCTACTTCGAAGGCGAATTTTAGTGGTGTTCATTATTTCAACACAGGCATTACTAGTTGTAATAACCAGCATATAAAGAACAGTCAATGCAAGTTCCTTTAAATGGTACGTAGCTTCCGTATCCTTGTAGCTATAAATTGTTAGCCTAAACTGATTAAAATTAGATTGAATATCATCATTAAAATTCTCTTTTAACAAACGGTATTTTTCCATTGTGTTTCATTAACATCCAAAGGTACGTTAGGATACATTAAAATTTTTAAAATATCTTTAACAACAACGAATTTTATCAGTGATAATTTGTCATATTTTATAATGGAAAAATGTTCATAAACTTTAATTATACTAATTTTTTAAAGAATTATACTTATTACTTCCTTCAAAAGCACATTTAAATATGACAAAAAAATTTCTCGAAGATTTTCATTATCTTCATCAGCCATTTCAATATAATTTAGTTTTAAATACTGGTCATACATATGAATGCATCAAATTTCATACATTGAAATACCAGAATAAAAAAAATTTTATATTTTCCTATTGAATTTAACGAATTTCAAAACAAATTCATGGCTCATCAAATATAGCCAACAAAATCGCCAACTATTTTATAAATCGCCAAAAAATCGCCATGTCGCCAAATCAAAAATTAGGTCGCCAAACAAGTTTGAAAATCGCCACATCTGACAGCCCTGGTGCAAAGAAATGGAAGTCCCTGCTCAAGGCGAATTCAACTACAGGTGGTGTCGAAACGCCATCTGATTTTGACATTTCGAGCCAATTTGTTAGTATTTTGTTAGGAATGGTTGACATTTTGGACCGTAAATACTAACAATGCAATGCAAAAAACCCTATGTTGTTTCTGTTGTTTTTGGATTGTTGTAGTTTCGACACCACCTGTAGTTGAATTCGCCTTGTCCCTGCTTTAATATTAAATTAAAAATGGTTTTGCTTATACTGAAAATTTTTCAATTTTGAGGTAATATGATGTCGATGACTTGATAAGTCGTAACCTACTCCTCAAAACATAGCACAATAAGTTTTTAAGAGAACAAATCACTTATGCCCAATTTTCAGGATAGTATTTAAATCTATATTATGTTAATTTTCATAAAAACTTAAATCGTATTTAATTACAGATTGATTTTTTGAGTTTTATATGAAAAGTCTTATTTAATTAAGATAAAAGTATGGTAGCACTACTAAATACAAAAAAATATCATAAAAAAAGTGTAGTTATTTACAAGGTGGTCTCAAAAAACAGCTGGTTGTTATTACTTTGTTTGTTGTTTTTGTATTGCTGTGATATTGAGGCCACCTTGCTAAGTTAATCGAATTGAAACTTAAGTTGAATTTAAATGTACCACATCGGTGACTTAAGTTTCATTTAAGTGTTTAGTGAAGAAGAGAATTTTGTATTTAAAACCATTTTAAACATAAATGTGCTTTAATGTCAATCCCGAAAATTGGCCATTAATCTATTCGCGCGTTCTCTTTTAAAACTGTCAAGCGAGCACACAGTGGTGGTCATCGTGTGCTTGTGAATAGATGCATAGTTGGGGGTAGTGCATTAAATATTGATTTAAATCAGCACTGCACTATCACTAAATAAAATTGCAAAAAAATTAATTTGCACTATTTTTTACCAGCTTTAGTGATGATTGGTTTTTTTTCACAAGCACTAACAAAATTAAGTGATACTGCAAATTTTGTCACTAACACCAACGGTGATTAAATGAATAAAACCTGCACTCGATTAAAACAGTACAAAATTTGAACCTTCAATCAAAAAATAGTCTCTCACTAAAATTTAGAAAATGTTATTTTGCATTGGCATGGTTTTTGATTCTTTTGATTAAAAACTGTACCGTTTTATATTTGAGAAAAAAATAATTTGCATTATTTAGTTAAAATGAGTAATACTGAAACACTACGCAATAGAAGAACCCACCTTAAGGGTACAGCCACAAGGCTGGAAAATTTTTTGAATGGTGTTACGAACGAAACATCGCTTTTCGAAATCCGTGCTAGACTTGAGAGATTGGAAAAAATATATGAGAGTTGCCAAGCATTGGATATTGAAAGCTGCTCTCGAAAACAATATACCAGAACGTGATGCTGAGCTAGATGAATTTGAAACCAGATATTTTCGATTGAAAGTCAGATACTGTGAAATTATTGACTGCAGGCTACATTCTCCGAATACTATTGCTGATCCCCTTAATTCTACAACTATGCATGAAGATGCGATGCAGAAATTGTTAGAATCTCAAGCTTCGTTTTTAGAAAAACTGTCTGCGCTACAGCTGTCACCGACCAACTTTAATGCTGCTAGATTGTCACAAACAGCAAACACCTCTATTCAGTCTGCGACTTCCTAAGCTAAATATTCCAGAATTCGAGGGTAAATATTCAGATTTTAGATCGTTTTCTGACTTATTTACGAGCTCTGTGCATAACAACTACTCTTTGACTGCCGCCCAGAAGTTTCAGTATCTTAAAGGATTTTTAATGGGCGAACTTGCCATACTTATACGACATATAGCTGTGTCTGATCAAAACTATGTTGAAGCTTTGAAAAAGATTCAAGAGCGTTATGACAAGCCTTCAATACTAATTGATTCTTTAATTGAAACATTTTTGTTAATATCCAAAGCAGATGGTCCGCAAGGTCTTAGAAACGTCTATAATGCTGCTGATGTGGTAATACGTGGTCTTCGAGCACAAGGTCCAGACGCAGAAAGGCGTGATCCATGGCTGATACATCTTTTATTGAAAAAAGTGGATAGAGACACTCATCAATCCTGGACTGAACATTGTAGTAAAATTACTTTCCCAACCTTAAAAAACTTTTTAACTTTTATCAATGAACGCTGCGATGCTCTAAAGCGTGTGCCCTCTGCCAATGACTAAGTTGGTAAGGTCATATACCAGTGTTATGAAAAAAGCCTGTGCTGCTTGCTCACAGGATCAGTATCTTGCTTATTGTCCAACATTTGTCAAGCTGTCTGTTCCAAATCGCATAAACTTTATTAAAAAAAAAAAGATTATGTTTCAATTGTCTAAAATCGGGGCATTTAGTGCAAAAATCTCTCTAAGCACGTGTTAGAGTCATGCAAAGCGCGTCATCATTCGTGCATTCATTTGGAGCGATCTCATATTTTTAAAACAACTGCAGCCGCCATCCTTAGGACTACGGATTCTGATCAGCCTAAAGATGAGAAAGTGCCAAGTTAGGAGTCGAAAAAAACCGAAGCAACAATTGATCCTGTAATCGTTTCTGATACGTCTATACATCTTGCAGCTTTATCTGAGGTAAGACATTTAAATATGCTCTTACCTACAGCCAGGGTTCTTATCAAAGACAACATGGGATGTTTCCAAATCTGTAACATTTTGCTTGATTCTGGTTGCCAAAACACTTTAATATCTGAACCAATTGTTAATCGGCTGGGATTGAAACGAACGCCTTCTAAAATATAACAAAGCTGGAGCAACAAGAGGTGTGGTCGAATTGCAAGTAAAATCTTTATACAGTTCTGAGTACGTAATTATGCTCGCTCATGTTTTTAAAAGTCTTACGTCTAAATGGCCATGTTCTCCTATTACCATCAACTATTGGGATTAAGTAAAAAATCTGTCCCTGGCTGACCCACTATTTGATATTCCTAAAGAAATTGACATTCTTGTAGGGTGTGACTATTTCTTTAACCTTTTAAGAAATGGTCGTGTTAGTAAAAATGCTGATTTGCTTGCCCAAAATACAATGTTTGGGTACGTTTTCTGTGGCGGTTGTATGACAGAAAATACTATAAGTGCCAGTCACTTAATGACTCAAACTACGCCCGATATTGATTTAAATAAAACTTTACAATTATTTTGGCAAATTGAAAGCGAGCCACAGAGAGGCCCTAATTTTACTGTTGAATACCAACAAACCGAAGAGTTTTATAAATTGACCACTACTCGAGCTGAAAGGTACACAGTAAGACTTCCATTTATTCAAAGCCCTGCTATAGGTTATTCCTATCCTGGTGCTTTGAAAAGATTACTAGCTATGGAGAGAAAATTTAAATTGAAACCCGATTTAAAACAAGCATACTCAGAATTTTTGAGTGAATACTTAAAGCTGGGTCATATAAAGATAGTACCTCCGGTGCAAATAAAACTTCCATCTGAAGGGTGTCTTATTTGCCACAACATGCTGTGCTTAAAAAAAATAGTTTGACCACAAAACTAAGAGTGGTTTTTGATGGCTCCTACAAATCTTCTAATGGGAAATCACTCAATAACAATCTACTTAAAGGTCCAACCCTGCAACAAGACCTATTAGCCGTAATTCTGAGATATAGGTGCAAAAAATACTGATTTTCTGCAGACATCAAACAAATGTTTAGAATGACTTATCTTCATGAGTGTGATCAACACTATCAGCGCATATTATGGAGAGAATCAACTACCAAAGAGGTGCAACACTACCGACTTACTACAGTGACATACGGCACTCGACCGGCACTCTACCTCTCAATTCGTACTCTTCTTCAATTGAGTGACGACGAAAAGGAACGATATCCATTGGGCAGTGAGGCCATTAAGAACTCATTTTACGTCGACGACTGTATGGCAGGCTCCAATACAATAGAAGAAGCTCAAGAACTAGCTGGCCAAATAAACAAGTTGCTCATGGCTGGCGGTTTTCATCTTAGAAACTGGGCAACAAATGATAGCCAAATTCTTCTAAAGATACCGGATAGTGCATAGATTGACAGCATAGTTAGTATACCAACAGATATAAGAGTATGCCTTCTAGGTAAAAGAGAAAGAGTATTGTCTTGAAACAAAGAGGAACTTGCTTTCTAAGATATCGAAGATTTTCCATCCCCTTGGCTGAATATCGCCTGCAATTATAGCTGTCAAAATAATTATTCAGAAATTATGGCTTTCAAACCTGGATTGGGATAAATTGCTTCCAAATCATATTTTACATGAAGACAAATTACTATTTTCCGAATTTCATTTGCTTAATAATATAAATATTCCCCCGACTAATTTTTTCCACAGAGAAACATGTAACTTTCCATGGATATTGTGACGCTTCTAGCTGTGCTTACGCTGCAGTAATATATCGTCGCAAAGTATCAGCAGACGGACTTGTGTCTGCTTATATTGTCATCTCCAAAACCAGGGTGGCACCTATAGCGTCACTTTCAATTCCAAGGCTGAAACTTTGTGCAGCCGTTTTACTAACTCAACTGTTCAAATATGTAGTGTCTGTAATCAACGTTAATATGAGTGATGTGGTATGCTGGTCTGATAGCAAAACAGTGTTAGCCTGGCTGTGTTCACATCCATCAAATTGGAAAACTTTTATTAGTCATCGTACATCTTATATTTTGGAAACGCTTCCAAGAGTTAACTGGCGCTATGTTCCTAGTAAACAGAACCCAGACGATGCAGCTAGTAGAGGTGTAAGATCAAGTATATTGCTTCGTGAGAATATTGCTTAAGGGTCCTTCATGGTTGATAGAAGATGATAGTTACTGGCCAGCTCAAGACTCCAAGGAATGTACTACACAAGAGGAACTATGTCCAGCTAATCAAGTAGCCCTCACTTCAACAGCATACAACACAGATTTAATTGACAGAATAAATGAACCAATTTCTTGTTTGACTTAGATTGTGCGTGTATTAGCTTACTGCTACAGATTCTACAGATTTATAAATATCCTAAAATCTCAGTGTACAAATAACATACCTCTAAGAGTTGAAGAACTAAAAACTGCTGAAGCTGCAATTTATTAATATTACCAAGAAGCTGAATTTCCTGAGATTATTGAATCACTTAAAAGGGGCCGAGCCATCATGACTAAAAAAAACTTAAAAAATGGTCGCCGTTCCTGGATTCTTATGGGTTACTTCGTGTTGGGAGAAGATTATCTAGAGCTGATTTATCTTACGACAGTCAACATCAAATAATTCTTTATAAAAACGGCGCTATTGTAAAAAAATTGTTGAAGACCTACACTTAAAAAAAACCTACATGCTGGAATTACATTGTTAGTTGCTACATTGCGCCAAAAATACTGGATAATTGGCGCTCGTGAAGTTATTAAAGCTGTTACTAGTCAGTGTGGACTTTGCACTAGATACAATGAACGGGCTCAAGAGCAGATTATGGGAGACCTGCCAAAATTTAGAGTCAATACTGCCTTTCCATTTTACGAGGTTTGATGCGACTATGCTGGTCCCATATTGTACAGTATTGTATTGTATAGTGGAAGAAAGTCTCCAATAGTAAAAGCGTATGTTGCAGTATTCATTTGTCTGGTGACCAAAACTGTCCTCCTGGAACTTGTTTCCGACTTAAGTACCGATGCCTTCTGAGCTGCTTAAGATCGGTTTGTTGCAAGACGCGGCTTGTGTTCTCATACATATATACAGCGACAATGGAACCTACTTTCGTGGGGCTGCTCGAAAGCTTAATGAAATCCAACAATTGGACAATTCTTTCAAATCTAATAATGAAATTTTGAATTTGTTGTCTTCCAAAGGTATACAGTGGCATTTCATACCACCGGGTGCACCTCATTTTGGTGGAGCATGGGAGTCAGCGGTTATTTCCATGAAGTTTTATTTACAAAGAACTATAGGTCAAGCTACCCTAAAATTTGAAGAAGTGGATGGTTAACTTTATCAAATGCTTTACTGAAGTCAGTATAAACAACATCAGTTTGTTTCCTTTGTGTAAATGCAGAGTGGATCAAAGTTGTTAAATGAAGTACATTGGTTAAATGAAGTACATATAGTTGTAGTCTACTATTCAACATGAAAGTGTTAAGTCGTGTTATTCTTAGACACACTATGATGCCTTTTATCAATCAACTTCCTTAATCCATTTTTTTCTCATCAGCCATATTCCGACAATTAGTATCTCTACACAATAACAGGTACCTTTTATTTCGCAACAATGTCTAATATGTGCTGCATTCTGAATGCCTGTAACCCATTCCCATGATCGTTCTTTGAGTATTAGAGACTATGGTCGTGCGGATATGACGCAAATTTGCTCAAACTGATTTTCCACGAATTTACAATACAGGTGATTCGGATGAGCAACTTTTGTTTTTTGATACCGTCTTTAATAAACTTTTGAACTTTATATCGATCATGAGTTAGTCGACCACTTTCTCATAATAAATTTAAATTTTCTAATGATATCAATTACCAAATATCCTTAACGAATATTCCGTTAAAGGCTTTTTATGCTCACAGAAACGACAAAAATTGGAATATTTAAAAGAAAGTACGTAATCTTACCAAAGCCAATATAAGATAGTGTATATTCGACGTAATTTATGTTGTGTGGACACGATGATAAAGTTTGAGAAATACTGCTATTTCTGAAGCATCGACCTTTGCTTCCATTTTAACATCATCTAAATCATTGACGTCAAAAATAAAATTGCGAGTAAAAATGAGTTAAATTACCCAACTAACCATGCCTTCAGCGAGATATAACTGAATTGGAGTACGAGCTTGTTAAGAACAATTATTTTTGTGTTTACTTACACGTGTGATCTTAAAGTTTTGTTTTCGAGGTCGTGGGTGGAAGCGACCGCCCGTTATCTTGAAAATATGGGTGCGAGTAGTTCTCTTAAATTATATCATAAACTATAAGGAATACGAACGTTTTGTTAAAAGCTTTTTTTATATATGAGCATATAACGAGTATATAAAACTCCCTCAAATAAATTTTTGTTTTTATTTAAAGAAAAGAATATTAAAACTTTAGTGATTTTTTTCATTATGAGAAGACTTAGAATGTCTTTTTAATACATACTCTCTTCTTTCTTTAAATGTTTTGTAACATAAAACAAATTGAATGTTGCCAATAAAATATTTTTCACATATCAGTTTTCATTTTGCGGTTATGGCTTGTTGGGTAGTAAAATATAAAACCAACAATTCATCCGCTATCATGAAACAAAGAAAACAAGATAGTGCATTGCGCAGGTCCGTTATCTTTTTACTCTCATTTTGACGTAATTTTTACGCAACTGTAGTAAAGAGAATTAAATTTAACAAACATTCAGCATAGCACATACACGTGTTTGTGTGATCATGTTTGTGCTCATTTGCTACTATGACGTACATGCGCTGAAAAAGAATGTTTTTTTAAATTTTAGTGCACTATCTTGTTTTCTTTGTTTCATGA
Source organism: Pollenia amentaria (assembly GCA_943735925.1). NCBI lineage: Eukaryota > Metazoa > Arthropoda > Insecta > Diptera > Polleniidae > Pollenia > Pollenia amentaria. The sequence continues at coordinate 54,866,650 of OX031008.1, read as the reverse complement.
TCCGCTATACTTGTGTAATCGTCACTGTTGCCAATTTAGCTATTTTCTCGTCAAATCTAGCGATTTTTTGTCAGACTTGGCGGGAAAAATTGTGTTTTAGCTAAGTCCCAATTTACACTAGGGACATTTCTTGCCGGACATTTTTTGAATTCTCTTTTAATCTTACCTGTAGCGTTTACATATGAAACATCAGAAGTCAGACAGAAATTTTATACTTGTTTCTTTCTTTTCTTCATTCGTAAAGTTTGGCGGCTTTTTCTTGTAGTGTTTATTATAATAGTCTGTGGTGTTATTTTGCAAATTTAAATTGCCAAACATTTTTGTAAAATTAAAACCCGAGTATTATATTCATTTACCACAAAAATGTATTTTTATTAATTAAGTTTTTGTTTTTACTTTAATTTATTAGTTTATTTATTTAGAAAGCACAAGGCAAGTTAACAACACCACAAACATAACACAATACAAGCCAAACTGACGACAAATTGAGAAAAATAATATAAAGCAACAAGATGTAAACTACGAAAAGTAAGAAAGAGAAATGAAAAATGTCCAGTACAGATAGTCATGTACTACACACTCTACCTTTTCGACCCCTCGCCATCAAACTTCGTCTGTCCGGCAAGAAATGTCCCTAGTGTAAATTGGGACTAATAGCGGAAAATCTAGCGATTTTTTTATTATGGGTTTGTTCGTTTTTATTAAATTTTTTGACACTTTTGTTAAAAAGCTGCTTTGATATAAACAAAAGGACCAAATAAACCACACAAACTGTTGCACTAACATAAAAAAAGCATGAATCGTGCTTGTGTGAATATTACAAATTTGTTATCTTGTTATCCAACTCTTATTTCCAGTTCCTATTTCAAAAAAAAATATATTGACTTTAAAGCCTCATTCACAACGGAACCAGCCATTTCGTTTTCCATATGTCTCATATCTTTCCAAGGTCTTTCATATAAATTACTGTAATTAAAAGTACAACAATGTAACTGAACTAACACAGTACAGAACTGAACATTTTTTTTGCTACTTTCTTCTACTACAGCACAAATTTATATGAAGTTCTAAATGACGATTATGATAATTTTCATAAGTTTTAAATAAAATTTAGCATAACTTCTTCAAAGAAATCCTAACAAATCTTTTTTTTTATTGATTACTTTAGACTTTTACTTTATTACTTTTATTAAAATTTGATCTCAGCAAGGCCTATAGCTAAGCTATATTATTTTAGTTTTTTATTCACCTATGTATGTATGTATGTATGTATATATTATTGTATGTTCTACATGCTGCCTGAAATTTGTTCTTAAAAATAGCATTTGATGATGCATTAGCAAATTGTTTCATTCATAATTTTAAAAAACTCAACATAAGTTACTGATTTTATTTGCAAAAAGGCGATTTGTCGGTAAATTTTTAAATATTTCGAAAAAGTTATTTGCAAAAACGTGTTTTTAGCGAAATATCACTAAAATTTTCAATAAGTTAAAAATTTAGCTATTTTTCATTCTGTTTTAGCGATATTTTTTGGAAATCCGTTGGCAACAGTGATAATCGTCGCTAACAAATCGACTACTCAATGAGAGTCAGTAAGAATGTGTGTGATTTTTTAGCTTTCACAATTGTAGTATGGAATTAAATGAATTTGACAGCAATGATCTAAATGTTAATTATGAAGTTGAATCAAAAATACAAAAATATAAATTTTCCACTTCAGTTTGTAGGCTTATTTGGTCTTATTTGAGTAACCGCAAACAATTTGTTGCTCTGGAAGATTTAGTCTCTGGTATTAAATCTGTCAAGTCTGGTGATCCTGAAAGCTCTGTAATTGGTTTAATCTTATTCACTTTGTATGTCAATGACTTATTTTAGGAATTACGAGTATATAACTGTAAATCACTTGCTTTGGCTGAAGATATACAGATGTTATGGGTAGGTGATTATCAATTTTCGGATTCGTTGCAAGCCAAAATTAATTAGGTAGGTAACTTTATGGATTGTGTGGATAGAAATTATCTTAAAGTTAATCCTGAGAAAACTAAAGCTCTTGTTTTAAAGTTAAATAGGTCATGTACTATTGATTCGACCATAGAATTGCGTGGGTCGGCGATTGAATTTGTAACACAACTAAGATGTCTTGGAGTAATTTGAGACGATAAATTACGCTTTGAGCCTCACATTGATAATATCTGTTCTAGAGTTTGTTTTACTTTGCGGAGATTATATCATCTTAATCTGTTTTTTTATTTGTTTATTTGCCAGCTTAAATAGATATTTATACTAAAATAAACACTAGTTAACAATAACATTTTATCTATATACAGTGTCTCCAATCGAGCGCTCTAGTATTGTTGTTATAATTATAATTTGGTTTTTACAAATGTGAATTTCATAATTTTTACTAATAAGAGTAATATGTTATATTTACATTCTTAATTGCAATGAAAATATACAAAAAAACATTGCTTTTATCATCTTAATCTGTTTATACCTTTGATTGTAAGAAAATTAATTGCACATGCTTTGCTTATGTGTCAGGTAAATTATTGTTTATACTGGTAACTTATTTAAGCAATAGAAGGAAAATCAAGCTATTGTACACCGAATTATTTGATTTGTTTAAAGACTTAGGCTGAGGGTACATGTGTCCAATTACGTTAAAAGTTTTCTGAATCTCTCTTTTGAGGATTACTTAAAGTTTGGCTTATTAATTTAAATTTTTAATATTATGAAGACGCAAAGTCCTCTGATAGTCCTCGGTTTAAAATCCTCGATTAGAAATCATCAAACAGTTATTTCACGCATATATTACACAGTTTATGAACAGTAATAGAAATTTACGTTATTTTGCTATGTAGAAACTGATCATTTTGGGTTTTTTCATTCTGTTGTCTTTTATGCTGCTGAATTTAACTCACTAGAATGTATAGGAGTCATAAAGCTTGTCATAGTGTTTGGATATGTGAATACTTTTTAGATTTAGAAATCTCATATATTTAAAATTTTTTTATATATACATATATTAAATTATATCTCTTATGGCTAATAAATCAGTGAGTGTTTAAACGCTGGTTTAGTTGAACTAAACTTAAACTTATATGTAGTTTAAACTCAACAGTTGTAAATCAGTGTCCCATGTATTATATGTAGTTTAATATGTAACATGTGGCAGCACTACGATAAATGTTGACAAATTCATATGGTTTGTATTAGTAGTTTAAACGCCCAATTTTATGCGTTTAAAGGTGGTTTATATGTTTTCTGATTTATAGATTTGTTGGTTTAAACACATTTTAAACCAAAAAGAAAGTTTAACTTGCTCTGATTTATTAGCCCTTAGTAGCTCATTTTGGCTATTTATTTTTTATTACGAAGAAATAAAAAAAATTCAGGTCCTTCGATTAATAAAACAAACTAATTGATGCATTTTTTCAAAAAACAAATATTTATTTTTATTTAGAAAACTAAAAAGAGGATTTTTATGAAATTTTAGTATTAATATTCAATAAAGGTAATAAATAGCAATTGAACTTTATGCTTTACAAATACTTCCAATATATATTTTTTAATTGCCTTTTTTCAAAATAAAATAAACAATTATGTTGAAACAACAATAAAAACCTGAAATTTGTTATTGTGTTTAATATAAATTCACAAACGAAATTTTTATTTTACCCTTTAAAACAGGCCTGTTTTTTTTCTATACTAATCCCGCGAAGCTCTACGCTTGTCTGCAGGAAAGAAACCAGAGTCTCTGGCGAGAATCGAACCCGCAACCCCGGCGCTGATAGGCTAGCTCACTACCAACTAGCCTACCGGGGCACCCCGAAAGCAAACGAAAATTTTTAGTTTTATTTCAAAAATTGGCAGTAATTCTAAAAAAATAAAAGAACGTATACTTATACTACATTTACACCTACACAAAATCTAGTACTTAAGCGATTTTGAGCGAAATCTTGTTCATTTCTACTAGATTTCCCATACAAAACAAAATCAAGTTCGTCACTAGATTTTGTCAAAATCTTCCAATACTCAACGATACAACTATGAATTTGATACCAATGAACAAGAAAACTCTGACAGCTTGACAAAAAAACAAAAATCAGAATACATAAAAAAAAGCGGGGAAAAATAAAAAATCAATAAAAACAAATTAATAATATGCAAAAATAAACATTTGTGAAAATGGATAAACCAATAATAAATAAAGGGTGAAACAATCTTATTTCTAAGATTGTATGTGTACTTGTAATAAGCCTAGACAATGATCTTTACTTCTTGATGTCAGAATTGTCACGTATGGTAACTCTCCTACCAGTTGAGTTAATCGCAAACATCAATAAGGTGCAGATCACGCGCGGACGTGTTAATATATTGATATGTTACTTCACGAAATTTAATAAATACATACATATACTGTTCATTTACATTATAACTACAAAACAATTCGTTTTTTATTTTATTTAATTTGCTGCCATCCTCGATAGTTCAGAAGTGGAATACTCTTACATAGCGAATATTTGTGAGAAAAGAACTAACGGAAAAAAATAAATAGAATATTTATATCGTGTTTGCTATATAAGCTGCGTTCGAGAACACAAAAGTTTTTACTATTTTTTACTGAACTTTACTGCATTTTACTAAATTGCGTTCGCGTACACAAAATACAGTAAATGAGAACACAAATTGGGAGCGTAAAGTGACAGTTCTTGACTGAGTACTTACAAATTTTTACTGCAGAAATTTTCCCAGTAAAATTTAGTAAAACAAAAAAACATATGTTTCAAAAGGTAAACAAACAAAAGTAGCAAACAAAAGGCATACAAATTGTGAAAATATTGTTTAAAAAAAGAAGTTTAAATAAAACTAAAATAAAAAGAAAAAATGAATAAATAGTAATTAATTAAACTTGTTTGTAAAGAATTTATATGGCTAAACACCAACTTTTGAAACTTTGTTTTGTTATGTTAATTTTTTGGAGTTGTAAAAGTGTCAAGTACTCGGGTACTTAGAACAGCCCTTGTTTTTAAAGTTATCAATAGTAAACAAAAGTATTCGTGTACTATTGATCAAATTTAGCCGGACACAAATAAGCAAATTCAAATAAAATAAAAAACAAACAAATATGAAAGATTACATAAAACAATTTGTTTGTATTTTTCAAAAATATTCGTGTTATTAAAAGTATTTAATCGAGTACCGATAAGAAAACGAGTTAAGTAGTCAAAAGTGTAAACATTTTTCAACACTTCAATTATTTGCCATCAGCTGTTGCCTTTATTTTACGAATTTTTACAAATTTTGCGTTCGCGTACTTTTTTGGACAACAGCTTTTTGTGAGAGAAAATTTTTAAGTTTACTCATTTACTGCATTTTACTGTAAAAGTACTCAAACGCACCTATTCATATGTATGTGTGATGCGCGAAAACGGGACTTTTGTGTAATTTGCTGCGACAGAGCAATAGAGAGTAACATAAGAAAATAAAAAAGACGACAACAACAACAAAGCAAAAAAAATATAAGAAAGTGATCGTTAAATGCAAGGCGAATTCATTTACCAGGTGGCGTTGAAAGCACAGCTGTGCTACTTTTTTTTCTTACTAAGAGATAGAAATGTCAAAAGTTGCTTGTGTTTTTGACATAACGATCAACGAAAGCAACAAAAAATTACATTGTTGTGTTTTTGGTGTTGTTACTTGTTGTAGTATCGACACCACCGTATACATGAATTCGCCTTGGTTAAATGCTTGTATGTTTTTTTTGCGTGCCTAAAGGGAAAAAACTAAGCAGTGTTTTTTTTGTGTTGTTGAACATTTTTGATTTAGCAGCGAGTAATTTATTGTTGAGTCGCCTTACGTACATACATATATATTTATTCATATATGTGTTTCATCGTTTTTGTTTTTTTTTAACAAACGGTAAAAGCTAAGCGTAGTGTTTTTTTTTGTAATAACATATAACTGTTGACTTGAAACTGTGTGTTCGGTGTTAATAACAATACACAAGACTAATAGCCTATTTCTAACATCGGAAATGGGCTATAACTGCGTACTGGAAAAATTAATTAATAATTAATAAATAAGAATAAATAAAAGAAATACAAGTACAATATGATTAAAATAAATTCACTAAAAGTGGAACAATTAAAAGACCTTTTACGTGAAAGGGAACTGCGGGTGAAAATAATTACGATACGGCGCACAGTGGCTGAAAATCGTTTTTCATCGGCCAAAAATCTGTAACTTTTGAACAGATAGAGATAATTTTTCAATTTTTTTTTGCAGGAGAGAAGACTTCTTGAACTTTTTTGCAGTGTTAATTTTGTTAAAATCGGTTCAGTCGGTTAAAATCGGTTAATTTTAATGTTTGACATTCTATAAATCTAACATGAATAAAGGTATCATAATGAATTTTGGCAGTTATGTAGATTAAAAAGTTCTTAAAACAGTGGACTGAAAAACATCCCCATTTTTGATTAAGAAATACCCAAATTCCCAATCCCGGAAAACGGCTTTAAATTTTTTTTTATTTTTCAAAAAAGGCAATACAATTTACCACTCGATATTGATCAGAATTTTCTAGAAAATAATGGACATATTAGAAAACATTACTGTTCTAATTGTATAAAAATCGGTGTGTTGAATTATTAGAATTTTTACTCAAATTATTTTTTTGTTTGATAAATTTGATTTGGAATAGGGCATATGGGAGTAAAGATGTTAAACTGACTAAAAATTGCTTCTACAACCATACTCATAATGTTTTCTTTCGAAAAATATAACCATTTTTATTTATTTCTGGAGAAAATATTTTTTTATCAGCGAAAGAACAAATGAGTATTCGTATTACTCGTATATACCATTGCACCTTTAAAAAAAAATGCATAGGCATGTAATAATACCTATGATCATTTTGTGAATAGGTTTCTACATTATCAACTCTACAACAGGTTCAACTGGAACCAGTTCCACTGGAATACTTTTTAGATTAAAAAAATAAATAAGTGTAAATTATTAAATGTTTATTTTCTTTTTTATTTAAATAACAATAAGGAAAAAAACATATTTTTTGCTTAAATAACAATAAAAGTTAATTATATCTACTATTCATTCGGTTGGAAAATTGCCTCCAAATATTCCATATTTGGTTTTGTATTACGTCTGTCCTGTAGCAGCCCTTTTGCTTCTTCATCTAAGTCCCGATGTTCTACTTTCCATTGACTTCGAATGCTAGACATGAGCGGATCTGACGTTGCCAACAATATATTAAACAGATCTTCGTTTGTAAAGTCTCGTGACATTTTTCTGGTATTGTGCTACCTATAAAATCTGTAATCTTTATTCCTTTTTTCCTGGGCTTCCTCTGACAGATCTCCTAGTGGTACTAAATGATGCCTAATGACGTCCTCTCCATGATAAAGGATTTTATGAACTGTTGCAGACATATTTCTCCATGGATATTTGGTAGTATATGTTCGTGGTGTTTCTTTGAATTAATCCCCAAATTTTCGATAATCAATTTGTTCATTGCATGCAAGTACATCAATGATTGTTTTAAATCTTGATATAAGACTTATATCAACACCTGTTATTTCAGATGCTTTTTTGGGATCAGAAAAGAACCTTCTTGCTGTATTCCCATCATTCGTATTGCCTAATCCTTGTTTTGGTTGGTCTATAATCAACCCACATTTGCGAAATTCATCCTGAACATGCTTCTTTTTTATACTTCTTAAATCCTTGTTGGTGTCATTGTTTCTTATTGATCCTGTAGGTCCAAAACCCAAATCATAACTGATTTTTAGTATGTGCTCCATAATTCGTATTCTTGTATGTAGCGGCGATAATCCAAATTCATATGCATTAGTATTATCTAATGATTTTTCCGGGACTTGGTTTAATTTGCTTGATGTGGTTTGGCATATAATGCAGCTGGATGAAGCCTTTGTGTCAGTCAAAGCCTGGCCTACTTTTCCATCTATAATCGTTAGCACTAATTGATAGTTAACTTCAATTATACGGCCATCTATTTCTAATTCTAATGGCCGTAGTGTTGCAATTTGGGCTCTTATATAACTGGTTTCATTTTTAATGGTAACAGCAGTTTCCTTTTTAAATTCAAATTAAATTGGTCTGCAGTATTTTGTAGAAGATGGTGTGAGATTTTTCCAAATATCCTTTGTTTGCATCGTACTGGTCGAAGGCTCCGAGTGTTCCAAATTCTTTATCAATCGCAATGGAACAAATGATACCATGAACATATCTGTATCTGAAGTATTTTCACATATAGATTGCTTGTATTGTTTTTGTCCAGAAGAACCATCACATCCCCATTTGCAAAAGAGAGTTAACTTGCAGTTCCCATATTTTTTCAAATCATCTCCTTTAAGTGATTGTAGTAAACGCTGAGCTGTATGATTAAGTAGACCTTGAAGTTTTACCTCTGCCGAAATTGGTGTGATTTTAATAGTGTCCCTTGGTGGCAAACATTCCTTCTTAGCAGCAGTTATGTGATGATAAGCAGGATACAGATTTGAACCTTTTTCAATTGCACGTTCTCTGAGCTGAATATATTGCTCTTTTGTTAACTTCAAATCTAAAAATAATGCTTATGCCTCTTCATTTGAAAACTGTTTTTCATCGCTTGGCGTTGGAACACCCTTAAGAATCCGTTTTGTTCTCTTGGGACTAGCGATATACACTTTTTCAATAATATCGACTTTTGTGAGTTGTTTTTGTGATCGCAGTTGATATAGCAAAGCTTCTTGAATATTTTTATCCCAGATTTCTTCGTTGAAATCCTTAAGCTTCCGCCTTTTAGATCTATCGCTACAGTTCTCAAGTGATTTCTTTGGTCTCCCAAGGTTCTTTTCATTGTACCTTCTGAAGATATCTGGACACTGAGTTCGCCATCTAACCAGTTTGCAAAACTGTTGTAAAATCTAGGTTTACTCCATCCAACTTGTTTGAAGCGCTTTTTTAAGTTTTTGACGAAATCGGTTATTTTATTTTGCAGCTCCGATCGTATTTCAGTGCTGCAGGAATATATATTGAATTTTCCTTCAATGTAACTTAAAACATCTTCCTCCTTTTTATTTTTAAAATACTCTTCGGATAATTCTTTATAGCTGAAGCTCTCCATTTATATAGATATTAAAAAAATTAGATTGTTATTGCTTAGATATAATTTAACAACTGCGATTTTATTCGAATACCACTGGCTTTTATACATAGCTTGCGTTATACTGTGTTCCTAGGTAGCAAAATAAGGTAGAATAAAGAACTAAAATGGGCTTAAGTAGGATACGCTAAAAATCCCACAGGTATTGGTAATTATATAATATAAAATACTTGGCTTGGTACACTTATATTTCAGTCATATGAAGAGGTAAAATTAAAAGAGCAAAAGAAATGTTGCGAATAATTTTACACAAACTAAAAAAGTGTTCTATAGGCTGGTCCAAACAGGTACAAAAGTGCATTTGGGTTTAAAGTGGATACTTTCACCTACCTACAGCTAGTAAAATTTCTTTAACCCCTTTTGACCTCATAAATTCTATTCTTCTGAACTTCAATTTGACTAAAATATAGAACCTGAAAAAATATTTAATAACACAGCAGGTATAATCGGTACAGTATAACAACATAACATTGTTTAAAGATTGCTTTACTACCAATATAAAAAATGTTGAACCCACTATTGATAACAGTTTGACATAAAACATAATAAAAATCCAGCCAAAAAATCCGTTTTATCCGAATATCTCCAAAAGCAAAGGAGATAACCTAAACATTTAAGCATATTTTTTGTAACTCAGCTTAAGTTAAATTTTTTTTTTGCAATCCATAAATATATTTTTGGTGAATTTTTTAAAAGTTTGAATTTCCGAGGTTACCCATTTTAGGGGTCCGCAAGTCACTCTCCCGACCCTCCATGGACCCGTGTTCTTCCAATTCAACACAAAAGCTACCCGGCCATGACAGTTTAAAATTTCATTCAAATATGTTTAGCCGTTCATAAGAAGCAAAATTATTTTTCAAAACAAAACGCTCGTAAACCATTGTGTTATATTTCAGTCATATGAGCAGCTTAAATAAAAAGAACAAAAAAAAATGTTGCGAGTAATATCATTAAAATGAAAAAAGTGCTCAACAGACAGTTCCAAACAGTTGCACAAGTATATATGGGGTTAAAGAGGACACCTTCAGCTTTCTGATGGTACTAAAATCTCTTCGACCCCTTTTGACCCTAACAAGTTCTACTCCCCTAAAATTCGGATTTAACTAAAATATAGAACCTGGGGAAACATTTAATAACACATCAGGTATAAATGATACATTGATGTAATGATCCATTTCTTAAAGACTACTATCCCATTAATATAACAAAAAAATGTCGACCAATTATTGATAACGGTTTGCGAGAAATCATAATTTAGTTCTGATAAAATTTACAAAAATTAATTTTTTTCTAAAACAAAATAAAATATTTGTTTCCAGCCGCATGCCACAGCCACAATTACGAATATTTTAATCTAGTTTTTTTGATACCTTAGTTCTAATATGTTTGCTATCGAATGGCATTAAAATTTTTGAAATCGGCGGTGACAAAAAATTGGACTTTTGGCCGATGAAATTCAATTTTCAGCCACAGTGCGGCGTCAGGTTTAACGGTTGACGACGGTACGAAAATGTTAAAAGCACAAGTGAACTCTTTGGAGAATATGATGAGGGATTTAATGTCGGTTGTGCAAACGCATATCGTGAATCCAAGTGTTGTGAAAACTACCGGAACTGAGAATTTGACAAACCGTGTTGATAGCGTAAGAGTGAATGTAGCCGGTAATTCGTTCGAAAATATTCGTGATATGGCATCGTTAATGCCAGACTTTAATCCCATGATTGACACTTCCTTAAATTCGGTACAATTTATTAAACGTAAAGAAATGTTAAAAAACGCATACAACTGGTCTGATAATACTTTATTATTCGTAGTGCAACAAAAACTAAACGGTTCGGCAAAATTGTGGGTTGATTCCCAGGAAATTTTCGTGTCATGGCAACAATTTAAAGGCCAGTTTTTGGAAGACTTTCCATGCGATGATAATGTGGCCTGTGTACATATAAAATTGTCGAATACGTATCGGCAGGCGAATGAGACACCTCAGGACTATTTTTATAGAATGACGGCAATTGGGAAAAAAGTTAATGTGCGTGATGAGGATATAGCTCACCATATAATAAACGGTATTAATGACAGTGATCTCAGAAAGATAATTTCTAAAAATTATGTGAGACTGAATGATTTGTTACGTGATATTTGTATTTGATTTTTGTTTTTAATATGTTTTTTCTTTACCCACTTACAGCTACAATTAATGTTGGGAGAATTCTAACTAATTGTAGTGGGAAATGTAAGAAAAGATAAAAACTCATCACTGTTTTATTGTTTGGTATTTTGTTTAAGCTTTGATATCGTTGCAAATAAAAATTTTTGAGGGTATTGTAGGTAATTCTCATTCATTCTGTAGTTTTGTTTGCTGATAGCTTTGGCTTTTCTGAAATTATTTAGGAGAACGTTTCCTGACGATCTGGCCTAAGCAACCAGTGAAATGCGCATAGGAACAGCTTATCCTCCAACAATAAATTTCAGTATTTTTATCAATAATTAAAAAAGGGAATTAAGCACCACAAACAAAATCTTTTAATAAATATTTGTATTCCCAAAAACAACTTTGATAATAAATTTGTACTTACTGTGAATATAATATAGTGAAAAATGAAAATCATCACGGTCGGAACAAAAGTGCCGAATATAATTACGTAAAATCTGGACAGTACAACCGAAATAAAAACAGTAATGACAATTTTGAACCGGTTATTTCGAAATCAGATAATAAACGACAAGTTCGTGAAATAGAATGTTTTAATTGTCACCGAAAGGGACATATTTCTGTTAACTGCACGGAACCACAACGTAAAGTCCCTTGCATACACTGCCAACGAACAAACCACAAAAGTGAACAGTGTTCTTTGAAAAAACAATCGAATTAATCAAGAACAAACGTGCATAAAATCATAACCGATAAAACGGGACAAAATTTTTCTAAACAGATATTCATAAACGGACGTAAAATAACGTGTTTTGTTGACTCGGGAAGTCCAATAAGTTTAATCCGCGATAGTCGTGTTGAAAATATGAGCGACGTACAGAAATGTTCAAAAACTTTATCCGGGTTTGCGGGCGGAAAATACGTTTGTACATCAAAAGTTAATACCTCGCTTGACGGTTGTATATTAAAAGTGGAATTATTTATGGTCGACGATAATCTTCTTCCAGAGGACATCTTGCTTGGTCGAGATATTTTAGGTCGCGAAGGTAACAAATTTGTAATAAAAGGTGACGAGTGCTGGTTGGAATCGGAAAATAAAATAAACGTCAGTGATAATGTCGATGAGCAACAGATAGCAGAGCTTAAAGCTATTGTCTTGGGAAATCGTAAGTGTTTCGCCAAAAATGTTTTTGAACTGGGTAAGTGCACGCTATCTAAAATGAAAATACAATTGAAGACGCATGAGCCAATAAATCTAAAGGCGTACCGTATACCATTTGCAAAGCGATCGATAGTTTCCGATATTGTGAACGATTTGCTGAAAAGTCAGATCATAAGACCTTCGAATTCGCCATATGCCTCACCAGTCGTCTTGGTGGAGAAAAAAAAAATGGTGAAAGTAGAATGTGCGTCGATTATCGACTTTTAAATAGCGTAACGGTAAAAACACCATATCCTATGCCTGTGTTGGAAGAGCAATTCGCACAGTTGGCCGGAAATCGGGTATTTACAACTCTAGATCTTAAAATGGGCTACCATCAACTCGAAATTGAGGAATCTTCAAAGCAGTATACCGCGTTCGTAACAACTGATGGCCACTACGAATACAACCGTATGCCGTTCGGGTTAGTCAATGCTCCCGCAAGTTTCCAAAATGTAATGAATCAAATCGCAGCCGAAATGAAACGTGGCGAAATCCTAGTATATTTGGATGACGTTATAATTCCGAGTCGTACGGTGGAACAAGGGGTACACGTTTTGGAGAAGTTTCTTAAAATTTTGGCAAAACATGGATTGACTTTAAGGCTCGATAAATGCTGTTTCTTGCAAAGTGAACTAACTTATCTTGGACACATCATAGACGGCGAAGAAATACGTCCAGGCGAACAAAAAATAGGCGCGATTAAAAAAACCTACCAACGTAACAGAAACTCGTCGTTTTCTTGGACTACAGGATTTTTCCGAAAATTCGTACCAAACTATTCTTTAATCACGAAACCACTAACAAAGCTAACACATAAATCGGAGAGGAATTAATTTGCTTGGGGTGACGAGCAATGCAGCGCATTTGAGAAATTAAAAACTATGCTAATAAATTCTCCAATACTGGTTTTATATGATTCCACGCCATTACACGAACTACATACCGATGCGAGTATCGTCGGTTTAGCTGGGATATTGTTACAGTCTAAAGATGGAACGAATTTTCAACCAGTTTTCTATTTTAGCCGCCACTGTACGAAAGAGGAGCAACGTTATCACAGTCGTTGGAACGTTTCCGAATTTATTTGCTGGGCAAACCATTGAAATAAATTTATGTTATTTATAAAAAGCACTTTTTTATTTTGTCTTTAGTTTTTATTTTATTAAATGCGGGACAGCCGCTTGTGCGACTGTCCGCTTTTAGAGTTACTTTATGATTATTTTTTATCATTCATTTTTACAATGAATTCTTAACCTTAATTACTTAACATACACTAACACTAATGCATGAAGAAATGCGACTTAAGCACTAATTTTTAAGTAATCGCTGAGAATTTGCTGACTCGCATATTCTCAGCGATGGGATTGGCTAATATGGACTTTTTAGCTTCAACAAAGTGTGAAGCTCGTGTTACATACAGAAGGTATGGTAACAACGACTAGTCAAACATACTACACCTTCCTTTTCCGGAAAAGAATAATCAATACTAGTTTGATTATTCTTTTATATATTACAATTAAAATTAAATTATTCCCCTCACTCTCCCTTTCAAAGAAAAATTTTAGGGAATTTGGAGTGGGGTGTTTTACAAAATACTAATAATTAGACAAATATAAAAAAAGTTTATAAAAAAAAAATGAAATAACTTTATTGAAGTTATGAGGGTTAAAATGAAATAAAAAATTTGAAAAATTTATGTATACTAATAGTAGAATTCAATAGTCAGTAAAAATTTTAATAAAAAAAATTTATATATTAAAATATATTCATAAAATAGAAAATTATGAAAAGTAGATATTTTGAGTCAATTATATGTGCGCGAGATATCGGATCTTTATGAAAGTAGTTTTAGTAAGGAGCACGTTTATCAAAAAAAAATTCTGGCCAACTTTATTACCCTTGCCTTTGAGGGTTTCATTTATTCCTAGGATCTTAATTAAGCTTACTGTCATCAGTAGCATTGTTGTCAGACTATTAATTATCAGCTATTTTTTCAAGCTTTAGAAAGAGGTGACCTAAGTCGACATTTCTATTAATAATTATGTCATTCAACTTAAATTGGTTGTTGGTTCGTAGCCATCAGCTATTTTTTCAAGCTGTAGAAGTTTGACCTTAGTCTAAATTTCTATTAATGACCATAACCATTCAACATAATTTTGGAAAGTACTTGCTTTCCTTTGAGGATAATTATGTTATCCTAAGTAAAATACTTTCGTGGTATTTTACGGTGCTCTAAAACTACGCGCGCTAGGGACAATTACGATTCCATGAGGAAGGAATATATAGTGAAGGTGGAATGAAAAACGAAAGAAAAAAAAATAATAATAAAATATAAAATGAGAAAAAAAAATCCTATAAAATTCTATAAAAACTCGTTCCCATGAACGTATAAAAAATGTATAAAAAAATTGAAAGATTTCAAATTATGTATATTTTTTTTTTCTTTTAAAAAAAACATATGAAAAATATTCAATCGATATGAAAAATTAAATTATTCCCCGATAAACGATTGAAGAATTTATGTTTTTTAAAAAAATCCTAATCTAAAAAATTCGTTCAGTGAACGAACGTTAAGAAAATTTTAAAAGTAAAAAAATGAATATAAAATTATCTAAAAGTATTTTAAAAAAAATTCAAAAAAAAAACTTATGAAAAATATCCAATCAATGCAATTTATGAGTAATTAATTATTACCCAATAAATAAATTTTGCATTGTTATTTTATACTAAAGTATATCTTACTACATACATATTAAATGTACAGACAATATAAAATAGAAACTAAAACTGAACGAAAACTAAATTAAAAAAAAAATATGCAAAAAAATCCTAATCTAAAAAAATTTCGTTCAATGAACGTTGAAAAATTTAAAAGTAAAAAAAAATATAAGACTATCTAAAAATATCAAAAAATTCAAAAATAATATAAGATTGTATATTAAAAAATTAATGTAAATTAATTGGTTCCAATGATTCATCATGAGCTCATGTATAAAAAATGGAAGTATTTGAATAAAAAATATAAAATTATGTATAAAAATATAAAAATTTGTATTTGGATTAAAGAATTATATAAAAAAAGATGATTAGCCGTAACTAATTGAGAAGTAAAAAAACTAAATTAAAAAAAAATATGCAAAAGAAATGCAATGTCTTAGTTAAGATGTAATAAAATATTACATGTATTATATTTTTAAAATATATATGTAATTAAAGAAAATAATATAGGTCCTAGCCTAGTGATTATGCTCTTAATCGAGCAGAGCATTAACTGCTATAGAATGAAATTAACTAATAACGTATTTTGAATATATTAATATATATGTATATAAAAAAAATACTAAACAAAAACTAAAAATCTTTAAAATAAGGAATTATAGAGGATTGAACTAAGCTTTTAGAACTGTTGCGTCCGTGAGTAGCTTGACCGTTTACATTTGCAAAAGGCAAGTTTACAATAAGTTTTACTTAAATTAAGTTTACACGGCCAGCGACTTGTTAGTATGTCATATTCGTCCTGGGGCGTGTTAATACTTATATTTAAGGGAACTTAGGTCATTACGACCGTCACCATTGTTTCAGGGTGAATAGTGGTAATGGCATACGCCGGTCATCACCAATTGATGATCGAAACGGTTCAATCCTTTTATGTTATACCACTGCAGGGACACGTATGTATACAGCGGTGATTTAGTTTTTAGTAAAATTTATTATTTATTTATGTAGTTTTATTTTTATTATACCACTTTTAACGGTGGTTATTTATTAATTTTATTTTATTTTTCATATTAGGGTTAGTTGTTTTTAAATGAAGTTCTTAAGATAAGATTTTAATTAATTAAAAAAAAATTTTTTGTTTTTTTTTTTTTTAAATAAATTTCATGGTTGAACGATAAATTTTTTTTTTGTTTAAATAAAATTTTTTTCTACTATTTCAATTTTTATTTTAAGTAGATTTTGATAATAAGATTTATTCACTATAAAAAAATTTTAAGTCAGTCTCTCTTAAAATTGAAATTTGTTTTTAAACTTAAATAAGGCAAAATCTTATAGAAATTCTGGTGTTTAAAATGAATGTATAAATTTTTTTTTTTTTTTTGTTTGCGGTCCTTTCTTTTATTTAAATTTATTTAACTTACATTAAGTTTTTATTTAAAAGATGTAATCGATGTTAATGGTATGGAGCTTGGTCCTTGGCCGACCATCTTCCTTCAAAGTTGTAATTGCTCCTATTATCATCAATATGAATGGTGAAATCAATAAATTCCAATGGATGTAATTATTAAGATGTAGTTAGAGATACTTTTATGAATTTCAAAATTTCCTTCATATTATTTGGCAAACTTTTCTTCCATTATTTCTGCTGCTATGATTTTTATAGTTGTTTCATTCACTATTAAAAATTTATACAATCATTATTACGAATTTATATAGTTAGTAACAGATTTTGTTTGAGTTTTTCCATTTTTTAATTCTCCTGGCATCTTCTGATGCTCCTGGCAGGATCGCCATGAAATATCTTTATGTTATTTTATACTAAAATACAGGATCGCCATAAAATATTGATACTTATTTATAAATTCACTTTTGATGAAAACACACTTTTTATTATTAGACATTTTCTTTATTAATTATTTTATTATTTGCGGGACAGCCGCTTGTGCGACTGTCCGCTTTTAATGTTCAATTATGATTATTCTTTATAATTATTTAATAAATGCTAAGTACTTATAATCTAAACTAACACTAATACATTTTACTTACTAAGCATATTTTATTTTTTTATTAAATCAGTGAGAATAGTCATCGTTGCAAATTCTCACCGATTAGTTTGGTGTTTGTGGACATTTCTGCTTGCACAAAGTGTGCAGCTCGTGTTACATACAGAAGGTATGGTAACAACGACTAGTCAAACATACTACACCATTTAGGCTTGTTACTGATTGTGCAGCTGTTGCGACAGTACGCGAAATAAAAGAACTAAAATCCAGAATCGCTCGATGGTGGTTAAAGTTACTCGAATTTGATTTTGAGGCCGTACACCGGCAAGGAACTCGACTAGCTCATGTTGAAGCTTTTAACCGTTCACCTGACGAACCTTCTAATGAAGTGGAACCAGCTGGATTAATTTTTACTGTCACTGATGATATTGATGACTGGGCATTCACGATGCAATTACAAGATCAGAGACTTAATCACATTATGGCTGTTTTGTCTGGAAATGTAAAATCAACAGAAGAGACGCAACTCAAGAAGGACTATGAAATCGTAAATCATCGTCTGTACCGTAAATTGAACACTAAACTTAAGTTTTTAGTCCCCAAAGCTGTGAGGTGGAGAATCGTCAAACATTTCCACGATGATATGGGACATTACACAATTGAGAAAACACTATTACGTATTCAGAAGCTATTTTGGTTTCCGAAGATGAGGAAATATGTAAAAGAATATATTTCTTCATGTATAACGTGCTGCTACAACAGAACACAGAGGGGAAAACCTGAGGGACGTATGCATGTTGAACCTCCTGAACCGATTCCGTCCGTTTAATTCATATTGACCACCTAGGTCCGTTTATACGCTCAAAAAAAGGGAATACGCATATTCTCGCGGTTTCTGACGCTTTTTCGAAATTTCCAATAGTAAAAGCTGTTAAAAATACCAAAACTGCTGCTGTTTTGAATATTTTGAGTGAGATTTCTGGATATTTTGGTATACCAAGTAGAATTGTCTCCGATAGAGGAACGGCGTTTACGTCCAAATCTTTTGGAAAATATTGTGAAGTCTATAACATCCATCACATTAAAACCGCTGTTCGAACTCCTCGCGCTAATGGGCAAGTTGAAAGAGCGAATGCTGTTATCCTGAATTATTTACGTACGACCACGGAAGACTCCAGAAATTGGGACTTCAGTCTGAACGAATTGCAGTGGATTGTTAACTCTCAAATAAACACAACAACCGGTCTTACCCCGAATGAACTCGTTTTTAATTTCAAGATAAGCGACGTCGTACAAAATTATTTGGTTACCGCAGTGCAGAATGATGGCGCTGAAAACACCACTGAAATGTCTGCAGATAAGAAGTTTCAAGTAGCTTTGACGAATATTAGCACGGAACGCGAAAAATGGAAAATCCGATTCGACAAAAAGCACGTAGTTCCCCACCAATATGCCGAGGGTGATCTAGTCGTAGCCGAATACGAACCTGGATTCGCATAAGCTGGAACCCAAGTTTAGAGGTCCCTATATCATTGCAAGAGTTCTTGGAAATGATCGTTATGTAATTGAAGATATTCCCAGCTTGCAGGTAACGTCAAGAAAATATAGTTCGATTTACTCCTCCGACAAAATAAAACCTTGGTGCGTCATGTATCCTGAGTTGGACACATATGAGTCTAACGATTGCAGTGACAACGAAATTCAAACCGAGGATGATTTGTAGTCAGGAGAGGCCGAGCTGTCACGTATGGTAACTCTCCTACCAGATGACAATAATTATTTTAAGATGGGCAACACCAGTTGAGTTAATCGCAAACATCAATAAGGTGCAGATCACGCGCGGACGTTTTAATATATTGATATGTTACTTCACGAAATTTAATATATACATACATATACTGTTCATTTACATTATAACTACAAAAAAATTCGTTTTTTATTTTATTTAATTTTCTGCCATCTTCGATAGAATGCTAATTAAATTCTACACAGAAGTGCTGCTCCTTTTATAGAAGTTCTAAACGTTTACATTATCTAGGTTGTAAAAATACGTAGTGTAGATGTAATAGGTGCATAGTTGCAAAAATAAGTACTACCACAGTGTTGTATTTAAAATATGTATACGTTAAATTCCGTTAAGTTTAAAAAAATGTACAGGGTTGTATATAAATAATTCAAATGATTGACCTTAATATACAGAAAATGCACCTACAAAATGAAAAGGCAGTGGAATTCCAACAAAGGGGCCTTAGTTTAATATTGTTTTTTAAGTTTTTATTTGTTTTTGTTTGTTTCGCAATATTGCTACATTAAAAAATTTGCAATCATGTCTCTTATTTATTCACCTTTTGGGTTATAGTCAAAAGTCGCCTTTCGGCTGCTCTTTTTCCGTAACAATTCCCAGGTATCATTTATTGCGGGTAGTACATTTGCAGCAGCTTGTGAAACCTTATATTTAACAATTGCTGGTTTTTGTTGCGCAACAATGTTAATTCCGATAGTATTTTTTAGATCTAGATGTAAAATATGATAAAATTTGTTTTTGGCTTTCCATTTTTGGTAATAAAAATTTACAATACAATTTCTTTCCTTTTTACATCAGCTGTTTTTATTATGAAAATGAAATCCGACAATATGACAAAAAGCAACGGTGTAAACGCCAAAAAATTTCTTTAAGATTTTAACTAAAATCTACTAGATTTTGCGTAGGTGTATATGGAGTATTAGGTATTTAAATATTTAAAAAAATACAAAAAAAAAAAATCGTATACATACATACATACTTATACTTACGTATGGACAAAAATTACGGAAATATTACAACGCATTATTACAAAAACTACTTGTTGTCAAGGCGAATTCATGTATACGGGGTGTCGATACTACAACAAGTAACAACACCAAAACCACAGCAATGTATTTTTTTGTTGCTTTCGTTGATCGATATGTCAAAAACACAAGTAACTTTTGACATTTCTCTCTCTAAGTAAGAAAAAAAAGTAGCACAACTGTGCTTTCAACGCCACCTGATAAATGAATTCGCCTTGCTTGTTGTTTACAAAAAAATTCATAAAATATAACGGTTTAATCATATTCATTATACTAAATAAGAAGTATGTGCATTTTTAACCAACTAGTGATAAAAATGTCGCTAAACGAATTAGACCGACGCGCAGTGGCTGAAAATTTTATTTCATTGGCCAAAAGTCCAATTTTTGTTTGTCACCGATTTCCAAAAATTTTAATTTTATTTAGTAGTAAAAATATTAAAACTAACGTAGCCAAAAAATTAGGGCAAAATATTGGTAATTGTGGTCGCGCCGTGTTGTTAAACACAACATTTTTTTAAATTCAGAAAAAAGAAAAGAAAATTATCATTGCTCAAAAACTATCATCGATAATTACCTCCTAGGTTGGTAGTCTTGTTATCTTTAAAAAAGTAATATGTGCGACTATTGTGTTATTTATATTTGAAATGTTAAGGCATATTTTCTAAACTACTATATTTTTGTCAAATTCCTACTTTAGTAGAATAGAACTTTTGTGGATCAAACGGGATTAAGAAGGTAAAACCAAGGTTGGATACCGAAACGAATTTCGGTATCGGTATTAAACTTTTTTTTATTTCGGTATCGGTATACCGGTATAAAAACTCTTATATCGGTATTACAGTTAAATGAGCAAACCTACGAAAAAAGTAAAAAAAAAAGAATTATAAATTATATATTATAAATACATATATACATATGTTTATGCATTCTATTTTATTTTTTCATTTCGACTAAAAATATTAGGTACATATAGAGATCATTAAATGACATAGAAAAAAAAGAAAAAAGTTAATTAAACAATTCATATTGTATAAAAGATAAACCTTATATTTATGTACTTATATTATAAGCAAAAATTTAAAATTATTTTTTTTAATTTTTTAGGCCTATTTGTGGTATAATAACTTAAAAGGTAGTTTTTTACAACAATTCCATATTGGCTCGAATGAATTAAATTGCATTTAAGCTTTCCTCGTCTAACCTATTGCGGTAAGGGTTCATAATGTACTTCACTTATGATATGATCAATTGCATGTTCAACAAAATTTCCCTTTAGAAAGATATTCCAACGCGGATCCAAAAACAATGCACTTAGAAATGCTTTATTCTCAAAAAGAATTTCCTCTTTCTTTTTTATTTCTTCAAGTAAATTATATGCAAAATTGCCTTTTACTTTCTGTAGTTCGACATGTAAACCAAGCATCAAAGGCGTCTCTAAATGTTAACTGTTCTTTTTGAAGAATTTTCGTGGCAATGTTTGCTGGCCGTAAAGCTCCTACAGCATCTTTTATATTTTCCCACACTTCATTGCATAAATAGAAATCATTATTAGCCTTTGATACGTTTTCTAAAAATTCTTTCATTTTAACATCTACTAGAGATGACATCATATCAAAAGTAGACGACCAACGAGTGGCACAGTCAATTAGAGGTTTCGTAAGATTATGACTTTTTAATAATATATTAATATTTGGCGTCCTTAACTTGTTTACCACAGCTCTGGCTTTTTCAATAAGTTTAAGCATTTCACGGTCTTTAAGTACAGCATTAATAGCTAATTGTAGCGTATGAGCTGCACATCTAATACCTATGCATAATTTAAATTACATATTAATTGTATTAATAAGACAAGTAAGAAAGTATAGTCGGTCATGCCCGACCACATGACAACCTACACCAAAATATTTAAAAACACATTTTCGAGAGTGTACCCTATTTGGGACTCATGGGCAGTAACGTGACGAAATCATATTATGAGTTTAAGATTAATTTCAAAGTTGTTTGTGCCGAATAATATTTAGATATCTTCATCTATGTGAGATTAAAGGATGGGGACTTATATGGGACCTTGGATCTACCACGATTACATTTTTCCATAAGATAGAAGCTATCGTAAAAGTTACTGTTGCCAATTTGTATGTTAATACCAGCATTTATGTGGAAGTTATGGAATTAAAAGCGATTTTCGGGAGTATTATTTGTATGGAAGCTATGGTCAAATATGGACCGATTCCAAAAAATTTGGTAACATGATTTTGATTGTAATAAAATTAATTTGGACCAAATTTAATATTAATACTAACATAGTAAGTTAGTTTATCGGCACAAAGGCCCTATTCCAGAAAGAAGCTTGTGGGGGGGGGGCCTATGTGAAATTATAGACCGATTCGCCCCAGTTTCAATAGTCATCGATCTTGTACCAATTAGAACGTATGTGAAAAAGTTCACTATATTATCTCCAAAATTGCGACCTGTACTTTGCGAACAAGGTAACATGGACAGCCTGCCAGCCGGAAGGACATCCTTAGATCAACTCCGCAAGAGATTCTGAGTCGATCGGTATACTTAAAGGTGGGCCTAGGACAAATCATTTAATGTGTTACAAACATCAGCTTTATATAGACTCTATAATAAATTATGAACCAATTTTTATAAAATCTGGCCTCACAATACTATAATTTGTTGCGGCATCTTATTTCAATAAAAAAATCATGATTCGTTGTAATTTAAGGCGTATTAAAGCGATTTTTGAAAGTGGGCTTTATTTGAGGCATATGGTAAATTATGCTAAGCTTACCAATGCATTTAGTGTATAAAGATTATTATCATCAAAGTTTTCGGCATCATTCTCATCCTCGTTAATTAGAGATATACATTATTTCTCCCATTATCTGTTGTGCAAGTATAAATCTGCTCAGTTGAAATGTTATACTTTTGAAGTATGGTTATTATTATGTCCTTCAGATATTGCCCTGTATGGCGTTCAAATAGTTCTGCTACAGCCAATGTTCTTAAAACAATTTTATCGTTTTCAATAAATTGGGCATTAACACCTTGAAGAATTAGTTTTAAATAAATATGCATACATATGTATATATGTAATAATAATTATCCTCTCCACTGGTGCACTATAGGAAATTTCCCCTTTTTTTTGGCCAAAAGTACTTAATTTTTTTCTAGGAGTTTTTGATTTTTTTTTCCCTATGTACTTAAACACATACTAAAAAAAGCATCCCCGAAGAATAAAGCATAAATTATGCTTTACCGTTATTTTATAAATGCAAAAACATGAGGTTTGTTTATTAAACAAAACGAGGAAGTTACTATATTAAATTAGACGTGTATTTAAGTTTAAAGTTTTTAGTCAAAAAATTCATGTAAAAAAAGTCAAAAATGAACAATAATGCTAAAAGGAGTTCTTTTATACTAGTTAAAAAGATATTCAACTTTTTTTTTAATTTGGTTAAATCGAAGGAAAGAAAAAGACCTTGATGTTATATACTGTAATAATAAATTGCAACTTCACTAAGCTCCGAAAAAAAATGATAAAAAGTGATAGATATAACACTTACGCATTTCGATAGAGCCATAAGTTGTCATCCATTCGCAATTTATTTCAGCTGCATATACTTGCATATGTCTTAAAAAAAGCGTATTTTTCCAGGTAACTTCAGCGTACCAAATGCAGACTTACGCGTGACAAACTTTTTTCCCCGTGACGGTGCGTGACTAAAAATTTATTAGCTTAAGGAGGAACACTTCCAAAAAGCGAATCTAAATAATCATTTAGGAGGAACACTTCCAAAAAGCGAATCTAAAAAATCATTTAGTTTGGCCCACTCGTTTGGCTAAAAATTAGTTTTGGCCAAAAAAAAAGGAAAATTTCCTATAGTGTGGTGGAGAGAAATCCATTTACCCTCCATTTCTTTTGAGATTCTAAAAGTTATTTCCTTGTACTTTTTTAATGCTTCATCTTTAACAGTTTTCCTATTAATTGTAAAATTACCACCCCCTTTTGCAATAGGGTCAATGATTTTACGGAAACCCGAATCTTCAATAAGAGAAAACGGTCTACCATTTTGTGTGCATAGTTCGACGCAAGACTTCAGCAGTATCTCTTTGGACATATCAATGTTAACTTTAAACAGATTTAATATATATCTATTAACAGTTTTGTTGGGCGCCGGTGAATTAATTTTTTGTATACGTTTATTTTTCGAAATCTGATTCCAAATTTGTTTATGATGTGTTCTAATATGACAAGCTAAATTCGTACCATGGTCATTCTTCATGCAAATATAAATAATTATAAAAAAGATGAATACAGCACAAAAAAGCATTCTTGTATACCTACATTCAATATTTTCCCACAAATTTCTTCTTTTTCCATAACAATACATTTATTAGTTTTCTTTTCAAAATCAATGGACATGTGAATTAAAAAAGCTGGATATTAAAAAAAAATGCTGGACATTTTGAAATAAAATTTTCACGAAAAGTTACTTGTTTATTGTACAAACAATTTTTTTATAAAATACCCATATGTACGAGTATGACATTAATATTATTACATTGTTTTTTTTATAATACTTTACTACAATACTAACATAACAAAATATAACTAAACTTAAATTTTGCAGTTCATTCATATGTACTATATATCTACATACCTCTCATTTGCTGGAACGACGTCATAACTCAAAAAATTAGTTTCTTATTTTAATGTAGAATTAATTATCGCTCCTATATTTATCTTAAGTAAAAAATTGATGTAAAAATCTTGCATATTCAGCTCTTGAGAGAAATATCATTTTCCCATTGACTCACTTCTTTGCAAATTGAACACTTCAATTATGACTTTTTCCAGCAAATGAGCGATATGTATTTAAGAATTAAAATTAAATAACGAAAATAAAAAATCATACCAAAAAGACGCAAACAAAACAAAAAAAGCTACTAGATATTTTTGTACTTTGAAGTAAAAAAGTTATAGCAAATTAATAAAAAAAATTATTTTTTCTGCCACATATATTTTGTATTTGCCCTTACGGCCTTTACTAATTCCAAACCTTTAGAGGTTTGCAAAAAACTTTGAAAAATTTTGCACGATTCCTCTAAGTTTATTCTTATTAATTTTTCCGCTCTTATAAGATCGAAAGACATTCTATTTCTTTCTTTTGGCGCTATTGCAGATGCATTATGTTCCAATAAGGAAATTTATAAAAATTATTTTAAAGCAATAAATATTAAGAGCATTTTGTGGAAATTTATTTTAGCTGGACATATTTCTTTTTAGCTTGAAACTGGACAGGCCATTAAAAAGCTGGACAATCCAGCCAAAACAAGCCCGACTGGCAACCCTGATTCTCACCCATTCGGGACATTGCAGGTTTAGTTTTATGTTTCTAGGTCCAATATTTAAAAAGGTACTAGTTGTAGAACCTCTCTTTTACAGATTCTTATTCCCTCAGAACAATGCATGGTTCATTTTATGTTTCTAGGTCCAATATTAACTAAAATTCAAAAAGTACGAGTTGAAGAACAAAAAAGTGCCAACATATTTCATCTTATAAGTTCTCATTCACTCAAGACCTTGCACAAATAATTTTTTATTTCCAAGTTCAATATTACAAAAAATTTAAAAATTACCACACGCAGCACGGAAAAGTAAAAGAAAGTAATTAAATTTCCCGTATTTCCCCTTTCTAAAAATGATTGCGCTCCGTTTAAGTATCAAAAATTTCAGTTTTGTAGTTGGAGACCATAATTTATTGCGTGATAAGTCAATATACAGAGAAAAATGTTTTTAAAAAAACGTGCCGATGGGTACGATTTTATTCCATAAAACGTTCGAATTTGGAAAAAGTACCAAATTTATATTTGTATATTTTAGATAAGATACGAATTTGGTATAGCCTTTATTCGTATACTTATTGGTTTAAAGGCTAAATGTGGAACCCAAAAGTTCCGAAATAGAGGTTAAACCATTTTACTATCTGTCCGCTTATTTTTTTTAATGAACAACGATAGGTATAATTTTTTTTTGGGTTTCTATTAGTTTTGGAGATATGAAGTCACCGAACTTTTACCCTTTTTACACTCCTAATAAAATATACATTGTGCATTTTTTGGTGTATTTTTTGTTTAAATCGGTTGACAAACAGAAAATGAAAGTGTTCTTAACCGCTTTGCTTTTGCCGATTTATATATAGAAGATACTGATGTGGCATCACCACAAGTAAAAATAAAATTTAATTTGTCAAAATCAGCTGATTTATTCGAACACTGCTTGTGACGCTTACAAATGTAGAAAATAAACCTACTTTTCGCATTTAACGCCTCAATACATCCTAGGCTATTGTGCATGAAACTTGTTACATACAACTACACAGATTCTACTTTTTTGACAGCTGCGTAGACTGCGAGAAAGCGTGTAACGCGTAGTGTGGAACTCCAGCTTTACTTAAGTGCTTCTGCGCAGCACTGTTGCCAACTGATTTCCAAAGAATATCGCTAAAACAGAATGAAAAATAGCTAAATTTGTAACTTATTAAAAAATTTAGCGATATTTCGCTAAAAACACGTTTTTGCAAATAATTTTTCGAAATATGTAAATATGTAGCGACAAATCGCCTTTTTAGTAACTTATGTTGCGTTTTATAAAATTATGAATGAAACAATTTGCTAATGCATCATCAAATGCTATTTTTAAGAACAAATTTCAGGCAGCATGTAGAACATACAATAATATATACATACATACATGCATACATAGGTGAATAAAAAACTAAAATAATATAGCTTAGCTATAGGCCTTGCTGAGATCAAATTTTAATAAAAGTAATAAAGTAAAAGTCTAAAGTAATCAATAAAAAAAAGATTTGTTAGGATTTCTTTGAAGAAGTTATGCTAAATTTTATTTAAAACTTATGAAAATTATCATAATCGTCATTTAAAATTTCATATAAATTTGTGCTGTAGTAGAAGAAATTAGTAAAATAGTTCTTCAGTTCTTTAACACAACTTCAGTTACATTTTTGTACTTGAAATTAAAGTAATTTAAAGGAAACATATGGAAAACGAAATGGCAATATATTTTTTTAGAAATAAGAGCTGGATATAAGAGTTGGATAACAAGATAACAAATTTGTAATATTCACACAAGCACGATTGATGCTTTTTTATATGTTTGTGCAACAGTTTGTGTGGTTTATTTGGCCCTTTTGTTTATATTAAAGCCACTTTGTATTTAATTTTTTGAGTCTTTTTATCACTATACAAAAACTGCTTAATATATATATTCCACATTGCAGTTGTGTATGTTAATAATTTCAAGAGAAAACAGACAAAGCACTTTGGATGCTGTTTGTAATTTTATTGCTTCCAAATATTGAAAAATTTTTGCTGGGAGGTAATTGAGATTATATATTTAATTTAGGATGCACGCAAGCCCCTGATACATGCAAAATTGAAACGATTTTGTTTCTATGGCTATACAAAATTTTTATATCATTTTATTTCTTATAGTTGAAAGTTATAGAAAAGTTGAAGTTTAAATATTATTATTTTTCCAGCAGTTTAGAGCAAAAAAATTTTTCAAACATTTACACTATAGAATTCTTATCTAAATACAAAGCAAATTTGTTTGTACTTTTGTATCGTCTTATCAAACGGCAAACAATATTTACAGTCAACATGATGACGGCATTTCTAATATTTCCTAAATATTCTATTGTTTTTTACAATACAGGAAAGATGTTTCTTAAAATAAGAATTATCCATTTTCATAAGAAATTAAATTTTGGCTACAACTATTTTTAGTAAAAATTTATTATAATTTATAAAAAAATTTAAGTAAATGCAAAATGCTAAAAAAACTAAAAACATTTTCTATAAATGCTAAATAAAATCCTAAGTGCTAAATGAAAATTTAGCACCTAAATAAAAATTTTGAATGCTAAATTTAGTTGCAAAAATGCCAAAATTACCACATTGATCAGAATCATAACTGTGAGATGTGGCGAATTTTCGCCAAAGTGGCGATTTATAAACATATTTGGCGATCAAATTTTGTGTTTGGAGACACGGCGATTTTTTGGCGAAATTAAAAAAGTTGGCGATTATTTTAAAGTTAGACATCTCATTACAACTTTTTTCTTACTTATATGAAAAAATTTATGAGTACGAGTAGAGTTTTTTCTTTGAATTTTTAACAAATTTTTAAATCCCAATACTAATGCGATTGTTTTAGATGATAAATTGATAAAATTGTCAAATAATTACATTGAAAACATTAAAAAATTGTTGCTATAAAAATTTGGAAAAAAACTTTATTCGATTTTCAGACATTTGCCTTATTAGAAGTTATCAATCATCGGATCTCCACTAAAAGACAAGTCAATTTTCCATTTATTTTGGAAAATAAATTCTAATCGTTTTTGATTGCATATGAAATGGAATTTTTGAAATTTTATAAATAAAAATGCATACTGTGTAGTGTAGAAGAAGTTGAATTAATAACGAAAGAAAATAACTTTTTAAAAAAATGTGCATTGATATCAGGTTCTATATAACAGTATTAAGCGTACCATCCAGTGTGGTGTGCAGAGCGAAAAAGTCACAGTTTTTTATAAAATATTTTAACTAGATATTTACGAAATAAAATCCAAAATTTTTTATAAAAATAACCTAGTAAATAAAAAAAAAAAATATTCACTTAAAATTTTTTTAAAACCTTGATTTTATAAGGAATCGAATCTGGGTTAGAAGTAAATAAAACAATTTCTGTAATAAAATTGTTAAGAAGACATACATAGCTGACTTTAAGTATTCCAATCCAGTTGCAAATATCCGATTTGAATACAACTTTTAAAACATTTTACCATATTCTGACTTATTTTCACATAGAAAATCACGCTTTTAAAAAATGTTTTTTTGCAACAAACTCTACTCATTTTGCATACCAAATAAAATATTCAATTAACTGATCTCACAAATTCTAGGTTTTATGATATTCAGCCTTGTTATGACAATCGCACGTTGTAAAATCGAATACGCCAGATTTATTTACGGTGATCTGAAACTCGTGCATTTTATTTGCACTCTGCCACTGTTTCTTACAAATATTCTAGTTCCCTTCAGCATACTTTTGAAATTCGAAGTCGCCAAACTTCTTGCGATTGCGATCTACAAAACACCTATTAGCTGTCGTTGCAAAACTTTCCGGGGGTTGGCTGGAATTGACACCGAGCTCGGGACGAACTTTAATACCTCACGTGGTCAAATGCCAACCAGTTAAGGCAGTACCCTTTGTCAAATATGGAAAGGCGTCTCAGGGTAGGACTAAACTCCTTAAACGTGAGGTAGTTTTTAAAGGGATGGTTGAGGGTGCATATGTGGCATTTTGGCTTTCCCGTAGTTTAGATGTTAAGAAAAAGAAACAAAGTATTAAATGCCATTGAGCGCAATTGAGATTTCTAGACAAAGTTTAAGGTATGTGCGAGCCTGATTAATTATTGAGTTATGTTAGAGGAAATTTTAGTTTCAGGGTGAGTATTCGCTGGAAGCAAACAACTTTACTATAGTGAAGTATTTTCCCATCTCGATCCTGGACAATTTTAGTAACCCGACCAAGAAGCCCCTCAGTAGGTGGTATAAAGTCCTCCTTGAATATTACCATATCATCGGGTTTCAGGTTGTCTCGTTCTTTCTTCCATTTAACACGGTTTTGGAGCTCTGTTATATATTCCGATTTCCATCTTCGCGCGAGGATATGCTGGAGATCTTTTAGTCTTTCCCATCGTTTTAAATATGGTCAATTTTCAAGGTTCTGTCGTAGCTTCAGGTAGAGCAACAATTGGCGCACCTCTAAGTAGATGTCCCGGTGTAAGGGGTAAAACTTCGTTGGGATTTTCGGTGATCAGGGACAATGACCGCGAGTTTAAAACAGCTGCAATCCGAAATAAAAGGGTGTAGAATTCTTCAAACGAGAATGAGAGGCGACAACTTTTTTAAATGAGAATTCATA
The DNA here is from genome assembly GCA_943735925.1 of Pollenia amentaria. NCBI lineage: Eukaryota > Metazoa > Arthropoda > Insecta > Diptera > Polleniidae > Pollenia > Pollenia amentaria. Next base: position 54,836,528 of record OX031008.1, on the reverse strand, counting down.
CTATTTCGGCTGCCCAAAGGCCACCCATATGAGGCGCTAATGGAGAAAAAAAAGACCAGGTGACTCCACGAGAACCACACTTATCACCCAAAGCCTTTTCTTTTGATTTTGGAAAGTCATGGTGGTTTTCAGAAGCGCGCAGCTTGCCCCTAGGAAGTTTCTGCCATTATCGGAAAATATGGTCTTTGGAAGGCCTCTTTTCCCAATAAGCCGATCAAAGCAATTTTCTAAATGTACATCACGCGTAGAGAAACACACAAGATTGCTGCATATCCTTCGAGAATTTTGGCATTTCTCAAGGTGGAGGATTTTAGGTTGAATGGACCGGCAAAGTCCACTCCTCTATATTGAACAGGTAAGGGAAAGTTGACTCGTTCAGGAGAGGATGCAGCCATAATTTGATTGTTGACTTTATGTTATGGAATGTAAAAGCCTTGTCTGATCGCTCGCAGCATGATGTTATGTTCGGCATGCAGCAGAATCCGATGGGTGAAATCAACCAGGAGTTTTGCAAAGGCGGAGCCTTCTGGAATTATAATGGAATGACGCTCTTCATAACTTAGTCCGGCATTTGCAAGTCTAACTCCTACTCGCATTAGACCACTTTTGTCGAGAAAAGGGGTTAAGATTAGTAATCGACTTTTCTGACTTATAGGTTTCTTATCTTGCATACCCTTTAATTCTCCATCGAAGTAGATTCTTTGCGCCAGAGATTATAGCTTTAATTTCATGTTCATAATTTCATCCGATGTAATAAATTTCTCTGTTGAAAATGGCTTCCCTAGAAGACGACTTATAATTCGTAGACGATAACACATAACACGTAAAATTCTTTCAAAGGAGTAGAAATCTTCCAGAAGGTCTTCATACTGCGCTTCTAGATAAAAGCTTTTAATTTGTTCATTTTCCAAGTCTGTTGGGTCAAAAACGCCCGGTGTTGGCGAAAGACTTTTAGGAAGCCTAAGCTAGTTAGGCCCATGCTACCATAAGTGGGTGTCAGTCAGTTTTTCCTGCCATAATTATTGCATGAGCAGATTCGCAATAATCACAATAGTGTCCAGCCTATCAAGAGGGTCAAATAATATTGCGGTAATCGACAAGAAATTTCTTTTTGTTGTGGAGGAGGTGGCTCATAGTAAAACAAATTCAAAGACGCATTCCATCGGATGCCTAGAGCTTTGGTGGTACTGGATTCATCAAAATTCAAAAAATCGCGATCTAAAAGATCTTCACTGGATAAGTTCTCAAGATCTAAAAGATGGTTTGCCGTGATTTTCTTCAACGGAAATCTGGCAGGTTTTAGGTTCTCGATAAGCTCGCTTTGCTTGAGCCTAACTTCTTCCAGAGTGTGTCCACCGGAAAGGATATCATCCACGTAGACCTCATCTTTCCAAATTGCTGAGGCTAGGGGAAACATACTTCGAGAATCTTTACTAAGCTCATGTGGAGTCCTTATCGCTAAAAACGGCGCGCAGTTTACTCCAAATGTCACAGTTTTTAATTGAAATGCTTTCACAGCTTCATTCGGGACATCACGAAACAAAATTCTTTGATACGGCCGATTTTCTTCATGAATCAAAATCTGCCGGTACATCTTCTGAATATTTCCTGTGAACACGTACTTGTAGTTTCGACAGCGTAAACTGATCTGCATCAGGTCTGCCCGTAGTGTAGAACCTTGGTATAAGACATCATTCAGGGATAGTCCACTTCCCGTCTTTTTCGAGGCATTGAAGACTACACACACCTCTGTGGATTTACTTTCAGATTTCACGACTGTGTAGTATGGGAGGAAAAACGACTAATGGATTTCTATTTTAGGTTCTATGGTAATAACCTTTTCAATGTGGTCTAAATCTCAGTATTCTTGTAAAACTCTGACGTAATCTATCTTAAGGTCTAGATTTCACTCTAAGGTTTTTTTCATTCTATAGTACTGTGCCAATGCTATGTTTCTAGAAGGGCCTAAGAAAATCTAATTTGGAAAGTTTTTCTTGAAAGGTAGTCGCACAATATACCGCCCATTAGGCTGACGACGTGTTGTCTGCTTAAAAAGTCTTCGCAATAAACATCTTCTTCTGATTTCACATACGTCTTTTCGGGTTATTTTACCTCCCATAATTTTCTAAGGTGCTCATGCAGAGCTACGTCATCTGAAGAGGATACGGTTGTATGGAAGGTTAGGACGTCAGGAACTGGCTCAAAACCAGACAAGTACCACCCGAAGTGGGATTCTCTGGCCTATATGCTCTTTTCAATATTTGCCTTTACCCCAGGTAAATAATTGAACGGCAATTAATCACTACAAATAATTATATCTACGGCAGCTGGCGTAAGAAAGCTGGGATCCGCTAATTTCAGACCACTGATTTGCTCGAAATAATAAGTGCGGATTGGCCGAGAAGAAAACAAATTAGTTAAGCTAGGAACCACAATTGCCCTAATTTTTATCTCAAAGTCTGATATCCGTGACCGAACCGTAACGTAGCATACGCTTTTATGAGTTGGTAGGCCTCCCCCTCGTTTTGCTGTGTAAGTAATACAATTTATGAGCTGGAGCTACTGAAGGCTCATTCCCGACGACTGCAATAAATATGTCGCGAAACGTTGGCCATTCATTGAATCCCCCTTTAAAAGCTTGAATTTCCACCGCAGGAAGGAAGCTTTAGCGATGCTTGCTGAGAACCGGACGTTTTATTTTTAGGAGCGCTGGCTTTCACCATGTCTTATATTCTGGCTTTTAAAACTTGACACTGCTCACTCCTCCTAATATTTAAGAGAAACTTTATCTTGAACTCTTTTTCCTCTTCAACTTTATTATCATTTATTATGAATTCATCATTAGTTTCTATCATCCTCAACCACCTTCTGTCTAATTCAGTCAGCTTTACCTCCAAGAATGAATTAGTTAAATTTTCTGTTGGTATTTTATTATAATTATTACAAAAAACAGCAAGTTGTTGAATATCATACTTGCATTTCCTCTTGGAGGCCATATTGTCGCTTAAAGTCCAATAATTTTAGGTTTAAACCGTAATGAATAACGCCGAGAAATTCCCCATAAAATACTTAATTCAAAGAAGAATCGTCACTCTTTGCCGAGCTAAATATTTGCAAAAATATTTGACTACGATTTCTTGCAAGAAATTCAGTATGTAAGCCTCAATGTTTTTATACCGGTAATTTTATCTTTACTTTTTTCAGCGTATATTTGGACTACGTGTTTTTACCTTATGTTTTCTTCTGAAACTGGCAGTATTTACTCCATAGATTTCTATACACAGCTTGATTTCTATTTGTAGAAATTACGGGCATTAAACTCTAAAAAAAACTATCTTATTTTGCAAATCACAAAAAAAAAATCTATTTTTATTTATTAACGCCTGTCCTTCAAAGTAAATTACCAATATTTTCGTTATTTAATTCAACCAAATTATTTTGCGGGCCTCTTACCAAACTCAACGATATTCACTTTTCTCCGATATAAGATTTTTATTTCAATTAGAATATTTTTCCTCTTCTATTTTTTGAACCACCTTAATGTTTTTATTTTCTATAGTTAGTTGCTTCGCAATTAATTTATTAACCAACATTACACCCTATTAAAATAGTCTCCTCCCTCCAAGCAATTGGTAGACTGTTTTTCGACTGTCGACGAATTTTAACCATAGCTTGGGAATAATGATTAGAAATCCTAATGATTAGCAATTGGATTAGAAATTTTAATTGTGATGAAAAATTGATTAAATATGATTAGTTAGCCATTTTAGACGATTACTAATTGATTAGATTAGAAATAATCAAAAATCTAATCACAATTAGTGACGATTAGCATTTCTAATCAAATCTAATCAAAACTAATCCAAAAAATAATTGAATAGATTTCTTGATTATTTTTGATTAGATTTGATTAGATCAACTATTTTTTAACTATTTTTGTGAAAAGAAAATATTTTTTTATCACATTTGTTGCTATATTTACATAATGTAACAGTTTTTGAATATTGAATATTGAAAATTAACATTAATAATAACACAACAACAAAGTGAACCAGCTGTGTCAAGTGTTTAGTTTAAGAACAGGGTGCAACGTATGCAATTTTATGCAATATTCAAAAACTGTTACATTATGTAAAAATAGCAATAAATGTGATAAATAAATATTTTCTTTTCACAAAAATAGTTAAAAATAGTTGATGTAATCAAATCTAATCAAAAATAATCAAGAAATCTATTCAATTATTTTTTGGATTAGTTTTGATTAGATTTGATTAGAAATGCTAATCGTCACTAATTGTGATTAGATTTTTGATTATTTCTAATCAAATCAATTAGTAATCTGAAATTTTTATCAAAATTAAATTCTAATGATTAGATTATTTTATTTATCTAATCGTAATGATTTCTAATTCTAATCGAAATTCCCCAGCTATGATTTTAACTACTTCGTCACATTAACATTTTTTTTTTACAACAGTAGATTTTTCGGAATTTAACAGAAACAAAATACGTTAGAATCGAATTATGAGTTCTTAAATTATAATATTGCGTCACCTTAATGAGTTGTTCAGATAATTGCAACAGTTATATAATTACAACAATAGCACAACTGAACAATTCCCATACTATATTGACTTCTTTGAAACGATTTTCTGTTTATTAGTGAATACTACAAAATGAAAATGCGTAAAAGAGCACAGTTTGTATTTAAGTTGCCATGTGATCGGTGCTACGTGCGTGTGAAATAATATAAATTTATAAGATTATGTAAAATAAAATGAAATGTTTAATATTTGAAAAATGAAATAGTTATAGTACTGTTCTTAAAATAAGGACTCCGCGGAATCCAAATGTTACCGAAAAGCGTTCTAGTTCATGAAAGTTGTATAAATGAGTGCACAAAACAGCCCAAACTTATTCTTCGGTTAGATTGGGTAAATTTTTAATAATTTCTCACACATATTTTTTAGAGCAAATGAAAATGAAATTAAAAAAAATTATTTGATAATTATCTTTTTTTTAAAGGATATTAGTGATTTTTTAAAGTGTTTGTTCAATTAATGACTTTAAAAACTTTTGTGTGAAAATTATTGTTATTGTTTAATTTTTCTACTGAAGATCAACGTTATTAGTGAAGAAAATTTGTAATATAAAGCAATACAAAGCTATGCTAGTTATAATATGATGAACGTTTACAAAGTTAGTGTTTGAACAAATTTGTGATTTTTCTGTAAATTCCTTTAACAAAATTTGACCAGATTAGGTTTTTGACTTTAAAACATTAACAGCTATTTTGATTAAATGTACGGTAGATTTTTTAATATTGGTTTAACTTTAAGCTTATTTATTTAATATTTTACTTAGATTTCCTTTACAAAATCAAACAAAGATAAACAGTAAAATGGCCCACTTTTTATTATAAAGAACAATAAGAAAAAGTGTAACTTCAAGAGAGTGCTTTTTGGAGTCAAAAGCGATACTACTAAATTTAATTGATATTAAACTACGAAAGCGCTCTAATTCATCATAAAATATAGACACTTGAAGTAAATATTACCATAGTGGAACACTTCTTCCCGAACGATGTAACTACATCAATAAGAATTGAATAGCAAAAGCGATAGATTTTTGCTAAATGGGGAAACTATTTAGATTATTTTTCGATCGAAATTGTTTGCAGGGCTCTAACTTGTTATACACACACACACAATTAATTCCACAAAAAATTCATTCAACTTACAGTTTTTCTCGGTGAAGTCGAACCTTGGCTTTCTTGTGCCGGCCATTGTTGCTGTTGTATATGTTGTAGAACTTGTTGTTTTTTTTTTGTAGAAGTTTCCAAAATATTGTTTCAGTTAAGCTTTATTTGTTTTAAATTTTACTATTACTCTGCTTTTATTTTCGCCGATTTTTTTTCTCAATATTATTTTAAATCAAAGCTTAACTTTTAATCGAAACTACACTTATTTATTTTAGTTGCTGTTTCGTTTTGATCTACAAATCACTTTTCCCCTGTTCTATGTATTTGCTTTGCACCCACTATATGTACATATGTATGTATATATAAATATATATTTTTTTTATTAAATTTTTATTTCGCAAACCTTTCGTTTTTTATTTATTAAATTTCTTTTATTCTCATTTTTTTGGCCAGAATTACAGAGAGTATCACATTTTGGGAGCATTTAACAAAAGTAGCACAATAGTATCCAAGCAGTCGAAAAAGTGACAAATTACTACTTTAGTAGCACCAACGGTAACGCATTATCCTGGAAAGCTATGGTATCCCACTGTTTTTGGGGTCGAGGAACTCATTTTTGATATTTATTTCTACCTAAAACTCACGCTAGATGGTGCTGTCATACAAATGCTGCTATTTCTTGTAGATTGAGAAAAACGGTATATTTACTTCTTTAGGCTGAAAAATCAATTTTTGATGTGGGCTTCATTGTAAAAAATATTTCTTAACCAGTATTTTCTTCTTATTATTTTTATTAAGATAAAATTGTTAATGCCACAATCCCACCTCTGATTGTTGACATTAAAAGGTTCTGTACAATTTTTCCCCCTTTGTAATTAACGTATATAAAGACTGAGTGCAACAAATTTGTATGCTTTCTCCCTTGCACATAATGCCTAAATCGTTCGTCAACTGGGACTTAATTTCAAAAAAGCTTTTTCCGTTTTTCCTTAGCGATTTTATCTATATTGTTCCTTTAGCAGCTGTAGCGAAAGGTAATTCCCCACAGAAATCTAGTTAATAAATCTACTTAAATTATCCAAAATACTAACACTTGTTTTATTTAAAATTTTTAGTTTCATTCCAGCAAATAATTCCTATTGGGCTTTTGGCAAATTTTGAGTAAGGCCTGGAACAGAATAAAGTAGTTGTAGTAGAAGCTGAAGCTGACGAATGCTCTGTAGCGCAACAAAGTTCAAAATTTCGAACTTTGCGCTTCAACTTCAACTGCAACGACAACAACACTACGTATTCTCTTGACACTACTTTCAAACTGCCGTTTTTAACTTTTCACAACTTGCAGCGCTATTCGTAACGTTGTACTACAGCGACTATTCTGTTCCCCACTTAAACCAAATTAATAAATTAGTTTGGTTGTTCGATCGGCTCAGAGAATAATTAACAAATTCCCATCCGGAGCTCCGTCCAACTTCTGCGCACAAACATTTAGTCCTTCGAACCGGATTGGAATTAATACTCTCTGAGAATTCACTATTGGATTTCTTGTGGTCATATTCTTGCATACATATGTACATACATTCATCTCAACGATCTTCAATAAAAAAGGTACGTTTTGTTTTTTGCCGGGAACCCGGGATTCCCGCCAAAAATGTTGTATTTATTTATTTACTTATTTCTCCAATGAAACTAATATTTCTTATTGGCTATTACGCTTAAAAGAATTAGTATCTACTTATATAATTTAATAATTAAATTTATAATTAATATAGTATCTATTATATAACAAGAACGTAAAAAACTTAAGATTAAAATTATTTTAAGACACTTAAGAGGTTATATTGATGTCAATAGGATAATATAAATCAATATACATATAAACATTGTAAAGTTCAGAGCTTATTTGCATAATTAGAATGAAAGTATTAGTCTTACGCGAATAAAAATTCTGGAAGTGTGATTTGGAACTAAAAACTCAACATTACGAAGTAGGAACTCTGAAACAATTTTACCGTTTAACAAATTCAGCAGAAAGGAGAAATTTTATTTAGTACATATATTTAATAACATATTTTTTTACAATTTTATAGCCCTTAAGCAGCAGTGGTGTGAAGGTATGCTAAGTTTTTCATTCCATGTGATATTAAGGTCCCATAAAGTATTTTTATTATTAGTCCTTTATTAATTCTAAGCCGATTTTGCCATTTGGCTGTCCAATTGTTTCTAGATCTTCTAGGCTATTTCGGATTGAATTCCTGCAGAATCGCTTCAGTAGGAAAAGAGTTATGCACTCAAATGTGGAGCTACCTCCCTAAAAACTCAACTAAAACTAACATAAATTTGTGGCGAAATGCACACAAATTTCTACTTTCTACTTTTATAAGACTCAAAATCACTTGAAATGCCGAATATGAAACACAATCAATAATGTTGTAAAATTTACACTTCAATTTGCTAGGACAAGAAATAAAATATCGTGATGATAGGTCTATAATTTATTATAGGCCCAATATAAAGCCCATTCTCAAAAATTAGCTTAAAAGCCTTAAAAGAAAATTTAAATATTGTGGTGAAATTAAGTTGGATAAAACAACTAAAGACACAAGTCTGATATAAATTTACTAAAGTTTTAAAAAACGATCTTCTTCAAAATTTCCCGGGAATCCCGCAATAAATTCCCGGGAAAGCGGGAATTGAAAACAACTGAAAATCCCGGGAACAAACTCTAAACGAAACAGAACGGCAATGGAAAGTAAGAACTAATGTGGTCTTTATATTAAAGTCATTTACATCGTAAACACTATTCGTGTTTACAGTCTTTTGATGTTAACATACGTTTACTTTGCATTGTGCGATCTCTAATATTTACAATTTCTGAGAGTTGTAACCAGTGATACCAGAAGTGCATCTGCATTTTGAAGAATATTGCCAACATTCAGATTTGACGATTTTTGGCTTAAAAATTCAGATTTTTAAGCTCGGTGGAAACTTATTTACTTTGTCACTAATGTTTCTACTTTTTCCACTTCTTGCATTGAAAAACGAAAAATATCTATCATTCATGGAATAAAACAACACAAAATAAATGGAAAAATGCTTGTTGGTTAAGTGGGGATATTTTCGAAGAAAAATATGTACAAACAAAGATTGAGTTGGCAAAAATATACATATAACAGTTGTCACATCAGGCGAACCTATAATGCACAAGAAAAGTTTAAAATATAGACATAAAGGATAAAATAAAAAGTTCAACTATGATATCGAACCGTTGATTCATTAGTAAGAATTTTATTCACAAAAGATTGCTTAAAAATTGAGAATTCGCATTGTCTTGACACATTAAAATCGCTGGACTTATGTCGTCTGATATTTACACGAAATAATATACGTATATATTCATGTACCTATGTATAAATATCGTTAATAATTGCAATATTTGGTCTCTTGTATATGCTCAATAAGAGTTTTAATAGTTTAAATAACATGTCAAGCGATTAACTTTTAATGTGATTAACCCTTAGTGAGCCTGAGAAATTCAATTGTAAAAATATCCAAAAGTCATAAGCCATGATCTGAAAATCTGAAAATGATCTGAAAAGTACATAAAAAATTTTTATTGAAAATCTCCATCGATCTAAATTTCCAGAACATGGCCGTATATTTTGGAATGAATTGTTATACCTTTTTCTAAATAAACTTTTTGTGCTATGAAGCAAATGAACAATGTAAATGATGAAATATACATTAATATTTTTAATTGTTATGCTGTGCGTTCTATTTAAAGAATTAAGATCAAAAATTTTATATAAGTTTTTCATATAGAAGACTAATCTTTATACCTAAATTTTTAAGAACTCATGAATTTTCAAATTGCTTGTTAAGTGTTTCTTTGTACTATAAATGTTTTTTAATATGATTTAACTTGACTTTAACATGCTGAATCCAAGTCTGTTCACAGTTTGATTCAATCACGTAATTTTGTTTATTGATTTTCATGAGTTCATGGCTTTGTAATATACCTGGATTTCTGATATATGATAAAAAATGTCAAATTTTTGTCCTAATATTTTTTTTTAAAGATTTTTTTGTAAACAAAATTCTTAAGTAGTGGCCTTAATTTTGAAAATAAGATATATATTATTTAAATGACTCAAAGAAAATTCTATTACTAATCATTTTGTCGCATTAACCCTAGATGGTTACTGTTCGTCGAATCGACAAAACCCATTTACAATTTATCATATAACTTTTTTTGTGTTTTCAAACTACGCTCATTTTTTCAACAACGTTAGTTAATGACGAAAGCTTTAACAAACTAATAAATTTTAAAACACAAAATTTAGTAAAAATTCGTTTCAAATTTTGAAAAAAAAAAAAATTTTTTTATGCTTTATTTAATTAAATTTTTTAATAAAATGCTTAACTAAAATTTTTTTTGTTGATTTTTTACTTTAGAATTCGTCCCGCTAGAATTTTTTTTTAAAAGTTCGTCGATTCGACGAAGAGTAACTTTGATGTTCTAAAGTGAAGAGTAACCTTTCAGGGTTAACATAATCGCTTTATTCTTTTTTAAGTTTTTAATTTTTCGACCTTTTTTGATATAATTTATAAATTAAAAAATTTGTTCAAGCTTGAGGTCGGTTTTATTCTTTAAATACTTAGTTTTTCAATATTTCGACATCCTTTGGATGTCATCTTCAGGAATCTTGGAAGAAATATAAGTAAACATAAATTATTTTTCTATGTCACTATACTATTGAGCAATATAAATATAAGTAAAAACAAAATCAAAATTAAAAAGTTACAAAATTAACACTTACAACGAGTCACAAAAATGCACTAATTGTAGCTTTTCTTTTTCTCTTTGTTAATAATCACCCCTATCGTGAATAATTTTTTTCCCTCGTAATTTGTTCCCTTTTAACGCATTTTCGATTATGAAAAACTCTCAAGATTCCTGAAGATGACATCCAAGGGATGTTGAAATATTAAAAAAAAAAAGAATTTAAAGAATAAACAGACCTCGAGCTGGAAAAAATTATTTAATTTATAAATTATAATCGCTTTATTTCGGGTGAAATATTTTTTTTATTAACCATTTCATTATGGTTTTTAGTTTAATTTTATTTAGCGCTTTTTGATCAGAAATAGTTCACAGCCCTGCTCTAAACCTCTCTTCCTTTTTCTTTCTATACTCCTTAAAAAATATATGGCCGAATATGAGAGGATAATAATACTCTGAGATTCTTTAATATTCCAATTACAAATGAATTGTATTGCCGTAGTTACCTTTTCAATACATTTTCATACTTTGCTAAAAATTTAAAAATATATGTTAATTATTTTGGAAAGTTAAAATTTTTTCTTTATTTGTACAAATATAATAAAATATATAATTTATCTATAACGTGCTAAATGCCCAATTTTTATTTTTGATATATACTGAAATTTATTTTTTTTTTCCCAAAAAACCTTTTGATAAAATAAATTTGCATGTGCTCGGCTAATAAAAAAAATGAAATGGCAAGTTGTTTTATTAAGCAATTTGCTTTTTAATTTTGTTTTTGTTTTTCATTTTACCCTTTATTAACTACAATTCGAGTTTCCATCATTCTCACTATAACAGTTCTTAAGATATGCGATGGACCACTTGTCCTGCTGCAATTCTATTTCCATTTCGAGGCCCAGAAAATCCTACCGCAAACAGTTCAGGAAAATGGGTGCAGCGGCTCTTATGATATTCGATACTAATATTGGCATCCTATGTGGGGCAGCACTTCCCCGGCCACTATCGAAAAAATAAGTAGCCGATCCTTATAAATGTTGCTACGAACGTAAAAATTGGCGATAATTACTTTCACGATGCTACTATATCATGACAAAATGTTATCCGTGTATTCCAAAATTAACCATAGCTCCGCTATAAACCCCCAACCTGAAATCTAATATAGATGAAGATATCTAACAATTATTCAGCATAACGAAATTTTACATGAATCTTAACTTCATAACCTAATTTTGTTGAGGCGGATCCATGATAGCCCAAAGGGTCCCAAATAGGCAACACTCGCATAAATTGTTTTTATATACTGTAGTGTAAGTTATTATATGGTCGGGCTTGACCGCCTATACTTTTTTATTTGTTTTTTGTTGGACGAGCAATGCCCGTAATTCCGACAAATAGATATCGACAACTTAGATACCTATGCTTAGATACTAATGGTGTAAATAAAATTTGGTAATTTTAATTCGTAGGTAAGCTTTACAGGATAGAAAAGCAATGGTGTATTTTACACTATCGATTTTGGCTGGTTTATCTGGTAAATAAAAATTAAAAAAAAGAAACAAATTTCGTAAAAATATTAAATTTGTTGCATACAAAATAAAAAAATACCCATTATTTGGTGTTGTTGGAGCTTTGATGTTTGCGGTATTTCGCAAAACAAAGCTTACAAAGGGTAAAACACAACTTTGAGGACAGACCCGACCGTTTTGAATTATGAAATGATTCGGAATTTCTAAAAAGATTTAGACTTTCAAAAAAAATGCAATAATGGCGTTGCAAAAACTTTAATCAAAGCATAGAGTAGAAAAATACGTTTTCCCATACATTAACTATTTTACTAAGAAATAATATTCCAATTTTAGAAAAACAAACATTTCCCCAAGTCTCCAATTGCTTCTCACACTTCGATTTTACGCATCCGAAAGCTTCCAATTAACAGTGGCAAAATTATTCGTAAAGTGTCTGCAGCAATAAAATCCCTATACAACGAATATGTAAAGCATCCACTAACGGAGAAAGAAGTTTTGAAAACACAAACGAAAATTTATAAAATTGCAAAATTTACCAGTTGTGTTGGGGCCTTGGATTGTTCTCATGTAAAAATAATGTCACCTGGTAAAATTTTTTTCGATGCTATTAAATTATTTTTTAATAGTATATCATTTTGCAACTTTTTCGTAACCGAAAGGGATATTTTTCAATAAATGTTCAAGGTATGTCTGATTCGGATTTGTGTTTTACGGCCAGGTTTTACTCATGATAGCACAATATTTTATAACTGTACCAACCAGGTCTATTGTACCCACCCCCCTTTAGTTGGCCAAAAGACCCTCTACCTCCCAGAGAAACCCAAGAAGGTCTTTTGCCGGTATTGCACCGACTCGGGACGCGCCCACCGTACCGTGCCCCAAGTGTCTCCTTCTGGCCCACGCCAGCGCCGGGCAGTCACACAGTAGGTGCCTTGTAGTTTCGTCCTCTTCACGGCATAGCCTACATTCCTGGTCCTCCGCCAGGCCCATCCGAAACAGGTGATGCTTGACCGTATGGTGGCCCGTCAAATAAGCTACCAACAGTCGTAATTCTCGTCTGTTGAGACCCCTTGTCTCCAATGTACTCCCGGGAAATATAAATTTCTTCGACTGACGCATTCCCGGTAGCGATACCCAGTATTTCCTGTGCTCGCTGAGAGCCCATTCCCCCAATAGGGACTGAGTAGTGGCCCAGCTTAACCCACAAAAGGGCTCGGGGCCCACCATTTGGGCATTTGCTCCAGCCCTAGCCAGTTCATCAGCCCCATCGTTACCCGGGACCCCTGAGTGTCCCGGCACCCAACAGAGTGTCACTCTGTTTCTTGAGCCCAGCTCCTGTAGCCTTCCCCGGCACTCCGCCACCAACTTCGAGGACAATTTCCAGGAAGAAAGTGCCTTAATGGCCGTTTGGCTATCAGTGAATATCGCAATGCTGTTTCCTATCATTCCCTTGTTAAGAATGTTGATACAGCACACATCAATGGCGTGGATCTCGGCCTGGAATACACTTGGTGATCTTCCCATGGCTATCGAGATTCGCGTGTTAGTTCCAAATACCCCAGCACCCACCCCATGCTCCGATTTGGATCCATCAGTATACCAGCGTAGTCCCTGGTTACCATCACAGGGATTTCCACTGTACCAAGCTCCCCCATTTGGGAGGATCGTGCTAAACCTTCTGTTAAAGCTCAGTTTAGTGGTCTTAATGTCCGCCCTTGTGCAGACCGATAGACTAGGAGCTAATTTCATCAGACCAGCGTGTCCGTTGACCCCATCTGACAGTCCTGATGTTTGTTGGATCCTAAGGAGACATTAATCCTACATAATATTTGCCGAAAAAATTCTGACAAAATACCTCCCTTTGAAAATATGCAGCAAAAAATTGCCTATACTTTAAGTATGAACTGAATGGTACGGAATTATGAATTAAATCAAGACCACACAAACACCACAATAAATTCTTTAATAAGTTATTTTGGTTCATTGTAAATTGTACATATTTTTTTATTTAGAAAAAAAAAATAAAAAAGCAATGTATGTACATATGTATTTAATTCATATTATTGTTTATAGTTCTGAAATACAAATAGAATCTTAAATATAATTAAATAAAGATTTCTTTCTTTTAAAATTTTTAGTTTAAGTGCTTGCTCCTCCTTTTGAATTTTTCGGCTCATTCTCCATTTTAAATCATTCATTTTCCGCTTCGTTTTTCTCCTTATGGTAAAGCGTGATCCATTTCGAGGTTCCCTACTTTTTTAAAGAAAAAAAAAATACAGAAAATTCAAATTTAATGGAGAATGTTTATTTTCATTTGAAAGAACATTTTTTGAAGATTATGTCTATCAAATGTTGGCCGTTGCTACGTCACAGATGGTCCATCCGTTAAGACCAATTTTTGATGACTCGTTCGAGCATTTCGACTGGTAACTGGCGAATGACACGCGTGATGATTTCCTCCAAGGCCTGAATCGAAGCGGGTTTGTCCGCATAAACTTTAGACTTTACATATCCCCACAGGAAAAAGTCTAACGGTGTGATATCACACGATCTTGGTGGCCAATCGACCGGCCCAAAACGTGAAATTATGTGCTCACCGAAGTGTTCTCTCAATAAATCCATTGATTGATGCGATGTGTAGGAAGTGGCGCCGCACCGTCTTGCTGAAACCAAATGTCGCCGAGATCACAAGCTTCAATTTCAGGCATCAAGTAGTCGGTTATCATTGAACGATGACGGTCGCCATTGACGGTTACGTTCGCAACGGCATAATTTTTAAAGAAATATGGACCGATGACTCCACTGGCCCACAAACCACACCAAACCGTGGTTTTTTCTGGATGAGGTGGCATTTCTTGAAACTCTTCAGGTTGCTCTTTGCCCCAAATGCGGCAATTTTGTTTGTTTACATACCCATTGAGCCAGAAATGGACCTCATCGCTGAACACAATTTGCCTCGAAAACCTCGGATCTTCTTGGATCTTTTCAAGAGCCCATAGAGCGAAGCGATGTCGCTTGGGAAGGTCGAGCGACTTCAGTTGTTGCACAAGCTGTATTTTGTATGCTTTCAATTTAAGATCTCGACTTAAAATGGACCAAGTCGTTCCATACGTCAGTCCGAGTTGCTGTGAACGGCGCCGAATAGACTCTCCACGGCCTTCGTGTACACTCTCAGCTACGGCCGCTATATTTTCTTCACAGCGTGCTGGACGTGGTCTATTCGGTCGAATATCATCCAATAATGAATGCTGGGTCTCAAAATGGGAGATGGTGTTACGAATAGTACGCTCAGTAGGCGGATTATGTTGACCAAAAGTTGAGCGAAGTTCACGAAACACATTCCTCACAGTTCATCTTTCTAAAAAAAACACACATCACAAATGCATATGTATGTATGTATGTATGTATATTAGACCGACTCAAGTTGTATGGAGCCGAAAAAAGTTTTTTAGTTACCCCTCTGAAAATAAAGGTTGATATGTTTTATGATGATTCCCAAAATATTTTGGTTCTATCGTTGACCATCCGTGAGCTGGACCATTTTTAAAAAAGGTCTTTTTCAGTTTTTCGAATTTTTTTGTACTTTGCTCCAAGACGACATAAATAAAATTTGGCATCATCGAAAAGGGGGTTTGAAGCAGCATCCAATGGTATATTAAACTTTACCACTTGCGACCTACTTATTGAGATACCTTACTAAATACATATTTTCGATTCGGGTTTTCATACAAATTCTACGTATTGTATGAAAATTGAATCTGTTTTAAAATAATGTTAATTAATTTTTTTTTGTAATTTTTACATAAACCGCGCGATATATTTCATTTTTTTTTTTCATATATAGGCAATATGGGTATAAAACTTCTTCATTTTAAAATTTATCAAAATGAGAAAAATACAATAAAAAAATATAAAATTAATAAAAAAAAATACGTAGAATTTGTATGAAAACCCGAAAAGAAAATATGTATTTAGTTAAATATTTCAATAAGTAGGTCGCAAGTGGTAAAGTTTTATATACCATTGGATGCTGCTTCAAAAACCCTTTTCGATGATGCCAAATTTTATTTATGTCGTCTTGGAGTAAAGTACAAAAAAATTCGAAAAACTGAAAAAAAGACCTTTTTTAAAAATGGTCCAGCTCACGGATGGTCAACGCTAGAACCAAAATATTTTGGGAATCATCATAAAACATATCAACCTTTATTTTCAGAGGGGTAACAAAATCACTTTTTTTTTTGATTTGCTCTAATGTATATGTAACCATAATAATTTGGTTTGAACTAACAATTGTTCGGAACTCTTTGTCACCACCTCCTCGATTTTGTAACCCACATGTCGACGGTGCTATTAACGATAAAAGTAATTCTTCGTCTGGTGCTAAGTTCATAACTGAAGCAGATCCACCGCCCGTATTGTAAATTTCCCTGTGATTATTTCCCATTTTCTTTCTAAGATTCTTCTTTAGGTCGTCGTACTTCGATCATAAATTTGCGGCAGCCCGAGGAGATCTGAAACTGGTTTTTTTAAATTGCTAGCTGAATCCGTTTTTTTGTTTTCTAATATACTTCAGTATTTATTTACAAGGTTTATTAATGTTGTTTTTTCACCCTCCGTGAAGTTCGCACTTTGTTGTTTTTTGTTCCTTTTGCAGACATTTTTTTTAAAAAATTTCAATTATTTGAAAAAAGTTGCAGTATTTACAAGAGTTAGTTTCATTTAACAAATATTTTTGACATAACAAGTAACGTCAAACATGAATGTTGCAAGATTGCCCAAAATATTCATTGTGTAGAAACACGATGAATACACTGGTAGTTAGTTATCTATTAGTTGAAATTACGGGCATAAAAGGTACATAATCCATATATTATTATGTAAGCGCTTAGCTTAAGCATTCACGGAAATATGGACACACTATTTGAAGCGGGTTTAGGCTATTTTCATTCTAACTAAAAATATCTCCAACTTGGATAAGTAGTGAAGAAACTGAGTTTGAGCTTACTTCTTATTTTTATATGTAGATGAATTCAAATCGATACATTTGTCAGAATCTTTATTTTGTATTTTGTTTTTTAATAAAAAGATAACAATGTTTTTGCTGTCTTGTTTTAACAGTTTTGTGGTACGCTAAATTGTTGAAAAAATGTAAAATCAGTTATGCAGCGCACCCAAATACTTTGCTATCTAACAAGTCTCACAAACTAAATCCGCTACGCCACTGTTTTCACACTAATTTTTTTAAACGATAATTTTTTACATTATAGGACTGCTTATGGGTCTTGAAGGTCTCTTATTAAGGAATTGTTGTTAAACAACATAAAAAACTTATTACGACAGCTTTGAAATACATTTATTAGAAGAAATGAACGCATGCAAACTTATCTGTTTACGAAGAATAAAACAATTCTTTGAAATTAACTTCATTATAAAATTATTAATATATTAACGTATCACTTTATCGAAACACATCATAAGGGTGATATAGTTTTTTACATTTTCTAAGTTCTCGTTCATTTGTAAGCAGGCAAAACTTATTTACGAAAATACGCTCAAAAAGGGTTGATTATTTTCAACCCTTGAAACAGAATTGTTTGTATTTATATTAAAGTAGGCAGAGGTCCTTTTCCGCTGACATGCAACCACGTTCCTTTCAATACTAAATTCAAGAATGGCAAAGGCCACGTTGACCATCATATACAATACAAATGTATACTAAGTACATACTGTACATTATAAGTAAATGTGTATTTTGACCAGTGGGTGTGTGTAGATTAATTCACTCAGATGTTTTTAATATTATTTCTAAAATGGCGTACTTCGCTATGAATATATTTTTTTTAGAAATCTACAAACTCATACATTTTGTATAAATTTAGTTTGGTAAAGTAAGAATAGGTCACCGTATTTTTACCGTATACTGGAAAATGGTAAAAAGATGCAAGGAAACATTAATGAACATTAACAAAACCGAACCAAAAAAAAATTAACACAATAAAGCAAGTATACGATACGAGTATACTCTTTTTGGATCAATAGGCAATTATTGACTCCTGTAAGAGCTCCTTGTGCTGAATATTGTCTAGATTTCCACATCCATATGAGTTTTTTTATCCTATAGGGATTCTTGAGAATGAATTTAAATGGGACCTATGGTGAATTCTGGACAGACAATTTTGAAAAGACATAGCTATGGCATAATAAGATGGTTTATAGACATAAAGACTGCATACCCGAAAGAAGTTTGTATGGGGGCTATGTGATATTATGGACCTATTATCACCATTTCCGATAGGCGTCATCTTTATATCAATAGACGCATTCACCAAATTTCATGAAATTGCCCCCAAAATGGGGACATGAACTTTGCGCATAAGGTATGACGTAGGGATGCCAATCGCGACTTGTTTTCGCATGTCCCGGGATTTGGGATTCGGGGTTTTCGAAATACAAAAGAAAGATGCTTTTATAAATATTTATTAAAAACCCGTCATTAAAAGAGGCTTACAAACAAAAGTTTTATAATTCATTTAACATTAAAAAGTTAAATATATTGACTATGTTGATTAATAAAATTTGTAAAAATTTAAAATTGTGATTTTTTTCTTAATCAATGATTAATTTAATTAAAAATATTATAAAAAACCACATATGATTTCCAACAATGCGTTATTTACTTCAATTAAAAAATAGTTAACATAAACTCTTTATTTTACTCAATTACCTCAGTTGATTCAAACTATATATAAAAATAATTATTAAAATAATAATTGAATAGTGCAAACTAGTAATTGATTTATTTGTAGGATTCTATTAAAATTTTTTAAAGGAATTAAGATAAATAATTAAAATTTTAATTCGAAAATAATAAACAAAATCGAGTTTACCATAAAAATCTTATTTAAATAAAAACACATTTTTATACTCACCACCACTAGTGGAAGGAATTAAGTAGTGTACAAATTACATTACTTAATTTCGTGAAATCGCTCCATTATTACCGCAGGTCCCATCATGCCCACTCTCGGAAATCACTTTAATAAGCCTAAACCTGTAAGAGTTTTGTTTTTTACTTTTCACTCAGCTTTTCAAGAAAGTAATTTTTTGACACTTTCTGACAGACTTATACAAATTTACAGGATTTTGGTAAAATAATAACTGTTAACTAGGACCGCCAGGTGGCCGAAGTTCGACCACTTGACATTTACAGTTAAAATAAATCGTTTTATGCACGTATCGAATATGCAATTCTTATTTAAAAGTGCTACCTAAATTTAAGAGAATAACAAATTACTTATCATATTTTCTTTTATTTGTTATTATTAAAGCATTAATTTACTATTTTTAAAATGTGTATGTGATAAAGTTTCGAGTATAATTTAAAACACTTTTTAAATTCTTTAATCCTAAAAAATTTATATTGTGCACACAAAAACACCTTTAAAACGATATATATTTCATTAAAATCGGTGGACGATAAGATACTTAAAACCAAATACAAAGAAATTGTTTCCCTATTTCTATATAAGATACCCACTTTATTTTTCAAAATGTCAAACGGTAACCCTGTCCTAATACGTTTATACATGTTTGTTTGCAAGTGCAAGGCGAAAACAAAAGCCTTTTGGGAGATACACATAAATTAAAACCGTCGCACAGTGGAATTTTACGAGAAGGCGGCCAAAATTCCATAGTTGCGATGTTAGACTTTAATTTGCGCTATAAAACGTAAAATTCGACTGATAGGAACAAAAGTTATGGCGAGTTCGAAATGCATTTTTATTTTTTTGTTGAGTTTTGGTTTAAAAGTTGAATATTTCATATCGAACTTAGATCGTGTCAGAAAATTCCAACATTTAGCCCATGTAAATTTTTGAGTCCCAATATTAACAGGGGCCAAAAATTGGCTTTTTTTTTGGGACGAGACGAGTTGTTAAAGGGATAAAAGTGAAAAGGAATATTTTTAAAAATGCCCAACTAGTATTCTTGGCTATCGATAAAATTTTAAGTAATTCAACTTTTATTTTTGGTTCTATATGTATATGTATTTAATTTTTATATATTAATACAAATATATACTTAAATGAAAAACAAATTATAATCTATCAACTATTTTAAATTAAACAGTATTAGTACAAATTTCTTCTAAATAGCTTTGGGTTTCATTTCCAGAAGTTGTTTAGCTTCTTTCTCTAATTCGATTGGATTGATTTCCATTTTTGTCGAATACTGGACATATATGGATCTGATGTGCACAACAAAATAGTAATAAGATCTTCATTAGTACAACATCTGGACATTTTTCTTGTATTATGCTCGCGGAAGAATCTGTAGTTTTTGTTCATTTTTTCTTGCGCTTCTTCAGATAGATCTCCAATTGATATTGTGTTGAACTATAACTTGTAAAATGATCTGGAATCGTCTTCTTAATTCAAAATGTACTCCTGTGATAGATGCTGCAGTCTCTAGATCGGAAAAGTATCTCCTTGCAGTGTTTCCAGCATATGAATTTCCTTCCGCTTTGGCTGATCAATTATAAGGCCAAACTGAAGGTATTTTTCTTGATTTTTTTTGTTTACTTCCTCTTTTCCAAATTTTCTTTGTTTTTTCTCACTGTTTCGCCTAACGGGCCAAATTCCAAATCATAGCCCAATTTAAGAATATGCTCCATGAAACGAATTCTGGTATGAAGAGGGGACATTCCAAATTCGTATGTCTTGTGATGGGGGTTGGCTTAATTGACTTGATGTCTTTTGTCATATGGTACAGCTTGACGAAGACTTTGTTTCGGTTAATGCTTGTGCAACTTTTCCATCGATCATTGTAAGGAACATTTGAAAATTAATTTCAATGCATTGGTCATCAAATTTAAATATTGCCGGTTGAAGTTCTTTAATTTGATCTTTTATTTTTCGAACTTCTTCAGTTATGACATCTTTAGTTTCCTTTTTGTAAACAAACTTTATTGGTCTGCAATACTTTGTTGAAGAGGGAATTTCATTTTTCCATACATCCATTGCTGTTACTCTACTGGTTGACGGCTCTAAGCCAATATAAGTTTTTCTTAAACGTAATGGATCGAAAGATGCCATAAATATGTTGGCTTCAGATTAATTTTCTGAATTACATTGCATGTATTGTTTCTGACCAGAGCTTCCATCACATCCTCATTTAGAAATTAAAGTGATGCTGCAATTTTTAAGTTTTTGTAAACAGTCAGCATCAAGTTTATTAAACAATCGTTCTGCAGTGTGTGTGAGAAAAAACCCTGCAATTTTACTTCTGCTGTAAGAACTCTTTCTTGACAAATCTCGATATGCTGGAAGGAGTATACATTTTTTTCATTGGTTCGCTTTCGCAGTTCTGTACAGTGATGCAAAATGTGGCACAATTGTGCCATTTGTGGCACTTTTAATGTTTAATGGCACTGTGAAAATCAATTTCGGCCCTTTCTGGTCAAAACTTAACTAACTAAGTGAAATCGTTTAGTACATTTTTAATCAGGGACCGAAAATAACAGTTATTTCGAAATTTCAAAACAAAAAAGCATATAGAAGTAAGTGCCGACAAACTGATCCAAGTATACCATATTGATCCCTATGAACCTTTCTATGATAAAATATTATGATTTTTAAAGTTTTGATTTTTATTTTTTCGATCAAAAATTACAGTTATTTTTTGATTTAAAATTTTGTTTGACAAAAGTAACAGTTATTTTATGATTTTTATGTTTTTGAACAACAATAACAATTATTTTTTGATATTTATTTTTTCGAGAAAAAGTAATAGTTATTATATGATTTTTATATTTTTGAACAAAAATAACAATTATTTTTTATATTTATTTTTTCGAGCAAAAGTAAAAGTTATTCTTTAAAGAAATGTACGTGTTATAATTATTGAGTTGTCTTTAAATATTTATTTAAATGTGTGATCATCATATCTTATATCTTATGAGCATTAATATAAATATTTAAAGTCAACTAAATAATTATAACATGTACATTTCTTTAAAGAATAACTTTTATTTTTGCTCGAACAAATAAAAATCAAAACATAACTGTTATTTTTGTTCAAAAAAAAAAATAACAGTTATTATTGTTCAAAAAAATAAAAATCATAAAATAACTGTTATTATTGATCGAAAAAATAAAAATCAAAAAATAACTGTTATTTTTGTTTAAAAAAATAAAAATCATAAAATAACTGATATTTTTCTTCAAAATAATAAAAATCAAAAAATAACTATTATCATCTGACTTTTATGAAAAAAGGAATAACTGTTACGGTCCCTGTTTTTAATGTTATTTGCTCACTGTTGCGAACACTACTTTTATTTACGAAATTATTTTGCTGGTTTAGGGCCAAATAAACCATACAAACGGTTCGATCTATGGTATAAAAAATTATATAAAGTATGCTTATATGAAACTCAAAAATTTTTAGTAAAACATCCTGTTGTTGTTGTTGTTATCAAATCGCTTGTGTAGTTTTTTGGCTCTTTACAACAAGCACTTGTTATTTTTATTTGCAAATCTGTCTTGTTTTAAATTCAAATTCTTTTAAGTAAATATAAAAAACAAAGCAGACTGTCGAATGGTAAAAAAGTTTGAAATATAAATAAAATTTTATTTTTAAAAATAAAAAACTTTGGGCAATGCTATTTGTGAAACAAAAAGTGTAATGTATTACAATGAAACAAAAAAGGACGAAAATACTTTTTAACAATGGGAAGTTTGTTTTTTTTTTCAAAAATTAAAACACATGCTCTATATAACTACGTACTATCATATGTTTTATTAAAATACAAACATAAAATTTAAATATAAAAATAAAAAAATGTTTGGCCCTTTAAAAGGTATTTTGGCTCTTTTAAATCTTCCATTTGGCCCAAAACAAAATAACTCAAAGTGCATCACTGGTTCTGTATACTTATTTTTAGTCAGTTTTAAATCAAGAATGATATAAAAAGAGATTACGCCATGCGCATGTTTTCCCGTTAGATGACGTAGCTTAACCCAAGCTAGAGTTACCTATTCGTGTATGTTTCGTGACGTCATTTAACCCACCTGCGCAGAAAATTCAATTTTTGATTCGTGTTGTCGTAATCTTTCTTCTATCATTCTTGGTTTTAAATCAATGGTGGGCGCTCCATAGCACAATTGTGCTGAGAGATTTCACACGTATTCTATGCCTCTTTAATTTAGTTTTCGATTAGACAGCGTCGAACGCACATGAGGCGGATGCTTACATATTTTCTTGTATTTTTTATATTATTTTTTGGTGGGTACTTCTGCCATCTCACTAATACTAATAAGCATCAAAACAAGCACAGTTTTAGTTGTGCCCACTTCTGTTTTAAATCAAAAAATGCTTCTTCTGGAGTTCATTTCATTTCTTCAGTTGGTAAAGGCTTCCACTATTTTCTCAACCATTGCAATTTTTGTTTTCTTATTTTGCGTTGGTTGAATTTGATGCAGAAATGAATCTTTTATCATACTTTGAGAAATTTCTTCATTGATAATTGAAAGCTGGCGTCTTCGTGATCTTTCACTGCAATTATCAATTTGTTTTGCGGGTCGACCCACTTTTCTAGTTTCCTTAGCGGTAATAGGCGGCTTCTTAAAAATCAGATCATTTGTTAGCTATTTTTGGTTGCGATAATAAAACATTTTCTTGTTTCTAGAACATTTAAGGTACCGTTTTCTGAACGTAAATGAAAAATTTTTAACTTTTATCTTATGAATTATGATTTTTTGTTCGTTGCATAATTTAACGAACAATATTGACGTTTTGCTTATAGTGTCATCGCCTTGGGTAAAAAGGAAACAAAAGTAGTAACAGCCAGTTCACATGGAGGCTTTTAAGACGTCGTTTTTTCTTAATTCCCTTTTGAAGCAACTTCCAAAAACCTCTTGCGTTTATACGATGAT
Source organism: Pollenia amentaria (assembly GCA_943735925.1). Taxonomy (NCBI): domain Eukaryota; kingdom Metazoa; phylum Arthropoda; class Insecta; order Diptera; family Polleniidae; genus Pollenia; species Pollenia amentaria. Next base: position 54,812,582 of record OX031008.1, on the reverse strand, counting down.
TTTTAGTGGCATGTCGCTTTTTTCAATTTTAATTTTTATTTGCAACCAGGGTTGATTTTTATTGCCTTATAGGTAAATCTTCTTTAGTTAATTTTTCTCATTAGGAAAAAAATAAAAAGTGTTTTTTTAAATAAGAAATATGTTTAAATTAAAACTCAATCTTTTGTTTTTATTCTTTTTTATTATTTCCGTATTTGTGTGCAACCTGACGTTTCAAAGTAAGAAAAAGAATAAAACAAAACAAGAAGAAGAGAAATAAGTTGGAAGAGGAATATAAGAAAACGACATGAAAAACACAAAACGAGTCGTTTTGTTTTCCCCTCTTTCTTCTCTACACCGCTCGCCATCAAACCAAAAGATACGTCGACAAAGCGACGTCGCAAAAGCCTCCATGTGAATTGGCTGTAACACAGGTTTTGACTAATGTTGCCTCGTCTGTGGGTACCATAAGTCCCATTTTACATTGTGGCAAGTGAAAGGCAGACAGACAAAGTTTGTAGGCGAGGGAGGAAAAAAGTAAAGTGTGTCACGCATAAAGCGTCGCCTCCTTACCACCAAACTTCGTCTATCTGCCTTTCACTTGCCACATTGTAAAAGGGTATTAAGCGCTCCCTACACCACAGTTCTATTCACATATTTAAGCGCCCATTACATTAACGATTTGTTGTACAACATAAATGCAATGAAAAAAGACTCAATACTTTGTTTACTATACCAACAATTCAAAAAGGGGGACTATGACAAATTTTTAAATTGTACCAAATGAGTCACGGTAGTACCACGGTACTTTAGAAGGTCAAAATGTACCAAAAAAGTACAATTGTACCAACTTTAACATCCCTGATATATAGGTATGTAATGTGCTGTTTTCACAATACAAGTGATTGAACGTGCAGTAAAATTTATATGAAAAACAATCAGTTTTTTTAGTGTTTTTCATATAAATTTTACTAAACGTTCACTCATTTTGTTGTGAAAACATTGCATAAGTACATACAAATTTTATTTTCAAATAAATTTTTGGTTGGGATTTTTTAACAGGGTTTTTTCTATACCCATATTGCCTAACGATGCATGCATACAATGTTAAAAAAACAGTATGGATCTTACATACACTCAAACATTTGTATATTTTTAACCAAAATGTTGCGACTGATACATACATATGTATGTATGAAGCTCGAACGAAAGCAAAGCTGTAGAATACATGTAGAATACACTTTTTTTTGGTACATTTTGACCTTCTAAAGTACCGTGAATCATTTGGTACAATTCAAAAATTTGTCATAGTTCCCCCTTTTGAAATTTTAGTATAGCAAACAAATTATTGAGTGCTTTTCATTACATTTATTTTTTTAATTATTATTTCTTTCATCAGGATTTTAAAAAATCCTTCTTTTAAATTGCATTTTTTTTATGCAATATGCATTTAAAATTATTAACATGGTAAATTTAGAAATGCAATCAGAAGATGCTCGAATGCATGAATTTTTACAAAGGCTAACTTTTTTGTTCCGCCAAATAGAACGTAATTTCACGAATAAAAATGTTTTGGATGAATGTGATTTATCTATCGTAGATCTTTACAAAATTCACTTTCCCTTTGCAGAAATTTGTTGCGGAACAGAAGTGGATTTATATATTTCTACGAATACTCAATATTGATATTGTGAAAGAAATGAAATAAAATGCAAAACAATTTTATATAAAATTTTGCGAAGCTTTGAGAACCAAAGTCAACTTTAATAACGAAGTTTTAATGTAGTTCCATAAATTTACTCCTGAAAATGTTATTTCAGGTAAAGCAAGTTGCAAATTTTGATTCAACCAATAATCAATGCAGTCGTTAAAAACTGAAAATATTTGTAGTTTTTGGTCGGCAGTAGGTAATTTACAAAATGAGCTTAATATCCATATGTTTCCTGGTATTTCTAGAGTCGTTGCTGGAATTTTATCCATTTCACATTCGTCTGCAAATGTGGAAAAAATTGTTTCTTTTCGAAATATGATAAAAACTAAGGAAATAAATAGACTACATGTGCCAACATTATCAAGCCTCATAAAAACAAAGGATTGGTTAAGATCGACAAATGTAACTTTGGTTAATATCGACAATTATTACATCGATTCCAAATAGTTTATTAACTAAACAAATAAGTGCCTGATTTTGATCCCATATATTTATAAAACTTTTATGTACCTTATTTTATTCATACATATAATGTATGTTAATGTTAAATTTAGTTTTTTTGTGTACAATTGAATTTTATGTACTTTTTTTTTGTTTTAATAAATTTAAAAAAAAATGGTACCGTGAAGGTCCAAAAAGTACATTTTTTTTTGGAAGTTGGTACAAAATTTAAAACCCCATTTAACATCCCTGGCTTGAATCGTAACAATTCAGAGTAATTGACTGGATATACTCCATTTTTTAGGATTCGTTGCAGTTCTCTGATTTATACATGTACGTGCATGTGTTTACAGGCAAATTTGAAACGCTTTTTGAGCCTTTTAAAATACCTTTAAAACGATATATATATGTTTCTCCTCTCATTAATAAATCTGGTTGTGTTGTACGTTTTAAGATTTAATGATTATTGTGAAAATAGAAATCGTTTTGCTACAAATTTTGAGTTGCTTCGAAGATACCTCAAAATTCATAAGCAAGGCCACTGCTACAGTTTCTGACTTTATTTCGCTAGTTAACAGTATTCGAACATTATTCGAAAATACAATAAAAGAATGAACTTAAATGCAGAAAAGTTCAGAGTTCCAAAAATTTGCGGATTACGTAGCATTAGCTCTGAATGAAATATTTGAGGGTTAAGAGAATAATAAAATCTGTTGTTTATCTACAGTTCTTGACCTTCGATACAAAGCTAGAAAATTTCAAAGAACTTCCCGTAAAAACGTTTTATTGAGCTGCTTAACATGACTCAGCATTCCGAAAGTATTGAAGAGACGGTCACCCCTACACCTAGTGAAAAATCTAATAAAGGTACAAGAACTGACCCTTGCACAGTGGTCCCAATGCCAAATTTAGCGCGAAAAAAGTCATAACTCTTTTTTTAAGTACCTATTAGCAAAAAATATGTACGAACAAATGACTTGGTATAACACGCTCCTCTGCCGAAAATGGGCGGAGTCGATTGAGTGGCACTTTCCATATAAAATAAGTTGGCATAATCTGTGTAAAATCATTAAGTTCATAACCACTAATATTCCTACATAAAAATATGTTGATTAGTGTTTTTTGTATAATTAAAATATTTAGATATCTCAGCATTACGCATCTTATATGTAAGGAAACTTTCGTTCATTATGTGAAATCGTTCCTGATTATGCATCACAAAGTTCTTGGGACGAAGAATTTCAACACAAAAAAAATAACGTAGTAGAAAACTAAACAAACGTTCAGTTTTTTGAAAATATATTAGGTTTTTCGCACTTGAATGCCCGTAGTAAACAACCAAACAAAACGTTCAGTCTCACGTTAAATGTGCGTTCAGCTTTTTACTGTTCAGAGTTCAGCTTCTGCCAAATTGAACGTGCGTCCAGATGCGTGAAATGTCTTTATACGATGCGTGAAATTTTATCATAGCTTTGTGTATTTGTTAGTTAAAAATCAAAAACATGCTAAGAATTTGAATAGCAGCTGCTTTGCATCAAAGTAATTTTGTAAAAAGACTTAAAGTTCGAGGGGAAAACTTTAATATAAATGTAAACACATACATATTTTTTCAGTGTTGTAAAGCACTTATTTGAGTTAACACAACACTGAAAAATATTTTCGATTCGTTCAGTGTCGACTGTAAGAATTATAAATAAGATTGCTTTCGAAGCGAAGAAGCAATCGATCGCGACTGCTAGAACTAGCCCCTAGAGCTCGTTTTTAAATAAAAAGTTGGCTATACATAACACTTTTTACAGTTGATATTTAAACTATTTTATCAGCAGAGCCAACTAAAATATTAAACAAATTGACCCGCTGCATTATTTCTTTGTTTTATATTTTATTTTTTAATTAAATAAGGAAAATATAAAAAAAAATTAACATATGTATGTATGAACAACAATATCTACTGGCTCTTTTATAATCTTAAGATTATTGATAATTTGTTTCAAATAGAGAACATTTATCTTGAAGCCCCACTCCGATAACGTTAGCTGGGCTAACATTATATGCAGCAAGCTGGTGAAATAATATTAAAGTTGCTAAGTTTCGTTCAGTTTTTTAAACGGCGTGTTCAGGTGTCTGAAATTTTTTTAACCATCCACTTTGCAAAACGTAACGTTTTATGATATCTAAGAGGAATTTTACAGAATTTTGCATTCAGTTTTTCTAAACCGGAGTTCAGTACAGAATTAATTATTTGATTCTAAAAAGCTGAACAAAACGTCTAGTTTCTTATAAGAAAACTCAATTTTTACATTGTTTCGTTCAGTCAAGCTGAACGTCGCCTAGTAAATAACAAAATACCCGTTCAGAAATTAGATTTCTGAATGCCACATTAAAAGAACGTAGTAAATATGACAATAGCTTTCAGCAACAGGAATTTTATATTTGGTCAATAAAATTCACTTCGCATTTCAAAATATTAGTGATTTTAAAAGAATGGGATTTATAAAATTTTCATCAATATTGTGTTTGGATATCGTTCACATTCAATTGATAAAAATAGTACAGAGTCAAGTGACTCTCCTAAATCTTAATTTTGTAAGTAATATATGTATAAAGCAGCACCAAATGTAAGCTCTTCTGGGGAGCAGGTGCTCACAAGAGACTTAATTTTCGACTGTTTTGATATTTGACCTCCTTATTTATTTATTGATAATTTCCTGTTGTTAAATTCCTTTCTTCATAAAAATAATTTAATGAAAACTAAATTTAAAATATGATTAAAGTACCTATGAAAATTTGGATTAAAAATAATTTCGCTAAAAATTTGAGGTTACTTCAATGAGATTACAAAATCCAAAATCCACAGCTACATTTTCTAACGCTATTTCGATAGTTAACAATCTTCGAACATTATTAGAAAATACGTGTAACGCAGTTTACTTTCCCAGCTGAGGTATAACTCAGTCTGTCCAGGGTCAGTTCGAAGTTCTGCTTCCTTTGAAAAGAAACACGTGATGTTTTCGTGTATGATTATATAAAAATATGAACAAAGCTCTATTTACGAAACCTTAATCTACGTAAAATACTTAAATCTACGACGGCTTGCTGATGATGCGGCGCAGCTGCAGACGGGAACGAGGGCGGAATCGGGTAGACTGGTGTGGTGCTGGAATGCGGATTTTGTTGCGGCGTAAAGATCGGACGGTTGCAGGGGACGGGCGGCGACGATCAGGAGGGTGGCCTGGAGAAGAGAGTAACGTACTGTCTTGGTTTAAAGAAGGCAACTAGCTACGTTTATTAATGCAGACACCAGCGCAATTCGGGAGCTAACTACGATTATGACTAATGCTGACACCAGCGCAATTCGGGAGGCGAACGCAGTCGGCAGCTAACTACGATTATAAATAAAGGCCCAACTAAAATGTGCTTAACCAAACTTAAGCTAGTGTCAAAATTCAACGAAAAGCATGTCAAATGCTTAAGTAAATTACTGAAGACTTTTAGGTGGCTATATTGTACTTATTGAGCTTAAAGACTTTCTACACTTAAGGTGCCCGTAGACGACATGTTTTTTATATCTGACTTGTCAACTTTTCATGTCATATGTAATTGTGAATGTCTGTCAAAATTGCTGTTTTACAGAAGGTTACAAACAAACATGGTCACAAACGTACATGTAATTTGCTTCTGACATTGTCTATGTTTTTTCTATGCAGTTATGGTATAAACCAAAGTAGTTCTTGGTTTCAAAATTGCGTGCTGCCGCCACAAAAATTTTTATTTGCGCCGTAAAAAAGTTCAGCAATTTAAACATTTTTTTTTTTTTCTTTAAATTCGAATATACCAATTTAGGATATTATAATGATGCGTTTTTATTTATATATGTACATTATTTCTATTCAATGGTGAAATTATTATACATATATCGGTATTGTAATATATTAACTTAAGCCGGCTAATGATTCCGTCAACAATGCACCGCCGCAGCGGGTTTCTTCCCGGCATAGATTTCTGACACAGCTGATGTCAGATGGTTTGTCAGAAGAAAATAGAGGACGCTCTAATTGAAATTTTGTCAGATGACTTTGCGTCTGACTTTTACAGATGCAATGTTTTAAAGGTAACACACGACATGTATGTCTTTTGCAGTGGGAAAAAAGAAGAAAAAGTTTTTGGAAAACTTTTTGCGTTTTTTTATCTTTAAAATGTAATATTTTTGACGAAATGTCATTTAATTTGTAAAAGTTATAAATATATTACCATAAACAAGTAAATCTATGTTTATCTTTTATTAATTTTTAAAGTAAACCAAAACTAAAATAAAAAAGTACTAAAAAAAGCAACTGCGGTTGCTTCTTTTAATTGTAAACAATTATATGTAAATATTATGTGTCATTTGCTTAAGGAAGAGCAAAATTGACCGCATTCCTTAAGCAAATGACACTTGACAAACTTAACGAAAAGTGTCTTAAGTACATTATAGTTGTATACATTTGATTGTGTGTATTCGCACATTTGCTCAAGGTTCATTAAGCACATTATAGTTAGGCCTTAAGGCCATGTCAGATAAAACTTTTGCTTCGCGTTGCGTTACCGATTCGCTTTGACATCTAAGATAAAATATACATACTTATACGAAACATGTCACATAAAGTACTTTCAAAGCGGAGCGAAGCAAAAAGTTAGCCAACTCTCATCTTTTTGCGCGCTTTGACAATTGGCTAGTATAATTTTAATTTTTTTTGCCAAATTCAATTCCAAAAAACCGTCCAATTAAATTTTTAACTTTAATTTTTGTAACAAATAATTAAATGTACATATTACCAACCGCTTTTATAAGTAAACAAACAATGCGTGAGTGTTGTCAAAGTTTTCATTGTGGCATACACCTTTTGCTTTGCGTTTTTCTGCCGAAGGTAGAAACGTCACGCACAGCGACAAAGTTGTATCTGACACGGCCTTTAATGCTGACACCAGCGCAATTCGGAAGGCGAAGCTGTAGGCAACTAGCTAAGGTTATTACATACAGGTATTAATACTGCTAGCTACTAAGAGTAAACACTGTGGTTAGTATCAGTTTCTACCAGTGATGCCGTTAGGATACGAAAGATACATTTTTCGTATCTTTTGATGACTTCATGTATCGTGTATAATCCTGATATTTTTCGTATCTTTTGAATCTGTACGCAAAATGTACAGAAATAAAATATTAAACTTTCCTTATCTGACAAAGTTTTTTAAAGTTATCATTTCGTTATGAATACGAAAAAAAAAACAGTTACAACTAAATAAGCTTCGTACAAACGGTGGTCAGGCCTTACAATATTGGTAAACAGCGTTGGTTAAATTGCATTAAAATTGACTAAAAATGTCTTGCTACTGTGTGAACATTGTAAGCTCAATTGTATTTGGCAGACGTGTAACATTAACGCATCTGACAATGACCTATTGTCAGGAAAATTTTTCTACTGGCAACGCCTGCTTACAATATTGTATGATCTGACCACCGTCTGTACGAAACTAAACAAAAATAACATGTATTTTGATGTTAGGTTTTCTAAGTTTTTCTGTCGTCTGCTTATTCTTATGTATGTGTGTTAAGATGAAATTTTAGAAGAAACATTTATGTGAACTTTTTCATATAATCGCCTTAGTATTAACGCCTTAATTCGTATATTATTTTTTTACAAAAATGAATTTGTTTTGATAACATCCAAAGATAGTTACATATAATTAATTTTAACGTTTGCTTACTGTATTTTTAAAAAATATTTATGACTTAAATAAATATAAAAATGAATTTATAGGATATCATTTTGTTTGCAATATTTATAAATATGAAATAAAAATGTTATGTTAATAAATGTTAAACGTTAAAAATGGATTTTAAAATTTTTTTTAAAATTTATCTTTTTGGGATAAAGTGTATCTTTCTGGATATTAAAATGTATCTTTCTCGAAATTTCACTGGCAACACTGGTTTCTACTCTCCTTGTTCTGAACAAACTTTGACTACTTATTTAAAAATAAAATAAACTCAATGAGAATTATTAGGTATTAGTTAGAAATAAGAAAACAGTAGGGGTATTCATGATGGTAGGCAAATAGTAAGGGCGTTCACAGTGTACGGCCAGGTCAATAATATTAAAGTTATATATATATTATATGTAGGTTAGGTTTGTAACGTCACCTTACATACGATAAATGAATAAACTGAGATGCAAAATAGTTTAGATTCCAAAGAATTGGCGATTTTTTCTCTATTAAATATTATACTCAAAATTTAAGATCATGGCGCAGAAATACTGATGAAATAATAATGAGTTCAGCCACATCTGGGAGACGATTTTTACTGCCTGTTCAATCAGAGTTGCAAAATTTTCTCCGCCAAAGTTGAGAATACTTATTTTTTTTTTAAATAAAAATGTTATTAATAAAAATTTTGATTCTAAATAATATATTAAACTGTTTTTTTTTTTTGTTTAAAAATAATGAATAAATTTTCCCCTGAATTTAAATTCATTTCGTTGTTTTTATTATCTTATTAAAATCAATTTTAAATATTAATAATCTCTTACACTGTTATTTTGAGTTTTGTTAATTTTACCTTGAATTTAAATCTAATATTCGTAGCGGTATCGGTATCGGCGATATTTCTTTTTGAGTATCGGTATCGTATCGGCAAATAGGCGTATCGTTACTTCAATAATACATTCCTCTATTGTATAAATAAAACCAACACAGGCAATGTTTTCACTTTTTTTATTGGCTCTCCAAACCACATACAATTATCGATTGGTCTCTTGTTAAAAACAAAATTCAACAATTATTTGTGTATAAAATAATACTGCATTTGCAGTTATTATTTTTTATTTATTATTAATTGCAATTTGCAAATATACTAATAAAATTCACACCGTTGTGCGCGGTGGGCACTTGTCATTAAAAATCAACCAAATTTGTTGCCTTGAACCATCCGAAAATATTACTTTTTCACCGCTAAATATGTCATTTGGACCATCGTGCCTTGCAGCGCTTGTGAAAATCTTAAATGAAAATTTGGAGAAGGATGATCCTCCGGCCATCCTACGATGTGGTCCAGCTAAAGAAGAAGTATAGATATACCTTAGATCTAATTTTTCTAGAGGCGCAGATCCGCTTGTTTACTGGCACATTTAAATTGAATACCCAAAATTAAAAACATTGCGCCGAAATACTTCAGTTTTCAAATGATTTTCCGCCCAGACGGGCAGTAATATTTGCGTTTCGCTCTCCCATTCCTGTTTGTTTCGCGCACCAAACATGATTAAATTTTGAGATCGAAACAGGTCGTTTAACATGCTGCGAAACAATTCGATTTGTAACGAAAATTTTTATCGAATTTGCTATTCAGTAACATTTGTAACGATATTCGCTGTCGGTTGAAGTCAGTTGTTACTTTAAGCACTATTTTTTAGTTATTTGAGCGACAATAATTTACGTGGTGTTTATTTAACCGATAAAGTATATTTTGTGTTTAAACAGGCTTTTGAGTATTTGGCATTCGCGTATTTTAATATTTTGTAGACACAAATGTCATATGATATTAAATTAAATAAATACAAAAATACAGCTGTATACTATCGTTAAAAATAAATTACAGAATCACACTATCGATTGTCGGTTCGAAATTGACTATCTCCGCAAAAGTTGAGAATTTCCTTAATATATTTCTAGTCTGTATTGATTTTTTTTATGGAAGCACCCTTAAGGATATCAAGCAAACAAGTTGTTGATTTTGCACCTATTACCAAAATGATTATATTGATTACTAAAAATTTTAAAATTTTAAAAAAATATTTTCCCAACAACAATTCTACATGCTTAAATTATTTTATTTTAAACGAAAAAAGTCAATTAGGATTTTTTGTTATTTAATTAAAATTTTAATTGAAGATTCATTTCAAAACAACTAATATCTCAATAAAATCAAAATTAAATTTTTAATTTTCTTTCAACTAAAAAAATAATTGATTCAATTATCACATTAATTAATATTAAATCCTTTTTAAACCATTTTTTTAATTGATAAAACACTTTTTTCTGTGTGGGTTGAAAGGAATCATTTGAATTAGATGTAGGAAAAAAGTCACGCAGTTGCTCAATACCGTCAGCTATAATCGGGTGCTCAGTACCCCCATGCTTAACATACACCAACTTGGTAAAAGTGTAAGCTCTTTTAACTTTTAGAGGCTCCTTAAAAATGGTGTAGTTTTTGGCTGTTAAACGCTCATTTACATAGAAAGATTTGCAGACCCCATATCGATAATATTCAGAAGTAGTTGAATGTAATTTTGATTATTATTATTACTGGTATTTTTATTTCTCTTAAATATTGCTTGTGATTCTAAAACAAAATTTTTGTCGTATGGTGATATTAAATTTACTATTATCACAGAACAAGTGAATTTTCTTTATTTTTATTGTTTTTGTTTTTTTATTAATATATTGCTTAAACACTTGGAGTTACTTCACATATAGTATCGAAAATATTATACAAGTTTTTATTCTCATAATATTGCACCCCATTAATACGAAAATCACGGGCTACAAAAAGATTTATCTGTTTAAATGTTTGAAGTTTTAGTTCTTGTAATTGTGCCCTTATATCTATAATTTCCGCAACTGTGTCCACACGTTCATTTACCAGTGTTGCTAATTCGTGGGAAAATATCCGAATAAGGAATAATTTTTGCAGGTGAAGTTGATATTCTTAGTTGGTTTCCATCGTTTAACATAGATTTGCAAAAGCTTGAAATGAATGGCGGCCAAATGGACTATTACCAGCTGTTTTAGATGTTGAAAGCAAAATTTGTTCGTCACCGAAAAACAGGCAGTTAGATTTCGATAAGTATGATCTTCATATCTCCTCAAACCCCGAAGTTGCTTTTTGTATTTAACCATTTCAGACTTTATTTACAATTTGATAATGAGCGACGAAGCTCATTACCTATTGAATGGCTACGTCAACATGCAAAACTGCAGAATTTGGGCTACGGAGAATCCAATGGCGACAATAACGTCCACTCAACTAAACTCTTTGGTGCCCAGAGAAAACAGATTCGTGATCACAACCGAATCTGTCGCCAATCCAATTTCGTCGGTTGAATGTACTATCACACAAAAGATATTGTCAGTGGCTAGTATGATTATTGGAAAGCAAAAATATGCTTATACCCGAATATATGGTAGATGCAATTGAATTAACACACAATTGGTGTTCATACCAAAAGATTTAGTTGACATTATCAATATATTTTTTTAATCGGTTGCATAAGCCATTTTCCCGACTTATTACATAAAAAATCAAAATAATTGCAATAAACTCCTTTTTTGTTAGTATATTTATTAAGTGATTTTTATGTTTCGTTTATACATTATATTATTTTTTTTAAAAACTCATACATATCGGTACCTAAGACGCAAAAGGCCCTAACTAACCAAAAATTAAAAATTGCATCAACACAAATGTCCACAACAAATTTTGGAATCTTTCGTCCGAAATTAGCGATTTTATAAACAAAAAACAAAAAGCCCTACCTACAACATATTATACGATAAACGCTAAAATACATAACTAACAGTTTGTATTATATGCATCATTGTTATTTGTCTAAATCACTGGTAGGTTTTACAAGAAAAATAGACGAAAAACTAATTTTAGGCAGTTTAAGGCAATTTATTAGCTTGTAATTTTAAATAGTTTTGAATTCTCCTGTAAAATTTTCAAAATGTTAGATAGGGCCTTTTGCGTTTAAGGTAACGATGTGTTAATGTATTTATGCATGTATTACATATAAGTTAGTTAATTTTAAAATTTTTTATATGCAAGTTATGTGAGCCATTGGTTGTTTTACTTGGGGAATTGTTTAAAAATAATTTCTATATTTAATATTTCCTTTAGTCATAGTTGCGTTGGAATTTTCTGTTAGAATTTAATTACTTATACTTTTTGTTTTAATCATTTTTGTGTATAAATATGAATAATAATTGTACTACAACGAATTATTTCTAATAAAATTGGAAATTTTATCAAGAATTTATGAAAATATAATTTTTCGGAATTTCATTGGGATATTTTTTTTATATTAAATCCGATCTTGTGAGAATTTCAAGAATCTGGAGGAATCTTATATTAATAGTGCTAAATTTTGGAAATCCTAGTGATATTTTTGTTTTGCCCTGTGTATCATTTAGAAACAGGGCAAGATAATTTTAAATTCTAGTGGAAAAAGTTATAATCAAAATTTGAGCAAAAATTTCGATATTAAGAATCAATTCTAACAAAAATCGTTGGCGAAAATTCAATTACATTTCGGATAAATTAAGAAGTTGTTATTGAAGAATTCCTACCAGATAAATTTAATGCTAGCAAGATACCAACTTTTCGAACTGATAACTAAATTATTTATTTTTTACCGGACAATGACATAAGGAAATACATTATATTACATTATATTTCGGATATCTTCTCCGATAATTTTTTTTTTTTTTAACACAACACAAAGTAAAAATTTTTTTTTTATTTTTTTTTATGTGTTAAATATTTTTTTTTTTCTTATACACAACACATACACAGTATACCATACAAAAATCAGATATTATCATCATTAACATTTATTAAAAAAAATAATTATTCAAACATTTAATCTCAAGGACATCAGGCCTGAAGTCAACGAGGGATATATTTTGGTGAGTTACATATATGTTTGACAAATTATTTAATTAATTTATTTTACACAATCAAAATTGTTTTTTTTTTGTTTTGTTTTTGTACCCGTTAAATTTCAATTTGTTTTAAATGTTATGTTTATAACATAATAATGTTAACAACATACAAAATTATAATGTTATTTACATTAAAAATAAAACTTTGAGAATAAAATATTCAATAATAATAATAAAATGTATCATGAAATAATTTATATAAATTTGAGGAAAATATATTAATTTTTTTTTTTTGTAAAAAGATAACAAAAATATTTTATGTCAACAACATAACAATATAAAAATAAATTGATTTGCTTTTTGTTCTTTTCATTTATGAAATTTTATTAGATGTTATACTTACAAATATAACTTTTAAATTTTGACATTCTGATCTAATATTTATCTTAACTCAATTTTTATTTTTTTTTAATATACATATATTTTTAATTTGTTGATTAGAGTATAATCCATAGAGTTAATATAATAATGACATTTATTGAAAATATATCAGTTTTGTAAAAAAAAATATGTTGTGTTAAACGATTTAACTTTTAATTTCACGAAAAGTTAGGTAAGATTAGTATGTTAATAATTTTTGGGATATCTAGAAAGGCTAAGAGATGGATAGCATGGTTGGGTGGGTGTAGACAACGAAAGAGGATTAAACACATTTCCTCTTCTAATATCTTATTTGTCGATTTAGCGGCTACCTAATTTTTAGTTTGTGTGGCGATCAATAAGCTGTTTCAATAGGGCTAAGAACCACCCCATTTTTCCACTAGCACGGCCGGTTATAAAGGTAGCACATCCCCTTGAGAAAGACGCCCTCGCGGTTTGGTTCGTTAGGTTAGGTTAGGTTAGAAAGGCTGGTGTGAAGCAAACTTCACACCCTCACCCAGAGATTGTGATGCCTTTATTTAGTGAAACAAAGGAAGAAAGAAGAGAAAGATATCTAGTGTGACAGAGTAGGACATGTAAATGGTGAAAGCACAGGGAAGGAAGATAGTGGAAGATAAGAAATCGGACAGAACAAGCAAAACACAACCCTGCCAAACAGGAAAAAAAACTGCCCTACATGTTTCCCAGCCTCCTGCCGCGCAACCAGGTCATTCCCATTACGAATCCCGTCAGATTCTCGAGCCCGCAGCCCGAGACATCTCCCAATTCGTGCAGGAATCTGCTACCTAGCCACCTCAGCCTGCTGTTCTGTAGCCTGGGACAGTGGCACAGAAAGTGCTCAACTGTCTCCAGCTCCTCTGGGTCCTCACACAGCCTACATATATCCGATAAGCCAGACCCCATTCTCACCGCCATTCTGCCTATCATACAGTAGTCCGTGATAATACCTATCATGGTCCTGACGCAGGCCCTACTCTTACCCAGCAGCGCTTCCGAATTTGACCTACTAAGCATCGGCCACAGCGTGCGCTATACTCGGCAGTCCGTTCGGCCCCGCCAAGCCCGATTAGTCCTGTTCAGAATCCATTCCCTAATTCTCCCAAAGTAGAAGCCCATTGGAGGCCTGACCACTCGCAAACTGTCAGAATCTTCCATTTCCGAGCCCAGTCTTGCCAACTCATCAGCTATCTCATTGCCGGTGATGTTGCAGTGACCCGGTACCCAGCAGAGCCTCACAACATAATTCCCTAAGATTACTCCTAGAGCCCTCCTATAATCGTCCACTAGCCTGGAGTTCACATAACAGCCCTTCAAGGCCCTAAGAGCCGCCTGGCTGTCCACATATATAGTGACCTTCGAGCCCTTGGCAATGTTAGCTCCTACCAATTCCACGGCCCTGAGAACCCCCAGAACCTCCGCCTGAAATACACTGCAGTCGTCGGGAAGTCTATATGACTTTCTGATGTCCAGATCCTCAATGTAGACCCCCGCACCCGTGCCCTTCATCTTCGAGCCATCAGTGAAAATAGCAAATCCCCTATACAATCTGCCCTGCCCTGACCAGCTCTCCCTAGAAGGCAATACCACCTCCGGCAAACGCCCAAAATCGACCCTAGTGACCAAATAATCCGTAGAGCCGGGCGAGCCAAGGTGATAACCACTAGTACTAATTTCACTCAAGATCCGCGAGTGACCCTCCGTGAAATTTCCTAACAGTCCTAGCTCCCTCAGCCTAAGAATGCTCCTTGCTGCCATTTCCCTCACATACTGCTCTATAGGCAGAAGATGAAGAATAACATCCAGAGCCGCCTGAGGGGTACTTCTCAAGGCACCTGTCATGCCGATCGAAGCACACCTCTGAGCCTTAGACAGAAGGTCCCTCCGACTAGCTAGTTTCAATGCCTCCCACCAAACACAGCATCCATACGTAAGAATGGGTCTAACCACCGAAGTGTACAGCCATCCCACAACTGACGGCCGGAGTCCCCAACTCCTACCTATCGACGATCTGCAAGCATAGAAAGCATTGAGACCCCTCTTTAGTCTCTCCTGAGTATTCCTCCTCCAGGACAGCTTACTGTCCAGAAAAACTCAGATAGCCTAAGCTCTACTCCCCTAGTACCGGCAGCCTAAAATTCTCCACCTTGTACCTCCTAGTGAAAAGAACTAATTCTGTCTTCTCCGGATTAACTCCCAAGCCCTTATCAGTCGCCCATGCTGACAGTTCGCCCAGCGCCCCTTGCATGACATCGCTAATTGTCGGCAGAAACTTGCCCGATACCAATATAACTACATCATCCGCGTAGGCAACGACCTTCTGACCTATCCTTTCAAAACGTCCCAGAACGACATTGACAACCAAGAGCCACAATAAGGAAGAGAGAACTCCCCCTTGTGAGGTCCCCCTAGTCACGAGTTTCCTTAAGCACTCGTTTCCCCAGTCCGAGTGAATAACTCTGCTGCTAAGCATCAGAGTTATCCATTCGACCAAGAATAACGAAACCCCTAAATCACTCAGGAAAGCCGCCAAGGTGTATTCCTTGTCTCGCAATCCCCGTTCTATATAACGCACCACATCATGGAGCGCACTCTCAACAGACCTACCCTTAAGATAGGTATGCTGAGCGCCGCTGATGATGCTGGCGTCAATCTTCGTCCTCAGATGTAGATCAATCAGTCTTTCTAATGTCTTCACAAGAAAAGACGATAGGCTGATAGGTCTAAAGTCCTTGGGTTTAGAGTGACCGGTTCTACCTGCCTTAGGTATGAAGATAACCCTGACCTCTCTCCACCCTCTAGGAACGTAGCCATTTAGCAGACATACCCTAAATAGTTCCACCAGCAATAGGAGTGATGATCCCTGGATATTCTGTAGCATAGCCGGAAATATACCATCTGGTGCTGCCGATTTGTAAGACCCAAAAGTATTAACCGCCCATGTAATTTTATCCAAGGTGATGATATCCCCCACCGCCTCTCTTATCTCACCCCCCGAGCCCGATCCAGAAAAGGGGTTACCACACCCCACCTGTTCCCCCGTTCCCGGATCCACACAACCCGGGAAGTGAGTCTCCATAAGCAAACAGAGAGATTCGGAGCTAGATTCCGCCCATGAGTCGTCCGGTCTCTGAATAAATCCCGGGACCACAGGGTCCTTGGATAAAATCCTTCTGAACCTGGACATCTCATTTACAGATTCATTTGACCTGCTAAATTTGATCCACGAGTCCCTTTTAGCCCTTCTAATATCTCCCTTGTACCTATTATAACTTATCCTAAAGTTACTCCAGTCCTCATCCCTACGCGTATGCTTCGCTCTATTGAATAACCTTCTGACAGTGGTCCTTTGAGTCCTCAACTCACCTGTCCACCAACTCGGTTGCGAGCGCCTACCCGGAAAATTCAACGGACAAGATCGCTCATAGCTACTGGTGAACACCTCCGTAAAGGTACCCACCAGGTGCTTCACGCCGGCCGAAGTCGACCCCCAATCGTGTGTAACTCTAAGGTTACTATTCACCAATCCCGAGAAGGAATCCCAATTCGTCCTCCTTGGATTCCTATAAGGACGCCTTTTTGACTTTACGAAGTTTAGATTAAAGGATATACGACCATGGTCAGAGAAGGAAAATTCCAAAGCCACCCTCCAATCATCTACTAAGTCTCTATAGTTCGTCAATGTTACATCTATTACTGCCTCCCTATCTCTAGTTCTGAATGTTGGCATTCCCCCTATTACAGATGTAAAGATTGCTAGCAATAATAAAATCAAACATAGACTCACCCCTTTTGTTGATGTCGGTACTTCCCCATTGGGTATGGTGTGCATTAGCGTCACAACCTAGTACCAGTCTCGAGCTCCACCAACTCACGTACTTTCACACCAGGTGGATCGGTAGCCTCATATGGTAAGTATACCGATGCCAGTGCTAGGACCGTTTTGTCCATAGCTTCACCTGTAACAACCGTGAGGTCTCCATTGCTGAAAGAATGAGACAACATAAATTTGAGCTCATTTCTTGCCATTATACAAGTCCGAACCTTCTCATCCGTGTGGGGTACGAACAGTGTATATCCCGTGGCCTTTAATCCAACTACCCGGTTGTTGTTGATCCAGGGCTCTTGGATTAAGGCTACGTCCACGTTGTTATCGATGAGGTGAGTTACTAATTCGGTTGAGGCTGCTTCACAGTGATGCAGGTTTATCTGCACCACATTCAGCCTCTTAGGGTCCATCATTTTTGGGAAACCTAAAACTGATAAACCCCAACCCAAATATCGCAACCCCACTCATCGACTTCAACTTCCTGAGAGACTCTTGGTCCACTGTGGGTAATTCGTCCATAGGCCTAGCTCCCTTAACCGTGACACCAATCTGTCATCATTAAGAGGGCTGGGTGGTGAACTCTTACCCTCCTTCCTTCTATCTTCCTTGTAAGAGGATACGCCAGCAGAATCTGGTGAGGATCCTTTATCTTTACTGACAACTGTTGATTCCTCAGCAGCCTCTGCTTTATACCCCGCAGGATAGGGAAGCCCTAGGATGACATCGAAAGAACCGTGGATTCTTTCGAATCCAGCAGTGTTCTTCCGGTGCATCCTAAGCAAATGCCTATCCCGCCCATCGTGCAGTGAAGAGTCTTTCTTAGCTATATTTTCTAGAAAGGCTAAAGAGACTCTCCCACCACTCTTGGCTTTACCGAGATTCGATCGGCTCTCCCATGTGACCTGTTCTGTCACATCCTGCCGAACAATGGATTTCGATGTACTCGCCAATTTGCATAAGTACATACAAATTTTATTTTCAAATAAATTTTTGGTTGGGATTTTTTAACAGGGTTTTTTCTATACCCATATTGCCTAACGATGCATGCATACAATGTTAAAAAAACAGTATGGATCTTACATACACTCAAACATTTGTATATTTTTAACCAAAATGTTGCGACTGATACATACATATGTATGTATGAAGCTCGAACGAAAGCAAAGCTGTAGAATACATGTAGAATACACTTTTTTTTGGTACATTTTGACCTTCTAAAGTACCGTGAATCATTTGGTACAATTCAAAAATTTGTCATAGTTCCCCCTTTTGAAATTTTAGTATAGCAAACAAATTATTGAGTGCTTTTCATTACATTTATTTTTTTAATTATTATTTCTTTCATCAGGATTTTAAAAAATCCTTCTTTTAAATTGCATTTTTTTTATGCAATATGCATTTAAAATTATTAACATGGTAAATTTAGAAATGCAATCAGAAGATGCTCGAATGCATGAATTTTTACAAAGGCTAACTTTTTTGTTCCGCCAAATAGAACGTAATTTCATGAATAAAAATGTTTTGGATGAATGTGATTTATCTATCGTAGATCTTTACAAAATTCACTTTCCCTTTGCAGAAATTTGTTGCGGAACAGAAGTGGATTTATATATTTCTACGAATACTCAATATTGATATTGTGAAAGAAATGAAATAAAATGCAAAACAATTTTATATAAAATTTTGCGAAGCTTTGAGAACCAAAGTCAACTTTAATAACGAAGTTTTAATGTAGTTCCATAAATTTACTCCTGAAAATGTTATTTCAGGTAAAGCAAGTTGCAAATTTTGATTCAACCAATAATCAATGCAGTCGTTAAAAACTGAAAATATTTGTAGTTTTTGGTCGGCAGTAGGTAATTTACAAAATGAGCTTAATATCCATATGTTTCCTGGTATTTCTAGAGTCGTTGCTGGAATTTTATCCATTTCACATTCGTCTGCAAATGTGGAAAAAATTGTTTCTTTTCGAAATATGATAAAAACTAAGGAAATAAATAGACTACATGTGCCAACATTATCAAGCCTCATAAAAACAAAGGATTGGTTAAGATCGACAAATGTAACTTTGGTTAATATCGACAATTATTACATCGATTCCAAATAGTTTATTAACTAAACAAATAAGTGCCTGATTTTGATCCCATATATTTATAAAACTTTTATGTACCTTATTTTATTCATACATATAATGTATGTTAATGTTAAATTTAGTTTTTTTGTGTACAATTGAATTTTATGTACTTTTTTTTTGTTTTAATAAATTTAAAAAAAAATGGTACCGTGAAGGTCCAAAAAGTACATTTTTTTTTGGAAGTTGGTACAAAATTTAAAACCCCATTTAACATCCCTGGCTTGAATCGTAACAATTCAGAGTAATTGACTGGATATACTCCATTTTTTAGGATTCGTTGCAGTTCTCTGATTTATACATGTACGTGCATGTGTTTACAGGCAAATTTGAAACGCTTTTTGAGCCTTTTAAAATACCTTTAAAACGATATATATATGTTTCTCCTCTCATTAATAAATCTGGTTGTGTTGTACGTTTTAAGATTTAATGATTATTGTGAAAATAGAAATCGTTTTGCTACAAATTTTGAGTTGCTTCGAAGATACCTCAAAATTCATAAGCAAGGCCACTGCTACAGTTTCTGACTTTATTTCGCTAGTTAACAGTATTCGAACATTATTCGAAAATACAATAAAAGAATGAACTTAAATGCAGAAAAGTTCAGAGTTCCAAAAATTTGCGGATTACGTAGCATTAGCTCTGAATGAAATATTTGAGGGTTAAGAGAATAATAAAATCTGTTGTTTATCTACAGTTCTTGACCTTCGATACAAAGCTAGAAAATTTCAAAGAACTTCCCGTAAAAACGTTTTATTGAGCTGCTTAACATGACTCAGCATTCCGAAAGTATTGAAGAGACGGTCACCCCTACACCTAGTGAAAAATCTAATAAAGGTACAAGAACTGACCCTTGCACAGTGGTCCCAATGCCAAATTTAGCGCGAAAAAAGTCATAACTCTTTTTTTAAGTACCTATTAGCAAAAAATATGTACGAACAAATGACTTGGTATAACACGCTCCTCTGCCGAAAATGGGCGGAGTCGATTGAGTGGCACTTTCCATATAAAATAAGTTGGCATAATCTGTGTAAAATCATTAAGTTCATAACCACTAATATTCCTACATAAAAATATGTTGATTAGTGTTTTTTGTATAATTAAAATATTTAGATATCTCAGCATTACGCATCTTATATGTAAGGAAACTTTCGTTCATTATGTGAAATCGTTCCTGATTATGCATCACAAAGTTCTTGGGACGAAGAATTTCAACACAAAAAAAATAACGTAGTAGAAAACTAAACAAACGTTCAGTTTTTTGAAAATATATTAGGTTTTTCGCACTTGAATGCCCGTAGTAAACAACCAAACAAAACGTTCAGTCTCACGTTAAATGTGCGTTCAGCTTTTTACTGTTCAGAGTTCAGCTTCTGCCAAATTGAACGTGCGTCCAGATGCGTGAAATGTCTTTATACGATGCGTGAAATTTTATCATAGCTTTGTGTATTTGTTAGTTAAAAATCAAAAACATGCTAAGAATTTGAATAGCAGCTGCTTTGCATCAAAGTAATTTTGTAAAAAGACTTAAAGTTCGAGGGGAAAACTTTAATATAAATGTAAACACATACATATTTTTTCAGTGTTGTAAAGCACTTATTTGAGTTAACACAACACTGAAAAATATTTTCGATTCGTTCAGTGTCGACTGTAAGAATTATAAATAAGATTGCTTTCGAAGCGAAGAAGCAATCGATCGCGACTGCTAGAACTAGCCCCTAGAGCTCGTTTTTAAATAAAAAGTTGGCTATACATAACACTTTTTACAGTTGATATTTAAACTATTTTATCAGCAGAGCCAACTAAAATATTAAACAAATTGACCCGCTGCATTATTTCTTTGTTTTATATTTTATTTTTTAATTAAATAAGGAAAATATAAAAAAAAATTAACATATGTATGTATGAACAACAATATCTACTGGCTCTTTTATAATCTTAAGATTATTGATAATTTGTTTCAAATAGAGAACATTTATCTTGAAGCCCCACTCCGATAACGTTAGCTGGGCTAACATTATATGCAGCAAGCTGGTGAAATAATATTAAAGTTGCTAAGTTTCGTTCAGTTTTTTAAACGGCGTGTTCAGGTGTCTGAAATTTTTTTAACCATCCACTTTGCAAAACGTAACGTTTTATGATATCTAAGAGGAATTTTACAGAATTTTGCATTCAGTTTTTCTAAACCGGAGTTCAGTACAGAATTAATTATTTGATTCTAAAAAGCTGAACAAAACGTCTAGTTTCTTATAAGAAAACTCAATTTTTACATTGTTTCGTTCAGTCAAGCTGAACGTCGCCTAGTAAATAACAAAATACCCGTTCAGAAATTAGATTTCTGAATGCCACATTAAAAGAACGTAGTAAATATGACAATAGCTTTCAGCAACAGGAATTTTATATTTGGTCAATAAAATTCACTTCGCATTTCAAAATATTAGTGATTTTAAAAGAATGGGATTTATAAAATTTTCATCAATATTGTGTTTGGATATCGTTCACATTCAATTGATAAAAATAGTACAGAGTCAAGTGACTCTCCTAAATCTTAATTTTGTAAGTAATATATGTATAAAGCAGCACCAAATGTAAGCTCTTCTGGGGAGCAGGTGCTCACAAGAGACTTAATTTTCGACTGTTTTGATATTTGACCTCCTTATTTATTTATTGATAATTTCCTGTTGTTAAATTCCTTTCTTCATAAAAATAATTTAATGAAAACTAAATTTAAAATATGATTAAAGTACATATGAAAATTTGGATTAAAAATAATTTCGCTAAAAATTTGAGGTTACTTCAATGAGATTACAAAATCCAAAATCCACAGCTACATTTTCTAACGCTATTTCGATAGTTAACAATCTTCGAACATTATTAGAAAATACGTGTAACGCAGTTTACTTTCCCAGCTGAGGTATAACTCAGTCTGTCCAGGGTCAGTTCGAAGTTCTGCTTCCTTTGAAAAGAAACACGTGATGTTTTCGTGTATGATTATATAAAAATATGAACAAAGCTCTATTTACGAAACCTTAATCTACGTAAAATACTTAAATCTACGACGGCTTGCTGATGATGCGGCGCAGCTGCAGACGGGAACGAGGGCGGAATCGGGTAGACTGGTGTGGTGCTGGAATGCGGATTTTGTTGCGGCGTAAAGATCGGACGGTTGCAGGGGACGGGCGGCGACGATCAGGAGGGTGGCCTGGAGAAGAGAGTAACGTACTGTCTTGGTTTAAAGAAGGCAACTAGCTACGTTTATTAATGCAGACACCAGCGCAATTCGGGAGCTAACTACGATTATGACTAATGCTGACACCAGCGCAATTCGGGAGGCGAACGCAGTCGGCAGCTAACTACGATTATAAATAAAGGCCCAACTAAAATGTGCTTAACCAAACTTAAGCTAGTGTCAAAATTCAACGAAAAGCATGTCAAATGCTTAAGTAAATTACTGAAGACTTTTAGGTGGCTATATTGTACTTATTGAGCTTAAAGACTTTCTACACTTAAGGTGCCCGTAGACGACATGTTTTTTATATCTGACTTGTCAACTTTTCATGTCATATGTAATTGTGAATGTCTGTCAAAATTGCTGTTTTACAGAAGGTTACAAACAAACATGGTCACAAACGTACATGTAATTTGCTTCTGACATTGTCTATGTTTTTTCTATGCAGTTATGGTATAAACCAAAGTAGTTCTTGGTTTCAAAATTGCGTGCTGCCGCCACAAAAATTTTTATTTGCGCCGTAAAAAAGTTCAGCAATTTAAACATTTTTTTTTTTTTCTTTAAATTCGAATATACCAATTTAGGATATTATAATGATGCGTTTTTATTTATATATGTACATTATTTCTATTCAATGGTGAAATTATTATACATATATCGGTATTGTAATATATTAACTTAAGCCGGCTAATGATTCCGTCAACAATGCACCGCCGCAGCGGGTTTCTTCCCGGCATAGATTTCTGACACAGCTGATGTCAGATGGTTTGTCAGAAGAAAATAGAGGACGCTCTAATTGAAATTTTGTCAGATGACTTTGCGTCTGACTTTTACAGATGCAATGTTTTAAAGGTAACACACGACATGTATGTCTTTTGCAGTGGGAAAAAAGAAGAAAAAGTTTTTGGAAAACTTTTTGCGTTTTTTTATCTTTAAAATGTAATATTTTTGACGAAATGTCATTTAATTTGTAAAAGTTATAAATATATTACCATAAACAAGTAAATCTATGTTTATCTTTTATTAATTTTTAAAGTAAACCAAAACTAAAATAAAAAAGTACTAAAAAAAGCAACTGCGGTTGCTTCTTTTAATTGTAAACAATTATATGTAAATATTATGTGTCATTTGCTTAAGGAAGAGCAAAATTGACCGCATTCCTTAAGCAAATGACACTTGACAAACTTAACGAAAAGTGTCTTAAGTACATTATAGTTGTATACATTTGATTGTGTGTATTCGCACATTTGCTCAAGGTTCATTAAGCACATTATAGTTAGGCCTTAAGGCCATGTCAGATAAAACTTTTGCTTCGCGTTGCGTTACCGATTCGCTTTGACATCTAAGATAAAATATACATACTTATACGAAACATGTCACATAAAGTACTTTCAAAGCGGAGCGAAGCAAAAAGTTAGCCAACTCTCATCTTTTTGCGCGCTTTGACAATTGGCTAGTATAATTTTAATTTTTTTTGCCAAATTCAATTCCAAAAAACCGTCCAATTAAATTTTTAACTTTAATTTTTGTAACAAATAATTAAATGTACAAATTACCAACCGCTTTTATAAGTAAACAAACAATGCGTGAGTGTTGTCAAAGTTTTCATTGTGGCATACACCTTTTGCTTTGCGTTTTTCTGCCGAAGGTAGAAACGTCACGCACAGCGACAAAGTTGTATCTGACACGGCCTTTAATGCTGACACCAGCGCAATTCGGAAGGCGAAGCTGTAGGCAACTAGCTAAGGTTATTACATACAGGTATTAATACTGCTAGCTACTAAGAGTAAACACTGTGGTTAGTATCAGTTTCTACCAGTGATGCCGTTAGGATACGAAAGATACATTTTTCGTATCTTTTGATGACTTCATGTATCGTGTATAATCCTGATATTTTTCGTATCTTTTGAATCTGTACGCAAAATGTACAGAAATAAAATATTAAACTTTCCTTATCTGACAAAGTTTTTTAAAGTTATCATTTCGTTATGAATACGAAAAAAAAAACAGTTACAACTAAATAAGCTTCGTACAAACGGTGGTCAGGCCTTACAATATTGGTAAACAGCGTTGGTTAAATTGCATTAAAATTGACTAAAAATGTCTTGCTACTGTGTGAACATTGTAAGCTCAATTGTATTTGGCAGACGTGTAACATTAACGCATCTGACAATGACCTATTGTCAGGAAAATTTTTCTACTGGCAACGCCTGCTTACAATATTGTATGATCTGACCACCGTCTGTACGAAACTAAACAAAAATAACATGTATTTTGATGTTAGGTTTTCTAAGTTTTTCTGTCGTCTGCTTATTCTTATGTATGTGTGTTAAGATGAAATTTTAGAAGAAACATTTATGTGAACTTTTTCATATAATCGCCTTAGTATTAACGCCTTAATTCGTATATTATTTTTTTACAAAAATGAATTTGTTTTGATAACATCCAAAGATAGTTACATATAATTAATTTTAACGTTTGCTTACTGTATTTTTAAAAAATATTTATGACTTAAATAAATATAAAAATGAATTTATAGGATATCATTTTGTTTGCAATATTTATAAATATGAAATAAAAATGTTATGTTAATAAATGTTAAACGTTAAAAATGGATTTTAAAATTTTTTTTAAAATTTATCTTTTTGGGATAAAGTGTATCTTTCTGGATATTAAAATGTATCTTTCTCGAAATTTCACTGGCAACACTGGTTTCTACTCTCCTTGTTCTGAACAAACTTTGACTACTTATTTAAAAATAAAATAAACTCAATGAGAATTATTAGGTACTAGTTAGAAATAAGAAAACAGTAGGGGTATTCATGATGGTAGGCAAATAGTAAGGGCGTTCACAGTGTACGGCCAGGTCAATAATATTAAAGTTATATATATATTATATGTAGGTTAGGTTTGTAACGTCACCTTACATACGATAAATGAATAAACTGAGATGCAAAATAGTTTAGATTCCAAAGAATTGGCGATTTTTTCTCTATTAAATATTATACTCAAAATTTAAGATCATGGCGCAGAAATACTGATGAAATAATAATGAGTTCAGCCACATCTGGGAGACGATTTTTACTGCCTGTTCAATCAGAGTTGCAAAATTTTCTCCGCCAAAGTTGAGAATACTTATTTTTTTTTTAAATAAAAATGTTATTAATAAAAATTTTGATTCTAAATAATATATTAAACTGTTTTTTTTTTTTGTTTAAAAATAATGAATAAATTTTCCCCTGAATTTAAATTCATTTCGTTGTTTTTATTATCTTATTAAAATCAATTTTAAATATTAATAATCTCTTACACTGTTATTTTGAGTTTTGTTAATTTTACCTTGAATTTAAATCTAATATTCGTAGCGGTATCGGTATCGGCGATATTTCTTTTTGAGTATCGGTATCGTATCGGCAAATAGGCGTATCGTTACTTCAATAATACATTCCTCTATTGTATAAATAAAACCAACACAGGCAATGTTTTCACTTTTTTTATTGGCTCTCCAAACCACATACAATTATCGATTGGTCTTTTGTTAAAAACAAAATTCAACAATTATTTGTGTATAAAATAATACTGCATTTGCAGTTATTATTTTTTATTTATTATTAATTGCAATTTGCAAATATACTAATAAAATTCACACCGTTGTGCGCGGTGGGCACTTGTCATTAAAAATCAACCAAATTTGTTGCCTTGAACCATCCGAAAATATTACTTTTTCACCGCTAAATATGTCATTTGGACCATCGTGCCTTGCAGCGCTTGTGAAAATCTTAAATGAAAATTTGGAGAAGGATGATCCTCCGGCCATCCTACGATGTGGTCCAGCTAAAGAAGAAGTATAGATATACCTTAGATCTAATTTTTCTAGAGGCGCAGATCCGCTTGTTTACTGGCACATTTAAATTGAATACCCAAAATTAAAAACATTGCGCCGAAATACTTCAGTTTTCAAATGATTTTCCGCCCAGACGGGCAGTAATATTTGCGTTTCGCTCTCCCATTCCTGTTTGTTTCGCGCACCAAACATGATTAAATTTTGAGATCGAAACAGGTCGTTTAACATGCTGCGAAACAATTCGATTTGTAACGAAAATTTTTATCGAATTTGCTATTCAGTAACATTTGTAACGATATTCGCTGTCGGTTGAAGTCAGTTGTTACTTTAAGCACTATTTTTTAGTTATTTGAGCGACAATAATTTACGTGGTGTTTATTTAACCGATAAAGTATATTTTGTGTTTAAACAGGCTTTTGAGTATTTGGCATTCGCGTATTTTAATATTTTGTAGACACAAATGTCATATGATATTAAATTAAATAAATACAAAAATACAGCTGTATACTATCGTTAAAAATAAATTACAGAATCACACTATCGATTGTCGGTTCGAAATTGACTATCTCCGCAAAAGTTGAGAATTTCCTTAATATATTTCTAGTCTGTATTGATTTTTTTTATGGAAGCACCCTTAAGGATATCAAGCAAACAAGTTGTTGATTTTGCACCTATTACCAAAATGATTATATTGATTACTAAAAATTTTAAAATTTTAAAAAAATATTTTCCCAACAACAATTCTACATGCTTAAATTATTTTATTTTAAACGAAAAAAGTCAATTAGGATTTTTTGTTATTTAATTAAAATTTTAATTGAAGATTCATTTCAAAACAACTAATATCTCAATAAAATCAAAATTAAATTTTTAATTTTCTTTCAACTAAAAAAATAATTGATTCAATTATCACATTAATTAATATTAAATCCTTTTTAAACCATTTTTTTAATTGATAAAACACTTTTTTCTGTGTGGGTTGAAAGGAATCATTTGAATTAGATGTAGGAAAAAAGTCACGCAGTTGCTCAATACCGTCAGCTATAATCGGGTGCTCAGTACCCCCATGCTTAGCATACACCAACTTGGTAAAAGTGTAAGCTCTTTTAACTTTTAGAGGCTCCTTAAAAATGGTGTAGTTTTTGGCTGTTAAACGCTCATTTACATAGAAAGATTTGCAGACCCCATATCGATAATATTCAGAAGTAGTTGAATGTAATTTTGATTATTATTATTACTGGTATTTTTATTTCTCTTAAATATTGCTTGTGATTCTAAAACAAAATTTTTGTCGTATGGTGATATTAAATTTACTATTATCACAGAACAAGTGAATTTTCTTTATTTTTATTGTTTTTGTTTTTTTATTAATATATTGCTTAAACACTTGGAGTTACTTCACATATAGTATCGAAAATATTATACAAGTTTTTATTCTCATAATATTGCACCCCATTAATACGAAAATCACGGGCTACAAAAAGATTTATCTGTTTAAATGTTTGAAGTTTTAGTTCTTGTAATTGTGCCCTTATATCTATAATTTCCGCAACTGTGTCCACACGTTCATTTACCAGTGTTGCTAATTCGTGGGAAAATATCCGAATAAGGAATAATTTTTGCAGGTGAAGTTGATATTCTTAGTTGGTTTCCATCGTTTAACATAGATTTGCAAAAGCTTGAAATGAATGGCGGCCAAATGGACTATTACCAGCTGTTTTAGATGTTGAAAGCAAAATTTGTTCGTCACCGAAAAACAGGCAGTTAGATTTCGATAAGTATGATCTTCATATCTCCTCAAACCCCGAAGTTGCTTTTTGTATTTAACCATTTCAGACTTTATTTACAATTTGATAATGAGCGACGAAGCTCATTACCTATTGAATGGCTACGTCAACATGCAAAACTGCAGAATTTGGGCTACGGAGAATCCAATGGCGACAATAACGTCCACTCAACTAAACTCTTTGGTGCCCAGAGAAAACAGATTCGTGATCACAACCGAATCTGTCGCCAATCCAATTTCGTCGGTTGAATGTACTATCACACAAAAGATATTGTCAGTGGCTAGTATGATTATTGGAAAGCAAAAATATGCTTATACCCGAATATATGGTAGATGCAATTGAATTAACACACAATTGGTGTTCATACCAAAAGATTTAGTTGACATTATCAATATATTTTTTTAATCGGTTGCATAAGCCATTTTCCCGACTTATTACATAAAAAATCAAAATAATTGCAATAAACTCCTTTTTTGTTAGTATATTTATTAAGTGATTTTTATGTTTCGTTTATACATTATATTATTTTTTTTAAAAACTCATACATATCGTTACCTAAGACGCAAAAGGCCCTAACTAACCAAAAATTAAAAATTGCATCAACACAAATGTCCACAACAAATTTTGGAATCTTTCGTCCGAAATTAGCGATTTTATAAACAAAAAACAAAAAGCCCTACCTACAACATATTATACGATAAACGCTAAAATACATAACTAACAGTTTGTATTATATGCATCATTGTTATTTGTCTAAATCACTGGTAGGTTTTACAAGAAAAATAGACGAAAAACTAATTTTAGGCAGTTTAAGGCAATTTATTAGCTTGTAATTTTAAATAGTTTTGAATTCTCCTGTAAAATTTTCAAAATGTTAGATAGGGCCTTTTGCGTTTTAGGTAACGATGTGTTAATGTATTTATGCATGTATTACATATAAGTTAGTTAATTTTAAAATTTTTTATATGCAAGTTATGTGAGCCATTGGTTGTTTTACTTGGGGAATTGTTTAAAAATAATTTCTATATTTAATATTTCCTTTAGTCATAGTTGCGTTGGAATTTTCTGTTAGAATTTAATTACTTATACTTTTTGTTTTAATCATTTTTGTGTATAAATTTGAATAATAATTGTACTACAACGAATTATTTCTAATAAAATTGGAAATTTTATCAAGAATTTATGAAAATATAATTTTTCGGAATTTCATTGGGATATTTTTTTTATATTAAATCCGATCTTGTGAGAATTTCAAGAATCTGGAGGAATCTTATATTAATAGTGCTAAATTTTGGAAATCCTAGTGATATTTTTGTTTTGCCCTGTGTATCATTTAGAAACAGGGCAAGATAATTTTAAATTCTAGTGGAAAAAGTTATAATCAAAATTTGAGCAAAAATTTCGATATTAAGAATCAATTCTAACAAAAATCGTTGGCGAAAATTCAATTACATTTCGGATAAATTAAGAAGTTGTTATTGAAGAATTCCTACCAGATAAATTTAATGCTAGCAAGATACCAACTTTTCGAACTGATAACTAAATTATTTATTTTTTACCGGACAATGACATAAGGAAATACATTATATTACATTATATTTCGGATATCTTCTCCGATAATTTTTTTTTTTTTTAACACAATACAAAGTAAAAATTTTTTTTTTATTTTTTTTTATGTGTTAAATATTTTTTTTTTCTTATACACAACACATACACAGTATACCATACAAAAATCAGATATTATCATCATTAACATTTATTAAAAAAAATAATTATTCAAACATTTAATCTCAAGGACATCAGGCCTGAAGTCAACGAGGGATATATTTTGGTGAGTTACATATATGTTTGACAAATTATTTAATTAATTTATTTTACACAATCAAAATTGTTTTTTTTTTTGTTTTGTTTTTGTACCCGTTAAATTTCAATTTGTTTTAAATGTTATGTTTATAACATAATAATGTTAACAACATACAAAATTATAATGTTATTTACATTAAAAATAAAACTTTGAGAATAAAATATTCAATAATAATAATAAAATGTATCATGAAATAATTTATATAAATTTGAGGAAAATATATTAATTTTTTTTTTTTGTAAAAAGATAACAAAAATATTTTATGTCAACAACATAACAATATAAAAATAAATTGATTTGCTTTTTGTTCTTTTCATTTATGAAATTTTATTAGATGTTATACTTACAAATATAACTTTTAAATTTTGACATTCTGATCTAATATTTATCTTAACTCAATTTTTATTTTTTTTTAATATACATATATTTTTAATTTGTTGATTAGAGTATAATCCATAGAGTTAATATAATAATGACATTTATTGAAAATATATCAGTTTTGTAAAAAAAAATATGTTGTGTTAAACGATTTAACTTTTAATTTCACGAAAAGTTAGGTAAGATTAGTATGTTAATAATTTTTGGGATATCTAGAAAGGCTAAGAGATGGATAGCATGGTTGGGTGGGTGTAGACAACGAAAGAGGATTAAACACATTTCCTCTTCTAATATCTTATTTGTCGATTTAGCGGCTACCTAATTTTTAGTTTGTGTGGCGATCAATAAGCTGTTTCAATAGGGCTAAGAACCACCCCATTTTTCCACTAGCACGGCCGGTTATAAAGGTAGCACATCCCCTTGAGAAAGACGCCCTCGCGGTTTGGTTCGTTAGGTTAGGTTAGGTTAGAAAGGCTGGTGTGAAGCAAACTTCACACCCTCACCCAGAGATTGTGATGCCTTTATTTAGTGAAACAAAGGAAGAAAGAAGAGAAAGATATCTAGTGTGACAGAGTAGGACATGTAAATGGTGAAAGCACAGGGAAGGAAGATAGTGGAAGATAAGAAATCGGACAGAACAAGCAAAACACAACCCTGCCAAACAGGAAAAAAACTGCCCTACATGTTTCCCAGCCTCCTGCCGCGCAACCAGGTCATTCCCATTACGAATCCCGTCAGATTCTCGAGCCCGCAGCCCGAGACATCTCCCAATTCGTGCAGGAATCTGCTACCTAGCCACCTCAGCCTGCTGTTCTGTAGCCTGGGACAGTGGCACAGAAAGTGCTAAACTGTCTCCAGCTCCTCTGGGTCCTCACACAGCCTACATATATCCGATAAGCCAGACCCCATTCTCACCGCCATTCTGCCTATCATACAGTAGTCCGTGATAATACCTATCATGGTCCTGACGCAGGCCCTACTCTTACCCAGCAGCGCTTCCGAATTTGACCTACTAAGCATCGGCCACAGCGTGCGCTATACTCGGCAGTCCGTTCGGCCCCGCCAAGCCCGATTAGTCCTGTTCAGAATCCATTCCCTAATTCTCCCAAAGTAGAAGCCCATTGGAGGCCTGACCACTCGCAAACTGTCAGAATCTTCCATTTCCGAGCCCAGTCTTGCCAACTCATCAGCTATCTCATTGCCGGTGATGTTGCAGTGACCCGGTACCCAGCAGAGCCTCACAACATAATTCCCTAAGATTACTCCTAGAGCCCTCCTATAATCGTCCACTAGCCTGGAGTTCACATAACAGCCCTTCAAGGCCCTAAGAGCCGCCTGGCTGTCCACATATATAGTGACCTTCGAGCCCTTGGCAATGTTAGCTCCTACCAATTCCACGGCCCTGAGAACCCCCAGAACCTCCGCCTGAAATACACTGCAGTCGTCGGGAAGTCTATATGACTTTCTGATGTCCAGATCCTCAATGTAGACCCCCGCACCCGTGCCCTTTATCTTCGAGCCATCAGTGAAAATAGCAAATCCCCTATACAATCTGCCCTGCCCTGACCAGCTCTCCCTAGAAGGCAATACCACCTCCGGCAAACGCCCAAAATCGACCCTAGTGACCAAATAATCCGTAGAGCCGGGCGAGCCAAGGTGATAACCACTAGTACTAATTTCACTCAAGATCCGCGAGTGACCCTCCGTGAAATTTCCTAACAGTCCTAGCTCCCTCAGCCTAAGAATGCTCCTTGCTGCCATTTCCCTCACATACTGCTCTATAGGCAGAAGATGAAGAATAACATCCAGAGCCGCCTGAGGGGTACTTCTCAAGGCACCTGTCATGCCGATCGAAGCACACCTCTGAGCCTTAGACAGAAGGTCCCTCCGACTAGCTAGTTTCAATGCCTCCCACCAAACACAGCATCCATACGTAAGAATGGGTCTAACCACCGAAGTGTACAGCCATCCCACAACTGACGGCCGGAGTCCCCAACTCCTACCTATCGACGATCTGCAAGCATAGAAAGCATTGAGACCCCTCTTTAGTCTCTCCTGAGTATTCCTCCTCCAGGACAGCTTACTGTCCAGAAAAACTCAGATAGCCTAAGCTCTACTCCCCTAGTACCGGCAGCCTAAAATTCTCCACCTTGTACCTCCTAGTGAAAAGAACTAATTCTGTCTTCTCCGGATTAACTCCCAAGCCCTTATCAGTCGCCCATGCTGACAGTTCGCCCAGCGCCCCTTGCATGACATCGCTAATTGTCGGCAGAAACTTGCCCGATACCAATATAACTACATCATCCGCGTAGGCAACGACCTTCTGACCTATCCTTTCAAAACGTCCCAGAACGACATTGACAACCAAGAGCCACAATAAGGAAGAGAGAACTCCCCCTTGTGAGGTCCCCCTAGTCACGAGTTTCCTTAAGCACTCGTTTCCCCAGTCCGAGTGAATAACTCTGCTGCTAAGCATCAGAGTTATCCATTCGACCAAGAATAACGAAACCCCTAAATCACTCAGGAAAGCCGCCAAGGTGTATTCCTTGTCTCGCAATCCCCGTTCTATATAACGCACCACATCATGGAGCGCACTCTCAACAGACCTACCCTTAAGATAGGTATGCTGAGCGCCGCTGATGATGCTGGCGTCAATCTTCGTCCTCAGATGTAGATCAATCAGTCTTTCTAATGTCTTCACAAGAAAAGACGATAGGCTGATAGGTCTAAAGTCCTTGGGTTTAGAGTGACCGGTTCTACCTGCCTTAGGTATGAAGATAACCCTGACCTCTCTCCACCCTCTAGGAACGTAGCCATTTAGCAGACATACCCTAAATAGTTCCACCAGCAATAGGAGTGATGATCCCTGGATATTCTGTAGCATAGCCGGAAATATACCATCTGGTGCTGCCGATTTGTAAGACCCAAAAGTATTAACCGCCCATGTAATTTTATCCAAGGTGATGATATCCCCCACCGCCTCTCTTATCTCACCCCCCGAGCCCGATCCAGAAAAGGGGTTACCACACCCCACCTGTTCCCCCGTTCCCGGATCCACACAACCCGGGAAGTGAGTCTCCATAAGCAAACAGAGAGATTCGGAGCTAGATTCCGCCCATGAGTCGTCCGGTCTCTGAATAAATCCCGGGACCACAGGGTCCTTGGATAAAATCCTTCTGAACCTGGACATCTCATTTACAGATTCATTTGACCTGCTAAATTTGATCCACGAGTCCCTTTTAGCCCTTCTAATATCTCCCTTGTACCTATTATAACTTATCCTAAAGTTACTCCAGTCCTCATCCCTACGCGTATGCTTCGCTCTATTGAATAACCTTCTGACAGTGGTCCTTTGAGTCCTCAACTCACCTGTCCACCAACTCGGTTGCGAGCGCCTACCCGGAAAATTCAACGGACAAGATCGCTCATAGCTACTGGTGAACACCTCCGTAAAGGTACCCACCAGGTGCTTCACGCCGGCCGAAGTCGACCCCCAATCGTGTGTAACTCTAAGGTTACTATTCACCAATCCCGAGAAGGAATCCCAATTCGTCCTCCTTGGATTCCTATAAGGACGCCTTTTTGACTTTACGAAGTTTAGATTAAAGGATATACGACCATGGTCAGAGAAGGAAAATTCCAAAGCCACCCTCCAATCATCTACTAAGTCTCTATAGTTCGTCAATGTTACATCTATTACTGCCTCCCTATCTCTAGTTCTGAATGTTGGCATTCCCCCTATTACAGATGTAAAGATTGCTAGCAATAATAAAATCAAACATAGACTCACCCCTTTTGTTGATGTCGGTACTTCCCCATTGGGTATGGTGTGCATTAGCGTCACAACCTAGTACCAGTCTCGAGCTCCACCAACTCACGTACTTTCACACCAGGTGGATCGGTAGCCTCATATGGTAAGTATACCGATGCCAGTGCTAGGACCGTTTTGTCCATAGCTTCACCTGTAACAACCGTGAGGTCTCCATTGCTGAAAGAATGAGACAACATAAATTTGAGCTCATTTCTTGCCATTATACAAGTCCGAACCTTCTCATCCGTGTGGGGTACGAACAGTGTATATCCCGTGGCCTTTAATCCAACTACCCGGTTGTTGTTGATCCAGGGCTCTTGGATTAAGGCTACGTCCACGTTGTTATCGATGAGGTGAGTTACTAATTCGGTTGAGGCTGCTTCACAGTGATGCAGGTTTATCTGCACCACATTCAGCCTCTTAGGGTCCATCATTTTTGGGAAACCTAAAACTGATAGACCCCAACCCAAATATCGCAACCCCACTCATCGACTTCAACTTCCTGAGAGACTCTTGGTCCACTGTGGGTAATTCGTCCATAGGCCTAGCTCCCTTAACCGTGACACCAATCTGTCATCATTAAGAGGGCTGGGTGGTGAACTCTTACCCTCCTTCCTTCTATCTTCCTTGTAAGAGGATACGCCAGCAGAATCTGGTGAGGATCCTTTATCTTTACTGACAACTGTTGATTCCTCAGCAGCCTCTGCTTTATACCCCGCAGGATAGGGAAGCCCTAGGATGACATCGAAAGAACCGTGGATTCTTTCGAATCCAGCAGTGTTCTTCCGGTGCATCCTAAGCAAATGCCTATCCCGCCCATCGTGCAGTGAAGAGTCTTTCTTAGCTATATTTTCTAGAAAGGCTAAAGAGACTCTCCCACCACTCTTGGCTTTACCGAGATTCGATCGGCTCTCCCATGTGACCTGTTCTGTCACATCCTGCCGAACAATGGATTTCGATGTACTCGCCAATTTGCATAAGTACATACAAATTTTATTTTCAAATAAATTTTTGGTTGGGATTTTTTAACAGGGTTTTTTCTATACCCATATTGCCTAACGATGCATGCATACAATGTTAAAAAAACAGTATGGATCTTACATACACTCAAACATTTGTATATTTTTAACCAAAATGTTGCGACTGATACATACATATGTATGTATGAAGCTCGAACGAAAGCAAAGCTGTAGAATACATGTAGAATACACTTTTTTTTGGTACATTTTGACCTTCTAAAGTACCGTGAATCATTTGGTACAATTCAAAAATTTGTCATAGTTCCCCCTTTTGAAATTTTAGTATAGCAAACAAATTATTGAGTGCTTTTCATTACATTTATTTTTTTAATTATTATTTCTTTCATCAGGATTTTAAAAAATCCTTCTTTTAAATTGCATTTTTTTTATGCAATATGCATTTAAAATTATTAACATGGTAAATTTAGAAATGCAATCAGAAGATGCTCGAATGCATGAATTTTTACAAAGGCTAACTTTTTTGTTCCGCCAAATAGAACGTAATTTCATGAATAAAAATGTTTTGGATGAATGTGATTTATCTATCGTAGATCTTTACAAAATTCACTTTCCCTTTGCAGAAATTTGTTGCGGAACAGAAGTGGATTTATATATTTCTACGGATACTCAATATTGATATTGTGAAAGAAATGAAATAAAATGCAAAACAATTTTATATAAAATTTTGCGAAGCTTTGAGAACCAAAGTCAACTTTAATAACGAAGTTTTAATGTAGTTCCATAAATTTACTCCTGAAAATGTTATTTCAGGTAAAGCAAGTTGCAAATTTTGATTCAACCAATAATCAATGCAGTCGTTAAAAACTGAAAATATTTGTAGTTTTTGGTCGGCAGTAGGTAATTTACAAAATGAGCTTAATATCCATATGTTTCCTGGTATTTCTAGAGTCGTTGCTGGAATTTTATCCATTTCACATTCGTCTGCAAATGTGGAAAAAATTGTTTCTTTTCGAAATATGATAAAAACTAAGGAAATAAATAGACTACATGTGCCAACATTATCAAGCCTCATAAAAACAAAGGATTGGTTAAGATCGACAAATGTAACTTTGGTTAATATCGACAATTATTACATCGATTCCAAATAGTTTATTAACTAAACAAATAAGTGCCTGATTTTGATCCCATATATTTATAAAACTTTTATGTACCTTATTTTATTCATACATATAATGTATGTTAATGTTAAATTTAGTTTTTTTGTGTACAATTGAATTTTATGTACTTTTTTTTTGTTTTAATAAATTTAAAAAAAAATGGTACCGTGAAGGTCCAAAAAGTACATTTTTTTTTGGAAGTTGGTACAAAATTTAAAACCCCATTTAACATCCCTGGCTTGAATCGTAACAATTCAGAGTAATTGACTGGATATACTCCATTTTTTAGGATTCGTTGCAGTTCTCTGATTTATACATGTACGTGCATGTGTTTACAGGCAAATTTGAAACGCTTTTTGAGCCTTTTAAAATACCTTTAAAACGATATATATATGTTTCTCCTCTCATTAATAAATCTGGTTGTGTTGTACGTTTTAAGATTTAATGATTATTGTGAAAATAGAAATCGTTTTGCTACAAATTTTGAGTTGCTTCGAAGATACCTCAAAATTCATAAGCAAGACCACTGCTACAGTTTCTGACTTTATTTCGCTAGTTAACAGTATTCGAACATTATTCGAAAATACAATAAAAGAATGAACTTAAATGCAGAAAAGTTCAGAGTTCCAAAAATTTGCGGATTACGTAGCATTAGCTCTGAATGAAATATTTGAGGGTTAAGAGAATAATAAAATCTGTTGTTTATCTACAGTTCTTGACCTTCGATACAAAGCTAGAAAATTTCAAAGAACTTCCCGTAAAAACGTTTTATTGAGCTGCTTAACATGACTCAGCATTCCGAAAGTATTGAAGAGACGGTCACCCCTACACCTAGTGAAAAATCTAATAAAGGTACAAGAACTGACCCTTGCACAGTGGTCCCAATGCCAAATTTAGCGCGAAAAAAGTCATAACTCTTTTTTTAAGTACCTATTAGCAAAAAATATGTACGAACAAATGACTTGGTATAACACGCTCCTCTGCCGAAAATGGGCGGAGTCGATTGAGTGGCACTTTCCATATAAAATAAGTTGGCATAATCTGTGTAAAATCATTAAGTTCATAACCACTAATATTCCTACATAAAAATATGTTGATTAGTGTTTTTTGTATAATTAAAATATTTAGATATCTCAGCATTACGCATCTTATATGTAAGGAAACTTTCGTTCATTATGTGAAATCGTTCCTGATTATGCATCACAAAGTTCTTGGGACGAAGAATTTCAACACAAAAAAAATAACGTAGTAGAAAACTAAACAAACGTTCAGTTTTTTGAAAATATATTAGGTTTTTCGCACTTGAATGCCCGTAGTAAACAACCAAACAAAACGTTCAGTCTCACGTTAAATGTGCGTTCAGCTTTTTACTGTTCAGAGTTCAGCTTCTGCCAAATTGAACGTGCGTCCAGATGCGTGAAATGTCTTTATACGATGCGTGAAATTTTATCATAGCTTTGTGTATTTGTTAGTTAAAAATCAAAAACATGCTAAGAATTTGAATAGCAGCTGCTTTGCATCAAAGTAATTTTGTAAAAAGACTTAAAGTTCGAGGGGAAAACTTTAATATAAATGTAAACACATACATATTTTTTCAGTGTTGTAAAGCACTTATTTGAGTTAACACAACACTGAAAAATATTTTCGATTCGTTCAGTGTCGACTGTAAGAATTATAAATAAGATTGCTTTCGAAGCGAAGAAGCAATCGATCGCGACTGCTAGAACTAGCCCCTAGAGCTCGTTTTTAAATAAAAAGTTGGCTATACATAACACTTTTTACAGTTGATATTTAAACTATTTTATCAGCAGAGCCAACTAAAATATTAAACAAATTGACCCGCTGCATTATTTCTTTGTTTTATATTTTATTTTTTAATTAAATAAGGAAAATATAAAAAAAAATTAACATATGTATGTATGAACAACAATATCTACTGGCTCTTTTATAATCTTAAGATTATTGATAATTTGTTTCAAATAGAGAACATTTATCTTGAAGCCCCACTCCGATAACGTTAGCTGGGCTAACATTATATGCAGCAAGCTGGTGAAATAATATTAAAGTTGCTAAGTTTCGTTCAGTTTTTTAAACGGCGTGTTCAGGTGTCTGAAATTTTTTTAACCATCCACTTTGCAAAACGTAACGTTTTATGATATCTAAGAGGAATTTTACAGAATTTTGCATTCAGTTTTTCTAAACCGGAGTTCAGTACAGAATTAATTATTTGATTCTAAAAAGCTGAACAAAACGTCTAGTTTCTTATAAGAAAACTCAATTTTTACATTGTTTCGTTCAGTCAAGCTGAACGTCGCCTAGTAAATAACAAAATACCCGTTCAGAAATTAGATTTCTGAATGCCACATTAAAAGAACGTAGTAAATATGACAATAGCTTTCAGCAGCAGGAATTTTATATTTGGTCAATAAAATTCACTTCGCATTTCAAAATATTAGTGATTTTAAAAGAATGGGATTTATAAAATTTTCATCAATATTGTGTTTGGATATCGTTCACATTCAATTGATAAAAATAGTACAGAGTCAAGTGACTCTCCTAAATCTTAATTTTGTAAGTAATATATGTATAAAGCAGCACCAAATGTAAGCTCTTCTGGGGAGCAGGTGCTCACAAGAGACTTAATTTTCGACTGTTTTGATATCTGACCTCCTTATTTATTTATTGATAATTTCCTGTTGTTAAATTCCTTTCTTCATAAAAATAATTTAATGAAAACTAAATTTAAAATATGATTAAAGTACCTATGAAAATTTGGATTAAAAATAATTTCGCTAAAAATTTGAGGTTACTTCAATGAGATTACAAAATCCAAAATCCACAGCTACATTTTCTAACGCTATTTCGATAGTTAACAATCTTCGAACATTATTAGAAAATACGTGTAACGCAGTTTACTTTCCCAGCTGAGGTATAACTCAGTCTGTCCAGGGTCAGTTCGAAGTTCTGCTTCCTTTGAAAAGAAACACGTGATGTTTTCGTGTATGATTATATAAAAATATGAACAAAGCTCTATTTACGAAACCTTAATCTACGTAAAATACTTAAATCTACGACGGCTTGCTGATGATGCGGCGCAGCTGCAGACGGGAACGAGGGCGGAATCGGGTAGACTGGTGTGGTGCTGGAATGCGGATTTTGTTGCGGCGTAAAGATCGGACGGTTGCAGGGGACGGGCGGCGACGATCAGGAGGGTGGCCTGGAGAAGAGAGTAACGTACTGTCTTGGTTTAAAGAAGGCAACTAGCTACGTTTATTAATGCAGACACCAGCGCAATTCGGGAGCTAACTACGATTATGACTAATGCTGACACCAGCGCAATTCGGGAGGCGAAGGCAGTCGGCAGCTAACTACGATTATAAATAATGCTGACACCAGCGCAATTCGGAAGGCGAAGGCTGTTGGCAACTAGCTACGGTTATTAATGCAGACGCCAGCGCAATTCGGGAGGCGAACGCAGTCGGCAGCTAACTACGATTATAAATAAAGGCCCAACTAAAATGTGCTTAACCAAACTTAAGCTAGTGTCAAAATTCAACGAAAAGCATGTCAAATGCTTAAGTAAATTACTGAAGACTTTTAGGTGGCTATATTGTACTTATTGAGCTTAAAGACTTTCTACACTTAAGGTGCCCGTAGACGACATGTTTTTTACATCTGACTTGTCAACTTTTCATGTCATATGTAATTGTGAATGTCTGTCAAAATTGCTGTTTTACAGAAGGTTACAAACAAACATGGTCACAAACGTACATGTAATTTGCTTCTGACATTGTCTATGTTTTTTCTATGCAGTTATGGTATAAACCAAAGTAGTTCTTGGTTTCAAAATTGCGTGCTGCCGCCACAAAAATTTTTATTTGCGCCGTAAAAAAGTTCAGCAATTTAAACATTTTTTTTTTCTTTAAATTCGAATATACCAATTTAGGATATTATAATGATGCGTTTTTATTTATATATGTACATTATTTCTATTCAATGGTGAAATTATTATACATATATCGGTATTGTAATATATTAACTTAAGCCGGCTAATGATTCCGTCAACAATGCACCGCCGCAGCGGGTTTCTTCCCGGCATAGATTTCTGACACAGCTGATGTCAGATGGTTTGTCAGAAGAAAATAGAGGACGCTCTAATTGAAATTTTGTCAGATGACTTTGCGTCTGACTTTTACAGATGCAATGTTTTAAAGGTAACACACGACATGTATGTCTTTTGCAGTGGGAAAAAAGAAGAAAAAGTTTTTGGAAAACTTTTTGCGTTTTTTTATCTTTAAAATGTAATATTTTTGACGAAATGTCATTTAATTTGTAAAAGTTATAAATATATTACCATAAACAAGTAAATCTATGTTTATCTTTTATTAATTTTTAAAGTAAACCAAAACTAAAATAAAAAAGTACTAAAAAAAGCAACTGCGGTTGCTTCTTTTAATTGTAAACAATTATATGTAAATATTATGTGTCATTTGCTTCAGGAAGAGCAAAATTGACCGCATTCCTTAAGCAAATGACACTTGACGAAACTTAACGAAAAGTGTCTTAAGTACATTATAGTTGTATACATTTGATTGTGTGTATTCGCACATTTGCTCAAGGTTCATTAAGCACATTATAGTTAGGCCTTAAGGCCATGTCAGATAAAACTTTTGCTTCGCGTTGCGTTACCGATTCGCTTTGACATCTAAGATAAAATATACATACTTATACGAAACATGTCACATAAAGTACTTTCAAAGCGGAGCGAAGCAAAAAGTTAGCCAACTCTCATCTTTTTGCGCGCTTTGACAATTGGCTAGTATAATTTTCATTTTTTTTGCCAAATTCAATTCCAAAAAACCGTCCAATTAAATTTTTAACTTTACTTTTTGTAACAAATAATTAAATGTACAAATTACCAACCGCTTTTATAAGTAAACAAACAATGCGTGAGTGTTGTCAAAGTTTTCATTGTGGCATACACCTTTTGCTTTGCGTTTTTCACGCACAGCGACAAAGTTGTATCTGACACGGCCTTTAATGCTGACACCAGCGCAATTCGGAAGGCGAAGCTGTAGGCAACTAGCTAAGGTTATTACATACAGGTATTAATACTGCTAGCTACTAAGAGTAAACACTGTGGTTAGAATCAGTTTCTACCAGTGATGCCGTTAGGATACGAAAGATACATTTTTCGTATCTTTTGATGACTTCATGTATCGTGTATAATCCTGATATTTTTCGTATCTTTTGAATCTGTACGCAAAATGTACAGAAATAAAATATTAAACTTTCCTTATCTGACAAAGTTTTTTAAAGTTATCATTTCGTTATGAATACGAAAAAAAAAACAGTTACAACTAAATAAGCTTCGTACAAACGGTGGTCAGGCCTTACAATATTGGTAAACAGCGTTGGTTAAATTGCATTAAAATTGACTAAAAATGTCTTGCTACTGTGTGAACATTGTAAGCTCAATTGTATTTGGCAGACGTGTAACATTAACGCATCTGACAATGACCTATTGTCAGGAAAATTTTTCTACTGGCAACGCCTGCTTACAATATTGTATGATCTGACCACCGTCTGTACGAAACTAAACAAAAATAACATGTATTTTGATGTTAGGTTTTCTAAGTTTTTCTGTCGTCTGCTTATTCTTATGTATGTGTGTTAAGATGAAATTTTAGAAGAAACATTTATGTGAACTTTTTCATATAATCGCCTTAGTATTAACGCCTTAATTCGTATATTATTTTTTTACAAAAATGGATTTGTTTTGATAACATCCAAAGATAGTTACATATAATTAATTTTAACGTTTGCTTACTGTATTTTTAAAAAATATTTATGACTTAAATAAATATAAAAATGAATTTATAGGATATCATTTTGTTTGCAATATTTATAAATATGAAATAAAAATGTTATGTTAATAAATGTTAAACGTTAAAAATGGATTTTAAAATTTTTTTTAAAATGTATCTTTTTGGGAAAAAGTGTATCTTTCTGGATATTAAAATGTATCTTTCTCGAAATTTCACTGGCAACACTGGTTTCTACTCTCCTTGTTCTGAACAAACTTTGACTACTTATTTAAAAATAAAATAAACTCAATGAGAATTATTAGGTATTAGTTAGAAATAAGAAAACAGTAGGGGTATTCATGATGGTAGGCAAATAGTAAGGGCGTTCACAGTGTACGGCCAGGTCAATAATATTAAAGTTATATATATATTATATGTAGGTTAGGTTTGTAACGTCACCTTACATACGATAAATGAATAAACTGAGATGCAAAATAGTTTAGATTCCAAAGAATTGGCGATTTTTTCTCTATTAAATATTATACTCAAAATTTAAGATCATGGCGCAGAAATACTGATGAAATAATAATGAGTTCAGCCACATCTGGGAGACGATTTTTACTGCCTGTTCAATCAGAGTTGCGAAATTTTCTCCGCCAAAGTTGAGAATGCTTATTTTTTTTTTAAATAAAAATGTTATTAATATAAATTTTGATTCTAAATAATATATTAAACTGTTTTTTTTTTTTTTTGTTTAAAAATAATGAATAAATTTTCCCCTGAATTTAAATTCATTTCGTTGTTTTTATTATCGTATTAAAATCAATTTTAAATATTAATAATCTCTTACACTGCTATTTTGAGTTTTGTTAATTTTACCTTGAATTTAAATCTAATATTCGTAGCGGTATCGGTATCGGCGATATTTCTTTTTGAGTATCGGTATCGTATCGGCAAATAGGCGTATCGTTACTTCAATAATACATTCCTCTATTGTATAAATAAAACCAACACAGGCAATGTTTTCACTTTTTTTATTGGCTCTCCAAACCACATACAATTATCGATTGGTCTCTTGTTAAAAACAAAATTCAACAATTATTTGTGTATAAAATAATACTGCATTTGCAGTTATTATTTTTTATTTATTATTAATTGCAATTTGCAAATATACTAATAAAATTCACACCGTTGTGCGCGGTGGGCACTTGTCATTAAAAATCAACCAAATTTGTTGCCTTGAACCATCCGAAAATATTACTTTTTCACCGCTAAATATGTCATTTGGACCATCGTGCCTTGGAGCGCTTGTGAAAATCTTAAATGAAAATTTGGAGAAGGATGATCCTCCGGCCATCCTACGATGTGGTCCAGCTAAAGAAGAAGTATAGATATACCTTAGATCTAATTTTTCTAGAGGCGCAGATCCGCTTGTTTACTGGCACATTTAAATTGAATACCCAAAATTAAAAACATTGCGCCGAAATACTTCAGTTTTCAAATGATTTTCCGCCCAGACGGGCAGTAATATTTGCGTTTCGCTCTCCCATTCCTGTTTGTTTCGCGCACCAAACATGATTAAATTTTGAGATCGAAACAGGTCGTTTAACATGCTGCGAAACAATTCGATTTGTAACGAAAATTTTTATCGAATTTGCTATTCAGTAACATTTGTAACGATATTCGCTGTCGGTTGAAGTCAGTTGTTACTTTAAGCACTATTTTTTAGTTATTTGAGCGACAATAATTTACGTGGTGTTTATTTAACCGATAAAGTATATTTTGTGTTTAAACAGGCTTTTGAGTATTTGGCATTCGCGTATTTTAATATTTTGTAGACACAAATGTCATATGATATTAAATTAAATAAATACAAAAATACAGCTGTATACTATCGTTAAAAATAAATTACAGAATCACACTATCGATTGTCGGTTCGAAATTGACTATCTCCGCAAAAGTTGAGAATTTCCTTAATATATTTCTAGTCTGTATTGATTTTTTTTATGGAAGCACCCTTAAGGATATCAAGCAAACAAGTTGTTGATTTTGCACCTATTACCAAAATGATTATATTGATTACTAAAAATTTTAAAATTTTAAAAAAATATTTTCCCAACAACAATTCTACATGCTTAAATTATTTTATTTTAAACGAAAAAAGTCAATTAGGATTTTTTGTTATTTAATTAAAATTTTAATTGAAGATTCATTTCAAAACAACTAATATCTCAATAAAATCAAAATTAAATTTTTAATTTTCTTTCAACTAAAAAAATAATTGATTCAATTATCACATTAATTAATATTAAATCCTTTTTAAACCATTTTTTTAATTGATAAAACACTTTTTTCTGTGTGGGTTGAAAGGAATCATTTGAATTAGATATAGGAAAAAAGTCACGCAGTTGCTCAATACCGTCAGCTATAATCGGGTGCTCAGTACCCCCATGCTTAACATACACCAACTTGGTAAAAGTGTAAGCTCTTTTAACTTTTAGAGCCTCCTTAAAAATGGGGTAGTTTTTGGCTGTTAAACGCTCATTTACATAGAAAGATTTGCAGACCCCATATCGATAATATTCAGAAGTAGTTGAATGTAATTTTGATTATTATTATTACTGGTATT
Source organism: Pollenia amentaria (assembly GCA_943735925.1). Taxonomy (NCBI): domain Eukaryota; kingdom Metazoa; phylum Arthropoda; class Insecta; order Diptera; family Polleniidae; genus Pollenia; species Pollenia amentaria. Next base: position 54,767,869 of record OX031008.1, on the reverse strand, counting down.
TTTATTTCTCTTAAATATTGCTTGTGATTCTAAAACAAAATTTTTGTCGTATGGTGATATTAAATTTACTATTATCACAGAACAAGTGAATTTTCTTTATTTTTATTGTTTTTGTTTTTTTATTAATATATTGCTTAAACACTTGGAGTTACTTCACATATAGTATCGAAAATATTATACAAGTTTTTATTCTCATAATATGGCACCCCATTAATACGAAAATCACGGGCTACAAAAAGATTTATCTGTTTAAATGTTTGAAGTTTTAGTTCTTGTAATTGTGCCCTTATATCTATAATTTCCGCAACTGTGTCCACACGTTCATTTACCAGTGTTGCTAATTCGTGGGAAAATATCCGAATAAGGAATAATTTTTGCAGGTGAAGTTGATATTCTTAGTTGGTTTCCATCGTTTAACATAGATTTGCAAAAGCTTGAAATGAATGGCGGCCAAATGGACTATTACCAGCTGTTTTAGATGTTGAAAGCAAAATTTGTTCGTCACCGAAAAACAGGCAGTTAGATTTCGATAAGTATGATCTTCATATCGCCTCAAACCCCGAAGTTGCTTTTTGTATTTAACCATTTTCAATGCATTATTGAGAAAATGTTTATGCACCTTTTACTTTGGACAAAGAAGACGACGAACATTTTCAAGATACAGGGTGGCGCAGATGAGCTATTTATTGGGTTTGAATTCTTTACAATATTTTTTATTGAGGTTTATTTTTCCAAGAATCCAGACTTTATTTACAATTTGATAATGAGCGACGAAGCTCATTACCTATTGAATGGCTACGTCAACATGCAAAACTGCAGAATTTGGGCTACGGAGAATCCAATGGCGACAATAACGTCCACTCAACTAAACTCTTTGGTGCCCAGAGAAAACAGATTCGTGATCACAACCGAATCTGTCGCCAATCCAATTTCGTCGGTTGAATGTACTATCACACAAAAGATATTGTCAGTGGCTAGTATGATTATTGGAAAGCAAAAATATGCTTATACCCGAATATATGGTAGATGCAATTGAATTAACACACAATTGGTGTTCATACCAAAAGATTTAGTTGACATTATCAATATATTTTTTTAATCGGTTGCATAAGCCATTTTCCCGACTTATTACATAAAAAATCAAAATAATTGCAATAAACTCCTTTTTTGTTAGTATATTTATTAAGTGATTTTTATGTTTCGTTTATACATTATATTATTTTTTTTAAAAACTCATACATATCGTTACCTAAGACGCAAAAGGCCCTAACTAACCAAAAATTAAAAATTGCATCAACACAAATGTCCACAACAAATTTTGGAATCTTTCGTCCGAAATTAGCGATTTTATAATCAAAAAACAAAAAGCCCTACCTACAACATATTATACGATAAACGCTAAAATACATAACTAACAGTTTGTATTATATGCATCATTGTTATTTGTCTAAATCACTGGTAGGTTTTACAAGAAAAATAGACGAAAAACTAATTTTAGGCAGTTTAAGGCAATTTATTAGCTTGTAATTTTAAATAGTTTTGAATTCTCCTGTAAAATTTTCAAAATGTTAGATAGGGCCTTTTGCGTTTTAGGTAACGATGTGTTAATGTATTTATGCATGTATTACATATAAGTTAGTTAATTTTAAAATTTTTTATATGCAAGTTATGTGAGCCATTGGTTGTTTTACTTGGGGAATTGTTTAAAAATAATTTCTATATTTAATATTTCCTTTAGTCATAGTTGCGTTGGAATTTTCTGTTAGAATTTAATTACTTATACTTTTTGTTTTAATCATTTTTGTGTATAAATTTGAATAATAATTGTACTACAACGAATTATTTCTAATAAAATTGGAAATTTTATCAAGAATTTAAGAAAATATAATTTTTCGGAATTTCATTGGGATATTTTTTTTATATTAAATCCGATCTTGTGAGAATTTCAAGAATCTGGAGGAATCTTATATTAATAGTGCTAAATTTTGGAAATCCTAGTGATATTTTTGTTTTGCCCTGTGTATCATTTAGAAACAGGGCAAGATAATTTTAAATTCTAGTGGAAAAAGTTATAATCAAAATTTGAGCAAAAATTTCGATATTAAGAATCAATTCTAACAAAAATCGTTGGCGAAAATTCAATTACATTTCGGATAAATTAAGAAGTTGTTATTGAAGAATTCCTACCAGATAAATTTAATGCTAGCAAGATACCAACTTTTCGAACTGATAACTAAATTATTTATTTTTTACCGGACAATGACATAAGGAAATACATTATATTACATTATATTTCGGATATCTTCTCCGATAATTTTTTTTTTTTTTAACACAACACAAAGTAAAAATTTTTTTTTTATTTTTTTTTATGTGTTAAATATTTTTTTTTTTCTTATACACAACACATACACAGTATACCATACAAAAATCAGATATTATCATCATTAACATTTATTAAAAAAAATAATTATTCAAACATTTAATCTCAAGGACATCAGGCCTGAAGTCAACGAGGGATATATTTTGGTGAGTTACATATATGTTTGACAAATTATTTAATTAATTTATTTTACACAATCAAAATTGTTTTTTTTTTGTTTTGTTTTTGTACCCGTTAAATTTCAATTTGTTTTAAATGTTATGTTTATAACATAATAATGTTAACAACATACAAAATTATAATGTTATTTACATTAAAAATAAAACTTTGAGAATAAAATATTCAATAATAATAATAAAATGTATCATGAAATAATTTATATAAATTTGAGGAAAATATATTAATTTTTTTTTTTTTGTAAAAAGATAACAAAAATATTTTATGTCAACAACATAACAATATAAAAATAAATTGATTTGCTTTTTGTTCTTTTCATTTATGAAATTTTATTAGATGTTATACTTACAAATATAACTTTTAAATTTTGACATTCTGATCTAATATTTATCTTAACTCAATTTTTATTTTTTTTTAATATACATATATTTTTAATTTGTTGATTAGAGTATAATCCATAGAGTTAATATAATAATGACATTTATTGAAAATATATCAGTTTTGTAAAAAAAAATATGTTGTGTTAAACGATTTAACTTTTAATTTCACGAAAAGTTAGGTAAGATTAGTATGTAAATAATTTTTGGGGCTATCTAGTAAGGCTAAGAGATGGATAGCATGGTTGGGTGGGTGTAGACAACGAAAGAGGATTAAACACATTTCCTCTTCTAATATCTTATTTGTCGATTTAGCGGCTACCTAATTTTTAGTTTGTGTGGCGATCAATAAGCAGTTTCAATAGGGCTAAGAACCACCCCATTTTTCCACTAGCACGGCCGGTTATAAAGGTAGCACATCCCCTTGAGAAAGACGCCCTCGCGGTTTGGTTCGTTAGGTTAGGTTAGGATAGAAAGGCTGGTGTGAAGCAAACTTCACACCCTCACCCAGAGATTGTGATGCCTTTATTTAGTGAAACAAAGGAAGAAAGAAGAGAAAGATATCTAGTGTGACAGAGTAGGACATGTAAATGGTGAAAGCACAGGGAAGGAAGATAGTGGAAGATAAGAAATCGGACAGAACAAGCAAAACACGACCCTACCAAACAGGAAAAAAACTGCCCTACATGTTTCCCAGCCTCCTGCCGCGCAACCAGGTCATTCCCATTACGAATCCCGTCAGATTCTCGAGCCCGCAGCCCGAGACATCTCCCAATTCGTGCAGGAATCTGCTACCTAGCCACCTCAGCCTGCTGTTCTGTAGCCTGGGACAGTGGCACAGAAAGTGCTCAACTGTCTCCAGCTCCTCTGGGCCCTCACACAGCCTACATATATCCGATAAGCCAGACCCCATTCTCACCGCCATTCTGCCTATCATACAGTAGTCCGTGATAATACCTATCATGGTCCTGACGCAGGCCCTACTCTTACCCAGCAGCGCTTCCGAATTTGACCTACTAAGCATCGGCCACAGCGTGCGCGATACTCGGCAGTCCGTTCGGCCCCGCCAAGCCCGATTAGTCCTGTTCAGAATCCATTCCCTAATTCTCCCAAAGTAGAAGCCCATTGGAGGCCTGACCACTCGCAAACTGTCAGAATCTTCCATTTCCGAGCCCAGTCTTGCCAACTCATCAGCTATCTCATTGCCGGTGATGTTGCAGTGACCCGGTACCCAGCAGAGCCTCACAACATAATTCCCTAAGATTACTCCTAGAGCCCTCCTATAATCGTCCACTAGCCTGGAGTTCACATAACAGCCCTTCAAGGCCCTAAGAGCCGCCTGGCTGTCCACATATATAGTGACCTTCGAGCCCTTGGCAATGTTAGCTCCTACCAATTCCACGGCCCTGAGAACCCCCAGAACCTCCGCCTGAAATACACTGCAGTCGTCGGGAAGTCTATATGACTTTCTGATGTCCAGATCCTCAATGTAGACCCCCGCACCCGTGCCCTTCATCTTCGAGCCATCAGTGAAAATAGCAAATCCCCTATACAATCTGCCCTGCCCTGACCAGCTCTCGATCGAAGCACACCTCTGAGCCTTAGACAGAAGGTCCCTCCGACTAGCTAGTTTCAATGCCTCCCACCAAACACAGCATCCATACGTAAGAATAGGTCTAACCACCGAAGTGTACAGCCATCCCACAACTGACGGCCGGAGTCCCCAACTCCTACCTATCGACGATCTGCAAGCATAGAAAGCATTGAGACCCCTCTTTAGTCTCTCCTGAGTATTCCTCCTCCAGGACAGCTTACTGTCCAGAAAAACTCAGATAGCCTAAGCTCTACTCCCCTAGTACCCTTGTGAAAAGAACTAATTCTGTCTTCTCCGGATTAACTCCCAAGCCCTTATCAGTCGCCCATGCTGACAGTTCGCCCAGCGCCCCTTGCATGACATCGCTAATTGTCGGCAGAAACTTGCCCGATACCAATATAACTACATCATCCGCGTAGGCAACGACCTTCTGACCTATCCTTTCAAAACGTCCCAGAACGACATTGACAACCAAGAGCCACAATAAGGAAGAGAGAACTCCCCCTTGTGAGGTCCCCCTAGTCACGAGTTTCCTTAAGCACTCGTTTCCCCAGTCCGAGTGAATAACTCTGCTGCTAAGCATCAGAGTTATCCATTCGACCAAGAATAACGAAACCCCTAAATCACTCAGGAAAGCCGCCAAGGTGTATTCCTTGTCTCGCAATCCCCGTTCTATATAAGCACCACATCATGGAGCGCACTCTCAACAGACCTACCCTTAAGATAGGTATGCTGAGCGCCGCTGATGATGCTGGCGTCAATCTTCGTCCTCAGATGTAGATCAATCAGTCTTTCTAATGTCTTCACAAGAAAAGACGATAGGCTGATAGGTCTAAAGTCCTTGGGTTTAGAGTGACCGGTTCTACCTGCCTTAGGTATGAAGATAACCCTGACCTCTCTCCACCCTCTAGGAACGTAGCCATTTAGCAGACATACCCTAAATAGTTCCACCAGCAATAGGAGTGTTGATCCCTGGATATTCTGTAGCATAGCCGGAAATATACATACCATCTGGTGCTGCCGATTTGTAAGACCCAAAAGTATTAACCGCCCATGTAATTTTATCCAAGGTGATGATATCCCCCACCGCCTCTCTTATCTCACCCCCCGAGCCCGATCCAGAAAAGGGGTTACCACACCCCACCTGTTCCCCCGTTCCCGGATCCACACAACCCGGGAAGTGAGTCTCCATAAGCAAACAGAGAGATTCGGAGCTAGATTCCGCCCATGAGTCGTCCGGTCTCTGAATAAATCCCGGAACCACAGGGTCCTTGGATAAAATCCTTCTGAACCTGGACATCTCATTTACAGATTCAACTGACCTGCTAAATTTGATCCACGAGTCCCTTTTAGCCCTTCTAATATCTCCCTTGTACCTATTATAACTTATCCTAAAGTTACTCCAGTCCTCATCCCTACGCGTATGCTTCGCTCTATTGAATAACCTTCTGACAGTGGTCCTTTGAGTCCTCAACTCACCTGTCCACCAACTCGGTTGCGAGCGCCTACCCGGAAAATTCAACGGACAAGATCGCTCATAGCTACTGGTGAACACCTCCGTAAAGGTACCCACCAGGTGCTTCACGCCGGCCGAAGTCGACCCCCAATCGTGTGTAACTCTAAGGTTACTATTCACCAATCCCGAGAAGGAATCCCAATTCGTCCTCCTTGGATTCCTATAAGGACGCCTTTTTGACTTTACGAAGTTTAGATTAAAGGATATACGACCATGGTCAGAGAAGGAAAATTCCAAAGCCACCCTCCAATCATCTACTAAGTCTCTATAGTTCGTCAATGTTACATCTATTACTGCCTCCCTATCTCTAGTTCTGAATGTTGGCATTCCCCCTATTACAGATGTAAAGATTGCTAGCAATAATAAAATCAAACATAGACTCACCCCTTTTGTTGATGTCGGTACTTCCCCATTGGGTATGGTGTGCATTAGCGTCACAACCTAGTACCAGTCTCGAGCTCCACCAACTCACGTACTTTCACACCAGGTGGATCGGTAGCCTCATATGGTAAGTATACCGATGCCAGTGCTAGGACCGTTTTGTCCATAGCTTCACCTGTAACAACCGTGAGGTCTCCATTACTGAAAGAATGAGGCAACATAAATTTGAGCTCATTTCTTGCCATTATACAAGTCCGAACCTTCTCATCCGTGTGGGGTACGAACAGTGTATATCCCGTGGCCTTTAATCCAACTACCCGGTTGTTGTTGATCCAGGGCTCTTGGATTAAGGCTACGTCCACGTTGTTATCGATGAGGTGAGTTACTAATTCGGTTGAGGCTGCTTCACAGTGATGCAGGTTTATCTGCACCACATTCAGCCTCTTAGGGTCCATCATTTTTGGGAAACCTAAAACTGATAGACCCCAACCCAAATATCGCAACCCCACTCATCGACTTCAACTTCCTGAGAGACTCTTGGTCCACTGTGGGTAATTCGTCCATAGGCCTAGCTCCCTTAACCGTGACCAATCTGTCATCATTAAGAGGGCTGGGTGGTGAACTCTTACCCTCCTTCCTTCTATCTTCCTTGTAAGAGGATACGCCAGCAGAATCTGGTGAGGATCCTTTATCTTTACTGACAACTGTTGATTCCTCAGCAGCCTCTGCTTTATACCCCGCAGGATAGGGAAGCCCTAGGATGACATCGAAAGAACCGTGGATTCTTTCGAATCCAGCAGTGTTCTTCCGGTGCATCCTAAGCAAATGCCTATCCCGCCCATCGTGCAGTGAAGAGTCTTTCTTAGCTATATTTTCTAGAAAGGCTAAAGAGACTCTCCCACCACTCTTGGCTTTACCGAGATTCGATCGGCTCTCCGATGTGACCTGTTCTGTCACATCCTGCCGAACAATGGATTTCGATGTACTCGCCAATTTGCTCTCTGTCTCGAATGTGACCACAAAAGTCGATGGTTCAACCCTCTGGTCCTGACCATAAGTCGAAATCATACCTGTTTCGTGCTCATCATCAGAGTCCAAGGTCAGATCACCGAGTCTTTCCGAGGCCCCAGAGCGTGTCAGTGAGTCCATTGTCGAGCCCATCCAGTTGGTCTCTGTCAGTTCTGTCATTAACTGACTTTCTTGCAGCAGAATATCCCTGTGAACACCCAGCAGATCCGAGTCTGAATCTGACGACGGGCCTGTTGAGTTGTCAGTGATACTCCCTGCACCAACTTCTGTCACTATGTCCGTATTTTGTTTTATCTTGAAATCGTCCAGTTTCCAATCCCACGAGTATGCACGTATACAAAGGACCATCTCGCGCAGTGACGGCTTGCACGGACTAGGCTAGAATTACAACTGACCTTTGCCATCAGCGTCAGAGGGAAGCTGTTCGCGACTAGTTTCTTTAACCACTAACTAGTCATCCAGGTCCTCGGCACTGCTATCAACCAACTTGACCTTAAAAGTGGGGGGAAGTGGGAATAACAAGGGGGGGAAAGAATGTAGGTGAAGGGAATAGGATGAGGAATGGATAACCCTTGGTCATGCTGGCCTTAAAGCGTCTGCCTTTAAACTTGTTCCGACTCAACTGTCCGGATTCAAGTTCCAAGACAGACACTACAGCCGACACTTAAGCCACCACATCGCGGCAAGATAGTTATCCAGGTGGTGGGGTTTGGTTCGTTACATAAAATTAAATGGCGGCCAACGTGGGGCATCAGCCAATATACCTTTCTCGAAAAGAAAAACTTAATTCTCATAATAACATCTTGGTGCTGATGCTTCTACATATTTATATCTGATTTTTTTTTATCGACTTCTTTTGTTTTCCTCTTAATTTTTTTTTTATTTGTCATCTACATACATCTTAATTTTTCTTCTGGATTTTTGAACTTTTCAGAATTGGGAGGTTTTAACAGAAGTATTTTTAGTAGATTTTATTTGGTGTTAGACTTCTGTTGAGATTATTTATTTTAGATTTGTTTTGAAATAATACTCACAGTTTTTGACATTATGTTTTTTTTTTTTTGGGTAATCATTTTTTTTAAGTTTCTTTTCATTTTACAAAATTTTACTTTGAGATGCTGTGTGGTTGAGATTTCTGCATTTGGATGTATCTAAATACCTACTCTCATACTAATTTCATTGATAATTGTTTTTTTTATCATTTTAGTATTTAGAGGATTGAATATTACAATGAACGTATAGAGTTTATTGTATGCGTTCTCTGAATATTATTTTAATCTGATAAATTTTTTTTTTTTTTTGGGAGAAAGATTTAGTAGTCTATTTGTTTTAATTTAGTTTTTTTCTACATATTATTCTGACCCTTACTGAGTAGTGAAATTTTGTAATTTGTTTTCTTTCAAATTTAAAAAAAAATGCCTGTGACAAGAAGTTATGATAATTTTTCAAACTTGGACTTACCTACAAACTGTAGCTTTACAGTTTCAATGGAAGACTCCAACACAAATCCGACGCAATCTACGTCCAAGGGACGTTCCAAAAGAAATCCGGTTCAGATTAGAAATGATGGTGCGGATAATGAATCTGAAAATCATAATAGAATTGAACAAATTGTTTCCAACTCGATGATACAATTTCGCGGTGAGATGACGGAATTTGTTAGAAATGAGCTTAGGTCAAACCTAAGTGAAATTAATTTTGATGGTAATTCCGAAACTCGTAACGTGGTATCTTCAAATAATGACGCATCTGGAACTTCTCGGACATCAAATTTTTCTCGGGAACCTTTCGTAGGTGAAAAGGTTTCCAATATAATACGCAACTGGCGTAATAAATTTACTGGCAGTGACGACCAAATGACGGTGGACGATTTTATATATAGGATAAATATACTTACAACGAATAGTTTAGGCGGGGACTTTAGGCTTTTAAGCAAACATGCTCACGGACTATTTGACGGCAAAGCCTTAGACTGGTATTGGCGATACCATCGACATGACAATGAACTAGACTGGTTTAGTTTGACGATAGCTTTGCGTGAACAATACAAAGGGGACTACAACGATTATGACGTAATGGAGGACATACACAGACGCAAACAACGGATAAATGAAAACTTTGATGATTTTTACGACTCCATTTCGTTGATGACGGACAGACTTAAAACACCTCTTTCTGATGCGATCTTGTGTTCCATTGTTATTCGAAATCTCAGAAATGAAATCAGACATGAACTGATACACTTGGGAATATCGTCAGTAGCTCAACTTCGTCGTGAGGTTAAACGACACGAGAAGTTTGTAAAGGATATTCGCAATTTCGATTCGCGGAAAACTGTCAGAGGACTTGTAACGGAAATAAGTGACACGAATTTCGATAATGAGTTAACTACGGACTTATCACCGGAGATTTGTGCAATTCGTGGCGAAAGTAATTGTTGGAATTGCGACAAGACTGGACACAATTGCTATGACTGTTTGGACAAGAGACGCATATTTTGCTATGGATGTGGTGCAAAAGACACCTACAGACCTTCGTGTCCTAATTATAGTGTAAAATCACAGGGAAATGGACAGAAGGATGTCCTCAGGGTCTAACGCGGGCATCCAAGACATGTGATTTGAATGACTTTGATTTGACTAATTTTAATCCTGACAATGCTGCAAGGACTGGGACAGAATCTGGTATCCCCAGTGGGGTTGGCCAACATCCATTAATGAGACCATACCACGTGCGTTTGTTGGAATACCAGAAAGCTCGTGATCGAATTTTCGGATTTACGGACAATACGGCAAAATCCAAACGTTCATCACTACGTATACGCAATTTTTATAAAAACTTAAAATCTCTACGATCCATTACCATTTCGCCTATAATTTCGCAGGATGATGATAGTAGACCTTTCATACAGTTGAAAATTGAAAACAGAAAAATTTTGGCTTTATTAGATAGTGGGGCCAATAAGAGCGTGATCGGTGGTACATTGGTTTCGGACGTTAGGGGGATGGAAGGTTTTCGTAAGTGTAACGGAAACGTAAGGACTGCGGATGGACAAAGACAGAATGTTTCGTGGACGGTGACAGTGACAGTGACCTTTCGTAGACAAACGAAAACTATGGACTTTTTAGTGGTTCCAACTATCCAACAAGATATTATATGCGGGTTCGATTTTTGGATCAGTTTTGGTTTGAAAATTTCTGTTCCGGAAATTGGGGACATTGAATATAGTGAATCTGATAGATTAGTATTGACACCTTTAGAGAAAATAAAACTTGAAAAGGTAATTTTAGCATTTCCTAATTCGGAGAATGAGGGGTTAGGGTGTACAAATTTGGTTGAACACCAAATAGATACGGGTGACGCCAAGCCAATTAAGCAGAGATATTATCCTATATCTCCTGCAGTTGAGAAGCAGCTTTGTGCGGAATTGGATCTAATGTTATTAAAAAAGCTCCCAGTTCTCCGTGGTCATCTCCGATGGTAGTTGTAATAAAACCAGACAAAGTGAGAATGTGTGTGGACAGTAGGAAACTTAACTCTGTGACAGTAAAAGACGCTTACCCAGTACCGAACATTGACGGACTTATATCAAGACTTCCTTCAGTTTATTGCATTTCAAAAATTGATTTAAAAGATGCCTTCTGGCAAATTAAACTGGAGGAAAGCTCAAGACAAAAGACAGCTTTTACAGTTCCAAATAGGCCGTTGTACCAGTTTACAAGAATGCCGTTTGGACTGTGAAACCACAGACGTTGTGCCGACTTATGGACATGGTGATTCCTTATCAAATGAAAACACATATTTTTGTGTACTTGGACGACTTATTAATTGTTTCGACAAACTTCGACGAACATTTGTTGGAGGTGGCTACGCAATTAAGGAAAGCGGGTTTGACGATTAATGTCAAAAAAAGTAGTTTTGCTCTCAATAGGGTGAAATATCTTGGATATGTTGTAGGAAACGAGACTTTACAAGTGGACGATGACAAAATTAGGGCAATACGAGACTTTCCGGTACCACAATCTATTAAACATTTACGACGTTTTTTGGGAATGACAGGGTGGTATCGACGTTTCATTCAGGACTATTCAACATTAACTTTCCCACTGACAGAACTATTGACGAAAAAGAAGACTTTCAAGTGGACTAACGAAGCACAAGCTGCTTTCGATATATTAAAAGCTAGACTGACAACAGCGCCATTACTTGTTCATCCCGATTATAAGCAACCATATATTTTACAGTGTGATGCAAGCACATATGGTATAGGTGCAGTGTTGGCGCAAAAGGACGACAACGGATTTGAAAAACCTATTGCGTTCATGTCCCAAAAATTAAACAAAGCTCACCGTAATTATACAATTACAGAGCTTGAGTGTCTGGCGGTGGTAATGGCAATTATGAAATTTAGACCGTACATAGAGGGACAAGAATTTAAGATTGTTACCGATCACGCGAGTCTTAAATGGCTTATGAATCAGCACATATAAGTGGATAATAATTATTCCAGATACGCTTTCACGAATCCATGAAGGTGAAGTGTTTGTTGACTCTATTGAAATTGAGTCCTTGCCTTCTATTAATTTAGAATCAGTTGCTTTTGATAGTGCTGAATATAGCGAATTGCGTGAGAGTTTTTCTTCATCTCAGTTGCCAGATTATAAGGTCATTGACAAATTTATATAAACGCGTGGACTTTTCGTCAGGTGACCTGGACGAATCAGACTCTTGGATGCTTTTTGTACCTAATGACCTACGACATGGAGTAATTTATTCTGATCATGACGCGCCCGATTCTGCATAGTGGCATTGCCAAGACTTTGGAAAGAGTCAGACGATACTTCTTTTGGCCAGGACTAGTGACTGACGCACAGTGGCGCCATTTGAGTTTTTTCGTTGCAAAAATCATATCTTTTGAACCGAATAAGATAATTGAACAGTTTAAACAGCATATGATAGATAACTGTTCAGCCTATGAAATGAGCGTTTGGAAAGGGTGCTACGCTTTGTAGGGGCCTACTTATGGGTTATCAAAGTTAAAATTAGTAGAAAAATCAATTTTATGGTAACTAAAAAAAATTTTTTTTACATTTTTAGATTGTTTTTATTTTTTTTTCTTAAGGGTTTTATGTTTTAAATTATTACCCAACAAATTAAAAAAAAAATTATTTTTTTTTTAAATTTATTTTTTCAATTTTCTGTAAAATATTCATCACAATTCGTAAGAGAAGGTATATCTAAAAGACTAACCATTTCTAAACTATAATTATTTTGTAACTCTATTCGTGACTTCACATGCCGCAGGGAAGAAATAAGTGGATCGGAAGATGCTGCCAACATGTTGAAGAGGTCCTCATTTTGCCTCACCCTTGATGCTTTGAATGTGTTCTGCAATCTATTTTTTTTATAAAATTTGTTAAGAGACTCCTGTGCTTCTTCAGAAAGCTCTCCAATTGGCAAAGACTGGTACTCAATTATATCTTTACCATGCGCCAATATTTTATGGACGGTCGGGGTCAACTTCTTCTGTGGATACATTTCTGCTAAAAGAGATGCAGTTTTCGACGCATATTCTCCATATTTTGTAGAATTGACATTTTCTTTGCAGTTTAAAACATCCAAGATCGTTCCCAATCTTTTCACGATTTGATTGTCAATTCCAATGATTCTAGTTACTGCCTCATCATTTTCAAAAAATCTCCTAGAAGTGTTTCCATCGTTTGAGTTACCGTATCCGTGCTTGGGACAGTCTACTTTTAGTCCAACTTGTTTAAAAAAAGCATCCTGTATTTGCTTCTTTCTGATCTTTTCCTTATCCTTTATTGATGTATTTTCATCGAAGTTTTCTTCCTCTTGTGGTAGGGTATATGCCAGTTTTAGCAAGAATTCCATACACCTTATCCTTGCGTGCAATGGTGACATTCCATATTCGTAATTCTCCTCATTTGTAGAATCGTTTAAATTACCAAAGTTCTTCTGACAAATAATAATATAAAATCGATAAAAAAAATATAAAAATAATACGAAAAAAGGGGTTTAAATAGGTTTTTGCTAAATTTTTACCTCCAAAATAATTCTGTCTATATATATGTATATGATAACTAATTGAAATATGTTATAATTAAGCAGAAAAAGATACTAATCTTAAACTCTTTACAACTAATTATATAAAATTGAGATGTAACATATTATATATGAAATAAATTGAATTGAATTGAAAAAAGTTCTTCTGACTCTTTTTGCAAATCGGGCATGACATTGTTGAGGTTGTTCCTGTCAGTTCGTTTACGACTTTTCCGTCAACCATGGTCAGGTGGAACTCGTAATTGCATTCAATATATTTTCCTTCTCCAATTTGCAGCTTTGTAGGCTTAATCTTGCTTATTTGTTCTTTAATGTCCTTCACCGTAGTCCTTATGAGTTCTGCCGATTCCCTTGCAAACTGAAACATTATTGGTCGGCAATAATGCACTGATGACGGACGTGGATTTTTCCAGTGTAGGGAATCATCCGATTTTAGCCGCAAAGGAACAACAGATGCCATAAACATATTTCCGTCCGATATTGTAGCGTCATCGGGAGATATCCTTTGCTTATAAACGCTTTGTCCGGATGATCCATCGCAGCCTCATTTGCTGATCAATGTCAACTTCTCAGGAAGAATTTTCACTTCCGTGAAAAACTTTGGTGTGGTTGACTTTCTAAACAGTTCAAATAATTTTAAATTGTACAACGCCATGTTTTCAGTACTTAAATTGTTAAATGGTTTCAGTAATTGTTGCGCCAACTTTCAGGCGTAGACTAATCCAGGCATTATGCTTATTTTGCAATATATAGGCTTATGCTACCATGCCTAAAAATTTACCTGTTCCCTGCATACATATGGATTTATGCTGAATAATGCAATTTTGATATTATGCACGTGTCCAAATAAGATTTGTGCCTACCTGTAGGGACCATAAGTCAATATTGTTCCTGACCATTTGTACGCCAAAGTATTGTTTATGTGAGGTACGTACCTGCTAATATAATAACTATTAGATCAAACTACTGTCAGTCAAAACATATAAGGGATGGACGCCATACAATTTCTGCAACCATGTCTTTTTAAACTTTTTTACCTCTAGAAGCCAAACGGGCACGTACGGGCAGATAAAACCTTTTGAATTATGTAAAGAAATAATCAAAGAACAGGTTTTGCAAATATGGCAAATATAGAAAAATATAGTTTTTTTTTATTTTCCGTCAAAGTTGAAAAATAGTGAAAAAACGGATAGTTTTTAAATAGTGATTTACCAGGAGAAACACAAAGCAAACAGTTAATTTTTTTTTATCATTATACATTTAATAAATACATCAATCAATACAAACAAAAAATAAGGCGATTCGTTACCTATTTTTCGTGATATTACACCTGAAATCGCAACAAATTGACTAAAAATTGTGTGTTTTTTTGAAAACCGAAAGTCGGTCAACTTTGAACGGTTATATCTTCTAAACTAAAAATGTGATATTATTAAGAGTGGCATATTTGAAATCGTTGAAAAGTTTCCTATAACATGGGTTTATTCAAAACTTCGTCGGCATTCATGAAAATTTTGATTTTTGCAACCTCGCTTGCTCTACGGGCGCCACTGTGTGACGTAAAGACTTATATTCTAAATTGTGATATGTGTAAGACATCCAAGACTCCGACATTGACTTTAAGACCACCATTGGGTAAGATGGTAACGACCGAAAGACCGTTTCAGCGTTTATATATTGATTTAATCGGACCCTTACCACGGACTAAATCTGGACATATCGGTATATTGATTATTTTGGACCATTTTTCTAAGTTCACTTTTTTGAAACCACTTAAAAAGTTCGTTTCGAAACACATTATTGACTACTTGCGGACGGAAATATTTTGCTGCTACGGTGTTCCTGAAACAATAGTTTCTGACAACGGATCCCAATTCAGGAGCAAAGACTTTGAGAAGTTTTTGGAGAAATATGGTATTAAGCATGTGTTGACGGCTATTTACAGTCCCCAAGCCAACGCTAGTGAACAGGTAAACCGCTCGATAAACGAGGCATTAAGGAGTTATGTAAGGAATGACCAACGAGAATGGGATTTGTATGTACCCAGCATTAATTGCTCATTGCGGAACAGTATACACCAATCGGTTGGCAGGACACCGTATCAGTTAGTTTTTGGACAGAGCATGTTGACTCACGGTAAGGACTTCGAGGTTTTACGCAAACTGAAGATTTTGGCGGATGCGGACTCTTTTGTGGAAAGACAGGACGAATTTTATTTGATTAGGAGCAAGGTTAATGAATATTTGCGCAGGGTGTATAACAGAAATGCTAAAGCGTATAATTTACGATCGCGAAGTAAGTACTTTACAGTGGGACAGGATGTGTACAGACGGACATTTACCCAAAGCTCGAAAGCGGAATATTTTAATTCGAAACTGGCACCAGTAGGAGTAAAGGCTAGGGTTTTGCGTAGAACTGGCAACGTGAACTATGAGCTGGAGGACCTAAATTCTGGCAACAAAGGTACATATCATGTAAAAGACATCTGGTTATAATCAATTTGTATCGAACGACTATTGATTTCGCCTTTTTCAGTTTCAATTTTGAAAGGTAATATTCCAAAATTGTACCTGTTTTGTGAGGCATTGGTTGTTTTACTTGGGGAATTGTTTAAAAATAATTTCTATATTTAATATTTCCTTTAGTCATAGTTGCGTTGGAATTTTCTGTTAGAATTTTATTACTTATACTTATTGTTTTAATCAGTTTTGTGTATAAATTTTAATAATAATTGTACTACAACGAATTAGTTCTAATAAAATTGGAAATTTTATCAAGAATTTATGAAAATATAATTTTTCGGAATTTCATTGGGATATTTTTTTTATATGAAATCCGATCTTGTGAGAATTTCAAGAATCTGGAGGAATCTTATATTAATAGTGCTAAATTTTGGAAATCCTAGTGATATTTTTGTTTTGCCCTGTGTATCATTTGGAAACAGGGCAAGATAATTTTAAATTCTAGTGGAAAAAGTTATAATCAAAATTTGAGCAAAAATTTCGATATTAAGAATCAATTCTAACAAAAATCGTTGGCGAAAATTCAATTACATTTCGGATAAATTAAGAAGTTGTTATTGAAGAATTCCTACCAGATAAATTTAATGCTAGCAAGATACCAACTTTTCGAACTCATAACTAAATTATTTATTTTTTACCGGACAATGACATAAGGAAATACATTATATTACATTATATATCGGATATCTTCTCCGATAATCCAATTTTTTTTTTTAACACAACACAAAGTAAAAATTTTTTTTTTATTTTTTTTATGTGTTAAATAATTTTTTTTTTTATACACAACACATACACAGTATACCATACAAAAATCAGATATTATCATCATTAACATTTATTAAAAAAAATAATTATTTAAACATTTAATCTCAAGGACATCAGGCCTGAAGTCAACGAGGGATATATTTTGGTGAGTTACATATATGTTTGACAAATTATTTAATTAATTTATTTTACACAATCAAAATTGTTTTTTTTTTTGTTTTGTTTTTGTACCCGTTAAATTTCAATTTATTTTAAATGTTATGTTTATAACATAATGTTAACAACATACAAAATTAAATTGTTATTTACATTAAAAATAAAACTTTGAGAATAAAATATTCAATAATAATAATAAAATGTAAATAGTATGAAAACCATATGTTAATAGAAATACTCCTCAAAACGCATGCCAGTATCATGAAATAATTTATATAAATTTGAGGAAAATATATTAATTTTTTTTTTTTGTAAAAAGATAACAAAAATACTTTATGTCAACAACATAACAATATAAAAATAAATTGATTTTGTTTTTGTTCTTTTCATTTATGAAATATTTATTAGATGTTATACTTACATATATAACTTTTAAATTTTGACATTCTGATCTAATATTTATCTTAACTCAATTTTTATTTTTTTTTAATATACATATATTTTTAATTTGTTGATTAGAGTATAATCCATAGAGTTAATATAATAATGACATTTATTGAAAATATATCAGTTTTGTAAAAAAAAATATGTTGTGTTAAAGGATTTAACTTTTAATTTCACGAAAAGTTAGGTAAGATTAGTATGTAAATAATTTTTGGGGCTATCTAGTAAGGCTAAGAGATGGATAGCATGGTTGGGTGGGTGTAGACAACGAAAAAGGATTTAACACCTTTCCTCTTCTACTATGTTTCTCCTTTCTTTTGTATTTAATATCTTATTTGTCGATTTAGCGGCTACCTAATTTTTAGTTTGTGTGGCGATCAATAAGCTGTTTCAATAGGGGTAAGAACCACCCCATTTTTCCACTAGCACGGCCGGTTAAAAAGGTAGCACTGTAGTGTTAGAAGTGGCAGGATCGCCATGTAGTGAGTGAGGGGTGGCAGGATCGCCATGTAGGGTTAGAAGTTGATGTGGCCTGGCAGGAACGCTATGTAGTGTTAGAAGTGGCAGGATAGTGTAGGATGTGAAGTGTATATTCCCTAATGTGTATTGGTCCCTATAGCCCTTATTTTGTTTAAATAGCTGTTAGGGTACCAGCTGATTTGTAAGGCGTTCAAAGGAACTGCCGAATTTGGATGAGTCTTTAAATTAAAACCAGGCAAGTTATTGCCGAATTAAGTTATTAATTTTAAGTCTAATTTATTTTCAATTTACTGGTGCTTATATACTATACATGAGATTTTAACTTAACCGTTCTAACTTAGTTTAATTATTTACATCTTTATGTTTGTCTTTGTCAGTCATATGGAGATATCAATATATCGTAACAATAACAAACTCTCTTGCCAATCAGAATGTTGCAAGTTGGAATGTACTCAATTCTCACTCAATGAAATGTCATTCACTTACATTCCGATTGTCGTCATTTGTTTATACCGTTATTTGATACTTAAAATACCCTACTCTATATAAGTTGGTAAGTGTTGGTTTAAGAGTAGTTTAAGGGTATGCGTTGGCGACTTACGAGGTACACTACACCCTCACCGCTAAGAGAAAAATTAGGGGATTGATTTTTCTTGATATATTCATAGTACTGACAATGTTCATAAAATAATTCTTAATTTCTATTTATATATTTTATGTGTTCTTAAGATTTTTATAATTTTATAAAGTAATTCTTAATATATATTTATATAAAGTTTTTTATATTTTATGTACATTTAATTATTGTTGTCCGTTAGTGTAAGTGGTTCCTTAATATGTTTGCTTTGTTTGTTTATGTTACACTTGTCCCAGTATTTTACGAATTGTTTTATCATCTCAATCATATTTTTCCAAATGTACCGCAGTTTCAATTTAATTATTGTTCTTCTTATTGGGGCATTATATATTAATATTTTTAGTTGAGGACTTCTGTTGTTCATTCTTATCTTTGCATATGCTTTTTAAAATCTTGCATTCTATATATATTAAATATTTTTCATTCTTCGCTAGCGCTAATTCTTTTATATTCTCTTTCTTCATTTTAGATATCAGTTTCCTCAGAATCGAATCTAGTTTCGCTGAGTTATCGCTGAATGTTGTATGCATACTATTTTTATTCTTGGAATGTAACTTCTTCATAATCAAATCTTGTTTTGATGAATTATCGTTACTTCCTTCATTTATATAATTATTCTTTTGGATACATGATTTCTTCATAATCGAATCTTGTTTCGATGAATTATCATCACGCCCTATGTGCACAATATTATCTTCAATTCTTATATCGACGTATTCTATATTTTCAAACTTTATTAAATTGCAATTTCTTCATATTCCTAACATCATTTATGGATGTGCATTCCCATATTAGAAGTTGATCAGACTCCTGAGAGATGCATTTTCCCATATTACTTCCATTCGCGCGTTCTTCATCCATATTTATTTCTTTATTCTTATTTGCCTCTTTATTTGTATTTTCATCTTTCTTTTTATCGCCCTTGTAGTTATTAGTATTTTCTTTTTTGTTTCATCATTTTCCAACGGTATCATTTGTTTTAGTATGTCTGAGTTTATTTCTATTCATTTTGGTCTAACTGTAGCTCATTAAAATTTTTGTTAAAACGTTCGTCATTGTTTACATTTGTGTAACTTAATATGTCAGAGTTTCTCAGTGGGTCAGCGTGCAGTTTAATGCCCTGCAAAATTTCTGTCTTATTTATTTATTTTTAATATTTAATGTGTCATTCTGATTTTTTTTTTGTGCTATTGAATTACTAAAAAAAAATTTTCGTCTTTTAATTCATTATTATTTAATATGACGTAATAATCAGTAAGGTTTAATTTCAATAATTGCATAATTTCTGTTTTGTGGTAGTATACAATTTTTTTGTGTTAAATGCTTTTGTTTACATTGAAAGTGCTATGTTTTATTTAAATTTTTTTTTGAAAAATAGTAAAATATTCTTAAAAACTAAATAAATATTTATGTGTTTATAATAGTTTTTTATAATAATTGATAATAATAATACAAAAATATTAATAAATGTTTAAGAATGTTTTGATAATTTTAATAAAATAATTATTTAACATTACTGTTTCTATATATTTTTAACAAATTAAAATAAATACAATATTTTTCGTTTTGTTTTTATAATATTTAAAAAATTTTTCCTTGTTTTACTATTTTTTTTCTTTTTAATTTATGTTCATTAAAAGGTTTCCTTTTTCTCTTCTTTTTTATTATTAAAGCCATTTCATTTATTTTACCCATTTTTTTAAATTATTCAATCTTATTTCTATTTTCATCTATCAAAACGTTAGAATAAAAAAAATTTTGTTTTATATCTTCTATTGTTTTAATCTATTTTTCCGTTTTCCTCTATTCGAAAATTTAACGAAAAAATTTTTTTCCATCTTAAAAACTTTGATACAGCAGGATCTGTAAGATCTTCTTCAGGTTGAAAGGAAGCGCAGAATTCCATCTTTCTTGATCCGAATAGGTATGGAATGAAGTGAAGGATCTTCTGTGGTGGGTGAAATGTACTGGCAAGAATTTCTTAATTATAAAGGAATTTCTTAATTATTTTAAACAATTAAAAATCTTTTAAAATTTTTCTTAAACATTTTTTTTTTTTAGTTTGGTAGGAATTTCTACCGAATCTTAATTATTATTTAATTAAATTTTTTTTTTTTTTTTTTTTTTTTGTCAGGATCTTTTCTTAATTCAATGGAATTTTTAGTCTGGCAGGATAATTAATCTGTTCTGGTCCTAGTGGTCCGATTGCAGTGAGTGAGGGGTGGCATGATTTCTTTCTACCGCACCCATTGTTTCATGGTGGTAAGGGGTTGAAAATGTTTGTTTGATATCGAGTAGTGAACATATGTTATGCATGAGTTCGTTTTTGAATTCTGTCCCGTTGTCTGATTTGAGCACCTTAAATTTACCGAATTTTAAAATTAATTGTTCTACAAGTGTTTTGGCAGTTGTAAGTGCGTCTTTTGTTGACATTGGGTGAGCAATAATGAATTTTGTTAGCTCGCATTGCATTGTCAATATGTATCGGTATCCGTTTGAAATACGAAGAGGTCCTACAGTGTCAATTGATATTGCTTCAAAACTGTTGCTCGGTGTGTCCGTTATTCCTAGTGTAGTTGTCAAAATTTCTGTCGTTTCTATTATTGTTTAAACTGTAGCTATTATTATTTCTATTGTTTGGGAAACTATGGTTCCTATTTTGATGGAAATTATTATTGCTATTTCTGTTGTCAATATTATTACGCTGTTGTTTTTGTATGTACAGCATCGAGTTAGTAGTCAGTTTATTTTCATTTTCTAGTTCTAATGCAAGTTCAACTGCGTCTTGCTAGGTCTTCGGACGAGCTGCAAAAATGGCCGTCTTTAAATTGTCATTTATACCTCTTTTAAAAGTATCTAGAGAAAGCTTTGAGTTTAATTTGATTATAACATTTTTCTCTGCTTCTGTGGCGTCATTACCAAGTTCTTCTATTCCTAACTTGTTCAGGTTGTCTATTGTCGTCATTATTCTTTCTCTGAATGTATTAACAGACATTTTCCCTTGGTAAATATTGCTTAATTTTGATTGTAATTCTGGAATGGTCTTTGTACTTTTGTACCTCTGTTGTAATAATGATTTTAATGCATTGAAATTTTCTGGCTTTGCATAACTACCTATTGCCGTTCTTACCCCTGAAGTCAATTTTGCGTGGTATACGTACTGTAAGAAATCTTGTTTTGCTGTTACAGCTAGAGTTTTCTCAATGAGTTCTGCTGTTATCAAGAAACTCTCTAGTTCTTCATAGTTTCCAGCAAAAAGTGGGAGTGCTTTAGACACTGTTTCTAAATTAAATGCTGCCATTTTGATGTCTTTGTTTTCTATTTTAGTATTATTCTGGACTAAATATTCTTTAATGTTCTTTGTTATATTATTAAATTCTAATTTAATCGCTGATGCTTTTTCCTCGTCTTTTTCTTCAACTTGTGCTATCTCAAACTCTCTTGTTATAGTTGTTATTTCTTCTAACCTAAGGTTAATTGTCTTTTCTGTATACGTCCTTCCTGGACTTTTCTTTAAATTTTTCAATATATCTTTTAGTTTTTTGAGGCTCTCCTCCATTACCATAAAATCAGTTATATGGTAATTTTGTTTTTAGTTTGTTGTTATAAGTAGTAGCACATTTCTAAATCCTTAATACTATAGGTAATGTTTAATTACATTTTGTTTATTTATATCTTATATTATTTATTATATTTTATATTATTATTTTTACAAAAAAAAAATTTCTTATTTATACATTGAAAATAGTAAAAATATTCTTAAAAACTAAGGAATTATTTATGTGTGTTTAATCTTTATACTACTGTTATTTTATTCTTATTGTTGTTTTTATATTTACTAATAAGTTTCTGAATCCTGTATATTACGGATAGGACTATAACAATCATTAATAATATTGTAGTTATTTTGAAACATTATAAATATTCTTCTATTATTGTCTTCTATTTAAGATTGCATATATTAGTCTAATAATGTAAGCAATTACCAATAATGCTAGGATAACTATCATTATAATTTCGAAAATATTTAAGTTCTCATTTTCAACCTCGTGTTGTACTCTCATTGTACTTGTCGTCCTTATATATTCTAATAGCTGATCATTGCTATGTTTGTTTTCGGAATCTTCATGTTTTCCTACTTCATACCCCGCAAAAATTAAAGGGATTGCTTTTAAGATATTTTTCCACCATGTCATTTTGAAATCTTCTTTGCAATGTGGTGTCTATATTTAGAATGCTTAGTCTTAGTTTGGCAGGAATAGTCTAAAATTTTCTTTACCAGTCTGGCATATCTACAAAAGGATCTGGAGTGGAGTGAACAGGATCGTTAGTTTATGGTCCGATTGCAGGATCGCTATGTAGTGTTAGAAGTGGCAGGATAGTGTAGGATGTGAAGTGTATATTCCCTAATGTGTATTGGTCCCTATAGCCCTTATTTTGATTAAATAGCTGTTAGGGTACCAGCTGATTTGTAAGGCGTTCAAAGGAACTGCCGAATTTGGATGAGTCTTTAAATTAAAACCAGGCAAGTTATTGCCGAATTAAGTTATTAATTTTAAGTCTAATTTATTTTCAATTTACTGGTGCTTATATACTATACATGAGATTTTAACTTAACCGTTCTAACTTAGTTTAATTATTTACATCTTTATGTTTGTCTTTGTCAGTCATATGGAGATATCAATATATCGTAACAATAACAAACTCTCTTGCCAATCAGAATGTTGCAAGTTGGAATGTACTCAATTCTCACTCAATGAAATGTCATTCACTTACATTCCGATTGTCGTCATTTGTTTATACCGTTATTTAATAATTAAAATACCCTACTCTATATAAGTTGGTAAGTGTTGGTTTAAGAGTAGTTTAAGGGTATGCGGTGGCGACTTACGAGGTACACTACAGCACATCCCCTTGAGAAATACGCCCTCGCGGTTTGGTTCGTTACAGTTTAGATATGGCAAAACATATCTTAATAAAAAATAATAAATTCTGTATTACACGCGCTGATATTTTGTGCTGACGTCGGCATCTGGCAAATTTATTAAATATAGTAATTCAAAACCCTTTTTGCATTTATGGGAACGGAATTTCATTTGTTTATTAAAATGCAACATAATGAAAAGGTATATAAATAATATGATTCTTGATTTTAAAAAGTTAGTTTAAAAAAACCAAGAAAAAGTATCCTAAAAAGGAGAAAAATAAAATTAAAAACAATTAACCTAGATAGAGGATAAAAGTGAAAACAAAACCAATAAAAAGTATCATAAAAAGTAGAAAAATAAAATTAAATAAAAGTGATAATATTAAACACAAGAATTTAAAATAAAAAAGTGACACTCCAAAAAAAAAAAAAAACTCTATAACTATAAAGGAACATAAAGAATACTCCAAAACATTGCTAAAAAAATATAAAAATTTTTGGGTTTTTATGAAACCACAAAGATTGAATAATTTAAAATTAAAAAGTGACACTTTAATCATCTTTAAACATCTTTAAATATTACAAGGATTTAATAATTTAAAATAAAAAAGTGACGCTTTAATAATCTTTAAACTTCTTTAAGTGCGTATCCTAATTATTTGAAATTTGGATCTCGAAGTGCTGATGGTGATGTTTCTATTAGCAACTTATTTGCTGATTTTTTTGCAACCACGTATTCAAAAAAGTCATTTGAAAGTCAAACTTCTTATCCCTATAGCATACCTCATTCTACATGTATCAACTTTTCATTTATTGACACTGAAACAGTACTTTTAAATTTAAAGTCTCTGCGGTGCTCTCTTAATCCAGGCCTGGATGGTATACCTAAGTGTTAAAAAATTGTGCAGAATCCTTATATGTTCCTCTTACAATTATCTTCAATAAATCTATTGAACTTGGTTACTTACCACCTGAATGGAAAAAATCTTATATTACTCCGTTGTTTAAAAGTGGAAGTAAACTGGAAATATCGAATTATAGAGGAATTGCAAAGCTGAATGCGATTCCTAAACTTTTAGAAAAAATATTAACTGAGAGTTTATATCATCAAATCTCTTCCCTTTTATTACCTTGTCAACATGGTTTCGGGAAATCACGTTCCACTGCTACTAACATTTTACAATAAACAACTATTGTAAATGAAGGTTTTGTTAATAATAAACAAACAGACGTTATTTACACGGATTTTAGCAAAGCATTTGATAAAGTTAACCACGATATTTTACTTTACAAGTTATCACGTATGGGATTTAGCAACAACGCAATATAATGGCTTAAATCATATATTTTAGATAGAACCCAACAAGTAAAATTTAAGAATGCTACATCAAAACTCATCGATGTTCTCTCTGGTGTGCCTCAAGGAAGTCATCTTGGTCCTGTTTTATTTACATTATTTATTAACGATCTGCCATTGGTTGTTCAGCACTCTAACATACTCATGTATGCTGATGATGTCAAAATTTTTAATTCTTTTAACGATATTATTGATCAATCCATTTTGCGGTCTGACATAGAACTTTTCTCTCAATGGTGTAATTACAACATATTGGATTTAAATATACAAAAATGTAAACACGTCATTTTTCCGCTCATTTAAACTTGACACTAGCTATTTTCTAAATGGAACATTACTGGATAAAGTTCACACTATTGGTGATCTCAGTATTTTATTGGATCACAAACTAAAATACTGTGATCACATTTCAATAATGGTCAATAAAGCTAATGGAGTTCTTCGTTTTTTGAAACGTTGGCCAAAAGAATATGGATCAATTGTATGGGATCCATACTATAATATATATATCAACAGCATTGAATCTGTACAGAAACAGTGTCCTTTATTTTGTTTAAGAGGTCTTGAATGGAATTCGCTTGCACTACCTTCATATGAAAGCAGACTTGGTCATATTAAGTTACCGACGTTAAAAAGCCGAAGAACAATGCTTAGTATTTCGTTTTTAATGGGTCTAAAACGCGGTGATGTCGATTCCGGTTACTTGTTAAGCAAAATTAACTTTAATGTTCCAGTGAGACCTACACGCAATTTTCAGCCGTTAAATTTAACGTTTTACCGTTCTGTTTACGCTAACAACGACTCCTTTCGTCAAATTTGCTTGAAATTTAATAATCTATATAATCTAATTGACTTTTCTGATAGTAATGATGCCTTAAAAAGAAAAATTATTGTTTATTTAAATTCAAATGATGTAGTTAATATCATTATTCTATATTTATTATGTGTACTATAATTTATGCACTTATGTCTGTAAGGATTTTTAATCTGTAGACTAGAAAATTAAATAAATAAATAAATAATCATTATTAAACATCTTTAAAAATCAACAACTGACAACAATCAACAACCAAATACCAATACGGCAAAGGAAGCGGTCTGTAAGATTAAATATTTATTAACTTTTTAATTTATGTTTTTTGAAAAAATTGTTTAAAATTATAATTTTTTGTTCCATTTACTTTTATGAACAAGATTATGAATATTGTTTCTTAATATAATTATAAAAATAATAATTTTTTTATATAAACTTAAAGCTATTTAACAATTTGTGTTATTATAAAATAAATTCATTCAAAGTGTAAACAAAATTATAAATCATTTCCAACCTGGACTCAGATATCGATTCGCTAGTAAATTTGTTCGGGTCATTGGTTACTAATATTAACGACAAAATGGCAACTACGGATCAGGTTAGACTTTTAATAGAAGCACATACAGGGCCACTTATAGCTAGGATAGAAGAATTAAACATAAATTTAGAAAGATTAACGGTTTCGGACACAGTAGGCGAATTAGAAGAGGAAAATATCAATATTACAGTGCGTTGTAACGAACCACTGGACGTCATAAAGTCTTTGCCAACTTTTAGTGATAAGCACTCGTACGTGAGCTGGCGTGAAGCTGCCACGCATTCCATGAATCTCTATGCCAGGGGTAGTAAGCGGTATTATGCTGCTTTAACGATCTTGAGGAACAAAATAGTACACGAGGCGAATGACGTACTGACTAATCACGGAATTGGACTTCGCTTACGCAAACAAAAGATCTTTGCATTTAATAGAACAGGACCTTAGTGTTATGAGACAGGGATCACACTAAATACTGGATTATTACAATGAGGTTAATAAAAAATCAACAGATTTAATAAATAAAACCATAATGACGCACGGAACGGACTCCGCGCTGACCAAAGAATTAAACAACAGGAACAGACAATATGCTTTGACAGTTTTTATGACAGGGTTAAATCCTCCATTGGCAGATATACTATTTTCAATCTCTCCGAACAGTTTGCCAGACGCTTTGGCAAAGGCTCAAGAGTTGGAGGCGAACAAGGTGTGAGCCAATTTTGCACTTTGTTTCAACAAGCCAACAATTCATGGGAATAACAATGGTAATAATAAGGGACAAAACTTTTTACGTTTTCCTAATCGCGGTCAGAATCATGTCAATTATCGCCAATCTCAGCAAAAATCAGAACCAATGGAGCTAGGTAGTTCATCATATGCGATTGCTAAACCAACAGGGAATTTCAGCGGTAATTGGAATTTTGGTCACCGTTTCCAACAAAGACCCTTTCACAATAATTTCCAACATGGGATAAAACGCCAGTTAACTGGTAGTAACCAGTTCAGTCACCAACATCAAAATAAAGCACAGAGAATAAATAACATTAATGAGGATTCTTTTTTAGGACAAGAATTGGACTGCCCTACATCATTAGGACAGCCTCAACAGGGAGAAGATGTACAATTTTAATAGATAGTGGCGCGACAAGCTGCTATTGTAGTCCTGGAGTTCTCACGAACAGAAAGGAGTTAATTATTAAGAAGAGGGTAAGAACCATTAATGGTTATGCCATCATTAAATATTTTTATGAAGCTAGTATTTTCGGTTTTAAGGAAAGATTCTATGAAATATCTAAATTGGAATCAGACATCCTAATAGGTTACAATTTTCTGAAAAGAGCAAATATAATGTTGAATTTTGAAGTAGGCACATTAACTTGCGGTAAACACTCCGAGAAAATTATAGGTTTTGGACAGGAGAGTTCAGTTTTGTTGATGAATATATAAGAAGGACTGATAAAAATGTTGAGCATTTTACGGAAAATGCTTGGAATTAATTAAATTATGAAAAACTTACTGATGTAAATTACAAGAGCGAGAAATCGATGAAAATCTTAAGGGAAATGTTATAAAAAATATCGAAAAATTAGATTCTAATATAAATATGAATTTACCTTTAAGAACGGATGTAATGGCGGAAATTTGAACCATTGCTGAAGCGCCAATATAGAGCAACCAATATTCCTATCGACTTTCCGCAAATAATTTCGTGAATAGTGAAACTGGAAAATTGTTAGGAGACGGGATAATTCGTCCAAGCAAAAGTCCCTATAACTTCCCAATATGGGTTGTTCCGAAAAAAGGAATGAACCAAGATGGCACGCAGAAACTGCGTATGGTAATTGACTATACGAAGATAAACGAGCAAACTATATCCGATAGGTATCCAATTCCTGATTGTAATGTAATTTTATCAAATCTGGGAATGGCAAAATATTTCTCTACGATTGATCTGGAATCTGGATTCCATCAGATTCTTATGAAAGAAGAAGATATTGAGAAAACTGCGTTTTCCGTCAACGACAGTCCGAGTATTTTTCAACGGGCTATGGACGATATTTTACGAGAATATGTCGGGAAAATATGTCACGTGTATATAGATGACATAATTGTCTATTCGAAAACATTGAAGGAACACGATGAACACCTCAAGATTATAATTGATAAACTAAGGGAAGCGAACATGTAATTTTTTTGGAGAAATCAAGATTTTATGAGGAAGAATTTGAATTTTTGGGCTACGTAGTGGCTCACAATGTCATTAAAACTGACCCAAAAAAATTAGAAACTATACACAATTATCCATTGCCTAAAATGCTTAGACAACTTCGAAGTTTTCTTGGAGTAATAGGATATTATAGAAAATTTATAGAAAACTACGAAAAAATAGCTAATCCATTAACAAGATATTTGTCAGGAGAAAATGGAAAAGTGTTCCAACACATGTCGAAGAAAATAGAAATAAATTTAGATGAACAGGTGGGCCGAAAATGATAGACCATGTAAAAGAATATGTCAGACACTGCGACATTTGTAATAGGAATAAATACAATAGACATATGCAGAAAATCCCAATCGGAGAGGCTCCGATTCCCAAGAAGGGGGAAGAATACCCTAATATAGACATTTTTTACGCAGAAGGTTTAAAATTCATAACCTGCATCGATGTGTATTTCAAGTTTTTGATTATTAAAAATATTGAGGATAAAACTAACTTAGGGGAAAAAGTGTTAGATTTACTACAAGGTTTCCCAAATGCAAAAAAAGTTACACTCGATAATGAGCCAGGCTTTTTAACTGCGCAATTTAAATCTCTAATGCAGAGATTGGGAATAGAGTTATATTATTGTACACCACGGCACAGTACAACAAATGGCCAAGAAGAGAGGGTCCACTCAACTTTGATAAAAATTGCCAGATGTATTAAGGATGAAGTTCATCTGTTAGAAAATACAGAAATTTTTTATAGAGCGGCCCAACAGTATAATCTTACAGTATAATCTTACAGTTCACATACTTTTTAATAAGATATCACATGATTTAGGTGAAACACTGAAAAAGGCTCAGGAAAAGGTGATATCGAGAAATAATCCAGGCTGCGTGAAAACTTTTCGACCAGGCGACGTAGTTTATGAAAAAATTGTAGGGCAGAGGAATATATTATTGCCACGGCTTAAAAAACAAAAAGTTAGGGAAGACCTAGATAATAAAGTAAAAATAAATTCTCGTTACAGACTAATTCATAAGGTTAATATTAAGACATTACATTTAAGATAATAATTTTTTTTTTTAAATCTTGCACTATTTCATAATATTACCCACACTATTATTTATTACTTACAGACAATGAAGTTTCTAATAATACTTTTCGCAATATTTAAAATTTGCAACACAGAAGTCCAAATATTGGACTATACGAATTCGCAATTAATCTCGATTCATCGAGGACAAGCGAGACTGCAGAACGGAAATTTTAAACTCGTTCATATTTTGGAATTAGACGAATACAAACAAACGTTTGACAAATTAGAAATTAAAATTCAGGAGAAAATATTGAAAAACAGCTCAATACTACCATTCCTTCTTCATGACATCGACCAACTTAGAAACCAATTAAGGACAATAAGGGCAAGAGCGAAACGTTCAATTGATATTATTGGAACAGCTTGGAAATGGATAGCTGGTTTGCCCGACCACGAAGACCACAAAATTGTAGTGGATAAGATATACAGACTTCTGACAAATAATAATCGACAAATCGTAATTAATAGGGATATAATTGGAAGAATTAACTTACTGACCGACACGTCAAAAAAAATTTTAAAGACAATCCAATCTTTGGAAGAAGTTCAGAGAACAATAGAAGATTCTGTAAGAAATAAGATAAATATTATAAAGACGGAAGTGACAAACATCGAGTATGTTTTACAATGGGCAAGGGCTGGTATAGTGAATTTCTTTATACTCTCGGAAAGGGAAATAGATAAGTCTAAAGGTTTTTTGGATCAAGAAGAATTTCCATATGGAAATTTGAAGGAAGCATTAGGATTTGCGACCATTAAACTTGCCACTGACCATTCTTCGTTAGTTTATTAGATTGCAAAAAATTATTAATAAAACCTCTAAAGCAAAGGGAAATTGTAATAAAAATTAGTTCAGGGAATAATTTTAGATGTAAGAATAAAATATTTCAAATTAAAAAAGATTGTTTCAATGTTAATAAATTATGTAATTATGAAAATTTAATAGATATAAGTGGGACAAATTGTATACCTACACTTTTGAAAAGCAAGAATCATAATTGTACTTTTAAAAAAATAATCAACATATTCCTACCGTACAGGAACTATATCAAGGAGTTATCCTACTAAACCAATTTAATGGATTCGTGGAAATATCAGAAAATAAAACATATCAGTTGTCAGGAACTTACCTGATTTAGTTTCACAATGAAACAATTACCATTGAAAATAGAACATTCGTTTCAAGAGAATTATCAACTTGGAAACCCCTTCCAGCTATTCTACAGCTTTCATCTAATAAATCATTAGTTGAAGAAGTTCTATCTTTAGAAATGATGAAGAATTTACAAACAGATAATATAAATGAAATAAACTCTATATCGACTAAAGGAAAGTTAATGTTTTCTGTTAATGTCGTTTTATCAATTGCATTGACTATAATTATTTGCCTTATAATTTACAAAATTAGAACTAAATCCAATTCGGATATTTATGTGATAACAATGGTCAATGAAGAAGTCAGGCCGAAATCTTCCATTCCAGCATTTTAACAATCGGGACGATTGATCTTTCAGGGGAGGAGTTAAGATATGGCAAAACATATCTTAATAAAAAATAATAAATTCTTTATAACACGCGCTGATATTTTGTGATGACGTCGGCGTCTGGCAAATTTATTAAATATAGTAATTCAAAACCCTTTTTGCATTTATGGGAACGGAATTTCATTTGTTTATTAAAATGCAACATAATGAAAAGGTAGATAAGTAATATTATTCTTGATTTTAAAAAGTTAGTTTTTAGCAAACATAGAACAATTAAGCTGTTTTGTTAACATAGAACAATTAAGTTAAAGAAAATAAAAAATAATTTTTTTAATAAAAATATAACCTGACTAATTAATTTGCATACATTTTGAGCTAAATGAAATAGATAAATTTAACAATATTACATTAAAAATAAAACTGTTCAACACAAAAAACGTGGTTCTGACAACGGATTTTGGTAGAGATGACCAAAAAAATATACGTGTATCGATATAGATGTGGTTTAAGTTTCCCAGCTTTGGCTTGTTCTTGCAGAATATCTATGCTTTCTTTACAGGGTATGTTTAGACTCTTTGTCGAAAATGTTATTGCAAATATGTTTGTGAAACATTTTAACCCTCTAACTCCCCCTCATAACGGTTTGTTTTCCAATAATCATAATAACAGCTGATAAGGAACTAAAATTCAAATGTTGCTAACAAAAATATTTTGACAAGCAAAGAAATTTTCAGTAATTATAACCAAATTGTTTAATAGTACATCCAACCGACGAAATTTAATTGGCGACAAAAACGGTTGTGATCACGAATCTGTTTTCTCTGTGAACATGCCTTTGGAAAAACATTGAGGACTTTTTTATTGATTCTTTATTTTGCATGAAAATAAACATTTCGATTCATATTACAGCTATTCTTACACAGAAAATATGCGATTTTTATATGTTATCTATGCATGGAAACAAAATTTAGAACATTTTCAATTATTGCCACTATCCATCGTCGTTGAAGTTGACGCTTGTGGTTCTGATGACCTTATTTTCTTCGTAGGCTGTTTTTTATTTTTTTTTTTATTTACAACTTTGTCAGTGGATCATATCCTTACAGACATTTAAAAGAATATAATAACATATTGTTGATACATATAAAATACAAAATTATTATTGATTGTTTAATAAGACGATAATATTACGTTTAATAGCATTTGCATTTAAAGAAAAATCTATAACTTTATAAAATTTATTAAATTGACTGCACATCCTTCGAAATGGATCAGCATTTGCGTAATTTGTTCTGAAGTATTTAATTGATAACAATTCAAAGTGTCGAGATG
The DNA here is from genome assembly GCA_943735925.1 of Pollenia amentaria. Lineage (NCBI taxonomy): Eukaryota > Metazoa > Arthropoda > Insecta > Diptera > Polleniidae > Pollenia > Pollenia amentaria. Next base: position 54,735,573 of record OX031008.1, on the reverse strand, counting down.
GACGATGAGGAACATTAAATGAAATGTTATCGAGCAGGAAATCAGAACAAATATCCCCATTAATTAACTTTAATATAAACGACACATTGAACATTGTCCTTCGGCTTTTAAGAGTTGGAAGTTTGATTAGAGCAAGACGGCTGGGGTATGACGGGAGATCTAATGGGTTCCAGTGTAGACCACGAAGGCAGAATAACAAAAATTGCTTTTGTACAGATTCAATGTAATTGTTGTGAGTCATATATATAGGATACCAAACTATACATGCATATTCAAGGACAGGTCTCACGAGGGAAACATACAGTTGCTTTGTAACATATGGTTCTTTAAATTCTTTAGCCCATCGTTTGATAAAACCAAGAATATACCGTGCTTTATTTACAGTTATGGAAATATGCTTAATAAAGTTCAACTTAGCGTCCAACAATACTCCAAGATCCAAAATTGTAACAACGTTTTCTAGCTGGTAATTCCCCAAAGAATAATTAACATTTTTATGATTTCCTCTGTAGAAAGTCATATGTTTACATTTTTTCAAGTTAAGCTCCAACAAATTCAAGTTACATCATGACTGAAATGAGTCCAAGTCTTGTTGAAGTAAACTGTGATCTGCATATTGATTAAAGCTTAGGAAGATTTTTACATCATCCGCATACATTAAAACGTTAGAAAATTTAATCACGTTAGGAAGATCATTAATAAAAAAGGTAAACAGCAATGGTCCAGATAAAACATTTATCGATTTAGATGTGACGTTTTTAAAACGGACACATTGTTTTCGATTTAATAAATAAGACTCAATCCAATTTAAGAGAGTTATATGAAAACCCCATTGTGTTAAGTTTCTTCAAGAGTAGTTTATGGTTTACCTTGTCAAACGCCTTGCTGAAATCAGTATATACGATGTCAGTTTGTTTCCGTTGCACAAGCTCCCGATTTATAATTGTTGTTAGTTGTAAAAGATTTGTCGTAGTAGAGCAGCCTTTTCGAAAGCCATGTTGTGCAGATGACAATAGGGATGATACATGATGAGAAATGCATTCAGTTACCATCATTTCAAAAAGTTTTGAAATAATACTCAGTTTAGCAATCCCTCGATAATTAACAATGTCAGACTTAGTGCCAGATTTATAAAACGGAATAATAAAAGACTTTTTCCAGATATTAGGGAAATATCCATATTTTATTGACATATTAAAAATGAGTGTTAATGAAATTCGGCACAGTTTATCAATCTACAGCTAGGAATATTTTCAGGACCACTTCTATAAGAAAATTTAAGTTTTTTTAAGTTATATAAAATTGTGGAAGTATCAAAGAATGAAATTGAGATAATTTGATTAGCTGATTGAGAACATGAAGGAATAATAGAGATGAAAAACAAATTGGTTACTTTACTTCTATTGTAGGGTGATATCGATCTTCCGGGGTGGTAATTGGCTCAAAGCGCTTAACAACGATGTCCACATATTCATTTACAAATATTTAGTCCAATAATTTCCCATAATCATTAGATACCATTCAGCTGATAGAGCGACAAATCCATAAGAGAGTTGAGAAACTCTATACAAATTAAATTATTTGTTGACGTTATTGGTGTAAAGAATCCATCATCGGGTGAGTAATTCCATATAATTGAAGGCATGTTAAAGTCACCAACTGAGATAACCAAATCATTTAGTTTAGCATTACGACAAACAGATTTAATTGCGTTAGCACATTCGATGTACACTGCGTGAGGTGATGACGGAGGAATATAAGAGCATGTAATGTATATGCATTTATGTTTCAATTTTATTGCTATACCAGTAAATTCAATATTGGAAGGTAATTCGTAACTTAATGCTTCAGCGGGTAATATGTTTGAAACAGCGATGAGGACGCCTCTGGATTTCCTATTATTTTCGCGATCACGTCTGAAAACTTGGAAATTATCACACATTATCTCAGAGCTTAGTACGTTTTCAGTAAGCCAAGTTTCGGTAAAAATTATGATTTGATGATTAAAATTGTAGCTATCATCAAAAAGAGAGGATAGTTTAGTATTTAAGCCCCGAACATTTTGATAAACTATAGAAATTGGATCCAAAGTAGCAGCACTTAGTTTTTTGAAATGTTAGTGTTGCGTGATGGAAGACGAGCAGCCGTGTTACGATTTTTTCTATAAGTAAACTCTCGCACAAATGTATTTATAGGCCAGAAGGCAGGATCATGAATTGTATTAAAATATTGATCAGGAACAATAACCTTAAAAGACGCTATCTCTCGTGGTTGAGAATGCTTGAATTTAAATGTTGGTATTTCTGCATTTCATCCTATTTTGGATTTTATGAAGAACTCAACATCTGCAACAGTCGTATCAAAAGCTAAACTTGATACAAAAACAGCCTTTTTAGGCGGAATAGCTCGTAACGAGTTATGTACTACATGGTTGTTTATTAAAGATGGTAAAGTAAGACCAAGCGGCTTTGAGACAACTATATTATTGTTATTATTTTGACTTGTTAAAAGTTCATTATTAACGACTGAAACCGGAGCATTATGAACATTTGAGGTAAATATGTTGTATTATTACCCATATCAACTGAAATATTTAGAACAGGAGTTATTAAAACTGAATTTACTGGTGATTTAGTGCTTTGGTGCACACTGTTCTTGGTACACGATGGAAGTTGTAGTTCAACAGCATGGAGCTCATCGCATTTTTCTTTATTAATATTTATGTTCTGAGTATGCATCATCATCCGAGATAGGCCTTGTCGATATGATGTTGCGCTGACATTTTGCTGTGTCAGTTTTCTGCTTTTCAAAAATGATGTCAACATTTCAGAGTTTTGTTGTGATAGTCCCATCTTAGCCACAATGTAATCCTTTTCGATTTGTGTTAGAGGTTGCGGTCCATTATTTTCAATATCGGGTGTCAAATCAGCATCATTCAATTTGGTGGGATTGGTGAAAACGGTTTCGGCTTGCTGCGACACAGTATCCAGACTGGGAGTTTAGGCGTATCGGTACCAGCAGCGCGTTTAACTGGAAGTGTGGCAGTAAAAGCAGCAATGTATACTTTTGTTTTCAATTGTTTTCTGTTTAATCCATGACGAGTAATAATGTATGCGTAGCACCTGGATTCATCATGTCCAGTTAGGTCTTCCACCCAAATTACTGGCCTCATAAAAGAAAACTGTCCACCTTTTCCATGTATCCACATTATAAGGGTATTATAACAATTTTTGCACACTGTGTTCAGCGTAAAATTTGCACCACTTCAATCTACTTCATCAAAATAATGACAATACCCTGTTTTGAATTCCTCAGTAATCAATTTTTTTCGATCCAGTTGGCCTCTTTTTGGGACGATATGACCACAAACGTAACAAAATTATCCAATTGTGGGCACTTGTTATTTTCCATATATTATATATTTTTTGGTGTTATTCACTTTTAAAAACCGGAGAAAAGTTCACTTGTACTTCTCGCGTTCGTTGACTCTTGTTAAATTACAAAAATCGATCAAAGAGCACTCATAAATGTGGGTGCAACTTCTGTATAAAAATCATGCAGACAACTAATGAAAAAAACCCAAATAATTAAAAAACGCACTTTCCTTTTTTCCTTTTAATTGTCCACTCACATTTATTAACGCGTATTACTTTGCTACCGCAATCATAAAAATCAAATAACCTTTTGTTTGTTACTTTTTTTTAAGTTATGAGAATCATAAAAAAAGTCATCAATGTTTTTCCCAAAGAATTTTGTGGATATCTCGAGCAAATTTTTGAAATTCATACCTTTACTTAATTGTTAATAAAAGCGAAACGCGTTCATAGATTTTCATGATTTATGTCTCATTTTGTTCTTTACGTGAAAGTAATAGGACTTGACACTTCTTTACCGTTTTGGATTTTTTTATTAATTAAAAATAAAAAATTTCAATTTTTTGGGCAAAAAATATTTTTTTCTTATTAAAACGTTGTATGAACAGATTAAAGGAATTGTAATTCTTTTTTTTAATTTGTTTCAGCTTATTCGGAGTTGTGGTTCTCGCGTAATGACAAAGGAAAAAGCCTAAAACGTGACAAATTCCCCTATACGATACTTACTAACTTCAAATTAATTTTTAAACTATTATTTGATGTATTTTGACCAAACTAATGATGCAGAAGTTCTTCTTTTTGGGTCTACTTTCATAAACAATTATCAGAATTGAGTCCCGAACCAATCACCTGAAAAATGTTGTACTGTGTTATGTAGAAATTCGACTCCAAATGGATTATTCGCATCCGAAAGATATAATTTTTTACATATTTATGTATTTGTATATATACAATTATATGTATATACATACACAGAAAAAAATAAAAATTCTAATCTAATCACCAAATTCATACCAAATTCATAGATTCAAGCAAACAATTTGTTGATTTTGCACCTATTACAAGAATGATTACCAAAAATTTTGAATATATTTTTTTCAATAAATGATATTTTTAATTTTAATTACGAGGGCGGATCAATAAGTCCGTGACTTTTTTAATGAAACACAGTTTTTTTTACAAAAAAAAAATATTTTCAACATACTCTCCTTTTACCTCAATACACTTAGTCCAACGTTTCTCCAATTTGTGTATCCCTTCCAAAAAATAGACATTTGTTTGACCAATGTGTCTGTTTAGGAAAGCACCGAAACGTGAAAGTTATTTAAATTCATGTGGAGATCCTATGATCCAAATCATTCGCCAAGGTAACTAGGTGGCAGTCGAATTAGTGAAACTGGGGGCTCAATTACAGTACACCAGAGTCATTGACATTCCAATTCGTAATATTATGAGAGACACAGATACTACTATACACAGGAAATCTGAGTCTGTTTAGGGAAGCACCGAAACGTGCAAGTTATCCAAAGTCTTGTGGAGATCCTATGATCCAAATCATTCGCCAAGAGAGTATGTTGTACTCTAGGAATCATCACATCGAACCAATCTTTTCATTTATGGGCCATCGTACATCGTGGTAACGCTACACGGTATATGCGGGGTCTTAATAGCTGCGCATTTTTACCTTACCTAACCTTAAACGTTAATTTGATATCAGGTGTAATATCATATTAACCGGAAAATTTTGCTTCATCTCAAGAGTTATTTAGCATTTTGCTGGTGGTAACACTGTCATTTACTGAAAAACTTCTCTTTTCAATTCATCCGTTATCTTGTCTATTTTATTTAAAAACAGATTTTCACACGCTATAAAAAAGGCCTTCATTTGTTCAAAAATTTATTTACTCTTACTTTCATAAAGCTTTCATACTTTCAAAGTGGTCTTCTAATCGTTTCTCAATAATATTTTCTACATTCACACGATTATAAGAGTTCATACTTGATGTGCGTGGTGTATTAAGAATTATATCCTCGGATGTTGGTGAAGATCCTGTAGTGCATCCCTAGAAGTAAATACTACTATAATTATCTACTAAAGGCCAATTTCACCAAGTTTGGTTAAAACTAACTATTACTTTAACTTCAAGTTAACTTCAAGTTAACAATATGTTTTTGAGAGATATAACTGATAGTTAATTATAACTGAACTTGGTTAAATTGGCCGTATGAATCGTTTAGTTAAGTAACTAGTAAATTCGCCTTGGCTAGGCTACTAGATCTATAAATATGTTAATAAAAGAAAGACGAAAGGCAGTTTATATCAAACAGTGATCGAAGTGTGTTTTATTTTGACGAGAATTCTTACATGGCGGCCGTGACAAAAAAAAAACAAAACTTAATGGACCACAATAAAACAAAGAAAACAAATGATTACTTGGGGAAAGGTTTCATAAAAATTAATCAAGTTTTAAAAAGACAAAAAAAGTCGATTACTGAATAAAAAATTGTTAATTTAAAATCATAAAAAGTTGTGAATTAGAGTGAGTTTTGTTAAAGACAAGGATAAAAACTGACAAAAACAAAAGAAACTCGCTTGTTTTTCTTAAAAGAAAGTCAACAATTTAAAAATTATACTTACGCGAGTGCTACTAAAGTGAAAGAAAAAGTCAAATTTGTTAAAAATTAGATTATTAAAACATCACTATCAATATATTACTGTTTTTTAATTACAGACAATTGACGCGTAAGGAATTTTCTTAGCAAAGGCTATAAAAATAATTTTTTTTTCAAGATGTGTTGTGAAAATTTTTTTTTAAAAAATTGTGTTTCGATTTTGCTACAACAGAAAGATAGAACAAAAGAATTAAATTAACTACCTACACCAAAAAATATTAAAAACCAATAAAAACAACAAAAATGCGGTTTTAACAAGTACATATGTCATATAAAATATCAATAAGCGTTAAATTTACTAAAAATAAAAATTTAAAAAAAGGAAAAAATCATAATTCTAGTTGGAAAAACTAAATATATAAAACAAAAGTGCTAAAGTGGAAAAAAGGTATTGGAAATTTCCGGGAAAATTAAATATGAAATAAATCACAACTGTACCATAAATTAAAAATCAATACCCTTACATTAAAAATCAGAAGTTTGCCAAAATTTTAAAAAATGAAGAGCAAAAACGGCAATTTTGAAGAATTAAACAAAACCAACAACCCCGGGAACAACGCGAAAGTTTTTCATGTATATACAAAGGAAAAGAAACACAAAGCAGTAGAAAAAAAGTGAAGTGTTAGTGGGGAAGAAAAAGAGAGACCATAAACAAATAAAAACTAAATAACAAGTGGTAAAATCAAGGGCTGGGCGAGTTATTCAATTCAATTCCTCTTGATCAAAGAGGAAACAACAAGACTATAATAACAGTTGCTTTTAGTAAACCAAGGTTTAAATGATATACATATGGTGAAATATTATAGGTAGCAGCGCTACGGCAACAAATACAACAGTACAACAAAAATGGTAGTCTTAGCAAACGTCAAAAATTATTTTATATAAAAATTAAAGCGTGCCTCTGAACGTGATAGAATATATAAAGTTTTAGTCAATTTTTATTTGATTATGGCCAATTACTTTTTTATTTTTAATTAAAATTATCAAAAACTTTAATAAAATACACTCTTCACAACACAAAAAGTGGACCTTATTGTAAACATAAACAAAACTTTGACATAAGATTGGACAAACAATGCAAGAGCCAAAAATCGTTATCTGGCGTAGTAATGCCACCTGTTTATTTTACCGTTGATATACACACATAGTTCTTAAGAATTATAAAACCTGAGTGCATTTTACAATATTATGAAAAGCATTAAAACAACAACGCACTTTTTTCCTTACGAGGAAAAAAAGTGCGCCGTACCACCTCTATATAAAGTATTTTTGCAAGGAGGTTTCGAAAAAAAAAATTTTTTTTTTCCTTTTTACTTTTTTCGTTATATCTTAGGCATCTACAGTCCGGTCTTAAAGTATGATATATCAATGTTTTTGTCTCGAGAAGACCAATGTTTTGCCTTTAGGGGCCATATCGTTATAGTATTTATACACCAGAACTCTGTTCGTTCTACCCTAGTGTGCCACCCTAATGTCAGAAAATTAAAGCTCGTAAGAAACTATTAAACTTATGCTAAGGAAGTAATTTTAAATTACCAGTAAAAACATTTTTAAATTTTATTATACAAAAAAAATTTAAAAAATTCAGATAAAATAAGATGGTGGAAATTTTAATCAGCCATATTTCGACGTGATTTAAGTTGGCTGTATTTTTGGCGGCTCTCTAGCTTAAACAAATTTGGCCCATGCGTTGGTCATCGGTGACCGCCTTGGAAGGTTCATGTTCTACATGAACATAACGCTTGGTGTTTTGTGAATGACGTGGATAACTTGTGAAAATAATTAAGATTAGCAAAGCAGAGTATCAATAGAAGTTATTTTCCTTATGCTAACCTTTTTTCAAAGATTTTTTTATTAATTAATTGTGTTAATACAAAAACAAAATATAGATGAAATTCCAACAGTTATTTTTATATAGTTGTTTTCAATAGCACTTTATTTTATATACTATGATTTCATTCATTGAAATTCGTTCTTAAGTACTATTTACAAAATTCATTATGAAACTGTTTTTTATAACCCATTTAAAAAACCTCATAAAAATATATCAACGCCTGTAAAAATTATTTCAAAAATAAATTTTCATGGACAAATGTTAAAAAACCTTGTTTATGATGGGGTTTCCCACTTTTTTACCAGTAAGCAACACACAAGTTTATTCGACTGTAAAAGGCCATAGAATGTGGGAAAAACCTTAAATGCGCAAAAGTCTGATGCACAATAATTTAACTGCCTGTTCAGAACTTATGTATGTATATTGAAAACAAAAACAAATTTTAGTTTTTTATAGTCGTTTCAATGTTAATTCCCAACGGAAATTTTTATATTACTTGAAAAAAAAAACAGGCAAAAAACATAACTTTTGGTTTTGTTTGTTAGCGAACGGGTTAGAAAAGCAAGAGGGGTAGACAAAAAGACAAGATTTCGTTACATCATATAGACTTCCCGACGACTGCGGTGTATTTCAGGCGGAGGTTCTGGGGGTTCTCAGGGCCGTGGAATTGGTAGGAGCTAACATTGCCAATGGATCGGAGGTCACTATATACGTGGACAGCCAGGCGGCTCTTAGGGCCTTGATGGGCTGTTATGTGAACTCCAGGCTAGTGGACGATTGCAGGAGGGCTCTAGGAATAATCTTAGGGAATTATGTTGTGAGGCTCTGCTGGGTACCGGGTCACTGCAACATCACCGGCAATGAGATAGCTGATGAGTTGGTAAGACTGGGCTCGGAAATGGAAGATCCTGACAGTTTGCAAGTGGTCAGGCCTCCAATGGGCTTCAACTTTGGGAGAATTAGGGAATGGATTCTGAACAGCACTAATCGGGCTTGGCGGGGCCGAACGGACTGCCGAGTATCGCGCACGCTGTGGCCGATGCTTAGTAGGTCAAATTCGGACGCGCTGCTGGGTAAGAGTAGGGACTGCGTCAGGACCATGATAGGTATTATCACGGGCCACTGTATGATAGGCAGTCTCGGTCTCGGGCTGCGGGCTCGAGAATCTGACGGGATTCGTAATGGGAATGACCTGGCTGCGCGGCAGGAGGCTGGGAAACATGTAGGGCAGTTTTTCCTATTTGGTAGGGTTGTGTTTTGCTTGTTCTGTCCGATTTCTTATCTTCCACTATCTTCCTTCCCTGTGTTTTCACCATTTACTTCTCCTACTCAGTCACACTAGATATCTTTCTCTTCTTTCTTCCTTTGTTTCAATAAATAAAGGCATCACAATGGACCATATTGGTCTCTGGGTGAGGGTGTGACGTTTGCTTCACACCAGCCTTTCTAACCTAACCTAACTTACATAATATTAAAAGATCCGACTGTAAATGCTGACTGTCCTGCAGGAATTATAGTAAATCTTCCTTGGCAAAACTGTAATGATTTTAAGTAAGCTTCAATTTTCTAATTAAATTTCAAAATGTTTCTGCTTCCCACTGTAAAATACATACATGTCGTGTGTTACCTTTAAAACATTGCATCTGTAAAAGTCAGACGCAAAGTCATCTGAAAAAATTTCAATTAGAGCGTGCTCTATTTTCTTCTGACAAACCATCTGACATCAACTGTGTCATAAATCTATGCCAGAAAAAACCGGCAGCGGCGGTACACTATTGACGGAATCATTAGCCGGTTGAAGTTAATATTTTACAATACCGATGTTTGTATGATAATTTCACCATTGAATATAAATTATGTTCATTTATATAAAGAAAAATGTTTTATTATAATATCCTAAATGGGTTTCTTCGAATTTAAAGAAAAAAAATGGTAATATGGCTTAACTCTTTTACAGCTCAAATAAAAATTTTTGTGGCGGCAGCACGATATTTTGAAACCGAGAACTACTTTGGTTTCTGCAATAACTGCGAAAAAAACAGAGACAACGTCAGAAGCAAATTACATGTACGAGTGTGACCAAATATTATAAAACTTATGTAAAACAGCAATTTTGACAGACATGTACAATTACATGTGACTTGAAAAGTTGACAAGTCAGATGTAAAAAACATGTCGTCTACGGGCACCTTTAGCAAAAGTTTAATAGTTTCTCGAGACAAAAATGGCGACCCATACATTCGACATAAAAAAAATATTTCGAAACCTCCTTGAAAAATACTTAATATTAGAGGTGGTACGGGAAACTTTTTTTGAGGAACGGTCTAATATACATATGTATTAAAAACTTAGAACGTCTAACAAACTGAAAACAGTTAAAGAACAAAGAATGACAAAAATAAAATAGGAAAACAACAACAATCACCGACCATATATAACAATGATAACGAGAACTACCAACAAGTACTGTGTACATTGCATTTTTGATTTAGCACGAGTTCTATTTTCAAGTGACAAATCATCTGACATCAACTGGTGCGTATTAGCAAATTTAATTACTATTATACATTGAAATTTTATCAAATAAATAAAAATAATAAAAGTAAAAAAAAAATAAAAAAAAAAAAAAAATACACAAATAACACTATGCTAGTTGAAAAAACAGACAGGCCGGGCACCTGGCGTTTTAACATAATTCGGGTACGCTGAATCCAGTGGTGCCCGCGGTTTTTAAGATTGGCTCTGGTTTTCAAGATATACCGTTATTTCGAAAATGGAGGAGGTTGCACAACATATGTTCGCGTAACTCAAAAACGGTTTAGTTTATTGAAAAAACTTAATAAATTCCGCAATTAAATTTCATTTAAGAAAAATAAAACTTTTTTTCTAAAATGAGTAGTCGTTATTGAAACATAATTTTTTTTTTTGAAAAAAAAAAATTAATTTTTTTTATCAAAATTTCGAAATTTTTGTTTTTTAAAAATTCGTAAAAAATTGGAAAATGAAGCTATGCTTCTAATTTTTGCAGACGTATTAAAAACGAAATTCCAAACAAAACAAGCCTTAAATGATTAAAATCTGTTTGCAACTTTTGATTTTATTCACAAAAGTCGACAAATTTTAATTAATTTTAGAATTTCATAAAACGCAATATTTGTATGGGAGCACCCCTAAGGGATGGTGATAAAGGGAAAGTATAATTTGAGAAAATGTTAAGAACAAAAAACTAATGGAGGTCAGTCATACATTTTATCACCCTCTCTCGCCATGTTCATCAGACTCGGCTGGTGATTGTTCATTAAATTTTTTGGCATGGTAATGCAAAAAATTTATTTTCAATGACATTCTAACGTTTAAGTTTTTAAATGCGGTTAGCATATTTTTGATTAAAATTCGCCAGTTTTCAACCGATGATTTCCTAATACATTTTCTATTACTGATTTCACACAATTCCAGGCCAATAGCTCGATATCATTCAATGCAACCTCAACTTGATGGTCCTTCATAAGGCGACGAATGTCCGGTCCATTAAGAATTCCTGTAAAATAAAAACATGATATGAAATATAAATCTAATTTAATAAAGTAGTTAGAGTTCATACCTTCTTTTACTTTCATGCCGCTTAATCGTGGAAAAATTCGGCGCAATTCGGTAAACACCATCTGGACTCAATGCTTTTATGGAATTTTTTAATCGGTAACTGTAGATTTTCCAAAATTCCTACCGCAAAGTGAAAGTTTGGTAATAATGCATGCATATTTCTTTAGAATATCATAAACTTGAATATTTGTTCTTTTGTTTTGTATTGTAAATGGCACAAAAACCGCAATTAAAAAATTTTACGTCAAAATGTCATTGAAAATAAATTTTCTGCATTGGCACATTCTTCATATATACATAATATTGAATAAAGAATTTAATAATAAAAAAAATCCTATGAAATGCTCTATATAAATTATATCCTTCATATACATATATTGAAGAAAAAGTCTCATAAATTCCCAGAAGTCGCTCCTAGTGGTATATAATGTATGACCGACTTCAATTAGTTTTTTGTCCTTAACATTTTCTCGAGACATACTTGCCCCTTATAACCACTTCTTAGGGGGGCTCCCAGACAAATATTGAGTTTTATGAAATTCTTAAATTAATTAAAATTTGTCGACTTTTGTGAATAAAATCAAAAGTTGCTAACAGATTTTAATCATTTAGGCTTGTTTTGTTTGCAGCTTCGTTTTTTATATGTCTGCATTTATATGTCTGCAATTAAAAGCCTAGCTGCATTTTTAAATTTTTTATGAATTTTTAAAAAACAAAATTTTCGAAATTTTGATAAAAAAATTATGATTCAATAACGACTACTCATATTAGAAAAAAAGTTTTACTTTTCTGAAATGAAATTTTATTGCGGAATTTCGGTTTTTTAGTAATTTCAATATACTAAACCGTTTTTGAGTTACGCGAATATATGTTGTGCAACCTCCTCCATTTTCGAAATAACGGTATATCTCGAAAACCAGAGCCAATCTTAAAAAACCGCGGGCACCACTGGATCCAGCGTACCCCAGTTATGTTAAAACGCCATGTGCCCGGCTTGTCTGTTTTTTCAACTAGCATAGTGTAATTAAATTACATTATTTAGATTTATACAACACTTGTACTCACATTTATACTACCTTTGTTTTTGAAATAAAAATAGAGTTTCTAAGAAAAGTGGTTTTTGTTCTAGAGAAATAATGGAAAAAGCTGAAATTATTAACTGTGACATAATATGTCGTAAAATAACTTTAAATTTGTTAAGCTTTCACTGATTTTTATTTTAACATATTTTTGCTTGTTATGCTTAGATCTAACGATTAAACTAGGTTTAAACTTCACTCACTAGAGTTGTAAGTTTCAACTTAACTAAAACAAAAATAAATCGTATTAAAATTTAAAAAAAAAAATTAATTTGGTGTCAAAGTTTGAGTTAGAAACTTTCAATGACTTAAGCAAGAAATTTTATAAAATTAAAAAGTGAATTTTACAAATTCAAAAGATTAATGAATATATAGAATTACTTATTGAAAACTAAAATGCTTTCTTATCAAACACAAGTTTGCATTTAAATAGAAGAACCATCAATTGCTTTAAAAACTAACATATGCGATCGAGAACTTTACAGAGAACTTTTAATCAGGTGGTTTGGCAAATTAGATTGCAAAATTAGGGTTCCTTATGATATTATCCTTTGTTGGCTGATAAGGAAATTTTAACTGAAACCGACTCTGATTCTGGAAATAGCGAAGAAGGAAATGAAAGTGATAGTAACAGAGAGGAATAAATGGTAGATGTAAAAAGATTAATAGTTCTGCCAATATTGACACAGGGGAATCCGGAAAAATGGCCACTTTAGAGCAGAAAAGTCTTTCATTGGCATGTGTGCTACTATTTTAAGCGAGAATTATGGCGGCAACCCACTAGCTTCACAGTCGTTTATTGACAAGATAGATCTCAGTCAGGATATAACTGAGGACAATTTTACAGTAATTGTTGAAAATTTTGACAAATCAAAGGTAGAAGCTCGCTAAGTTTTGCCAGATAATGTTAGCACGATTGACGAAATAAAAACAACTTTGAGGAATAAAATTAAACCTGATAATGCAAAGTCGCAGGAAAAATCGTAGCTCTTAAATTGGGAATAAGAATTTTGCTGAATTTGCGAAACAGACAGAGGAGCTTACTGAAGCACTCGAAAGATCTCTTGTTATCGAAGGAATGACAAAGGCCAACCACACGAAATGGCAGTAGAGCAAACTGTTATCGTTTGTCAGATTTAATCAAATCAATTCTTGCTTCAACAATTTGCTGACCCAAATGATGCAGTAGCTAAACTTGTCGTTGAGCAAACAAACAAATCTAAGGAGAAAGAGGTATTTGCGTTTCAATATCGTGTCAATAGCTTTAACAATTTTTCGAGCAGAAATAATTTTAATCATTTAAATAACAATCGTGGCAGTGATTTTTATCGCGGCAATAGCTACAATCGTGGCAACGGCTACTCACTTGGCTCTATGTACAACCATTGGGGTAATCTTAATCGTAATGCAAAAAATAATAGTTTCAATCGAGGTAACTTTCGTTTTAATAAGAACAACAATCGAAACAATTCGAAACCCCGAAGCGCAAGGGCTCTGACTTCAAACCTCAATAAGATATGTTGGGGGAAGAGAATCAAAATTAATAATTAAAAACCGGCGAAGGCTATTTATGGCTAAAATTTAAATTACGCAGACTTTATTCATTTAAGTTGTACAGATACAAATAAATCATATATCTTCTTAGTCGATTCCCAAGCAGATATCATTGCTAAAATTATATTCAACGAAAGGTAATCATTACATGGATAACAATCGATTTAGTTTCAACACTAGGTAAAATTCAAACTAATTTGATTATTCACAATTATTCTATTCCTCAAACCTTTCATATTGTTAACGATAATTTTAACATTCCGTCAGACGGTATACTTTGTAAAGATTTTTTTAAACACAAATAAATGTAAAATTAATTACGAAAATATGACAGTTTCGTTTTAGTATCACAATGGGTACGTTCATAAGACGTAGCTGTTGAGCTCAACTGCTAGAAAACTGTTGACAACTGTTGAGCCGAACATTTTCGTCTTAGAAACGGCATTATGAGTATAATGCAAAATTAACAGCTGATAAGCATAAACAATTGAAAAAAATAAAGGTTGAGGTTGAGCACAACATGTTGACATTAGGTAGCTAAAAAATTTATGATGGAATAAGTGGCCTCAAATACCCAAATGTTGTGTTGAGCGGAAGTGCTCAACTATGCGTTTCTAAGACAAACACTTAACGGTTACACAACAGTTACGCCTTATGAACGTGCCCAATGAAAAACTTAAAGTACCGATCGTGCAGGGCACAAATGATGACAATTGTGTAGTTCCACCGAGGAATTAAATAATATTATCAAACCAATGTTTGTCGATTCGCAAGGGGTTTGTGATGGAGTTTTTGATGGTAAATGTATTGTAGATTCAAGCGAAGCAATTTAAGTTTATTCGAAATTTTGATATAGAAACCAAAAAATTCGGAAAATAATCGCACCGAAAATCTCAAGAAAATATTGAAAAAACAAAATCCAAACGTCGTACAGAACGATTTAATGTCATTATGCATCTTCGCCCTAACAACTCATAAAATTACTTTTAACAATTTTTATGAACAAAAACTCAGATTGAATGATTTTTCTCCAGTTAACATTAAGAACTATCTTCTACCCGATTCCCAAAAACGCGAAATCGATGAACAAATCGGAAATTTATTGCAAAACGACCTAATTGAGCCCAGTCAATCAAATTATAACAGTCCATTGATTTTTGTATCAAATAAGTGTATATGGTCAAAACGCATTTAGTGCGTTGACTATAGAGCGGTGAGCAAAAAAAAAACGAGCGGATCAATTTTCACTTTCACGCATCGATGATATTTTAGGCAATCTTCATCGATTAAAACATTTTTCAATACTTGATTTATTTTCCGGTTTTCACCAAATACCTTTGCACCCAGACTCAAGGGATATAACTTCCTCTTTTTTAGTACGGATCGTGGTTCATTTCGATACAAGGTTTTACATTTTGCTTTTAATATTGCGCCGACACAATTGTGTACCGATAGGGATGCAGTTAGTTCTTTAATAGTTTGCCTTTGCCAACTATTAAAGAAGGTTCATCGATAATTTGGCGTCATTTGCGGCACCACTAAATTTCATTACTAGAAAAATTATAATCTTTAATTGGGATTACAAGTGTCAGAAGGCCTTGAAAATTTGTTTAATATCTCCAAAACTTTTACAATATCCAGATTTTAAAGATTTTTTTCTTAAAGTAATAACTAACAGTAGACGCATCTGAAATTGGATTGGAGATGTTTTGAGCAAAGATTTCAACGGAAATGATTAACCAATATGTTTTGTATCAAAATCTTTTAACAATGCGGAACAAAAGAATCCTACAATCGAACAGGAACTTATAGCCATACATTGTACGATAACGCAATTTAGAACTTACGTTTTTGGCACTGAATTTACCGTCAGGTCAGACCACAGACCTTTGGTATATTTATTTAATATAAAGGATCCATCCTAAAAACTTAACAAATTAGATAAGAACTGTCAGAGTACAAATTTTCAGTAGAATATATAAAAGGTAAAAACAACGAAGCAGCAGATGTACTCTCGCGCATTTCCATTGACGAATTGAAAGGTGCAAGTAAGGAAATTTTTGCTGGGACAACCCGCAGAATTTCCAGGCAAAATCATGAAGAACATGGCAATGTTGGCGCAATGAATAGTGATGACAGTTTATGAAAAACCAACAAAATTGCGCATAAGTATTTATAGAAAATTTAAAAATATTATATGTTAGAATATTATGATTGATAACAAAACATCGAATTAAGAGGATATGCTTTTGAGGCTACAGAAGGAAGCCTTCAATCAGAACATTCTTCCAATGGAATGGCCAAAAGGTGCTATTTTTTTTATAATTTGACCAATACAAAAATTAAAAGACCCTGGCATAAAAATATGGAAAAATTTTTAAATTATAATAACTGATCCAATAGTGACAGTACTTGATAGGAATGAAAAGCAGAAACTCATGAACGTTTGCCATAATTATCCACTCGTCATTGTGGATGCAGAAAACTATACGCAAAAATGTCAAAAGATATTG
Organism: Pollenia amentaria; assembly: GCA_943735925.1. NCBI lineage: Eukaryota > Metazoa > Arthropoda > Insecta > Diptera > Polleniidae > Pollenia > Pollenia amentaria. The sequence goes on along the minus strand of OX031008.1, from coordinate 54,718,946 downwards.
CTATTTTCGTAAAAAATTTTATTAAATGTAACGTAAATAAAATAAAGACAGGAAACAAGGAAGAACTAGTTTTACCACCAACACCAATGAAACCATTTGATATAGTTATTGTGGACACTATGGGGCGGAATATAATTACGGAAAGAAGTATGCTTTAGCTCTTGTGTGCGATTTAACATAATATTTAGTACCGATTGTAATGAACAAGAAAATGCCGGTGGTAGCTTAAATCGATGATTCAAGTGCATCGTTTACAAAGAAACATAACTAAAGCTATTTGGTTGTTTAGGAAGAAAGAAGAAAACGAATGGGAGCCATTGTTAACCACTAGCGGTCAGTCGGTTGGGGGGTTCTGGTTGTCTTACCTTTCTTCTGCCAATAGAATTTCATTCGCATAAATATTATTATAGACTCCCGAAGAATATAACAACATGGGCCGGATGTTGATCTGTGAAACAATAAAGTATTATGCTGGTAAGTTAACCCCTATAGAGATCAACTTCAAATAAATCAGGAAAATTAAAGAAATCAACCTAACAAAAATTTTAACTGTATATCCCTGGGTGTTCTGGGATATATAGACGCGTCTTTACCCTCCCTACCATTGATTTTAGTAGCGCAAAAAATGAATAATTATACTAAAATCCCACAACGCGAGCTACTCTTTCTCCCTCACATCACTTTCAGTAAGAAAACTTTGTTCGAACTAGTTTTCCATTAGCATATCAAGCAATTCACTTTTTATTTTAAGAAATTCATGGTACAAATTTTCGTTTCTTTGGAAAAAACTCAACTAAGTATTAAAAAAAATTCTCTACTCTTACAAGTCTACAAACTTATTCACAACAATTGTTTAAAAAAAACATTAAAAAAATTAATTTAAACGGATTACAATCTAAAATAAATGTACTAATTGTAAAGGAATGTATGGAAATATCTATAGCACTTTTAAATACAAAACATAATTAATAACAATATACATCCAGCACGTATTTTACTTAAATGATTTTTGTTTTGTTTTTTGTTTTTTTTTTTTACAACATGTTGATAAAGATGTTGCGAACTTTAACTGGCATTAAACAATGTTTCACAGTTCTCTTGTATATTGTTAGATTTACTAATAATAAAATTGTTGCTTCACTCACCCAAAACAAATGTTGTCAGCAGCTGTTGATGAGGCCTCCTCAATGGCTGGTTCTTTTGGAGTTAATTGTGAGATAAATTTTTGGAAGGTGTATAAAAGAATGGAAATAAAGGGAATGGGTATTTCCATACAAACACTAAAGTAGGGATAACTTAATTAAATAAACAAAATAATTACTAATTTAATATAAACGATGTTCGTAAATTCCATAATGCTTGTTCTATCAAAATTTACTGAAATAAAACGTGCAATATATCCTTGATTTATATTTTGAGTTTTGAAGTTACAGAAATTGTAATTTCAAACCTCTGTCAAATTAGGTAAACTAAGTAAGATAGCATTATGCAATTTAGTTTTAAATATTCTAAATTCGTGATTATAGTTACGGTGATGGCATTTCTGTACACATTTTAATTATTTTACACTATTAGCAGAATAGTAGGATGACCTGGTGACCTTGATGACGAAAATTGCTGACTTCGAATATATGGATAAGGTTTGAGTTCTCAAATAATCCACTGGACTTCCACTAATTTAGATGTGAATTTTTTAATAAGGCGGTTTTAACTTCGTTGCAGTAATTTCATTCAATTTTTTTTCTTCTGACAAATTTTGTTGTTATTTTTATTTTTAGTTTTTAATGTGAGTGGTAATAGCAAAACTGAGGTTGTGACCGCTGAAAGAGGTTGCTACGTATACGATTACTGTGTTTTTATTTTTCAGCGTTTCTTTTGTTTTTTTTTTTTTTTTCGTTTTATTGTAATTTATTTAGTGCGTAAAAATAGAGTGCGTATGGAGCAGCAAACTTAATAAATTAATTGCAATGATCGACAGCGTTAATCTTAGCAAAAAAAAGAACTTCACAGTGATGGCTCGTATTATGAGCCACCACAAATGTGGCAATTATTACTTTTTTTTTTTTTTTGTAGCTCCTTTATTTAAGTACAATTCGTGCAGTAAATTTTCGCTACTAAAGAGCTTTTATTTCTCAAGAAACTTATGAAATTTTTTTTTTGGGTGAATCCTTTTCCTTTGGCAGGATATAATAACCAAATTCAACATCCAAATTCAAGGAAGTTTTCTTTTTTCATAAACGAATCACTAAAATTTGAGTTGGTTAAATTCCTGACAACTTCATAATTATGAAAAAAATTACCTTTTCTTAGTTTAAACACTTTGGACTTAAAATATCTTTAAACGTAACTGGGATCCAAAACGAAATCACTTTGATTTAATAAAATTAAATTTACCCGTTTTTGGTTGGCAGATGTATATATTTTTTTCCGCAGTACAATTAATCCTTACGGACTCACAGCTTGCCAGAAAAGAATTTTAAAGCCACGAATTTGCTTCTAAAACACCTCACAAACCACGTTATAGTTTCTTTTCCTTGCTTGACTAACGTTCAAGCAAATCAATGTTGTAGCCGTCAGCAGTTGCCAGAAAGATCCTATCAACCTGGTTACCACTGTCAATCAGAAAATGATAATAGCGTATGTTGCCACTAAACAAAGCTCGTCATCTACTGTTTTTTTAAATTTATTTTTTTTTTTTTATTACCGATAAGGAATTTATTAACTACATACGTATTATCAAATACTTAGAAAAATATAACAAGCAAATAAAAATTATACTTATTCTAAATAAAAGAACGAGGAAAATGATTAAAAGTGAAAAAAAAACAAAAATAAATGGAAATTTATACAAAAAAATAGATAACAAGTTAATATTTCTTTTAATACAAATTCTTGCATTACAAACCGCATAATACGGGTATTCTTCACTATCGTATTAGGAGGAAGCAAAATTATATACGAAGGTCTTTTGCGTGATATGTTCCTAAAATTTTTCCATTGTCATCTTCAAGAATATAATAATGACTACCTACTTTTTCTTTTATTTTTGATTTCAGAAACGTGGGGGCAAGTTTTGAATTAAATTTCTTTTCAAGGTTTGATTGCGCAAAATTTCTTCGAAATACATTTTGTCCTATATCGTAGGATATGGGCCTTGTTCTTAAATTATATTGACTTTTGTTTTTCTCAAAAGCTCTATCGATATGCTTTTGGATATCATTCCGAATTAATTGTAGCTTATCATTTCTATCCAGTTTCACACAAGGTTCATTAAAAATTTTTAAATTTCTTTTTTACCATTTCCTGCCCAAAAACTGCCTGATAAGGAGATCCCTGTATAGTTTGGTGGAAGGCATTTCTTAACGCACAGCTAATAAAGCTTAAATTTTTATCCCAGAGGGTCTGATCCTTCTTTAGATACGATCTAATACCAGAAATTATAGATCTATTTACCCTCTCCGAAGCATTAGATTGGGGTGAATAGATGGCAGTATAAACGTGCTTGATACCCATTTGCGTCAAAAACGCGTTAAACTCATTGGCTTTAAACTGTGAGCCATTATCACTGACCAATGTCTCGGGAACCCCATAAACGTGGAAAATGTGTTCTAACATATACTTTTGAATAATAGACGCGGTAAATTTTTTAAGTGGGCACAACCAATGAAACTTGGTCATATGATCTAGTACGATCAATATGCCAATATGGCCTTGTCTACTGCGAGGGTAGGGTCCTAAAATGTCGACATATAATCGCTGAAAGGGTCTAGAGGTTACAACCTGAGCCCCCATATTGGGCTTTAAAATACTATTTGGAGCTTTACATTCTTTGCACGTCTCACACAATCTTACGTAATTACGGACGTCTCGTACCATACCCGGCCAATAAAACTTGCGACGAATCATTTCTAATGTTTTTACCATGCCTCCATGCGCGACAACAGGGGAATTATGAAATCTTGCTAAAATGTCCTTTCTTAAATTTAAGGGTATCCAAAGTTTCCAGGATTCGTTATCCTGTTCATTGTCTCCGGTATAGTATGAGGTTCTAATATATACATAATTATCAATAACCTTTATATCAGGATACTTAGAGGGATTATCGCTAATCTTTCTTTTCAAATCAAGATAATCGATGTCATTAAAATGAGGTGAACACAAGTCAATTTCCGGTTCCGCCAGGTCAAGAGCTGCCAGTTCCTCAAAACGGATTCTGGACAAAGCATCTGGTACCACATGATCCTTTCCCTTGCGGTGGCTAATAGTGAATTTGTATCCTTGAAGTTTCCATACCCAACTCGCTAACCGCCCTGTCACATCCTGCTGTTTCATAAGCCACACTAAAGAAGAATGATCTGTTATTACCTCAAATTCTTGTAGTTCAAGATAGCATCTGAACTTTTTAATTGCCTCTAGCGCCGCTAAACATTCGCGTTCGGTGACACTATAATTGCGCTGAGCAGAATTCAACTTTTTCGACATAAAAGCTATGGGCTTTTCGTTGTCGTCATCGTCGAATTGAACTAGCACAGCACCGATGCCAAAGTCGCTAGCGTCGCATTGTAAATAGAATTTTTTTGAAAAGTCAGGATTTGACAGCACAGGAGCGGAGGTAAGCAGGGTTTTTATTAACTCAAACGAGTTTTGGGCCTCAGGTGTCCAACAAAATTTACGTTTGGTAGATAGCACCTCAGTGATAGGGAAAACGATCGACGAAAAATTTGCCACAAATCTTCGGTACCAGCCTGCTAAACCAAGAAATCCACGGACCTGTTTAATATTTTTGGGGGTTGGCCAGTTTTTAATAGACTGCACCTTTTCCGGATCAGTCTTAATGCCTCCATTACCTATGATGTAGCCAAGATAATTTACTTCCGTAACACAAAATTTGGATTTGGAAATATTTAAAGTAAGATTGGCTTTTTTGAATTGTTCTGCAATTCTTACCAGCACTAACAAGTGGGAATCAAAATCCTCGGAAACAATGCTTAAATCATCTAAATATCCAAATACGGAATGACGACGATCAGGAGGTATAATACTGTCCATCAACCGACACATGGTGGAAGGAGCATTGCAAAGCCCGAAAGGCATAACAACAAATTGGTATAACGGCCTTCCTGGGACCGTAAAGGCTGTCAAGGGCTTTGATTCTTCCGACAAGCCAATTTGCCAGTAGGCATCCTTTAAGTCTAATTTAGAAATGACGTTTGCCTTGGGTAATCTTGAAAATATGCCCTCTATATTAGGTAACGGGTATGCATCTTTGCGAGTAAATTCATTTAATTTACGAGCATCTAGACAAAGTCTTACTTTATGGGGCTTAACTACGAGTCTCATGGGTGAGCTCTAGGGTGAAGTAGAAGGCTCTATAACCTTTAACTCAAGCATACGATCTATTTCCTGAAACATCAACTTCTCAACAGCAGGGGACACGGGATAAAAACGTTGTTTTACGGGTTTTACAGAACCAACATTTATGGTGTGTTTTATTAAGCTGGTACGACCCAATCCCTGTTTTTCAAAATTAGGAAAAAGTGATATTATAGTATAAAGTTGCTGTTGTTGAGTGGGCGTCAATGGATAATCTTTAACATTATTTGAATTAACTAAAACTTTGGAAATATCCAACTCTGAGATGACCTTAAGTGGATTTTCATTCGCAGATGCGTAAAGAGCATTTTCAAATATATGTGGAGCTAAATCAAAAATTCTCCAAAAGTCAAGCCCTAAAATAAGTCTTTGCTTTATTGAGGGGACGATGAGAAATTTTAATTTTTTAACAGTACCTCTAAAATTTACATCTACTTGCAATAAGCCAAGGGCCTTTTGGATACCACCATCGGCAGTTTTTACCCAGGTTTTGACAGGACAAAATTCCTTAAATTGTTTAAAGTTAAAATTTGCCAAATCTGAGCCTATACAAGAGACGTTTGCTCCTGTATCTAAAAGACCAAATTCTGAAAAAGTTAGAAATTTTACAGGCGCATAAAACCGCTGATCGGATGAATTATTTATAATAGAAGATACAATATATTTAAGAGTTATCTTACGATTTTTAACATATGTACGTAATCTAATAGTGGAACGTTTTGGTCTTGGTACAGTTATCTTATTAACAGCGTTTACTTCAAATATGGACTTTCTGGTGTCTAAATATTTTTGCAGCCTAATATGATAAGGTATAATTGGATATAAATGATTACCTTTATGTATATCTTTATCCTTCTCAAGATCTTGTGTATATTCATGTTGCAAAATTTGTATGTTTTTAGTAGGGGTTATAGTTAAAGAAGTATTAGAAGTATAGGGATTTATGGAAGTTATTTTTAGGGGTAATTCCGGACATTGCTTTGAGCTATTTGGTTTTTTGAAAGAGAAAGTTTTTTGTTTGTACATTTGGTGCACTGGGGCTTATACGTGTTTTTCATGCCGCACCCATAACAAAATATATTTCGGTTCTCAAGGCAGTCCTCCCAGTGGTGGCCTGGTTGATCGCAGTTCCAACACTTTAATATCGTTGATGTTTTCTGAATTGCATCAACAGATATTTCCGGTTCCTTCGGATAATCTAACGCAGTTAATTCCCCCACACCATCGACTTCCGCGACTTGCCTTCCTGTATTATAATTTGAGGGAATTCGGTTGGATATATTCTTGCGGAAAATATCACTTCCCATTAAGTGTTCTCTCATCTGTACCAATTTTCGCAAATGAGCTATTGAATATACAGGGACATAAAGCAACTCGTGCCTTATTTCCGGACGAAGATTTCTTGTCAATATTTCCACCAGGTCAGATTCAGGAATGGGTGTTGAAAGTTTGTCTAGCATAATGCATATAGACTCATAAAATGACTCAAAACTTTCGTTAGGTTTCATTTTACGATTTCTTACTTCTTCATGTATATCGAAACTTGACTTAAATTCTTTGTATTGGTACTTCAATGCGGCACAAAACTCTCTCCATTCAACAAAGTCAACTTGTTTGTGGTACCTGCAGTACCAATCTCGCGCTTTGCCAGCTAACAAAATATGAAGATTTCTACATATTAACGAAAAGTCATTATTAAAGTTTTCCCTTGTCAAAGTCTTCACTCTATATAAAAATTCGTCAACTCCTATACCATTACTGGAGCCATCAAATTTTACATTCCAATTTTGTATTATAGAGGTGACTTTGTCTGCCCGTATTGCAAAATTATCATCAATGGAAGGATGATTGGAATTTGGACGAGAACTGAGGCGAGCTTGGGGGATATTGTTTACATTTTGAGAAGGGGTTGAATGTTGAGGCGTTGGGGGTTGAATGTTTTGAGTATGTGTTACATTTTGAGGGGGTACGAAGTTAAAATTTTGCAGCAAACGGGTTACGGTGTTTTCAATTAAATAATTTAAATTAGAATGGTCATGGTTTCGATTTCCGGTACCATTGCCCTGGTTTGTATACCACCTATTGCTCTGCGGGGAATTACCGCGTGCTAATAATGATTGAGGTCTTTGAGAAGTAGGGGAATCTTCTGGTATATATTGATTTGTGGCCTGTCTCTTTATGTTACACGCAGGTGTTTGTGATTCATCGAACAAATTCCTAGCGTTACTCCGAGTGTTATATTGCTTCGCCATGGCTCCACGGGGCCTACAGCTAACCCTCTTGGATTTTTCGCCAATCTGTATATGCTCTTGAATATTTATGGTCTTAAGTTTCGCTAATAAACAAGGACGCTTGCAAGAGGGACACTCCGAGGTATTGGCTAAATGATCCTCAATGCAAGAACGATGAAACGCATGATTACATTCTGAAATAATCAGACAATCCTGTCCTTCCGCCATTTTTTCGTTACAAATAATACAACATTGATCAGCATTAGAAACGTTTACCGACGAAGCTTGCGACGGTATAATTGGAGGAGGTGATCTCTCCATTATTATAGTTTAAAATTAGGAAAAGGTAAAAAAACCTTAATGAAAAGGTAGGAGTAAGTTTTTTTTTTTTTTTCTACAATTTATATTGAATGTTGTAAAATTACGATGGAGAACAGGATATTTTTTCCTGGTCTCTTGTCTTTTCAAGATTTGTCACCCTATGGATTGCAAATAACAATAACGCAAATTTTCGTCAACTATGTAACCAACAATTTATCTTTGAGCCCAGAAAATGGATTTTGCTTGGATTAAAGAAAACTTACAATAAATAACCAACAAACCTAACGACTCAACAGAGCTAATTACCCGGATATTGTAAAAAAAGAAAAAAAAGAAAAAGAATAAAATATGTACACGGGTTACTAGGATAAAAGCTACCAAAGGTTTTAGAATTCCAGACCGAAAGTTGGAAACACTATAAATTTCAACTAGATTTGCAAAGATAGATAAAATCCTACAAAAATCATATAGATTTTTATTCTGGCTATAAATAATTAATGTTATATGTGATTAATAAATTAATATAACCCGTACCATGCCTATTGCAACGTTTATACGCACCTCTTATGTGCAAACCACTATATTGTAAGTGGAAAAAATTGCCTCCTAAACAGTGAAGTAAATTTTTATTTTCGAATAGCCAACTTATGAAAACAATTCCTGATTAGCGACACGACTTGCAAATAAGATTTTAAACATTGTCACACGTTTAACCGTATTAAGTTTTTATTTCGATGTGGCACATCAAAATTTTATAAATACACAATAATTTGATTTTTTTTTTTTTTTTTTTTTTTTTAATTTACAATAATTGATTTAATTTAAGCTAATTAATCTCAAATAACGTTTATTTGCGAATATGTTGTATACACTTTGTATATGTAAACGTACATAGAATATGAAAATTAATTGCAATCTGTACGTTTAAAACGAACAAAACAAATTTGTGTATACATATGTGCACATATATATATATGCATTTAGCAATGGGCTATTCCAAATTACCCAGAACGGGAGAAAAAAAAACTAAACCGAAAATTCCGTAAAAAAAAATACTACCAGTTCAAGAATATAAAAAAAATCTCTTAACTTCCTTTAAAATATTCGAGGAAAGAAATCTTATTCTTTTAAAAAAAAAATTAACAAAATCTATAAACAGGTGGATTAATATAATGAATGTTTTCTTACTTTTGATGTGAATAGCAAGAGTAGTGAAAAGAATATTTTTTTTTTTTTTTCTTTTTTTTTTTTCGTTAGGTTGATAGGAAATAAAATCAAGGCTATGGAGCTTAAAAACCTGTTATCATTATTTTGTTAACAACCAAGACTTGTCATAACCGATTTTAGCGGACAATAAATCGCGTAGCCAACAATTATATTGTACATCCAGGCAAAAATCAGGATATCTACAATCAAGCTATATTAACAAACTAACTTTAAGTATTTTAAAAAGCTGCTACGAAAGATATTACAATTAAACATAACTTCTATTTACAAGCAAAAGGATTAACAGGAAACTACTGGTCGATATATCCGAACCTGAAATTCTCAGATAATCGCAATCCGAATAATGCTGAAAATTATTTGCAAGCTAAACTTCCACTACGTATAAAATAATATTTCCGCAGGTTAATGAAATCTACTAAACTATACTGTGAATGTGTGTAGAGCAAAGAAAATCTAATATAAGGACTTTAAGCACGGTATATTAAATCCTCTGGGCCCCACGTTGGGCGCCAATTTATGTAATGAACAAGAAAATGCCGGTGGTAGCTTAAATCGATGATTCAAGTGCATCGTTTACAAAGAAACATAACTAAAGCTATTTGGTTGTTTAGGAAGAAAGAAGAAAACGAATGGGAGCCATTGTTAACCACTAGCGGTCAGTCGGTTGGGGGGTTCTGGTTGTCTTACCTTTCTTCTGCCAATAGAATTTCATTCGCATAAATATTATTATAGACTCCCGAAGAATATAACAACATGGGCCGGATGTTGATCTGTGAAACAATAAAGTATTATGCTGGTAAGTTAACCCCTATAGAGATCAACTTCAAATAAATCAGGAAAATTAAAGAAATCAACCTAACAAAAATTTTAACTGTATATCCCTGGGTGTTCTGGGATATATAGACGCGTCTTTACCCTCCCTACCATTGATTTTAGTAGCGCAAAAAATGAATAATTATACTAAAATCCCACAACGCGAGCTACTCTTTCTCCCTCACATCACTTTCAGTAAGAAAACTTTGTTCGAACTAGTTTTCCATTAGCATATCAAGCAATTCACTTTTTATTTTAAGAAATTCATGGTACAAATTTTCGTTTCTTCGGAAAAAACTCAACTAAGTATTAAAAAAAATTCTCTACTCTTACAAGTCTACAAACTTATTCACAACAATTGTTTAAAAAAAACATTAAAAAAATTAATTTAAACGGATTACAATCTAAAATAAATGTACTGATTGTAAAGGAATGTATGGAAATATCTATAGCACTTTTAAATACAAAACATAATTAATAACAATATACATCCAGCACGTATTTTACTTAAATGATTTTTGTTTTGTTTTTTGTTTTTTTTTTTTACAACATGTTGATAAAGATGTTGCGAACTTTAACTGGCATTAAACAATGTTTCACAGTTCTCTTGTATATTGTTAGATTTACTAATAATAAAATTGTTGCTTCACTCACCCAAAACAAATGTTGTCAGCAGCTGTTGATGAGGCCTCCTCAATGGCTGGTTCTTTTGGAGTTAATTGTGAGATAAATTTTTGGAAGGTGTATAAAAGAATGGAAATAAAGGGAATGGGTATTTCCATACAAACACTAAAGTAGGGATAACTTAATTAAATAAACAAAATAATTACTAATTTAATATAAACGATGTTCGTAAATTCCATAATGCTTGTTCTATCAAAATTTACTGAAATAAAACGTGCAATATATCCTTGATTTATATTTTGAGTTTTGAAGTTACAGAAATTGTAATTTCAAACCTCTGTCAAATTAGGTAAACTAAGTAAGATAGCATTATGCAATTTAGTTTTAAATATTCTAAATTCGTGATTATAGTTACGGTGATGGCATTTCTGTACACATTTTAATTATTTTACACTATTAGCAGAATAGTAGGATGACCTGGTGACCTTGATGACGAAAATTGCTGACTTCGATTATTATTTATTTGAGTTCTCAAATAATCCACTGGACTTCCACTAATTTAGATGTGAATTTTTTAATAAGGCGGTTTTAACTTCGTTGCAGTAATTTCATTCAATTTTTTTTCTTCTGACAAATTTTGTTGTTATTTTTATTTTTAGTTTTTAATGTGAGTGGTAATAGCAAAACTGAGGTTGTGACCGCTGAAAGAGGTTGCTACGTATACGATTACTGTGTTTTTATTTTTCAGCGTTTCTTTTGTTTTTTTTTTTTTTTTCGTTTTATTGTAATTTATTTAGTGCGTAAAAATAGAGTGCGTATGGAGCAGCAAACTTAATAAATTAATTGCAATGATCGACAGCGTTAATCTTAGCAAAAAAAAGAACTTCACAGTGATGGCTCGTATTATGAGCCACCACAAATGTGGCAATTATTACTTTTTTTTTTTTGTAGCTCCTTTATTTAAGTACAATTCGTGCAGTAAATTTTCGCTACTAAAGAGCTTTTATTTCTCAAGAAACTTATGAAATTTTTTTTTTGGGTGAATCCTTTTCCTTTGGCAGGATATAATAACCAAATTCAACATCCAAATTCAAGGAAGTTTTCTTTTTTCATAAACGAATCACTAAAATTTGAGTTGGTTAAATTCCTGACAACTTCATAATTATGAAAAAATTACCTTTTCTTAGTTTAAACACTTTGGACTTAAAATATCTTTAAACTTAACTGGGATCCAAAACGAAATCACTTTGATTTAATAAAATTATATTAAATAAAAATAAATTTAAGTATATTGTTATGAAATTAGATTTATCTAAGAATTATTTATGGTTTTAGTTATATGTTATCTTCTAAACTATAGTTTTATGTCGTTTAGCTTAGATTGTTATGAACGCCACTTTACTGAATTTTCTAGCAATTGTAATTGTAGACTTTAGATTTAGATGTATAACAGTTATTTTAAAATAATTTGAACAATAAATTCTCGAATCGACAAGATCGTTCTTGAATCTACTAGCTACGGTTTTAAACTATAAATACAGGCTAACTCATAAAAGTTTAGCTTAATTTGATTGGAGACATTAAACGGTTCAATTTGATACTTATAATAGCAGTTAAATTTTGTGAACATTATAAATAATTTCCATAAAGTTTGTTAAGTGTATATTAATTTTGATTCGCAATTAAAAGAACTCAAAGGTTTTTTATAAAGGGAATAAACCTTAACGCGTTTTATAAAGAAAAAAACGTAACAATTGTCAGAAGTGGGATTGCAATAATAAAAAATAAATTAATAAATAAAGAAAAAAGGGATAAAATAATTGATAAACAATGCAATTCGATGAGCAAGAAGTTGAACAGCTTAAGAAAGAGTTGGGAAAGTTGGATCTGCCGACTGCAGGATATAAGGCTGGATTGCAGAAAAGGTTAATCGATGACTTCAAGCGACGTAACATTGATATCGTGGCTTATGAATTTGGGGAGAAAGAAGATATGGAAGTTGCTACCCATGCAGTACCAAGGATGGAGAAAATGGAAGAATATTCTAGAAGCGTGGAGAAGAGTGTAAAAGAAAATTGAAACGCTATCCTAGCAGAAATTACTAGAAAAATGGAGGAAAACTCAAGCACCATCTTAGCTGAAATTCAAGAAAATTCCGGAATGGAACACGAGAAACTGATGTCGTCACATTCTATTATAATTATATTATATTATTAATACAAAAATCTATTGAAGGGAGAGTCTGGCACAGTCTATGGAAAAGTAATAGTACTATTAAGTATGGCTTATACAATCGTCCATCGTAGTGGCTGATATTGAAGACGTGGTAATTATTGGCGCAGATTTTATGTTTCGACTGAGTATTCGTTTGTATATGGATCAGCAAATTATGTATTGGCGTGATGTTGAAGTTGGATACGAAATCAAGGCTTATGTTAAATAATTAATCGCCCTTGAATGTGAAAAATTGCCACCCAAATCAGAAACCTTAGTATAGGCGCGAATGGATGGAGAATGAGAGGACAACAGTTTATGGGATGGTGGAGCCAGCTGAAATTAAAAGCGATGTCGTAACAGCGAATGCCCTCGTAAAAACAAGCAAGAGTTTTATTCCCGTGAGAATATTAAATTTATCTAGCAGAGAAAAAGTCCTTACGCAGAACTGCAAGATTGGACAATGTACTTCAACAGACGCAATAAACAATTGCGAGCAGCATCAAGGCGCAGCCAGGAAGAGTATCAAGGACCACGAATCACTAGAGAAGCATGTGTGAAAATGGACTGAAAAACTAACGCCGCCTAGTAAAAATAAGGCCAAACAACTACTAAGCAAATGTGCCTCTGTATTTGCTTTGAAAGGCCAAAAACAAGGTAGAACTTCAGTCATAAAACAAGTAAGCCAATAAAACAGGCACCCAGAAACATCCCTCTAGCAAAGCGAACTGAAGTAAGAGAGCTGGTTAGCGATATGGAAAAGAGCAGAGTAATTAAACCATCATCAAGTCCTTGGAGTTCACCAGTGGTATTGGTGCTGCAGTGTCTGTTTTTTTTAAGAAGAAGAAGAGACACTGCAGCACTCACCCAATCATATGAGCGATAAACACCTACACATGTGAACAGAAACCGTGAAGACTAAATATTTTTTGTCTAGCACTGGCAGGACATAAAGTAAATATTAGGATAAGATTTGATTAATTATTGTTAGTTCATATTTAATATATGAAGATTCAATAAACAAATACTAAAAAAAAACCAGTGGTATTGGTGAAAAAGAAAGACCATATTCTACGTAGACTACATAAAACTTAATGACGTTGACACGTTAGCCGGAACGGCATAGTTTTATACATTAGATTTGCAGAGCGGTTATTGGCAAGTGGAAATTTCAAAAAATTATAAGGAGAAAACTGCGTTTAGCGCAAGTGATGGACTATGACATTTAATCACCAGTGGTATTGGTGCTGCAGTGTCTGTTTTTCTTAAAAAGAAGAAGAGACACTGCAGCACTCACCCAATCAGATGAGCGATAAACACCTACACATGTGAAATATTTTTTGTCTAGCACTGGCAGGACATAAAGTAAATATTAGGATAAGATTTGATTAATTATTGTTAGTTCATATTTAATATATGAAGATTCAATAAACAAATACTGAAAAAAAACCAGTGGTATTGGTGAAAAAGAAAGACCATATTCTACGTAGACTACATAAGACTTAATGACGTTGACACGTTAGCCGGAACGGAATAGTTTTATACATTAGATTTGCAGAGCGGTTATTGGCAAGTGGAAATTTCAAAAAATTATAAGGAGAAAACTGCGTTTAGCGCAAGTGATGGACTATGGCATTTAATGTGATGCCATTTGGACTCTGCAATGCTCCGACTACATTCGAGCGTTTAATGGAGCATGTGTTAAAAGATCTTCACCGAAAGACATGTTTGGTGTCCTTTGACGACATTATTGTCATGGGGAAAGCATTTGATGAACACCTGAAAAACCTGGAACAAGTGTCGAAACATGTATCCATGGCAGGACTTAAACTAAGTGCTAAGAAATGTTCACTGAGCCAGAAGGAAGTAGAGTACCTGGGACATCAAGTAACCTCTAAAGGCATTTCAACGGATGACGATAAAATAAAAGCTGCAATGGATTGGCCTCGTCCGAAACATGAATTTCGCAGTTTTCAAGGCTTATGCACATACTACAGGCGTTTCGTAACGAACTTTGCAATTATTGTTGCAAACTTACACGAATTCTATAAAAAGGCGCAAAAATACATCTTGGTTAAAGCACAGGAAGCGGCATTTCAGAAGCTGAAGGCATTATGGTGCTCAGCACCAATTTTGGCTTATCCTATTACTGGAGAGAAATTTGTGCTACATACCGATGCCAGCGGATACGGAATTGGAGGTGTGCTTCCCCAAGTGGTCAATGGCATAGAGCGAGTCGTAGGCTATTGTAGCCGAATACTTTCAAAGCCCGAGAGGAACAACTGCGTGACGCGAAGAGCTCCTGGCGGTACATTTTAATAAATATTTATATGGACAACAATTTGAATTAGGTTAGGTTAGGCTGCATGGGCAGCCATCGAGAGATAGCTCACTTGGATTTTTCAGCGGTCCCTTTGTGATACCCAGCGCCAATGCCCATCCCATAGAGCAGTTACTCAGATGCCACTGCAGAATTGAGCCAATTCGTCTTCCTAATGAAGAGAAGAAACAATGTAAGTTCTATTGCAGATAGATCCTCCAAGCAGGAAATCACCGGCTCTCCCAGTTATTTTGCCCTAATGCCTCGCAACCCAGGGCATTGACAGAGAACTTCTGCAGTAGTCATTGAATTCCAGACCCATTCTCCTAGCATGAGACCCAACTGGCCACTGTCCAGTCACAACCGACACCACAGTCCTGATTTGGTCCCTATTGAACCTACGTAGAGATTTAGTTATCCGTTCATCATAACCAGGCCAGAGTGCCCTGGATATGGAGCAGGCGGACTCCCAGGTCCATCTCTCTTGCGCAATCCTATAATACTCTCGCCTAATGAGTGCCTTACAGTGAGCCACTGGTAGGCCAACGAAAGGATCAATGAATGTGTCATATACGCGACCACCTTCCTTGGCCAGCTCATCTGCTATCTGGTTTCCTGGGCAGTTTGAGTGCCCTCATTCAGCAATCTCATTCAAAGACATCCGGCATTCTACAGTCAACCTAGAGGTCGTGTAGGATCCCGCAAGAGAAGCAATGGCAGCCTTGCTATCAGTAAATATATGTATATCTCCCGATACACGATAATACTTTAACCAGTTGGCTGCCCACCTGATGGCAAAGATTTCCGCCTGCAGGACACTACATCCATCCGGCAGACGAAATGAAACTCTTACTCCCAGTTCCTCTATGTAGAAACCTCCGCCAACTCATTCTCCCTTCCTCGAACCATCAGTGTATACCTCTAGGGCCGGTTCATAGAAGGTGCCCATGACTGACAGCGCATTGCCGTGCGCTATATGTGTCGCGTACCTCGCACCAAAGAAAGGCTCCGGGGTGCATTGGTCCACTCCCTAATGGACAATCGAGCATCCAATTATCCTGCAGAGGCCATAATCACGGGTCGGCCAGCCGTATACCGCATTCAGCCGTGTCGCCAAGCATAGAGCCATCTGTCTGGCCGTGATGTCCACCGGGAGCCAGTGTAGCACTGTAAACAGCGCCCTAGTGGGAGTGGAGCGCATTGATCCTGTGATCATCAATGCGACCAGTCTATATACATACCTTCTCAAGCATCACACGGTACGTGCCCTTGTCCAGCGCAGTCCACCATACAACAACACCGTAATACAGAGTCGGCTTTACTACAGCCTCAAAGATCCAATTTACCACCTCGGGCACATACCTCAGTTCCTGCCGATTGCACCTCTACACGCATATATTACAACTATTGCCTTTTCCATCCTCTTCTGGACTTTCAGCCCCCACGACAGTTTACTGTCGGAACTTACCAGTTCCGTCTTAGAGGGATTACCACCCAGTCCGCATGAACCACTCTCCGTGGTAAGTACCTTTAATGCAACCTCCATACACTGAGACATTATATTCAAATGCTTCTACGTGATGGCCACTGGAACATTGTCTGCATACGCCACAGTTTTAATCCTCATGTCGTCCATCTTCGTCAACATGGTGTTCATAGTCAGTTTCCACCATAGTGGGGATAATACTCCTCCTTGGGGGTACCCCTGTTTACCAGTCTCTTAACGCTGGTTTCACCTATCGTGGAACAGATGACCCTATTCCTGACCTTTTCCAAATCTACATATGCCATCATCAACCTCTAGACACCTCATGGACGCCACAACAGAGTCCGGATCGATGTTGTGGAAGGCCCCTTCAATATCGAGAAAGGCCACCAGAGTACACTCCTTAAATTCGAGTGATCTCTCAATAGCTCCAAGTAATGAGTGGAGAACCGTCTAAACAGACTTACCCTTTGTGTAAGCATGCTGAGAGGTAGAGAGTAAACACCTTGGGATGGTCATCCTTAAGTCTATGTCAATAACTCTTTCAAGAGTCTTGAGAAGAGAGGATGCAAGACTAATCGGTCAGTAATCCTTCGCTTCAGTATGATAGGTCTTCACTCGCTTGGGGATAAAGACCACTCTACACAAAGTAAAGCTCACAGGTACATACAAAAGCCTAGCACATCCCCTGTATATAGCCATCAGCCAGGGTATAATCAGAGTTGAATTCCTTTGCAGGTCCGCCGGAATTGTACTGTCCATATCCGGAGATTAATACTATCCTATCATAGTCCATTGGGATGAACATAGGACCGGGCATCGATTCACAAACGTGATCCCGCAAGATCCCTTGAGAATTTCCAAAAAGTGAGTGTCAATTAACACCTCGAGTGTTTCCTGACTATTCGTAGTCCAAAAACCATCCGATTTTCGGATACAGGTCGGGACAACCGGGCTCGAAGCCATTATTCTACGTAAACGGTTTGTCTCAGAAGTTCCCTCCATGACGCTCCAGAAGTTCCTCCAAGCATTTATTTTCGCCGATCTTACCAAGTTTCTGAATCTATTCAATTAAGACTAGTACTCCGCCAAATTACCATGACGCTTAGCTATATTGAACAACCTACGACAGTCTCTTCTTGCCTGCGCAATATCAGGATCACACCAAGGAAGTCGCCAATAGCAGTGAGTAGACCCACTGCCGCATCGATCCCCCCGATATCGTTGACCCGGGGAGGATCAGATAGAGTCCAAACCAGAGAGGAGGATTGAATCCCCAATTCGTTCGTTTCCTATTCATTATAGCACTCGATCCTACAGACCTAAGCCCCAGAATAAATTCCACGTATCTATGATCAGAAAGTAAACAGTCATTAGAAACCATCCAGTTTTCGATCATGTCAATGTGGCTTATGCTTACCAGCGTGACATCAAAAACCTCACACCTATTTGGAACAACAAACGTAGGCTCACGGCCCCTGTTAACTACTACTCAATTATAATTAATTAATTAATGAGAATAGTGACTCACCTCTTACATTCGTATCCGTACTACCCCATATAGTGTTGTGCGCATTGCCAACGGCACAGATTATAATCGGAGTTCCAGTGCATGTCGCCCTCGTTACTGCATTTTGAGTTAAGATCAGACCATTCTTTACTCAGGTGGTTGCTTCAATTTAAGAATCCGGAAGGACAGAAAGCATGATGGATTAAGCGCCTTCAGAGTTACCGAAAACTGGAATGCAAGCATTGTGTAAAATCTGAAGGTACAGAATACAGCTACGAAGTTCGCCCATTGCAGAAAGAGGCCAGCGAAGACTGGTCAACTGGATTACCGATGGAAAGTCAGTTCAAAACCTCATTGTAGTAACGTCGTCGAAAGTACATGAAGTTTTAAATGAATTCCAGAACGGTCGTAGTTGTGGCCACCTTGGCGTAATAAAAAAGCTAGACAAATTGAAAAAGCGTTTCTACTTGGTTGGGTGCCAACAAGCTGTGGTTGATTGGATATCAAATATCAAAAAGTAGGGGACCGCTACAGCGGTACAATTCAGGTGCCCAATTTGAGCGAATTGAGATGGATATAGCTAGTCCTTTTCCTGTGAGTGATTCAGGCAACCGTTATGTGTAAGTAGTCATCGATTACTTTAGTAAGTGGCCAGAGGTTTATGTCATCCCAAATCAAGAAGCCAGAGCCGTTGTAAACGTATTTGTGAATAACTGGTTGTGCCGCTACGGAGTTCCAATAGAATTACACTCCGACCAAGGCAGAAATCTGCTGTCATAGAGATCAGATGTTCAGAACTCCACCTCTCGTGCACCTGCCAAAATTGTCTTTGGAACAGAGCTCAGAGTACCTGGAAATCTATAATTTGGCGTTAAGTCTGGACCAGCAGATGAAAATAATAATGGGCTCCACCTCAAAAGAACAATATAACCTTATTGAACTTCATGAAATCGTACGAAGTCGGATGAAGCTGTCCAGCAATGTTGCCAATTTAGCATTTTTAATGCTAGATCTAGAATTTTAAAATCTCATTTAGCATGAAAAAGACGCTTCTAGCACATAGCACTTTTTTCAGCATTTTCCCAAAGCTATTTAGCACTTTTTTAGCATTTTTTAGTTTAAGTGATAAATATTTATTTTTTCCATTAATTTATAGCTTTTTACTAGATGTGCAAACATGTACAGTACAACTTCGACAGTCCGGACATGCGCCAGTCCGGTCACTCCAATGATTCGGACGCTTCTACATTTCGGACAATTTAAAATGTTTACCTCTACAATCCGGACAAAGTTTTTAAAATCCGGGGATTTCCCGTTTTTAACTCGCATGTTTTACACTATCATAACTTCAGTTTCGGTTCATTCTTTCGCAAGCGTGTTTGTCTTATTTCATTCCAAGTGCCATGTTTCTAAACAATAAACGCAAACATAAAACACTAACCTTAAAGGAAAAGTGTGATATATTACAAAGTCTTGATGAGGGAAAAACTATTAGGCAGGTTGCCGAAAAATTTCATGTTCCTAAATCAACGATTTGCGACATTAAAAAAAATAAGGAGAAGATAAAACAATTTATCTCGAATACCTATAATGGACCCGGTAACATTTGAATCAAAATTATGTAATATACCATTTTTGTAATATAATTTTTTTTAGGAAATAGAAAAGTTATACAAAAGCAGAAAATCCACAGTTAGAGGAAGCGCTTTACACATGGTTTTTGCAGCAAAGAAACAATCATATCCCGATTCATGTAAAGATGACGGGGAAGGACGATTTTTCAGCGAGCTCAGGCTGGTTAGATAAATTTAAGTTACGGCGTGGTATTCGCTATCTAAAAATTTGTTGTGAAAAAGTTTCCAGCGATGAAAGCGTCGTTGAGCCTTTTAAAAAAAGTTTGCTGACATTGTTGCTGAGATGGATTTGAGTGAAGAGCAAGTTTAAAATGCAGAAGAATCTTCTGCTTTCTGGAGAGTGTTGCCTGGTAACACATGGGTGCACACAAAGGAAAAGTCAGCCCCAGTGAGAAAACTTTCCAAAGATCGTATGACATTTATGCCATGCTCAAATGCTGCAGGAACACATAAACTGCCCCTTTTGGTTATTGGCAAATCTACTAATCCAAGAGCCTTTAAAGGTTATAAGATTCCAGTGGTATATAAAGCAACTAATAAAGGATGGATGTCAAGTTCCCTTTTATTCGACTGGTTCAAAAACCATTTTATTCCAGAAGTCAAAGGGTTTCTGACACAGGTTAACATACCTCTTAAAGCATTATTGATATTAGATAATGCTCCTTCACATCCTAAAGTGGATGAAATAAATATTGACCCAAATTTTAAAGTTCTTTTTTACCACCAAATTGTACGGCAATCTCACAGCCTATGGATCAAAATTTAATACAAAACGTAAAGGTTACTTACAGAAAACAATTACTGGAACATATTTTATCAGCAATTGATGATGATGTCGACGTGGTTAAAGTTTTAAAAATGTTTAACCTTTAAAATGCTGTTATTGGACTTAGCATGGCAAGGCATTAGTGAAAAAAATATTCAGAAAAGCTGGTCTGCATTGTGGCCAAGGACTGCATCGTGCTGGGATGATGAAGATATGATACCGCTTCAGGTTCTGCGTCATGAACTACAGTCTGATGGCATGTATGATGACATGAAATCCATCCAAAATATGATTGGAGCTATGAATTTTAGTACTGACATAACTGAAGAAGATATCAATGATTGGGCAACTGGTGCAAATGAATTTTCATTAGATTTTTCAGATGAAGAAATAATACAACATGCTTAACGAACGTCAGTGCTATTTACGGACTCTGAAGACGACTTTGTAGTAATGGATGCAAAAACAAAGATCTCTAATGCAGATGCAAGAAAATCATTTTCAATTTGCGTTCAGTGGGCTGAGGAGAATAATTTGGATATGCAGGATATTCTATTTTTAAAGAGACTAGAGCAAAAAGTACAAATCAACAAAGTTAGACAGCACAAAATAACTTCGTTTTTTAATTCACTTAGATTATTTTAACAATTTAATATAATAATTTAATGATTTTTAATAAATCATAGTACAATGTATGTACGTACATACAATTTAATTCACTTAGATCATTTCAATATTTTCACCTACTATAGTCCGGATAACTCGTTAATCCGAACGAGCCTAAAACTATATGTGTCCGGATTGTCGAAGTTGCACTGTACATACATATTAATACCATTAATTTTTTCAGATATAAAATTATATTATTATTCTTAATATTGTAAAAATAAATTATGAACGTAATAAAATTTAATTGTTTTAACCAAGGTAACTTTTAAATGTGATTCAATATACATTTTTCGTTATTGTTGTATTTACTAAAGATCAATTTTTGCACCTATTTTGATTTATTTTTAATGTTGTTTTTATATCCTCTGCCACTAGTGTTGAATGAGGATATACTTAGCTTGTCACGCTTACTTTCGAAAGACTCAACAGTAAAGAACAATATTGATGTTAAACTTATTCTTATTCCTCTAAGCAGGTTGGGATTGAAATATATCTGAAATCGGCTTAGTAGAAAAAAGTTATGAACCCAAAAGTGGAACAACCTCCCTAAAAAATTAATATTTTTGCTATAAAAATTAACAGAATTTAAAAGCGGTGAATATATGTAACGATTCTCATTAAATTTTAGACAAATTCGTTTTAAATGGCTGGAAATTACATTAAAGTTTAATGAAGATGGGTCCATAATTTACCATAGGCCCCATATAAAGCGTCCTTCTTAAAATCACTTAAAAAAACCATTAAATTCTCATAAAATTTTATTACTGTATACCCAGAAAATTTTAAAAATTGTCTCTAATCACCAAATTTATACCATATTCATAATATCAAGCAAACAAGTTGTTGATTTTGCACTAAATTTTGTACTAAAAATTGTAAAATTGTGAATATTTTTTTCAATAAATTATATTTTTAATTTTAATTAAAAAAATAATCAAAAAACTTTGCGATTTCAAACAATGTGTTAATTTGTTTAATTAAATATGAACAATTCCCAACCACAATTCTACAAGTTTAAATTATTTTATTTTAATCGAAAAAAAAACAATTAATATTTTTTGATATTTAATTAAAAATTTATTTCAAAACAACTTAAATATTAAATAAATCCAAATTATGTTTTTAATTTTCTTTCAACAAGAAAAAAATAATTGATTCAATTGTCACATTAATTAAATTTAAATAATTTTTAAACCAATTTTTAAATTGATAAGAAAACGTTATTCTGTGTAGAGATTCGGTTTAATTTAAGTTTTTTTTTAATATTTTTGACGACCGATCTATAATAACATAAAATCTGTTCCTGAAAATCACTTTAATGCGCCTAGTAATAATTCTGAAACCAATCAGAATGTTTTATTTAACGCAGGCAACGGTTTTATGGAGATTGGCTCACTCCCGAATTACACGAACCCTGTGTGAAAGGTATTAAAGATTTGTCATAGCCGAATATATCACTCTTACTTGTTTTATATTTTATTTACCAATTTAATTGTAAATGACTATAAATTACTAAGGGCCAATTTCACAAAGTTCAGTTATAATTAACTATCAGTTATAACTGTCAAAAACATATCGGTAAATGAAAGTTAAAGTAATAGTTAGATTTAACTGAACTTGGTTAAGTTAGCCGTAATTTATGTAATTTTATACCATGCTAATATTTTTAAATTAATGACAAATTAAATCGATTTTCTGTTTATTTTTATATAATATTTTTTAGCACGTTTTTAAGATATTTTTGCATTTTTTTACAAAAATCTAGCAATTTTTCTTTATAGAGTTTTGGCAACACTGCTGTCCAGTGACAAGATGAAAGCCAGATACGATCGAGCGACAAATTTGGAAGGCTTTATAGAAGGCCAGACTCATTGGGATCGACCATATAACGTGATAAAAAAAACCTAATGATGTGGTGTATCGAATTCAGAAATATAAGAGTCCAAGATCAAAAAATGAAAGTGGTACATTTAGAACGACTAGCCCATTGTGGGAACGGAGAATCTGAGTAACGGCTAGCCGTTCAGCCGATTTTTTTCAACAAGCCGCGCCGCCGCCGAGGTACTCGGCTGATCGGCGGCTCAAATTCAAGTCGGTTCTTATTTTTTTTAATATTTATCCAAAACTGGTTATTCAGTTGTTTTTGGTTATTTTTTTAATATTATTTGAACTAGTGAGTACTTAATCGGTAGTTAATTGAATTAGTGGCAGTGTTACCATATACGAATATTTATCTTATTTTTAAATTTTGGGCTTGCTTCCTATATTTTCAACAAGAAAAAATGTTCAACGAAATCAAAAATTGATGATTTAAGTGTTTTTTTTTTGCAAGCAAATATATTTGTAAGTTATTCAGATACAAGTTCATTTCATTCGAATTTATTTCATTCTACCACTTGTATGCACAATTAACTTTTTCTGTATTGTTAGAAGTTATGAAAATTTAGTAAATATAATTGTCTTATGAAGGAAAATCATTTAATGAACTTGAGTCTGAGTAATTAACATATATATTTGTTAGCCATAAAATATGTAAAACACTTAACAAATCCGAAATACTTCATAAAGTTCGACTAAAAATCTAAATATTAATCTCAAAAAAATAAAGTCTTGTAACCACTTATTACTTGTTACATTTAAATATAATTTTGTATACTGATTTTTTAAAAAGATTGGTTACCTATTATCCATTTTTTTTTTGTTAAAATTGTTTTCATTCGTTTGAAAAGTTAAAATTAAAGTTTCCCTTATTAAAAGTGTTAAAAAATATCAGTTATGTAATAAAATTAATAAATGAGTCGAAAAATAGAAAACAGTTTTATGTCAAGAAACAATAGTCGTACAAGACTCAGTACGGAACCTATCAATGATAATACCAGACGACGCAGTACATACTGGGGTGCGGAGAAATCTTGGATAGCGATTTCGACATATCGAATGAATGAAATGATGTGGCGATAAATAATTACTCTGAACATGAACGGAAGTTTAAAATATTTTATACTGTAAAGTATTAAGTTTTTTTTATATATGAAAAATTTGCTTTTTATTTAAAAATTTGTATGCCGGTTTGAAATTTGTTTTCCATAAGTATTTAAGAAATTTTAAATTGTTAATTTTCCCTGAAGAAGTCACAAAAAGGCATGACGAATTATTGGATTAAACAAAACAAATGTTTTTATAAAAAATAATATACCTCAAGCTTAATAAATAAATATAAATTATGAAAATTAATTAATTTACTATTTTAAAATGCCTGATATTTCCAAATTTTAAGAAAATCTGACCGTAGTACAACTTACAAGGTATTTACTGTAAATATTATTTTTATTCTTTAAAATTTCACTTATCGTTTATAAAATTTTTAGTTTTCAAATGAATAAATAAATTTTTGTCTTTTTGTTTGGTTTAACATGTTTGCCTATGTGATTTCTTTACATAAGTTTTTTTAGTCGTCAAAAGATTCGGCGCAAAGCAGCTTTGCCGCAGCCGGCAAGTATTTTAAGTCTTCAGCCGCCGCCGAAAATTTTTAATCGGCTTGCTTCTCTGAACGGCACTCTACGGAATTTTCTAGCAATTGTGATTGTATACTTTAGATTTAGATGTATAACAGTTATTTTAAAATATTCGAACAGTAAATTCTAAAATCGCCTAGATAGTTCTTGAATCTACTAGGAATGGTTTTGAACTATAAATACAGGCTAACTAATAAGAGCTTAGCTTAGTTTGATTGGAGACATTCAACGGTTCAGTTTGATACTTTCAATAGTGGTTAAATATTGTGGACATTATAATTAATTTCAATAAAGTTTTTTAAGTTGAATACGTGTGTGTATTTATTTGGATTTGCAATTAAAAGAACTCAGGGGTTTATTATAAAGGGAATAAACCTTAACGCATTTTATAAAGTAAAAACCGTCAATATATTTCATAAATAATTCAATTTTTTTTTTAAAAATATGCTTAAAAAAATCTTTTTAATAAGTAAAAATAAATATGCTATGAAATCTGCTTTTGGACAAGGAAATATGCTTAAAAGTAGTTAGAATATTTAAAAAAAAAAAAAAAAATTCAATTACACAACTAAATCTGGCAGAAAATATGCCAAGGTGGTAGCACTGTATAAATATGTAAATAAAAGAAAGTCGAAGGGCAGTTGATATCAAACAGTGATCAAAGTGTGTTTTATTTTTTATTATCGTTTAGCCGGCATTTTATATTAAGAATATAGTTATTTATATTTATATTCTTAGCTGCGAAGTGATGTACAGTGAATTTTTTAACATTTATGTCCAAATAATATCGGAACATTTAAATGAATTTGACAATGCCATTCATAGATTTTTAAATAACGCTTAGTTGTATAATAAAGCTTTAAATCTCCAACAAGTGTTGCTCACAGTTCAAAAAGCTCTAAATGCGTTACAAAGTGACTCCGCTACAATTGCAACTGCTTATGAAATTTGGTGTAATTTGTTGATCAATGCTAATTTTGTAATTGACGGTATGATGCATCCAAAATATGTATAAGTATATGCAAACTAATAGTTAAAATAAAAACGAAAAGGTAGCAGAAGAATGGATTGGTCTAAAGCACAACTCTTGCACCCTTTTTCTTTTTCAAAATTTAAGATGCAGAATTTTTGTCACAATAACGGTATTCAGTTCAGATATTTGATTGCAAAAATTAAAAAATGGAGAATAATTAACACTAAAAGTTGCAATTTAAACAGCCTTTAAACAAGTATTAGAAATCAGTTTTGAAACTTGCAACATTGCAAGTTTTACAGCGTTTTTCCATATACGATTATTTTCATGTATATCCTCTTTTTTTAATTACGAGGTAATAATAAGATAATTAATCAATTTACTTTTTACATTTTATTGACAGGCTGTTGTACTTTTACACGTCAAATATGTACAACTTTACACCTTTATGTTATAATAAAGACCGCTTACATCTATTATCACTTAAAATTGGTGTTAATTTTGATACTTTTATAAACATATGTATGTATATTTTATATAAAAGGAACATTAACAAAAACAATGAGAATTCACAAAAATAAAAATGTAAAAACAAACAAAACAATTCATAAATATGTTCTTATGTACATATGTGTGTGTATGTAAAAAATGTACAATGTACTATACCAGATATGTTGTATATATATGTATGTATATACATACATACATTTAAGTAAAAAATTTGTTATGACCAATTGCTTAGTAGACGCTACTCTCCCTTTAACCATTTCAGTTTCAATTTTGTCAACCGATATGTCTATATTCATGGAATAACAATATTTAAGGCAATCAATGATTCTTTAAGTGTCGGAATCTTGTTGACATCTTCACTTTCATCGTCTTGATTATCAGATTCAATTTCATTATAAATTCCCTTGTTCAGCACTGGTGATCCCCCTAATTATTTCGCTTTCAGTCAAATCTCCATAGCGATTTATGTTTTTAAAAACAGCTTAAATTTGATATTTTTGTAAAAAGTGGCCACTTTATTTTTTTCATGTGTGCAGCTAATTTTGACGTTTTATATGAAAATTTTTTAAAGCTGCTCAAAAATATGATAAATGTGCAGGTAAACAAAATGCACGTAAACAACGATTTTGAAGAATAATTACAGAAAATATGTATTTTGGGCAGTTAAGTTAAGTTAAGATATCTTTGATTTTTTGTATGAAAATAATTTTAAAATGCCAAAAATGTTGTGCATTTATCTTAAATGTGCAGGTATAGAAAGCGCACTTAAAAATGAAATTTGTATGGGATTTGAAAGAATAATGACAAAAAAATATTCATTTTGTGCAGTTAAGTCAAATGTGCACTTAAACAAAAGGCAGTTAAGTCAAAACTACTGAAGTAGTTGTTTTAAATAGCTTTGAAATATCCGATAATAAGCTAATAGCCTATATGACTCAACATTTGTATGATTCCTTCCTGGCTTTGGTATCATGGTTACTAATGAAACCTTTCATCCTTGGGGGTTGTATTCAAGGTGTAAAATAACATTCAAAATTATAAGAATAATTTTCTTTGCTATGCGAGTAGCTTCAAAACCATTTTATTTCTGATCTTATCAATAGCGGGTGCAATCTTGGTGTATAAGTAACAAAAAGCCTTTTCGATTTCAGATCATTAACAAACAGATTTCCTTTTTCAATATAATTTCTTGCCCAACTTCCATGCAAGTTTCTTAATGGTGGCTTAGAGATAACTGGTCTATGGAGATTTCTAGCTGCAAGCCATAACGAGTAGTATCTTTTCACGGTAGTCCTCGCTCGACATCTGTAGAATATATTTAATTGTTTTTGATTATTTTGGGGGTTAGGTAGTTTAAGAAAACGGTCAAAATTGACAATTGAGATTTCCACGTTCTCAGGTGTTCTAAGCGGACTATTTTCTTTGCAATGGGCACTAAGATATTTTTTATAGTTTAACCAACTTATTTGCGTGCCTGACGTCGCTAAGTAACCAGTAGGAGATACAATTCCAGTTGGGTTCATTATAAGGGAGCTTCAACATGAATCGTTTCTGTGGGGATGTTTTTATCCACGCCAAAATCAATTACATCTAGAATTTTTTGATGATCAGTAGGCCAATAAGTTGGATGATCAGTGGGCCAATAAGTTGGTTGTCCGCTTGCGTCCATATTTTAATCCATTCCAGAGATTGTTTTGAACAAAACACGACCCTTTGGTGTTATAAGTCGTGACCTCAAGAAGGAATGTATAGCTTTATAGTCGCCAGCGGCAGAGAAACGCGTTGCTAATGATTTTCAGTATTTATATTGGCTTTCTGATATTAAAAATCTATGTGGGGAGTATAAAGATGAAATTACCATTTGGTTCGTAAAGTTATTCACTGTTTGCACTAATGTTTCAATAGTTTTTTGTAGACGACTTTAATTAAAAAATTGGAGTTTCATCATTATTTGGCAAAGCACTTTGCATAGGCCTATGGTAAGCGACGTTAGCGTATGATGTTCTGGTATTTCTAGGCTGCGGTACCTGAATGTCAGTGACTCTTCACATACGATGCTGCTTGCATAGAAAGAAGTTTGAAAGGAAAGTTTGAAAATACAGGTTATACTCGTTTACTGCCCAAAAGAGCCGTACTTCAAAAAAGTACCACCTGTCCGCTTGTTTTTTTAGTGAACAGTAATAAGTATTCATTTTTGTACCTCTTTTTAGCGCATATTTTTCTAATGAACAACAGTAGGTAATAATTTATGTTATCTCTTTTGGCTTAGGAGATATGAGGTTACCGGGATCGATTTGGCGAGAGGCCAGCCTCCGGTGCAAATGTCAACCTCTTAGCTTCCGGCGTTTAGGCTGTGGGATGAAAGATTAATAAATGGGGGAAAAATCTTTTGTCAAAAAGAAGAAAATTAGGCACGATTTTCATCCCATAAACGTTGGAATTTTAAAAGAGAACCAAATTTGTATTTGTATTTTATAGATAAGCTTTAAATATGATATTACATTTATTTCTATGTTTATTGGCTAAAAAGATAGATGGGGTGACAAAAAAGTACCAAAATACCGGTTTTCCCACTTTTCTCCTAAAACGGTCGAATTTAAAAAAGTACGAAAAACCTGTCGGCTTCATATTCTAAAGAACAACGATAAGTATTTCATTTTTTTGTATCACTCTTAGTTATATAGATATAAGGTTACCGAATTTACCCGTGATGAATCACTCAGTCAGTATCGTTATATGAAGATATTGCGTCTTATTTTAACAAACAAAAATCTATTAAAAAAAAAAATAACGTTCTCATAAAAAAATAATGAGAACTATTTTTAGCAAAAATTAAGTGATATCATAAAAGTTGTTCGTTATAGGTGTGGCTTAAGACTCGCTTTTTATATCAAAACAAACTTTCAAAATAGAAAGTTTTCTGGCACAAAATGAGCGATGCACATAGAGGTTATTTACCAATCTAGCCGGAGATTATTTTTTTTAGCTTATATTGCGTCTTAACAGATATTGAGCGCCCCTAAATCGATAAAAAGTTTGTTTATCAAATACAACTTTTAACGTCGGTAAAAGTGGTGGTGACCCGGCGGTTATATAAAATAATATTTGCCAAAATAATGTAAATTTTAAAAGAAATGGAGTTCTTACGACTGATTACCGTAAAAACAAATTTTTTGAGCTTCTGTGGGTTGGCGGTGGTATCCATCCAATCCCAACCCTGTAAATTTTTTTTTACTAATTTCCACAAAATATTTATTTTTAAGCTTTTATGTCGCTAATACTTAAATTTTATAGTATTACTTTTATCTGAAAATAATTATTTTATTTATAATAATTAGCATTGTGGTTATTTTATTGAACTGTTAATGGCTTTTAATCCAAATTTAGATATTTTAAATAAGGCTTAAGTTCATTAATTTAATTTTCATTAAATTATTTTTATAAGGAACTAGCGGGCCCGTTGCCTGCTTCGCACGGCAAAACAAAATAAGAAACGAAACACACTTGTTTTTAATAAAGTTGGTTTTGTTCCCTATTATTCAACTTTAAATAAGGCTTAAGTTCATTAATTTAATTTTCATTAAATTATTTTTATAAGGAACTAGCGGGCCCGTTGCCTGCTTCGCACGGCAAAACAAAATAAGAAACGAAACACACTTGTTTTTAATAAAGTTGATTTTGTTCCCTATTATTCAACTTTAAATTCTAGTTTCTTACAATCTTAGACTATGTATCACTTAAACTATCTTAAAGCTCTTTCGTAGACAACATTTTTGGTTTTGCCATGAGTTGTTGTGTAGATAAAGAGAACTGAAGGCTTGCCAACACGTGAGCACGAAACATATAACTGGCCGTGTGAAAAGCAAGGATATTCTAAATCAATTCCGCACAATTCCAACGATTGCCCTTGCGCTTTATTTATTGTAATAGCAAATGCAAGACGTATTGGAAGCTGTAGTCTTTTGAATTCAAAAGGTAAATGTGATGGAATCATTGGAATTCGTGGAATCAATACATCTTCACCTTTAAACTTCCACTTTAAAATTGTTGCTTCGATCAAATTGTTCATGACCTTTTAAGCCAGCAATAGTCAATGATTGGCCTTGTGCTTTGTTGATGGTAATAGCAAAGGCAAGACACAAAGGGAATTGGAGCCGCTCGAATTCAAATGGTAAATCGTTGGAATCGGTCATGCCGTTCTCCAGTTATGCGCTTAATAGAAAAAGTGGGCGTAAAAGTAGGCGTGGTAAATTTTTCTTTCGATGAAAACTTAAAGTTGATTAATACGATTAATACGAACATTTGAAAGAAAAATTAGTCAACTCGATGGAGCCGTTTTCTGATTTGAGGTAAATCGAAAAAAGTGGGCGTAAAAGTGGGCGGGGCAAAATTTTCTTTCCGTAAAAACCTAAGTTGGACCATGGCGATCATTTTAAAGAAAAAATCGTTCAAATCCGTCAAGCCGTTCTCAAGTTATGGATTTTGCCACGCCCCTCAGCCCCCAGACCGAAAATTTCAACCAAACTTCATATAAACCATATATGGGCCACTGCCTACGTAGTGTATACGTTTGGTTGAAATCGCACGACGCGTTTATGATTAGTTCGGCGACGTACATATACGGACTTATTTTTATATATATAGATTTTACAACATGAAATTAATTAAAATTTTTATTGATAATTTTTCATTCTTGACTGCACTGGGATTAGAACCCAGGCTTTCACGGACAGGTTGCCCAGACTAGTTTTAATTGTAACCACACAATCTCTTCAGTGGGGTTTGCCGTCTTTACTCACTCGGCTATTGAAGCCGGATGACGTCAATAGTTGATTTATCTTTTATAAAATGTTTAGTTTCCAAATGAATAAATCATTATTTGTCTCTTTGTTTTGTTTAACATGTTTGTTTATGTGTTTTCTTAACATCAGCTCGGCGCAGCTGAATATTTATTTTAGTCGTCAAAAAACTCGGCGCAAAGCAGCTCAGCCTCCGCTACTATGTTTCCACTATGAGCAAAACAACGTTTTGTAAGCAGAACGTATCAAAGCCTTTCCATTATGATAATGTGATTTTGTTTCTCGAATTTTCCAAATCAATTTGACATTTATGTTGTAAACAAACATGTAAGCTAAACAAAAATGTGTTAAAAAAAATATTTTTCTTTAGAATGGAATCTCCTTGTTGGTTTTTTTTATATACAGATATACATAAGAGCATATAATTTACTACCTTTTTATTATATTATTTTTACGCTGCAAAAAAATCAGCTAGACATATATATATACATTTATATACGTCCTTTATTTATCCAAAAATATTATGAATACAAAAAATGTAAAATAAAATATTTAAATAAAATGTTCACGGAGAACATAGAGCGGAGAGTTGCATAAACCTATTTAATAAGTCTGGTAATATTGGTAGGTATTTCACTTTTTTTGAATTTTTCAATCACCAATAATGGATATCCCAGAGTTGTATTCATGATTTTCAAAAAATTTCGACATGTCTTGGAGCAAAACTAATTTTTGATTCAGTTTTTCGAACATGAAAAATGTATGAAATTCATATTTTTCTTTAAGTGTTATATATGTATGTTAAGAGTTATCAATAGTGTGTACACAGTGCATTTACCATTTAAATAATTGGACAAAAATGCCATTTGGTGTTCCAATGATTTCGGGAGATCCCATACTTCATGTTGAAGATGAGTGTTATGCGTGCATAAATTATGCAGCCGGTATGAATAGAAGAAAAATGAATTCTATATCTTACACTGTAACAGCATATGCTCGATTTCCGCTACCACATCCTGATGAAATTCCTGTTTCGGATAGCCAAATACCAACAGACCATATTCCCTCAACAATTCATTCTGTTGAAGCGTGTGGACCAGCTACTTCAATGTATCAACCGTCATGCATCACGGTTCCATGCAGTCACAATGAAATCACGCAAGATCGTCTGGATATAATGGTACGGCGCCTAAAATTGAATCAAAGGCAGAGCATTCTCTTGACAAAAGAGTTAGAACGTGCTAATATTTTAGCACCAGATGTACAAATATGAGGGGCTATCAATCGCATTGTCGATTTACGACTTTTTTTAAATCTATTGAGAATAATTATATCGCGTATTGTACTGACATCCGCGGCTTGGTTTTAACAATGCAAAATGAATATAATCCTGGAGATTGGCGCTTATTCATTGATTCTTTCAAAAGTAGCTTAAAAGCAGTTTTGCTACATGTCACTAATTTAAAAAGTCCTATTCCGATAACACTAAGCACAAATACTAAAGAGACATACGCATCAATGAAAAAAATAATGCAGTTAAATAAATATGAAAACCACAAATGGAAAATATGCACAGATTTTAAAGTGGTAGCTC
Organism: Pollenia amentaria; assembly: GCA_943735925.1. Taxonomy (NCBI): domain Eukaryota; kingdom Metazoa; phylum Arthropoda; class Insecta; order Diptera; family Polleniidae; genus Pollenia; species Pollenia amentaria. The sequence goes on along the minus strand of OX031008.1, from coordinate 54,686,367 downwards.
TTTTAAGAGTATTGCGCAAAAGCAATAATGTGACAATTGCAATTCTGGGTTTTTTATTGGATTACAAACAAAAGCTGCAATATTTTGCATTTGCATTGAACTCCGCTACTATGTTTCCACTATGAGCAAAACAACGTTTTATAAGCAGAACGTATCAAAGCCTTTCCATTATGATAATGTGATTTTGTTTCTCGAATTTTCCAAATCAATTTGACATTTATGTTGTAAACAAACATGTAAGCCAAACAAAAATGTGTTAAAAAAAATATTTTTCTTTAGAATGGAATCTCCTTGTTGGTTTGGCTATATTAAAAATATTTGGCTATACTAAAAATATGGACTATACTAAAAATATGGACTTCGTGTGATTATGGAACACGCGTATCGATGACGACCAGTACAATACACGGGATTGGGCTTTACGTCAGGAAAGCAGATTGCATAGAAATGATGTTATTGAATTACCACTTGTACCGATGGAAGATATTTATATTCCTCCACTCCACATCAAACTGGGTATTGTAACAAATTTTATGAAAGCATTGAGCCCAGATGGTGCTGCTTTTACCGAATTGCGCCGAATTTTTCCACAATTAAGCGGCATGAAAGTAAAAGAAGATATGAACTCTAACTACTTTATTAAATTGGATTTATATTTCATATCATAATGGGCTTATTTTACAGGAATTCTTAATGGACCGGACATTCGTCGTCTTATGAAGGGCCATCAATTTGAAGTTGCATTGAATGATATTGAGCTATTGGCCTGGAATTGTGTGAAATCAGTAATAGAAAATGTATTAGGAAATTATAGGTCTGAAAACTGGCGAATTTTAATCAAAAATATGCTAACCGCATGTTAAAACTTAAACGTTAGAATGCCATTGAAGATACATTGTTTCCATTACCATGCAGAAAAATTTAATGAACAATCACCAGCCGAGTAACAGCCACGCTCGAATACTGGTATAGCGGCAAACAACTTGATTCGCAATTAGGAAATATTTGTTGGAATCTGCAGGAGGAAGAAGAATATTTTCTAAATCAAAACTTTAACTTTAATTAACAACAAAAATACCTGTTTTAAAATTTTCAAGTTTCGTCTGGTTATTATAAAAAATAAAAATATTTCATCTTTTGTGAACAAAATCAAAAGCTGTAGACAGATTTTAACCACTTATGTTTGGAACTTTGTTTTCTTTACGCGTAGAACCGTAGCCTTAAATTTTGCACCTACAGCGCCTGAGATACCCCTAGACGGGCCTAATGTATGACCAACCCATCATTATTTTTCATCCCCATCATTTGTTTCTAAGGCCTAGGAGTCACTCCTAGGGGGATAAAATATATGAAGGACCTCCATTAGTTTTTCGTCCTTATAGCTTTCTCAAATCATACTTTCCCTTTATCTCCGCCCCTAAGGGAGGCTTCGATATAAATATTGCGTTTTATGAAATTCTTAGATTTAGTTAACATTTTTCGTCTTTTGCTGTATTTTCCAATTTTTTATGAATTTTTAAAACACAAAAACTTCGAAATTTTGATAAAAAAATTATTTTTTTAAAACGACTGCGCATATAAGAAAAAAGTTTTTCCTTTCTTAAAGGAAATTTTTGCGGAAATTCGTTTTTTTTTTAGTTTTTCAATAAGCTTAAGAGCTTTTGAGTTACGAGAACATATGTTGTGCAACCTTCTTCATTTTCGAAATAATGGTATATCTCGAAAACCAGAGTTAACCTAAAAAACGGTTAGCACCACTGGATTCAGCATACCCGAATTAGGTTAAAGCGCCAGGTCCTTAGGTTGTGTGTGTTTAAATTTATTTTTTTTTAAATTAAAAACTTATTTTTTATTTTTTTTGAAGCGGGTATTTTTTTTTTGCTCAAAAGAAAGCTTAGGTCTTTTCCTTTAAGTTAGTTCTGGTCGCTATTTGGGCAGCGAGTAAGTTATGTATAAAAAAAATAGTTTCTAAGTCAAGACGAGCATTTTTCAGTATATAGCATATGCACTATTTTGAATTTTTTCCTATTTGTGTGCAAGTGTTTCTAAAATCTTAAAAATAAAACTTATGCTGAGAAACTAGACAAATTAACCTATCCGACGGTATATAACATACCTAACAAGCATTGCATACCCTCGATACTGTAATACCCACAATATGTTAATCCCAGGAATAAAATCACTTTTTTTCTATAGAGATGTTGACAAATTAATTTTTTTTATTTATTTGTAATAATAATTAAATTAAAATAAAATAATAATTATAAAAACAATAAGATAAATAATCTAAAAAATTTAATGTTAATCACATAAGATCCTTTAATGAATTTTTTTTTTAAATTTAAAATTATTTTTGTAGTTTTTTTGAAGCGGGTATTTTTTTTTCTAAAAAGAAAGCTTGGTCTTTTCCTTTAAGTTAGTTCTGGTCGCTATTTGGGCCGCGAGTGAGCTATGTATAAAAAAAAATAATTTCTAAAGTAAGACAAGGATTTTTAAATTTTCAGACTGAAAGATGCACATTGAAAATAATCATTTCAAATGTGCATGATTTTGTGGAAGAAATGTGTAGAGGATTGCTAAATTTAAGAACCCATGACTCTTTAGTCAAAGAGCATTGGTCATTCTTTACGGATTTGAAGACACATATGAAGTCTGGGGAATTCATTATTTCGTTTGCTCTCGCAGAGAACTATAATTATGTTCTTCAGGATGCCATACAGTCATTCCACTTCCATAACGACCAAGCAACTATATTTACAGTAGTTATTTACTACATGAAACATGAAAAACTGGACCTCAAAAGTATGGCAGCAATATCCGACGATTTAAAACATGATGCCGTTGCAATTTATGAATACCAACAGATAATACTAAATTATCTTAAATCTAAATTTACAGTAGATAAGGTATACTACGTTTCTGACGGAGCTCGTCAACATTTTAAAGACAAAAGTAGCTTCGCAAATCTGATAGCTCATGAAAAAGATTTTGGAATGCCAGCTGAGTGGCATTTTCATCCTACTGCTCATGGTAAAGGAGCATTTGATGGTGTTAGAGCAAACCTCAAAAGAAATGCAGCGAAGTATAGCCTATAGTGCTCTCATCAAGATCGCATCTTAGATGCGACTGCTTTATTCCATTGGGCAAAGAATTATTGTAAAGAAACTAAAATAGTTTTTAGTAGCAAAGAGGATCATGAGGAAACATTAAAAACACTGAAGAGCAGATTCGATGCTGCGGAAAGAATCGATGGCACCTCTGAATACCATGCTTTTATAACGCTTGTCGATGGAAGACTCAAGTTATACATAACCCACTCGCGGTCCAAAAAGCGACCAGAACTTAATTAAAGGCAAAAACCTAAGCTTTCTTTTTAGCAAAAAAATAAAATACATGCTTAAAAAAATAAAAAAAAGTTTTAAATTTAAAAAAAAAATTAAAAAAAAAACAAAAAATTTTTTTTTCGAAAGATTGAAGAAATAGCTATCTAATTTGTTTGGGACTAATTTTACTAACACCAATAGATTATAAGTTAAATGGATGAGAAAGAACAACTGTTTGTCCAAAATGTCAAATTTTGACCCACTCTAACTTAAAAACTTTTTGACCGATCTTGTTGCAAATTTGTGTCTAAACTACTATCCAATAGGACTAACCTTAGTGCAAATTTCATCCAAATCGGAAGACATCGATTTCAAAAGGCGGGTCACTTGACATGAAATTCCCCCATATATCAGTTTTATAAGACTAGAAATCACACTGTCATGAAGATCGGTCCGTAACATATAAACCCTACACACGGAAAACAGTTTTGTAAACCTTAAACCGTAATAAATATTGCTATCAGAATAAAATTAGCTACGTCACAGTTTCAGTCGCCAAGAAATACCATTCTAAATATAGCACTCTAACTTGTTTTACATACATTTACAATTTTTAAAAATTAAAACATTTTATGACTGACAAAAAGCTTTCTTACTCATATGTACCTATGCAAGATGAGCAAAAACAGAAAAAGGTGAAATTTTAAAAAAATCAACACAAAAAATGGCGCAACGTTTCTTTTTTTTTTATTCGAAAGTAGGGATTTCAGATTTTATCGTGAAGTATAACATTTTAAGACTTGAGATTAACTGGACTTTCAAAAACCTTTTAATAAAAAAAATGAATTTTTTTCTAAAAACTGCTTTAAGTAGCTGTTATTATAGTCTTTCACAGAAAAAACAATCACCTTAAAATCTCTATTCGTTAAGCCACAATAAAAATATATTGTAAGCCTCTCCCCGTAAAAAGTCAATGATCATTCAACTTTCCTGACTTTAACAGTGTCCCAAAAACGACATAGCTCAAGCAAAAGACTTTTGCGAGTTCTTTTCCGGTTCAATAACAATAGTGGTTCTCTTGTTTTGTACCCTTCCACACATGTAATTATGTAAGGTATGCAATTTCTACAATATTGTTCTTAGAACGCATAAAGTAAATTTATTGTGGATCTTTATTAACATATTCTGGATCTTTATTTATTAGATCTTGAAATCACAAACGAAAAAATCTCATATAGATTTTTCTTTACTCTTAACCCCATAATATAATTTTGTTCTGGTAAGTCCATGACTGCCCATTGGTTCCAACTAGGATACAATATCGAAAGTTCGTCTGTTGACTGGTATTTTATATGCAAATATTATTTAATGGGTGTATGTTTTGTTTTAAAATAAGCCATTTTGAATATTTGGGCCTTATTTTTAAAAACTTTTAGGTCATGTTTTTAAGTTTTTATTGCAAATTTAATACGCATAAAACTCATTTTTACAGAAAATTTTCGTTTTAAAGTTACTAATGTTTTTTTTACAGAAAAAGGGGAAGTAATACCGTCGAAGTGGAACGTAATGAGTCTGATTGCACTATGCAACGTTATAAATTATGACATTTTTATTAAAATTTTCGATTTAAAATAATTTTAATTTGTGGTGTAAAATATAATCTCTTATTTAAAATTTTTTATTATAAATTAACCCATTTTATTAAGCCTTTTTTGCTATGCTAAATTTAAGTTGTTTTAAGTAGTGGAGAGTTGGCAGCTCTGGTCATTATTTGCCATATATAACAGTTATTTGTATTACAAATTTAAGACGTTTTTTTAAATATTTGTTTGTTCATTTTCTATTAAGTTTAATATCATTTTGTTTTATTGGAAAACAATTTTGTAAGTTTTCAATGATATCATATTCTCTGTCCCTTGTCTTGTTTCAATTATTTTAATTATAAATTCTTCAAGGTAAGGGCAGCCGCGTGTTTAAAAACATTTCACAAATGCGTGTGCTTCATTTAAACTCGAAGGTCGCATTAAATAACCTTTTAATCTGCCATTGGTTGGCCGTACCTTCCTCCTTTCAAATGTTTTAAAGTATTTAAGCATTTGCATATGTACATATATGTTTATGAACTTATGTACAAACATACAGAGCATAACAAAATAACCAGTTATATTTCGAAACTAGACATATGTGTCCGGTTTTGGAATAAATCCGGTTTACTTATACATATGTTTGAATATACATATGTATGCACATACAGACGAACAACTTTTATTAAAGACGAAACACATGCCCCAATGTTTTAAAAACACGCGCATTTTGTGTACTAGTTTCGAGGATTTGTCATTACAGTTAGAAAAAATTAACGTTTATTTCAACACATGGTGATCTTTATATAAATATTTGAAAGCTTCAGTTTTTTACAATAAAATATATGTATGTATGTTATTGAGATAAGGTCTAAAAAATTGTCAAATATTCAGTTAAAATTCTGGATTGCTCCGTCCGCTATGGAGTGTTATTAAGAATCGAATATTGAAAATATTTGCATAATACATACTAAAACCGATTTCATCCTTACCACTTTTTGAAAAAAGTATCAGAAGTATAAATGTTAAATCATCTTATACATCAATACCAAAAAAAAAAAAAAAAAAAAAAAAAAAAAACACAAGTCAATTGTCAAATTGATTATCATATCAGCGAATTAATTTTTTAATTTAAAAGGAACCAACAACGGATTAAAAATACTTTTGTTAATTAAAATTTTTAACCTCAATAAAAACGTTTTACAATGCGTTTACGTTTTTCTTTGTTAATACTCGAATCAATATGAATCTAATGGGTGATTCAAGTAGAGATACTTTTTTTCAATAGCCTGTTTTGACAGATCTTTTGGTTTAGTATTGTTTGGCATTTCATAACGGAAAGACTTACGCCTAAACAACGCACAGTGGCGCCATTTGAGTTTTTTCGTTGCAAAAATCATATCTTTTGAACCGAATAAGATAATTGAACAGTTTAAGATAATTGAACAGTTTAACAGCATATGATAGATAACTGTTCAGCCTATGAAATGAGCGTTTGGAAAGGGTGCTACGCTTTGTAGGGGCCTACTTATGGGTTATCAAAGTTAAAATTAGTAGAAAAATCAATTTTATGGTAACTAAAAAAAATTATTTTAAATTTTTAGATTGTTTTTATTTTTTTCTTTTTAAATTATTACCCAATTCAATTCAATTTTCTGTAAAATATTCATCACAATTCGTAAGAGAAGGTATATCTAAAAGACTAACCATTTCTAAACTATAATTATTTTGTAACTCTATTCGTGACTTCACATGCCGCAGGGAAGAAATAAGTGGATCGGAAGATGCTGCCAACATGTTGAAGAGGTCCTTATTTTGCCTTACCCTTGATGCTTTGAATGTGTTCTGCAATCTATATTTTTTATAAAATTTGTTAAGAGACTCCTGTGCTTCTTCAGAAAGCTCTCCAATTGGCAAAGACTGGTACTCAATTATATCTTTGACATGCGCCAATATTTTATGGACGGTCGGGGTCAACTTCTTCTGTGGATACATTTCTGCTAAAAGAGATGCAATTTTCGACGCATATTCTACATATTTTGTAGAATTGACATTTTCTTTGCAGCTTAAAACATCCAAGATCGTTCCCAATCTTTTCACGATTTGATTGTCAATTCCAATGATTCTAGTTACTGCCTCATCATTTTCAAAAAATCTCCTAGAAGTGTTTCCATCGTTTGAGTTACCGTATCCGTGCTTGGGACAGTCTACTTTTAGTCCAACTTGTTTAAAAAAAGCATCCTGTATTTGCTTCTTTCTGATCTTTTCCTTATCCTTTATTGATGTATTTTCATCGAAGTTTTACTCCTCTTGTGGTAGGGTATATGCCAGTTTTAGCAAGAATTCCATACACCTTATCCTTGCGTGCAATGGTGACATTCCATATTCGTAATTCTCCTCATTTGTAGAATCGTTTAAATTACCAAAGTTCTTCTGACAAATAATAATATAAAATCGATAAAAAAAAATATAAAAATAAAACGAAAAAAGGGGTTTAAATAGGTTTTTGCTAAATTTTTACCTCCAATATAATTCTGTCTATATATATGGAATATGATAACTAATTGAAATATATTATAATTAAGCAGAAAAAGATACTAATCTTAAACTCTTTACAACTAATTATATAAAATTGAGATGTAACATATTATATATGAAATAAATTGAATTGAATTGAAAAAAGTTCTTCTGACTCTTTTTGCAAATCGGGCATGACATTGATGAGGTTGTTCCTGTCAGTTCGTTTACGACTTTTCCGTCAACCATGGTCAGGTGGAACTCGTAATTGCATTCAATATATTTTCCTTCTCCAATTTGCAGCTTTGTAGGCTTAATCTTGCTTATTTGTTCTTCAATGTCCTTCACCGTAGTCCTTATGAGTTCTGCCGATTCCCTTGCAAACTGAAACATTATTGGTCGGCAATAATGCACTGATGACGGACGTGGATTTTTCCAGTGTAGGGAATCATCCGATTTTAGCCGCAAAGGAAAATCAGATGCCATAAACATATTTCCGTCCGATATTGTAGCGTCATCGGAAGATATCCTTTGCTTATAAACGCTTTGTCCGGATGATCCATCGCAGCCCCATTTGCTGATCAATGTCAACTTCTCAGGAAGAATTTTCACTTCCGTGAAAAACTTTGGTGTGGTTGACTTTCTAAACAGTTCAAATAGTTTTAAATTGTTCAACGCCATGTTTTCAGTACTTAAATTGTTTAATGGTTTCAGTAATTGTTGCGCCAACTTTCAGGCGTAGACTAATCCAGGCATTATGCTTATTTTGCAATATATAGGCTTATGCTACCATGCCTAAAAATTTACCTGTTCCCTGCATACATATGGATTTAGGCTGAATAATGCAATTTTGATATTATGCACGTGTCGAAATAAGATTTGTGCCTACCTGTAGGGACCATAAGTCAATATTGTTCCTGACCATTTGCACGCCAAAGTATTGTTTATGTGAGGTACGTACCTGCTAATTTCAATGAGTAGTTTTTTTCAAACTATTAGATCAAACTACTGTCAGTCAAAACATATAAGGGATGGACGCCATACAATTTCTGCAACCATGTCTTTTTAACCTTTTTTACCTCTAGAAGCCAAACGGGCACGTACGGGCAGATAAAACCTTTTGAATTATGTTAAGAAATAATCAACGAACAGGTTTTGCAAATATGGCAAATATAGAAAAATATAGTTTTTTTTATTTTCCGTCAAAGTTGAAAAATAGTGAAAAAAACGGATAGTTTTTAAATAGTGATTTACCAGGAGAAACACAAAGCAAACAGTTAATTTTTTTTTATCATTATACATTTAATAAATACATCAATCAATACAAACAAAAAATAAGGCGATTCGTTACCTATTTTTCGTGATATTACACCTGAAATCGCAACAAATTGACTAAAAATTGTGTGTTTTTTGGAAAACCGAAAGTCGGTCAACTTTGAACGGTTATATCTTCTAAACTAAAAATGTGATATTATTAAGAGTGGCATATTTGAAATCGTTGAAAAGTTTCCTATAACATGGGTTTATTCAAAACTTCGTCGGCACTCATGAAAATTTTGATTTTTGCAACCTCGCTTGCTCTACGGGCGCCACTGTGCAACGTTTACAAATCGTTCAACTTTATTACGAAAAGTTACGTTCTGTGAGGAATGTGATTCGTGCACTTCGCTCAATTTATGGTCAACATAATCGGCCTACTGAGCGTACTATTCGCAACACCATTTTGAGACCCAGCATTCATTATTGGATAATATTCGACCGAATAGACCACGTCCAGCATGATAACCGTCTATTTGATGCTTGAAATTGAAGCTCGAGATCTCGGCGACATTTGGTTCTAGCAAGACGGCGCCACTTCCCACACATCGGTGAGCACATAATTTCACGTTTTGGCCCGGTCGATTGGCCACCAAGATCGTGTGATATCACACCGTTAGAATTTTTTCGTGTGGGGAAATGTAAAGTCTAAAGTTTATGCGGACAAACCCGCTGCGCTTCAGACCATGGAGGAAAACATCACGCGTGTCACTCGCCAGTTACACGTCGAAATGCTCGAACGAGTCATCGAAAATTGGACTCAACGGATGGACCATCTGCGACGTAGCAACGGCCAACATTTAATAGACATAAACTTCAAAAAATAAATGCCAAAGAATGTTCTTTCAAATGATAATAAATATTCCCCATTAAATTTGAATTTTCTGTAATCGATAGTGTAACAGACCAAAGATACCATTTTCGGTGATAGGTCGGCTATCTTTATTTCGTACACATTTTCACAATAGTAGGCACCGGAACCAACTATTTTTTTATTTATTTCTTTTGGAACTTCTACAACAAAGCATTGGCTTATGTGAGTAGAAGTCCCATGATGTTATGATAAAAAATAAAAATTATTATCAAGGACAAAAAAAGTATATTGATATAACAATTAAGATGGTATTATTAAATATAGCAATAGCGAAAAAAGTAACATGCCTATTTATATGTATACGAAATCAATATTAAGCGAGATAATTAATAAAAGTCTGTTATAATAATGAATAAGATATTATTAGTTGTTGTTTTAAATGCTGGGCGCTCCTGGTTTTTTTTATTGTTGGGGGAAAATAGTTCCAGAGACGTATTGTAGTTATAAAAAATTGACAATCCGAACTTAACGTGTGGTGCCTAAATTGATTTAGATTTTTGTTTCTTTCGAGTTGACTAAAATTAAAAGATTATAGAGATAATTTAGTTCACGAGTGGTTATAATTTTATGCAAATAAACAAGAGTTCTTATTTTCAACAAGTCTTCAAATAGTACCAGGTATATATTTTGGAAAACAAAGCAATATTTTTGGGAGTATAATTGCCACTACTGGCATCATTTTTACGCAATTAAGATATTTCGTGATATTGTTAAAAGCTATAACTGGCATCAAATGTGTTTCGTTTGCCTTATCGAATATTTCCATTTGTTTGTCGTTGATACAGACTTTAGGACGTTGATCTATTTTCTGTGTTCTCCTACGTACTTAAACCGTTTTTATCTGCCTAATGTGCAACACGTTTGAGATCTTCGTTTAACTTGGCAGTACATGCTTCAATATTTTGTTTTTATACTTATATTTAATTGGACGTGGCACACTGCTTCATATTTTGAGAAGGCGGCCAAAATATTTTTTTTATGTTCTTTGATGCTATATTCTTTTATTCATTTGAAAGTAAATACTAGTAAACCTATTTCAACTATTTCAGTGAGAACATGGTAGTCCCAAAAAGGACGTTCCCAGTATTCGGCTATAGCTACGGTCACACTTGGCAAACATTTGACAAAAAAGACGTAATCAACATTCAAACTATCAGCCATGTCACAGAGTACAATTCCGTTCGGAAACGGAATTCATTCCGTATTTTGGTGCTTCAGAAAACTACGAAAAAACATTGCGGAATGAAACCATTTTTGTTTTAATGAACAGTATGGGAGTTTTCTGTATCTTAAAGACCAAAAAACTATCAAAATATACTTTCTATCAATAAACAAATATATTTTCTTCAATTCCGAACGGAATCATTCCGAACGGAATTGTACTCTGTGACATGGCTGTATAATATAATTTCTTTAATTGCAAAATTACAAAAAACAGTCTTTTGCTGTATCTGGCAGTATAATTAGTTTTATTTTGTGATATTAAGACCCTGTTAAATCTCACTAACTATTAACGAAGGTAGCGGTAATGCTTATTTGGACAAATATTTAAAGTTGAAATGCTCATAACTTTTTTATTTATCAAGATTTTTTGACAGAATAAGTTTTGTGTGTTAGCTTATCTTATTAAGTATTAGTGGTTTACTTAAATTGAACTCTGTGTTTTTTTTAATGTCAATATTTCCTGCTTTATAGAGCATTAGTCCAACCCGTCAAAAAATCTGCATTCTCTTGTAGTCCGGATTCTAACTAACATTTCTATACCCCATTGTACATGCATCTGGATCCGATCTTGCAAACTACATTAATTTCTGTGACCCAAGGTATGATATTCGGTTCAAAAAATAAGTCCTGCAAGGAAACGTTACTGAAATTAAAGAAGGTGAATCGGAAAGAATTTTCGACGAATAAAACAGTTCCGGCCACATAATATATGTAGCACGTCAGGTTAAAAAGTTAAACATTAGTAAATAGCCGCAGCATAAACTACATAGTTTAGAAACATGAAGCTGCAACTTAGTTTAAAAAAATGAAAGTAGGTAAATGGTAAAAAAAACTAGTACACAGTTATATTTAACGTGTAAAATTAGCTAAATGTAACCTGTTATCCTTTATTCAAAGTAATGCTAACAAAAGATTAAATTTGTATTTAAAAAAGGATTTTTATGTTTCAAAGAAGTAGTAATAAAAGATTATATAAAAAAAAACTTCTATCTAGAGATAAAAATGCGTGCATTCCTAATTTTCTTTTTCTTTATTGTTTTAACAATAGCAAAGTTTAGTTATAGAATTCTCGCTGATATACATATATTTTCAACAGAAAATATATTATGTTACACAGAATGAATAATCTATTCTTTAAATTTTGCAACGAACGAGAAATCAAAATTCATAAGATAAACATTTAGAATTTTTCGATAGTATTTTAAATGTTCTAGGTACAAGAATTTTTTTTACTTACACCGCCAAAAATGGCTAACAAATGAACTAATTTTTGAGATGCTGACCGTTTAAAAAAAACCTCAAAATTGCTGCTTCACTTTAGCTTCTAAACGGGGATGTGATGGAAGTTCTGGCTCAAACATTACAAGCAATGTAATGCAGAAAATTCATTTGATGCCAACATATTCATGGTATCTTTCGTTCCATTACGTTTAAGTAAAACCTATGTTGGTTTAGAGCCGTCCACTAGTAGAGCTACAGAAATGGGTGTATGGAAAATGAAATTCCCTTCTCAATAACGTATTGCAGACCAATAAAGTTTGTTAATAAAAAGGAAACTTAATGCTAGAAACACAACTGGGACGAACGACAAATTTCGCCCAACACGACGAATTTTGCAGAAAAAATTCGCTGAGTAAATTCGTCGTATGAAGCACAATAACATCGGATAGCAAACAGCTTTTATAATTGAGAAAGTTGATTGCTGCTTGTGCAAAGAGGGATAAATAGTGTGACCATATTAAAAGAAATTATGTTTAAAAATTAAAACATATTCGAAAACACAACTAAGGGGTACTTTACATTATAACACAGGACTTACGTATTTTAAGGAAAATACAACGCTGTCATGATAAGTTGTTATTGTGTTTTAAAAATTTTCAAACAATAATTAGATCAGGGAAGAACTATTTTTATAGCAAAATACTTTGTATATTTATTTTAAATTTTATACAATAAAAAACCCATTATTAAAGTAAATAAGTAACTTTATTTACTAAAATACTTGTAAACTAAAAGCAATCATGGTTCGGATTTGTTCGTCGTTCGCCGGCTTATGAAATAGCAATAAATCTATTGCAAAGTCGCTGTGTATGACAAATTTCCGCCGACGACATGATTGTGTGATTTTCATATATATAAATATGTTTTATTTTTGGCGACGAATATTCGCGGTCAAAAACTCGTCGTTCGTTCCAGTTGTGTTCCAAGCATAAGATGTCATTACAGAAGAAGTTCGAAAAATAAAAGATCAAATTAAAGAACTTCAACCAAAAATATTTAAATTTGATGACCAATGCATGAAAATAAATAATCAAATGGTCATTACAATGATCGATGGAAAAGTTGCATAAGCATTACCCGAAAAAATGCTTCGTCAAGCTGTACCATATGCCAAAAGATATTAAGTCAATTAAGCCAACCATCATCACAAGACAATAGTTTAAATGAAGCATACGAATTTGGAATGCCTCTTCTTTATGCCAAAATTCGTTTTATGGAGCATATTCTTAAATTGGGTTATAATTTGGAATTAGTCCCGCTAGGCGTGAGAAAAACAAAGAAAATATGGGAAAAGGAAGCAAACAATAAAACAAATTCAAGAAAAATACCTTCAGCTAGGTTTATAATTGAGTAGCCTAAAAAGAGAAAGAAATTCAAACGATTGAAACATCTATCGCAGGAATACATTATGAATTAATGTGAAGATTCCAATCATATTAAAAGCTATAGCATGTAGCAGAAAATTTGGTCAGTATGCAAATCAAACAGCAATTCTTTATAAAAAATACTCTTGAAGTCTAACTGCCGTATTCATAAAAAATAAAATAGATTTCAAACGTATTTTAAAACAAAATTTCCATACAAATTTTCCTTAAAATAGATTTCATATCCAATTTAGTTTTTTATGAATACGGCAGTAAAAATTTGTTTTTGTTTTCAATGTAGTTATACGAAAGAAAGAATTCTTTCGCACCTCGGAAAAAGGCTATTATACTTTTTTTATTCTTAAACTTAAATCTTGCCAGAAAATGACATTTGGCCCACGTCAATTTTTTAGTCCCAATATTCACAGCGGTCAAAGGTTGTTTTTTTTTGGGACGGGACGAGCTGCTGTCACGGCTGCTATATTTGACGATTTGTCGTCATTTGAACGATTTTTGGGTATAAAATTGGTCTAATGACGTTTGGAATTATACCCTATACTGGATACTGGATTTATACCATAAATTTGAAAATTTTCAATTTAAATTTTTTTACAAATATACAAATGTTGTTAATATAATTTCACAGTTTATTTTATCTTCTTAGATGCTTTCATTAATTTTTTTTATCACGATGCATATATTTAAGAGTTTTATTTGATCAGTTAGTACTGTTATATAACATCCAGTTTACAACCACTCGCTTTAATCTGGGTTCAGACTATGAAAGTTTTCTTCCATAAAGTCTGAGTTTATTGGTGAGAGGAGAGGGAAGAAAAGCATTTCTCTTCCCTTTACTGCATGAAACAAAGAAAACAAGATAGTGCATTGCGCAGGTCCGTTAACTTTTTAATCTCATTTTAACGTAATTTTTACGCAACTGTAGTGAAGGGAATTAAATATAAACAAACATTCAGCATTGCACATACACGTGTTTGTGTGATCATGTTTGTGCTCATTTGCTACTATGACGTACATGCGCAGAAAAATAATGTTTTTTTAAATTTAAGTGCACTATCTTGTTTTCTTTGTTTCATGCCTTTACTGTGAACTGAGACTTAATGATGAAACAGAACTGGGGCTGAACGTTGTTTTCCATACAGTTTGACATAAAATTATGCCAGAGAATGCGGTCGAGAAATAAAATCAATTTTATTTTGAAAGCGTTTTTTCTCATGTTCTCACAAAGAGACAATTATTCTCCCAACAATGCTACTTTCTTTCAATTTCATACATTTTTTAAACAAAGAAAAAAAGAACAAAAGAAAACGAAAGATATGAGAGAAAATTACAGTTACGGTCGACGTTTTAATTACGGGCTTAAAAATGTTTGCCTGAAGTTGAAGACTCAATTCTGTTTCATCATTAAAGCAGGATATTCGCGTGTAAAAAGTGTGTTTGATATTTCTTGGTAAAAACAAGCTGGATTTTTTTTTGGGTGTTGCTAAACGAAATCAACTTTTTTGTAAATCTCTGAATAGATACCTGTTATCTATAAATTATATAATAATTGTAATTACTCCTAACCTTAATTATTGGTGCGGGTTGGGATTAAGAAAAAAAAAACTTATATGTTCCCAGTAAATAAACAGATTGTGGGGCTTTTAAGCAGACTTTAGCTTGATAACTTCAGTGCTCGTAGATCAGAAAGCAAGTCATTAGAAAAAATTATCTTTAAACTAACTAAACTTCGCCTTAAATAAGCCGAAGTTTTGTAGTCCTGCTGAATGGAGCTCAGCAAGAACTAAAAGAACTTAACGGTAATTTTAGCTGTGTTTCATAATCATAAGAATTCATATACAGATATACAAATGGTTACATTAATAGTTATAACATATTAGTTAACTTAAATTACAATTCAATAATAAATTCGACTTCAATACTAGTTTAACTTTTAAATACAATTATATTAATTCAACTTATATTAATTTACACAATTAATATAAAAATTTTAATAAAAAATTAATTTTATTTATAATATATGTGTCCAAGATTTGACATGGCGCCGGGCTCAGATTTAGGGATTTGATTGCGTCTTCTCCTTTGTACTGCGAAATACATTTGCTAATGATCGGATGGCATCGGCAAGGACATTGGCATCTGGCTTCTACTGGTACCTGATTACCCTGCTGCTGTTGGGTATGCTGTTGTGAAGATGAGGGTGGATTACCACGATTACGGCTCCGTGATGGTTGTCTTCCATCATGGCCTCTGGGTCGCCTAGTCGGTTGAGGAGTCTGGTGTAGCAATGTGTGTTGGAGATTGTCGCATCTCCTGCAGGTGTCCAACCAGGTGCACAATTTTATGTTGTGACTTCTTGCCAAACAATTGACACAATAGCCAAACCTTCTTCTGGACTGTCTTTCCCAGAAACTTGTAGCAAAATCGCAAGGCGTGAAATCTCCCACATATAACGCATTTGTACACTTCCAGGTCTTGTGGGGATTGACTTTTTTATTTTTATTTTTTAATATAACCTATGTGTTCGTGAGTGTGCGGTTGGATCTCTTGAAAAACGAAAAATAGAAAAGAGAATACAAATGAATTAGTAAAAGCTAGAAAAATTTGACGGGTAACTTTTTGTGAGTGTATAATTGGGTATGTGTGAGACTTATGGTATTTTCTATTCTACAAAAAATGTGACATTCTATATAAAAAAATTCAATTTGGTGTTTGTTTCTTAAAAATGCTTCGCTCTCTAAAAGGGTGTCTTGTTTTATTCTAAAAAATGCACCCTTATTAATGGCATAAGGCATTGCACTTTACGCCCCGTATAAGTCGACAGTGTTGACAATGCCCTGTGAATAGATGGCTTCTTTTTATATATAGGGTCATCAGACGATGTTGGGAAAAAATCGCCTCTAATCAGGACAATAAATATTTTATTATTTTTTCTATTATTTAATAGTAAAAATATAAGAAAGCATTACATTGTTAGTGATAGGTTGTCAGTGATATAAAATTTAAGTGGATTCGGTTTTATAAAATTGTTTTTGAAAAAAACGTCCAATCGAGAAATCTGAAAAACTTGGTGGTAATAAATCAGCAAAGGGATTTTTTGATTACATCTGAAGATTCTGCCGAATTTGTAAACGTCTGAAGAGTTTGAATTTTAAAATTTTTTTTAGTTTTGGGATAAACCTTTATTTATTCTGTAATTATTAATTTTATTGGGGAGCTTTCAAATTTTTTGTTTGCAAAAAATTATATACATATATTGATATAAAAATGTTGGGATACTTTTATAAAATGTTACAATTTTAAAATGTTTTATTCGGCTTTATTTACTTCTGCATACGAGGGTGGATCAATAAGTCCGTATTTTTGAATGAAACACAAAACACTTAGTCCAACGTTTCTTCAATTTGTGTATCCCTTCCAAAAAATAGGATTTTTCGAGGTCCATAAAATAGGCATTTGTTTGACCAATAATTTAATCGTGCATTATCTTGATGAAAAAGAACTTTTTTCTTGGCCATATGGGTTAGCTTTTTTAAATCTTGGTTAAATCGGTCCAATAAGCATAATATTCGCCGTTTATTGTTTTTCCTTTTGAAGCTAATCGATGTGGATTATCCCGCGTGCAGCCCAAAAAACTGTTTTGTACGTGCTTTTCAGATTGACATTAAGTTGTTTGTTGGGTTACTGTCCTTTATTTCTTCTTTTTTATAATGTTGGCGATTTAATTTAGTTGTGCTTAATTAAAATTTTTTTCGTCTTTTCCTTATTTGCGCTTATGTTTATTTTTCGGTTTTTTCTCAGGGATGAAAATATCACTTTTTTCAATACCAACTTTTTGTTTTCTTTTAATTTTATTGTATTTTCAGAACAATTTATTTATGATTCTAATTTCATTAAATTTAAGTGGACTGTATTATCTTTCTTTTTTTTTTTTAAATTTGCTTATGAGTTTCATTCATACTAAAAGGATTCAATTTTCAACCTTAATTTATTTATTCAATAGAAGAAAACGAATTTTCTGCATGTGCAACTTTTTACTTTTTTACAGATATTACTTTATTTTATAGTGTAGCGTGCAAACACAAATGAGAAAAAATAAGAGAGCACTGTTTGATGTCGATCATAAACATATACATTTATATATAAAAATTACAGTTATTCTATTTCTTCAGACTCGTGAAAACAGTTACAATAAACAATCATGTGGGCTGTTATATTTGTAAACGTCATTTTTTTTCGTCTTTCTGTTAAAAGTGAATTGTATAAGGAAAAACTTCTTTCCACGTCCACGGATGTTGTTAGAGCATATGTATATTTCAAAATTTCATTTGATGAGAGGCTTTCTTCCATTTCGTCATCTGGTTTAGCACCAGTTAGAAGAATGTTTCTTTGAAATACTGCATTAAATTTTTTGATATATTTTTTGTCATGTAGATTCTCAAGTGCTTTTCGTACATTTGACACAATATTTACACTTTCGTGAATAGCTAACCCAATTGCTTGTAGCGTTTTTATAGAAGACACAATAATTGAAAAATTGTTTTTGATAAACGCAAGTTGGGAACTTAATCCGGGCAAATTATATATTTCCTTGGCGTGCGCGATCGAATCTGAGTCTTTACTATTCGGTTTAGAAATAACAGCCTGTACTTAATCAAGGTATTATGCGTAATACATTGTATTGTAATAAATATGTTCATGTAAAACTTAAAATTTTTTTCAAGAAATTTAAAAATTTATTTCGAGAAATTTCAAAACTTCATAATTAATAAATGAATTAATTAATTTTTAAAAAAGATTCGTGCATTTTTTATTCGTAAATTTTCTATTTATTTTACCTTTTATATATGACGCCAGTTTGAATACATAAATCGCTTTTCTGCTCAAAGTACACAAGAAAAATGACGATCTAAACTTAAGAACAAAATTCTTGAATTAAGATTGCAGACATCTTCCGATTTCAATCTTGAAATTTGGTCAGTAAGACCAATTGAATTTTAGAATGAATTCTAAAAATCAAGATCGCAGTCTTAATTTTAAGATCTTATTCTTTAATTTAAGAACGTAGTCTTAAGCTGTGAGAACACATTCTTAAAATCAAGAACGCATTCTTAAAATCAAGAACACATTCTTAAATTCAAGAACGTAATCTTAATTTTAAGATCGTATTCTTGAATTTAAGAATATATTTTTAAAGTTAAGATTAAATTCTGGATTTTTTCGAAATTTATCATTAATGATAGCGTGTTGTGTAATAAATTGTTAGACGTTGAACGAAGAAGACATATTTGGAAAAATTAAAAAGAAATATTAAATTGTTGTAAAAGGCAATTAAAAATGTAAAATCATAACACAGATGAAATGGTGTTTATAACCATACCAGTGTGTGACGATTTATTACCGCTGGCAAATGGACAATATAAAGTGATCAGCACGCCGGAGAAAATTGCATCGAAATTGTCAGACGACGCATTATTAAAAAACCTTCTACAAGAGTTCCAAATGGAGTCTGTTTTCAAGTATCTCAAGGGTAAGTACTCCTTCTTATTTATACATAAACATTTAAGGAAACGAGAATATTAAAAGAAATCTGTGCAAATAAAAAATTGCTTAAAATCCTTGATTTATTTCACCACCTGTTATTGGACATTAAACTCATTTGTTTCAGACTCAAAGTGACTTTCAAAAGTTTGCAGTATATGAAGAAAGAAGACATACAAGAAGCGATCCCTCCTCTGGTACATAAAAAAAGGTTTCGTGGAAAGGCGATCAAACTGTCATGATAGACGGACGTAAATCACGGCTGAAATTTCTTTACCGTTTATTCTTGTTAAATTTTTTTTTTGCATATCTACATTCTTGTGTAAAAGTGTTGTTAATAAATTCCAAGAGAAATAGACTCTTACCCAAAAACAAAAAATTAATTTAATCATGAGTGAGCATAATGCTCCCAACTCATTATTTAAAAGCAGTGACAAAAATAATGCAAATCATATGTCCATTGATACATCAACAATAGAGAATTTAGGTAAAAGAAAAAAATGTAACAAAACTAGAATCATTACCGAAACATTTAAAAAATAATTACTGGGCTCTTCTTGCCAATGGAAAAAACTGTAATAACGAAATAATACAACAATTTAAAAAACATGTTCAAGATAGAGAAGAACCTACAACATCTCAAAGTGTAACAATTAATTCTCCGACTAGTGAGAACACCAACAACAATAAAAATGTTGAGCGTACGAATGCTAATCAAAATAAAAAAACACCTCCACTCTACATTTTTGATGTGGATCCAAACTCTCTTATAGAATTTGTAAAAAAGGTCTTAATATAAACGATTTCAAAATAAGAGAATATAATAATAATAAAATTCAATTACTCACCTCATCTATAGAGGATTACTCTAAAATAAGAGCGTATTTACTAGAAACCCAAACTAAATTTTTCACTTTTACCCCGAAAAATTTAAAAACAAAAACATTTTTATTAAAGGGCTTAACTGCCAATATGGGCCCCAACTTAATATTAAATGAATTAAAAAAATTTGAAAACGAAAATCTGAAATTTATTAAGGTCAGTCCTTTTACAACTAAAAGGACTGATGCCAACGGCCATAATTTACCAATTTACATGGTTCAAATAAATGGAGATAGTAAAGTTAACGAGCTCAAATCAATTAAAGGGCTACTATATCGTTGCATCCATTGGGAAGGTTTAAGAAAATCAGAAATAGCACAGTGCAGAAATTGCCAAAGCTTCTTACATAGTGCTTCAAACTGCTATTTGCCACGTAGGTGCGTTAAATGTAAAGATCACCACGAAATCGGAAAATGTTCGCTACAAAATGTTCCTGTAAATGAAAGGGAGAAACTTTTCTGTGTTTTATGCAATAATTATGGGCATCCAGCATCGTACAAAGGCTGTCCCAAATATAAGGAGCTTCAACAAAAGTTAAGGGCTAAAAAACAACAGTTGTCGGATAAAAGAATGAAAACTTCTCCTGTTATTGTTAATGATAGTTTAAGTTATGCTAATATACTAAGAAATAATATTACAACACAAAATGTCAATCCAAACAATACAATTAATAATATTTTGGAACAACTTAATAATTCGGTTCAGGCCTTATCAAATCAAATTATAAATTTGAACAAACAATTACAATTACAATCGTCTAGAATAGATACACTTTTCTCTATGCTAGAAGGTTAATTATTAATCATGGCTGAAACAATTGTAAAAGAATTAAATATTATCCACATAAATGTTAATTCTCTAATTAAGTTAAACAGAAGATATAACCTTAGTGCATTCTTAAATAATCAAAATCCAGATTTAGTTCTAATTAACGAAACAAAGCTTAATTCTAAACACAAATTATATTTTGAAAACTATAATTTTATACGAAATGATAGAATGGACGCTAAGTTGGGGGGAGGGACAGGAATACTGATTAGGAAAGGTTTAAAATATAGTCACCACAAGAACTTAAACCTATTTAGGCACTTAGAAACATTAGTTGTGAAAATACCACTTTTTCCAAATAAGACTCTTTTCATTATAGCTGCCTATTACCCTTCGGGAAACAACTGCAGTTTTTTTAAATCTGAGCTTTCACGTCTTTTCCAAGCACTTAATCTTGAAAATACAGAAAACTATTACATCTTAGCCGGTGACTTGAATTGCAAACATACTACGTGGAAAAACTCAGTGTCAAACACTAAAGGGAATCATTTGAAAGAATGGATTGAGGATTATGAAATTAGATACAGATGTAAACTATGCGCAACCTGTAGCCCATCATACCCACGGTGTAATTCTTATCTAGACTTATGCATAATTGACTCAAGATTGGTGATTCATATTGTTAATGATTCCATAAATTGCCTAGAGACACTTGATTATGATAGTGATCACGACGCGGTTAAAATTAAGTTATTAGGCATTGAAAATGATCACCCACTTTCTTTCTTTAATGAATCTTCCGCATCAATACTAAATTTTAAAAAGACAAATTGGAACAAGTTCAAAAAAACATTGTTAAGAGAGACGAATAATAATATAATAATTCCGGGTGATAGGAATCTAAGTAACAGCGAAATAGATTTTTATTTGCATGAATTAAACAACTATATTGTAAGAGCTATGGATACGGTAATTCCAAAATATAAAACTCATGATTCAACTGAAAAATTCGCTAATTCAATTATTAAAAAACTACAAGAAGAGAAGTCCAAAATTCTGACCTTAATTAAACGTTTTAATCGATTAGAATTGATACTAACACAATCGGAAGTTAGACTACTTAAAGCGAAATTGAAGTTAATTAGAAAGCTATTGAACGATAACTTTATAATTTCTGTAAATAAGCATTATCAAGACAGACTTGAGCTATTAACCCCAAAAGACTCTTCGAATATGTTTGGTGAAGTTAGAAAACAGTTTAGGATGGCACGGCCTTTTGAGGTAGATACTCTAAGAATTCTTTTAGAGGATGAAAGATTAATAAGAAACGCTGGCATTGATCCCTTAGATTTAGAAAAAGAAGGTGACAACTACTTGATTTATGGCGAAGAGCAAAACTTAAATATAGTTGGTTAATTTTTAGAATCGGTTCACTCTTTTAAGGAGATTGACCCTGATAACACAGTACATCTGGACGTGAATCGTTGCTTCAATTAATTTTTGGAGGAAAAAATTCAATATGAACAGCATTTTTCAACCTTGACAACATTTTCAATATCAAAAAGAGCAGATGACTTAAATGAATCCCAACTTAATAACATTTTTATGCCAAAAGACATAGTTTTGTCAATCTTTAAGAAATTGAGGCCAAAATTGTCATCAGGTGTTGATAACATTCCTAACGTTGTATTGCGTAATTTACCTGATAATTTAATAGTCAAATACGGACTACTTTTTAATAACATGTTGAACAATGCTTACTTTCCTCGGGCTTGGAAGCAAGCTAAAGTGATAATTTTACCAAAGAAAGATAAGGATACGACAAATCCGAAAAATCTTCGTGCAATTAGCTTACTTCCAAACATCAGCAAAGTATTTGAAGTTTGTATTAATATCAATATCGTAAAATTTTGCGAAGATAATAATTTAGTTGGCGATAGACAATTTGGTTTTAAATACAAGCACTCAACAATTCATGCAATTCATTTACTAGTTTCAAATATTCAGTGGAATTTAAACAAATCGTTATATACTGGGGCATGCTTAGTAGATTTTGAAAAGGCCTTTGACAGTATTTGGATTCCGGGCCTCATTTATAAATTACTTAAATATAAATTCCCAATACATTTTATAATCCTTATACATAACATGCTCAATAATAAAACCTTTACTGTTTATGGGAAAGAAACAGTTGGCACTATGAAATTTACAATCGTCAATGGACTGCAACAGGGAACTGTTAATTCCCCAATATTATTTAATTTATACCTACTTGATTTATTAGACAAAATAGACAATGTTATAGCTTTTGCAGATGACATTACTATATATCATGCCGACAATACAGTTGAAGGAATTAATAGTGGTTTGCAAAATAAATTTTTAATAATTGAAAAATACTCCAAAGATTGGCAAATGAAGATTAATTTGAACAAATGTGAATCTATTCTTTTTAGGCCACCGGTTGAAAAATGTAATAATAATATAAGAAAAAACTGGAAATCGTTTGGTATTAGATCCACGAATAATATAAGCATCCCAGTTAAACAGACTGTAAGGCTATTAGGAATAGAGTTGGATAAATTTCTATACTTTTACAATCACATAAACCAACAACTTATTAAAGCCAGGAAAGCATTTTTTTGGTATAAACGATTATTCTTTTCAAAATATATACAATCAAGGGTTAAAATTATCATGTACCAGTCCTTAATTAGACCAATTTTATCATATGGCTGCCAAATATGGTTCAATATATGCCCTTCGTATATGGAAAAAATACGTATATTCGAAAGGAAATGTCTCAGATGCTGTACTTCATTACACAGGTCAAAAAGTAGTAACTACAAGAAATATGTATCAAGCAAAATCCTCTATGAAAAAGCCGAAGTATCTAGATTTGATAACTTTATTATTCAAATTATAAGGGATCATATTCTAAACAGTACCAATACTACTGTGAATAATTTAATATTGGCTCCTTACTACGTTGACGAGGAATACATTTCAAAAACACTTGAAAATGGATTCATTCCACCTGAAGCATTTGTAGTGTATCCACACAATTCATTCTTTCTTACAAATAAACAAACAGATAATATTATTAAGTTAGGTCAGTAACATAACTGAATTGTTTTCGTTGTCAGAATTATAAATTCTTTTTGTGTAATTCGATATTTTAAATAAACAACGGTCAACGTTCGCTTATTTATTTTGACAACAAAATCGACAACAGTAGTTCAATGTACGTTATTACATTTATGCTGATCTAACAAATTCTTTAGTTATGAATGAATTCCTTAATACACTGGACACCGATATGAGTAATAATTAATGAAAATACAATTTGATAAAGTAATTTAAAGATTTCTGTGTGCCTGATACAATACCGTATCATTTGTATGTAAGTTAATGCTAAGTACTAGAATAAGTGATTGAGTGAACTTATTGTAGTCACTCAATATTAGGTTAAGTTTTATTCTCATAAATAGTATTTAAGCAAACAAAATTTGTAAATAAAAATCAATTATTATCCATCAACCTTCGCTTGTGTTTTACTTTTAGTAATAAAACATTACATGGCGATCCTGCCAAATCTCTAATTTAATTAGACATAGCACATCTAAGAGACTTCACAGCAGTCTTGCTTATCTCTTAAGTGCTTAAATTAAATTGAGCATAGATCCTTGACAGACACAGCTTAAGCTTAGTCAGGATCTATGGGCGTTTAAAAAAAAAAAAAAAAAAAATTGTTTTTTTATTTTTCTCCCTACATATGACGGAAACCTGGGAGGAGATCCTTCGGAGTCTAGAGGAAGCCGAAGCACGCTGGGCTAAACTGCTAGAAGAAGGAAGTACGGAGCAAAAACCAGCCATACTGGAAAGAGGACCAAAGCCAAAGAAAATAAAACCTCCAAAACAGAAGGAAGTAGAAGTACCAATATTCCCGCTGCCAAATATAAGCAAGTCAAGAGGTGGAGAAGCCAACAGGCTTAAAAAGCAGCTTAAAGTTTTGAAACACCAACAGACCTAAGAACAAGAGGAATGCCTAGAAAAAATAGAAGAGGCGATAAAGAAGACTAAAATTCAAATAAGAAAATTAAAGAATAAGAAAAAAAAAATAAAAATAAAATAATTATGTGTAAAATAAAAACTTAAAATATAAGAAAATGCTAAAAATTTTAATAACAATAATATTAATTGAAATATGTTTTCTGTTACTATCCAAAACAATAGTACTAATGTTAGAAACATTATATAGAAAAAAATAATAAATATATAAATAAGAACAACTATTAACAAAATCAAATGTATAAACCAAAAAAAAAAACCTAATAAGCATTATAAGAGCACTTTTGATAAATAGAAATGAAAAAATTTTGTGTTACGCTGTTAGTATTAGGATTAGTTGTCACATTGATAGGTTTTTGGGTTAAGGTTAGCATAGTCAACATAATAGAGAGTAATTTACAGGAATTTCGTAGTTTTATTTCAACACAAATAGATAGAATTTTTTCATTAAGAAATATACTACCCTTTTAAGATAGAAGCAAGTAATGGATAATTTAAATAAATTTTATAATAAATACATAGGCTGGATAGTTCTAGCAATAATTTTAACACCTTTGTTTTTAGTTTTGGATTTAAAAATATTAAAATTTGTCAAATTAATTATAAGAGATTTGTATAAATGAAAAAAAAAGAAATAAAAGCCATTGAATTATTAAAAGTATATATGAAAACACTGATATTACAAAATGTATTAGAGTTAAAAAATGAACGGAGGAAAATAAATGTAAAAATTTTGTTCTAATGGAAAAAATATTTGAAAAAATTAATATACTAATAACCAATGCAAAGAAGTCATTAGGTAAACCTTACACAACAGAGACAATCGAAGCAAAAAGGAAGGAAATTGATGAACTGGAAATAGCTAGTACAAGTATTTTTGATAACAGTGATTGGAAAGTAGAAGAGAAACAATTAAATTTTAACAAATTTAGGGAGTTACGGAAAGAAGCACTAAATATTTTGAGACTTCATGAGGATAAGTCTATGCAAACTAATAGTACTGCACCATTTCAAACAAGACAAGACGTAGCCATGGCATCCTTAGATTTAAATGAGCTTTCAACTATCACAAAGTTAATACCAAAATTTTCGGGTAAAACTAATGAATTGCAAACATTTTTATCAAATTTAGAAATGGTCTTTGCATCTATTTCGTCAGATAAGCATGTTTCCTTTTTCAATTTCGTTTTTAAATCAAGACTGGAATTATGTGTACAAAACAGAATTAAACAAGTACAAGTACCCACAACCATAGAAGAACTGATATCGATATTAAAAACGACTTACAAATCATTTAAGACATCCAATACTTTGCTGAATGAAATAACACGGATATCACAAAAGGATAACAACATATTGGGTTTTGCTGCAAAAATAGAGAAACTCATTACAGAATTAAACGAGGTGCAGGTATTAGAACAAGGTGAATCTAGTAGGAGCACTATAGTAAACACAAACAATAAAATAGCTTTCAATGCATTTTTGAATGGGTTAACCGACCCACAACTAATATCTACTATCTACGCAAGCCAAGTAGCGACATTTTCTGAAGCTTTGAAAATTGCCGAAAGCGCTTCATCTCGTGTAGAACAACAACGGATACTACATTACAACACACAACAGAATCAAAATTCGTTAAACAGAAACTGTAGAAAATGTGGTAGAAACCATAATGGTAGATGCCCCGCAGATGGAAATAAATGCCATAACTGTGGAAAATTCAACCACTTTGCAAAAATGTGTTTGACCAAAACACCAGGCTACAACAACAGAAATTATAACAACAACGGTAACAATAATAACAGAAATCATAACAGCAACAATAACAATGGTAACATAAATTTTAACAACAGCAATAACAGAGGTAATAGCAATAACAGAATTCATAATAACAGAGGCAATAACAACAACCAAAGAAGCCGAAACACAAACAACAGAAGTTATAATATAAATCACATGGAAGATCAGGGAAACTTCCAAATCCCGGAGTCAACCCGCACAGAGACTCCATTGGGAATGAACTAGACACGAAAAGAATCTATAGCATATCATCTAACCTCAGAAATTATGTAAATTTACATATCGCTGGCGTTAAGAACAGCCTTACGTTTTTGATTGATACAGGAGCAGATGTCTCGCTGTGCAAAGAACAATTTTTAGAAAGTTATGAGGAAAATCAAGATGATTATTGCAACTTAACAGGAATCAAAGAAAATGTAATTAAATCACTGGGTTCTACAAAAATAAAAATTAAAATAAATAACGATGTAATTAGTCAAAAAATACAATTAGTAGAAAATAAATTTCCAATAAAAACGGATGGAATTCTTGGCAGAGATTTTTTAATGAGATATAAATGCAATATTGACTATGACAAATATGTGCTAACATTTAACATCAACAACGAAACAGTAATAATCCCGATACATGACAGTACTTACAAAATAAATGAAATTAGAATACCACAAAGAAGTGAAATAGTTTTACCATTCACAATCGAATTAGAAGAAGATGCCGTTATTACAAACAGAGAAGTTACCAAAGGAGTATTTTTGGCAAATGTAATAGTACCCAAATATGGAAATCAACATATAAAATTATTAAACGTTACCGATAAAATAGTAATCATAGAGAATCTGAAGATAGAAACCGTCCCATTAAAATATTACGATATATGCACCATTAATGAAAAGGAGAATGACGAACAAAGTTCGAACAGTCGTTTTACAAAACTTTTAAACACACTTAATCTGGATGAAGTAAACGATGAGAGCAAAAAGCAACTAATAAATATATTAAAGGAATATCAGTCAATATTCCATATTGAAGACGAATACTTAGGTATCAATAATTTTTATAAACAGACAATAAAATTGAACGACAATAGTCCTATATATATAAAAAATTATAGATTACCACAAACTCAGACAGCAGAAATAAATTCGCAAGTGAAGAAACTCTTGGAAAGCAACATTATTGAACCATCTTTAAGCCCATATAACGCACCACTGCTGCTAGTTCCAAAAAAAGGACAAACAGATTTAAAGAAATGGAGATTAGTTGTCGATTTTAGAAAACTGAACGACAAAGTTGTGAACGACAAATTTCCTTTATCTCGTCTAGATGACATTTTGGATAAATTAGGAAGAGCAAAATACTTTTCAACATTAGATATGACAAGTTCATTTCACCAAATTGAACTTGATCAAAAATCTCGCCCGTATACAGCTTTTTCAACACCTGATGGGCATTATCAATATACAAGATTACCATTTGGTCTGAAGATATCTTCCAACAGTTTTCAGCGAATGCTAACAATAGCTTTATCTGGGTTGGAATCCGAAGCTTTTATATACGTAGACGATATAATAGTATTCGGATGCAGTCTAAAACATCATAACGAAAGTCTTGTAAAAGTATTTGAAAGGTTAAGAAAATACAATTTGAAACTTAATGCTAAAAAATGTTGTTTTTTGAAACCGGAGGTAATATATCTAGGACATTTAATAACTTCAGAAGGAATTAAGCCAGATCCAGAAAAATTTGATGCTATAACTAAATATCCCGTACCCAAGAATGCTGACGATGTAAGAAGATTTGTGGCATTTTGTAATTATTACAGACGATTTATTGAGAACTTTGCTGATATAGCGAATTGTTTAAACAAATTATTGAAAAAAGGTCAAAAATTCGAATGGACTGAAAGATGTCAAAGAGCATTCGATACTCTCAAAAATAAACTTATTAGTCCACCTATTTTGCAATATCCAAATTTCGAAAAACCGTTCGTCCTAACAACGGATGCATCAGAATTTGCTTTAGGCGCTATATTATCGCAAGGAGAAATTGGTGAGGATAAACCAATATCATTCGCAAGTCGCTTACTTAACAAATACGAAAGGAATAAATCGGTAATCGAAAAAGAATTACTGGGAATCTACTGGGGTATACAATTTTTTAGACCTTATTTATACGGCAGAAAATTTATCGTAGTAACAGACCACCGTCCATTAATTGCATTATTCTCACACAAAAACCCAAGCTCAAAATTAACCAGAATCCGATTGGAACTATCTGATTATGATTTCCAAATAGTTTATAAAAAAGGAAAAAATAATACTAACGCAGACGCACTGTCAAGAATACAAATAGACTCACATATATTAAAAACAATGGTACCTCAAACAATTGACGAAAATATAAAGAAAACGCTGGTGATCACAAGAAATATGAAAAAGAAAATGATACAAAATGAGGAAATGAAAAATGAGGAAAATAAAAAGAAAAACAAACAGAGAAGAGATCGATCCAAAGAAAATGGTAATATAAATCCTGAAGAGTCTGATCAACTCAAAATATGGGATTGTACTTCCATAAAAGATATAAAACTTGCAAGAAAGCTAAAATTTATATTAGAAAAGTCGACCAAAGAATTCGTAGTGGAAAACAATCATGCATTAAATCAAACGGCCGTCAGATGTAGCGATAATCCCTATTATTTAGATAATATGTTGGAGAAACTACCTTCTGTTTTAAGCAGATTGAATTGTGTAAAGTTCGCACTAGAAAAAAGTGACGAGATATTTAAGAAAATAAAAATAGAAAGATTGAAAGAAATCATAAATAAAGGTAAAGAAAAAGACGTCAGAATTCTACTGTATAAAAATCCTCAAAGAATTGAAAATGAAAATAAAAAACATGAATTAATTAAATTGTATCACAGCACACCATGCGGAGGACATTTCGGAGTTAGAAAAACTTTAATAAAATTAAAACAGAAATACATATGGAAGAATATGTTCAAAATGGTAAAAAATTATGTATTAAAATGTGACCTTTGTCAAAGAAATAAACAGGTGAGACACACCAAGGAACCATTATGTATCACAGACACACCAAAGAATAGTTTTTCTACTATAGTCATAGATACAGTTGGACCTCTACGACCATCAGGAAACTACCGGTATATACTAACTATGCAATGTGAACTAACCAAATACATAATAGCCGCACCAATGGAAACCAAGGAAGCAAAGTCAATAGCAAAATGCTTAACAGAAAACTTGATATTAAAATATGGTATATTTAAAACACTAAAATCAGATAGAGGAACAGAATTTGTAAACGAGTTGCTTAAGGAAATATGTAGTCTGTTGAAAATAGAACAAAAATTATCAACACCATACCATCATGAAACTCTTGGTACTGTGGAAAGAAACCACAGAGTTCTGAATGAATATTTCCTATCATTTGTAAAGGATGATAATTGGGAAGAGTGGATTCCTTACTATGCATTCGCATACAACGTAACACCTCATGTAGACACAGAGTACTCACCTTTTGAGCTAGTTTTCGGAAAATTACCAAGTTTGCCAGGGGATGAAGTCATGAATCATCCAAAGGTTTACAATTTAGAAAACTATGCTAATGAATTAAAGACAAGGTTAAAGCATTCTTTAGAAAATGCTAGAAAGTTAATAGAAATAACAAAAAGAAATAGAAGTATAGAATCGTACAATAAAATGAATAGGATAGATCTTAATATAGGAGATTTAGTGTTAGTAAAATTAGAAAATAGAAGAAAAAATGAAGCACCATACATTGGCCCTTATGAGGTAGTGCATATCGATAATGTTAATGTAGAAATAAAAATAAATGGAAAAACAAAAATCGTACATAAGAATTTAGTAAAGAAATATAAACATTGTAAAATGAAACAAAACCAAAAATATTAGAACATAAGAAAAAAAAAATTTTTTTTTAGTTATGCCTATTATAAAAGAAAAAAAAATATAAAACTACAAATACTGAAATATAAGAATTACATAAAAATAAATTTTTTTTAATACAAACAATATATTTTAAAAAAAAAAAAAAAAATAAATAAACAAAACTTTTGTATACATTTTTATTACAAACTGTAAAATCTAAGTTAATCAAGGACGATTCCTTGATTTAAAAAAAGTACGGTCAGGCCGCCCAAGGGGCCTGACCGGATGTGTACTCACACGACAAAAGTAAAAGAAAATTCCGGTTTGAAATTAATTGACTTTATTTGACAACAGCTAGAATTGAATTGAATTAATGAAGCCTAAACAATTATAAAAGAACTTAGATTTAATTAATAAAAATGCTTATTCTAACTTAAATTAATGGGAACGGATGAACAGCTATATTCCCATGATTTTGCAATGCAAGCGCAAACAGGGTTTCGCGTTACAACACACTTATCCACAATAATTGCCTAGTTGCAATTTATAGTATGCGCGTGTACAAGTTGGGTCGTTGACTCACTTATGTTGGTTGAGGTGTAGTGTGTTAACTCCCCCCTCCTTAAAAATCAGCGTCCCGCTGATCAATTTGCAACAGGTTTGGTATGATCTGTAGTGTTCAAGGCTGGCATGGTAATACGACCGAATATTTTCTTCCAGATCACGACTAAGATAAATACTATAGCAACAACACACAAGAAGGTTGCAGCATTTGATCCAAGAGATAGGTTTACATGACGCACCAAACTTTGAATGTGCTTGATATTCCTTTCGTGGAGCTCGTGCAGAAGGTTAGTATCAAGTTTGCGTGTTTCTTCATACACATTAGTTAATAGCGGAGGAAGCGCCTGTAGGCTCGTGATTCTTTTATTTGTAAAATTCCTCTTACCGACCACAACTGTTTCGTTAAAAATCCTTATGAGGTATGTGCCATTTATGGTAACAGTGTTCTCCTTAGAAGAAACATTTCCTTCGAAATTAGTGACGTATATGAGATCATCTTCTAATAGTTCTATCGTAGTTTCTTCATTTGAACGGAATGTACAATTCGCGGTGATTCCTCTTAAAATTCTCGACAAGCAATCTTCTTCTTGTAGCTTTTCTAGTTGTTCTGGTGAACAAATTGTGACATTGTTAAGTGATGAGCAGTGATCCTTAATACCATAAATTTGCTCGTGGTTAAGGAGAACCGTATTGAATTTTAAATCAAGCTGGCGATTAAGAGATACGGCAGCTCTAAGGAGAATTTTGTTGTACCTAACAGAATCTACCTTAGGTATTGATATAACATATAGTAGTGACGTCCCGTTAGAGAATATACTTGGTTTCCCATATTCTATTGCCTCGATCTCATTATTGTAGGGGAGCGATTCAACTTCAGAAACAATCTGATGAATTTCTTCCATATTTAATAAATTAGTATTCACAATGCCTCCTTTAGCAAGTTGACAAGCCCGTACAATTTCTCCAATGTCCTCTTTGATTGCTATTATTTGGTTTAAAGATTCGCGGCCGATTTCTTTTGATTCCGACGCTACTACCTTGTTATTAAATCGGTCGATAAGGTCGTTCATTTTTCGCACTAGCTCATTTGTTGTGGCAAACAAATCTTTATTCACAACGTATTGTTGCTGGTTATTTTCTATTAGTTTCTGTTGGCTGTCCAACACCTTGTTCCAGTCAGTCGCATCCGGGTTACCGGCTATCCATTTCCATGCAGAGCCAATCCAATCTATAGATCTCTTATGCCTTGCGATTCCTTTTATTGTTGTTATTCGGTCGTATGCCTTTTTTAGCTGATACCTGAACATCTCTGTGCCCTCTTCATTTTTTGTAGTGGCCATGAATACGTCTGCGGTTGTTCGAAGCATCTCCTCGAATTTTTCCAGTTGGATCACATGTACGATGTTCAGATGCCCGTTAATAAGCCATCCCTCTCCGGCTTTAATCGTTACGAGCGGTGACCGATACTCAAAAATGTGGAAGCTTCCAACATTTGTTGAAAGTAAAAAAATACTTAAGAATGTAAAATATTAAATATGGGTTAGTACGGGTAGCTTACAATAATTATGATTTGGTTATCATGCATAGAATTGGACAAGCTTAAGAGTTACTGACTTTTTTGTATCTTTTTTATTACTTAATAGTAAGGGTGAAAATAAGATATAAATTGGCAAAAAAAAAAAAATTATACTTAATTTGTAATTAATAAGTTTTTTCCTTGGTTTTGGTTAAATGTTTTAATATAAGTTTTGAAATTGGGAAACAAATTTTATAGAATTTTGTTAACAATAATTTCCAATTTCAAATTTTCCCTCTTTTCTCTTAGAAAAATTAAAATTTTCAAATGAGGAAATCAATATATTTATTACTTTAGCTTTAGACCTGGTTAGGTTTGTGCTTAATGTTCTAAGATTTCCGGGGTAACTGCAAGGGTTAATATTTTTATGTTTTTACATTTTTGATCTGTGCCTTGTGGTATTTTCTCCCTGTTGAAGTGCAAATAGTAACTCTATTATTAGTAGTTATTTTGTGCCGTTTGTATGGAGGTTTGTGCTTCGGCTTAATTTGCCTATCCCTAATAAAAACATCCTGATTCTCACTAAGTTCGACCGGATCGGACCTATTTCTATTTATTCGATCGTTCACCGTCTTCTGATTATATTCGATAAGGCCGCGAATGTCTTCATTGACCTGATCGCGAAAATTTATCAACTGCTGATAATTAAACCGTTGAGATCTGTTGAAAAAAATATCTGACGGTTTCTTCTTAATTACCGAGTGTATCGTGTTATTATAACGATCTACCGCTAGATTAATTAATTCTTTTGGACCAAGATTTTTTATATCCCTCGACAAACACCTATATATCTCAATAAGAGTTGAATGAAATCTTTCCACCTGTCCATTTACCTCACTCCTCTGTACGGGTGTAAAATATATTTCTATGTTAAGTGATCTTATAAAATTTAAAATAATTGGGCTTAAAAATCCCCTTTCATTGTCCGACACGATCATTCGAGGCACAGTGAAATAATGCAAAACCTTTGAAAGTCTATTTCTGAGATGAATAGCTGATCGATTCTTTATGTGGAAAAGCTTAGCAAATTTAGAAAACTTGTCGATGCAACTGATAAACTTCAACCCCTGAATTTCAAAGATGTCAATATGTAGAATTTCGCTTGGATAACTAGGAATAGGGGTTGGCTGAAGTTTAGGTTTACTTGGTTGTCTGTCATATTTATTCAGCTTACAAACTTCGCAGTTCCTTGTGTACTGTTTGACCAGACTTCCCATGCGAGGAAAGTAAAATTGTTCTAAGATCTGTTGCCCATTCTCCCTCGGATTGCGGTGAGCTCGTTTATGCTCATTCTCAATTATGCTACAGATCCTCTCAGGGTCGCTTATATCCTGTACTAATCGCTGAGTAATCCTCATCTTATAAGAAATGAAGTGAGCCAAATAGACTTCGTTTAATAGTTGGATAAAGCATTCAGGTATCTTGATACCATTAATGCAGTTTGGATTTAAACACCTTTTGAGTGTTTCCGAAAGTGTTTCTGAAGTTATCTGTTCAATGTTCGCATGGTGTCTATTGAAACCAGGATGTGGCTGTATGCTACTGTGTAGTTCCTTGCCCTGCTTGATTACTATCTGGTTCCTAAAGACGTTCAGAGGAGCCTCGACATGAGGGATCAGGTCACTACCATCCTGATCAGCACTGTGTACCGTAGCGTCAGACTGAAATGATCTTTCTTCTAAACCCTCGACCGCCGTTATGGTTTCAGAGCCAATTTCAGACGCTGTTACCGTGCTAGCATCGCTAGGAGTATCAATATGGTTCAAATTGGAACCCAGTCTCGAAAGCGCGTCAGCCACTACATTGGACTTGCCAGGTTTATATATGAGTTCATAGTTGTATTCCTCTATTCTGGCCTTCCATCTTTTTAATTTAGCGTTATGGTTCTGATTACCAAGCGCGTAAGTTAGCGGTTGGTGATCGGTGAATATTTTAATTTTCTTCGCACCGTAAAGATAAGAGCGCAAGTTGTCTAGAGCCCAGACGATGGCTAACATCTCCTTCTCATTAGTTGCATAATTTTCTTCAGTTTTATTCAAAGAACGGGAGATATATGCTATTGGTCTATCGACATTCATATGGTCCTGAGACAAGACTGCCCCAATTGCATAATTAGAAGCATCGGTAGTCAGTATAAACGGCTGATCAAAGTCGGGGAATGCTAGAACTTCAGATGACATTAACAAAGTTTTTAATTCATTAAAAGCTTGCAATGCCTCTTCAGTTAGAGTGATAGAAACCTTCCTGGACATATTCGCTTTAATTTGTGCGTTCTCCCCTCTCGTGAGATTCGTCAATGGCTTGGCGACCTTCGCGTAATCTTTAATAAATTTCCTATAATATGATGTCATACCTAGAAAACTTTTCAGGTCCTTAAGTGTTGAAGGAGGAGCTAACTTCTGGATGGCTTCCACCTTACCTGGGTCAGCTCGTATTCCATCACCGGAGACTATATACCCTAAGAATGATACCTCCGTTTTTAGGAACTGAGTTTTCTCCAGATTAACCCTGAGCCCTGAAGCTAACAATTTCTCAAATATAGTTTCCAGGTTTCCCAAGTGATCATCAAAATTTTTCCCAAAAACAATTATGTCGTCAATATAGACGTAACAGATTTTCCCAATGTATTCCTTGAGTATATCATCGATCATTCTTTGGAAAATAGACGGGGCATTCTTCAGGCCGAACGGCAGGCGTAGAAATTCAAACTTTCCATTTAAGGTAGAGAAAGCGGTCTTCGGAATATCGGAATCCTTCATTGGAATTTGATGGAATCCCGACGTCAGATCAAGGGTCGTAAAGTATTTTGCCTCACCCAAGCTAGCCAGAGTGGAGTTAATGTCCGGAATGGGATATGTATCAGATATTGTAACAGCATTCAACCTTTTGAAGTCTATCACCATTCGATACTGTTTCTCCCCATTCGGCTTGGGTTTCTTGGGCACCACCCAAATCGGCGAGTTATATGGACTATTAGAGGGCCTGATAATTTCTTGTTCTAAGAGTTCAGAAACCTGTTCCTCTACCACAGACCGGAGGTTTGCAGGATATGGGTAGCTTTTTGTATATATAGGCTCATTAGTAGATGTTCTAATCTCGGCCTTGACTGAAGTCGTAGCCATTTCTCCGGCTTCAAGGGGACCGAACAATGGAGCGAA
Source organism: Pollenia amentaria (assembly GCA_943735925.1). NCBI lineage: Eukaryota > Metazoa > Arthropoda > Insecta > Diptera > Polleniidae > Pollenia > Pollenia amentaria. The sequence continues at coordinate 54,650,595 of OX031008.1, read as the reverse complement.
TTTCTCCAGAAGATTTCCTAGTTTGTATGTCACCTCTTCAGGCATGTTTTGAGTAATATTATTAACCTCCTGCGAAAATTTCTCCCTGAGTGGAATGACCATACCGGATTTAATGGTTAGTGTATTGTTCTTCCTATCAATAATGGCTTGCATCTCTTTAAGAGTGTCGTCCCCAATAATTCCGTCGAAAGATTTTAGTTTAGGCAACACGTAAAATGTTACTATGGTATCTACTCCCGCTGATTCGAAAAATTTGCCATTAACTTTTTGACTAATGATAATATTTCCCGCCGCTGTCCTTACAGAGAAAGGTTTAAGGAGCGGTATAGCGCTACCACAAATGTGAGACCCTATAAAATTCTTGTTGGCTCCCGTATCAACTAGAAACTTTAGTAGCGCCCCGTTAGTTTTGCATTCTATATATGGTACGCTTGAAGGGAGGCCTCTGACATAAAATTTATCTCAGCGTCCTCAGCGTTGTCACTTTCGACACCGACGGATTGTACAGGAACATGGTCCTGACTTAAAGAGGGTTCTAACCAATGTTGTTGTTCATAATTATACTCAGGTGCGTTTTCACGTTCCGTATAGGTGTGAAACAATCTTTGCTGTTTAAAGGGATTAGTTACGTTTTCTGATTTCGCATTTCTCTTAAATGTACCTGGCCTGTTCATATAATTTACTCTTTTTGACCTAATGGATTGGTCAACCTCCATTTTCTCTTGAGGTTTGGGAGCATAAGGTCTTGATGGAGCATCCTGTTGTTTTGGAGAATATTTCCACTGCCCGAAATTGCCATTTCTATTAGGAATAAAAGGTCTAGGCGGAACCTGAGGTATTATGTCCCTTCGAGACATCGTATTAATTGGAACGCTAATCTGATTCCGAATATACGGGTGAAGAGTCGTACTCCTCAAATTGAGGTTTTGCATCTCCATGCACATTGCGTATGCCTCTGGAAGGGTTTTTGGCCTTTGAATAATCAGAAGCCTGGACAGATCACCGTTCAGGCCTCGAACAAAAACATCTAGAGCTCGGTTCCTATACGTTTCGACCAGTACGTCTACAGTCTCTTTAGAGTAATTTTCCGTTTTTATCTTATTGATAATCAAAGAAAATTGATGATTCACTGCCGCATAGAACTCGTCCACCTTAGATCCCTTCTGAAGCAATTGATTTAGCTGATGCTCGAGAGTTCTAATATCTCTCTTGTCGGCATAATGAAGCGATAAGCACTCCTTAATTTTTGTCCAGTCATTATCAAAGATATTATAAGAGACTAAGGCAGAATCTGCGTCCCCCCTAACTTTCTGTCTAATACTCTGCAGTATTGCCCTATATATTGGCTTATTCCTAACAATTTCATAGTCGCTAAGGATCGCCTCAACGCTATGTATCCACGACACATATTGTGTGGGATTCCCGTCAAACGCCTGCAATTCCTTTACGCAGTCCGGAAGCCTGCTTAATTCTCGGAGCTCTAATTCACTCCTAGGAGGACGAGGTGGTTCAACTTGGCTAGTTTCCGTGGAGGAGGAGCCAGTTTTGCTTTCAAGCAACCTTATCTTAGCTTCCATGGTCTTCATCTGATTAACGGTCGCGTTTAAAGCTCCTGTCATTTCCATTACGGTTTTTTTTAGTTCCTCCATTTTTTTTGGTATGACAAATTAAGTGAAACAACCTCAACAAACAGATCCCAAAATATTAATCTTTCTTTTTTGTCAACTAGCAATAATACCCTTTGTATGGCAAAAATAAGGGAGTTACCACGCAAAATATTGAAAGTTAAATTAAAAATGGAAAACAAAACCTTGCACTTACCCTTGAAATTATCCAATTCTAGGCTGTATTCTTAATATCAGTTAATTATTTAGTATTTTTTAATCGTACGTTACAATCGTTGCAACCGCGTACATGTGATCAGATTTCTAAAACGATAAAATTTTATTCACGTTTTATTATTTAATTTTATTTAATTCTTTTTATTTTTTTTTTTTATTATATCTTGGCTCACGACCTTTAACATTTTTATATATTACTTTTATATTTTTTATTTAATTTTTACATTGGGATATTTATTTATTTATTAAAAAAAGAAATGCACATTTAAACTTCATACGTGTTTTAAATTTATTCAAGAATAAATTTTTTATAAATTTTCCAAAAATTTCTTTATATTCAGACACCACACGTGATTTTTTATAAATTGTAGGGAATTCAGGTAGGAAAAATTTAATTTTTTCCGATTTTTTAAAATTTTTGCTTTTGTATTGTGCTGTTAATTTTTTTTATTATTATTATATGTATTTTGTTATAATCTTTTGAGTGGAGGATCGCATGGTCCTGTTTCGACGGCAGATGCCGACGTACTGAGGTACGATTGGTCTCACCCTGTGAATCCTCCAACCGTCATCCCCAATTACCAGGTAAAAAGTATGACTTAGTTCCCATTAAGTAGTGCAGGTTCTAATGTTAACTACAACTTACAGGATTTCTACTAAGTAGCGCAGGATCTTACGTTTACTACGACTTGTAGAAGAAGCCATCTTTAACCTTCTGTAATCTCATTATAATGAAAAGGATGTTTTGAAGGAGAATTTCACATTTTCCCAAAGATTAGTTATTATTATTTCACTTGTGGCAATTAGTTTTCCTTTTATAATAGCACAATACTCACCTGAATAACCTTATGTACTAAACAAGAACAATTTTTTATTAATTTATTTTTCCCTTTTACTTTTTTATTTTTCTATAACTTTTATATCATGTGGAATTCATTTAATGAAACTATTACGCACTCAATTTATTGTATTATTTCATATATTTCGTTATGGTCCTTAAGGATGGAGGATCGTTTTGTCCGGTTTCGAACGGTGATCACCGACGTACTAAGGAACGATTTATCTCACCACGCGTCTTTTCCAACTTTTTATTAAGCGAAAGGGGAATGCTCCATCCGTACTAAGTAGTGTAGGTTCTTAAGTTTACTACAACTTGTAAGGATCTTTGAGCCTATTTTCGCCCTTCGCAACATCACTAGTTGATGATAGGGAAAAATACGCGTTTTTCAAAAAGGACTAATGTTATTAGATTATTAAGGTGACATTTAAAATTTTTTACGTACTGGAGTGCCTGGAGTTCAGGATCGCAGTACGCTGGAATCGGTTTAGGATTCCATATTGGTCACTTTCACATTTTTATAGCACGATAGATTTCTTAACTTCCACACTTATTAAACATTTTAATTTCACCGTTCTTTAGTGATTTTTTTCCTTTTTAAATAAAATATCATAATTTTCTTTTTATTATTTTTTTAAAAAAAATTTTAAAATATAATTTTCTTTTTATTATTATTTTTTTTTTAAAAAGATTTTAAAATATCATAATTTTCTTTTTATTATTTTTTTTAAAAAAGATTTTAAAATATCATAATTTTCTTTTTATTATTTTTTTTTAAAAAAGATTTTAAAATATCATAATTTTCTTTTTATTATTTTTTTTTAAAAAAGATTTTTCTTTTTTGTTACAGGATTTTTTATCCTTATTCACAACCAATTGATTCTTTTATTTTTTTAAATTATTTCACTTTCGCGAGCCAAGATATATTTTTTATTAAGGACCCGGCACGTCCTTTATTCCGACTGGCCGGTCCCTGCTCGGGCGCCAGTTAATCAAGGACGATTCCTTGATTTAAAAAAAGTACGGTCAGGCCGCCCAAGGGGCCTGACCGGATGTGTACTCACACGACAAAAGTAAAAGAAAATTCCGGTTTGAAATTAATTGACTTTATTTAACAACAGCTAGAATTGAATTGAATTAATGAAGCCTAAACAATTATAAAAGAACTTAGATTTAATTAATAAAAATGCTTATTCTAACTTAAATTAATGGGAACGGATGAACAGCTATATTCCCATGATTTTGCAATGCAAGCGCAAACAGGGTTTCGCGTTACAACACACTTATCCACAATAATTGCCTAGTTGCAATTTATAGTATGCGCGTGTACAAGTTGGGTCGTTGACTCACTTATGTTGGTTGAGGTGTAGTGTGTTAACTTCTATATAAAGCATATGAGTATTGTTCCACGCACACATCACATTACATAATAAATTAAAATTTTAAAATTCCAAACAAAATTATAAAATTTTAACTGAAAGATTGGGGGTGTAGTGTATCCACACAATTCATTCTTTCTTACAAATAAACAAACAGATAATATTATTAAGTAAGGTCAGTAACATAACTGAATTGTTTTCGTTGTCACAATTATAAATTCTTTTTGTGTAATTCGATATTTTAAATAAACAACGGTCAACGTTCGCTTATTTATTTTGACAACAAAATCGACAACAGTAGTTCAATGTACGTTATTACATTTATGCTGATCTTACAAATTCTTTAGTTATGAATGAATTCCTTAATACACTGGACACCGATATGAGTAATAATTAATGAAAATACAATTTGATAAAGTAATTTAAAGATTTCTGTGTGCCTGATACAATACCGTATCATTTGTATGTAAGTTAATGCTAAGTACTAGAATAAGTGATTGAGTGAACTTATTGTAGTCACTCAATATTAGGTTAAGTTTTATTCTCATAAATAGTATTTAAGCAAACAAAATTTGTAAATAAAAATCAATTATTATCCATCAACCTTCGCTTGTGTTTTACTTTTAGTAATAAAACATTACACATTTCCTTATCTTGATAAACATGGTTTTATTCAAAACGAAGATGGTATCCCTATATTTTATCATATTTATAGAAGATCAAATATAAAATCAGTAAATTGTAATGAATTAACACCTGAAAACTGTCGCTTTGACACAAGTATTTACTTGGAGGATAAAAATATTAAACCTAATTTGAATCCTAATAAATATTGGTGGCTTACTCAATTATAATCCTTTAATTTTAACCCTTGACCTCATCTTTTATTATTAACAATATAAAAGTAAGATTTTTGTAATTTTTTTGCTTACAATTATTTAACATATTAAAACTGCTATGTACATATATAAATAATAAAATAACAGAAAAATTAACTTTATTATTAATAGAAATTATACTTGAGAGCTCTTTAAAATGGGACTTTGTATACTAATAAGTTATCGATATACTTTTTGTTTATTTGGAGTTTGTAATTTTTCCCTTTTTATAAAATAAATAAACATCTAAAAAAAAAAAAAAAAAAAAAAAAAAGGTTTCGTGAAAAAGGAAAGAGGTAATAACGAAAAAAGTAAAAAAAGCTTATACCCAGGAAAAACTTTACTTACCTGGTTAGTTAGCAAGTAACGTTGGAGAAAAATAAACACTACTTATTTTTCGGCTGAATAAATACTTATTTTTGTTCGAGGTGTCCACAGAATTCAGTACTTACAATGCACTTACTAGAAGTCACAAAATATCTAGTTATTATTTAACTACCAGTAAGTTGAATTGTAAGTACTTAAAATATACTTACTAGAAGCCAAAAAATAACTAGTTTTTATTTAATTGGGGCTAGTTAATAGACCTTAGAAGTAGTTATGGAGCTAGTTACCAGTAAGTAAATATTCAGGTCTGAAAACAATACAACTAATAAGTAGTTATTTAGCTGATTATTAGTAAGCAAATATTCATAACTGAAAATAATAGAAGTGAAAAGTACTTACTAAGGTCATTACTAGCAAGTACTTATTGAGGTTTTCAGAATAATGGCAATTATAATGACAACTACTTACCAGGTAACGTATGAAATAACTACGACCTATTACCAAAATTCAAAAAGTTTTTCCTGGGTAAGTTTGAAATAGACGAAGATACGCTTTCAATTAAATCAAAGGTAGGTGAATGGCTGAAAAATTGTAAGAATAAATTTTCCACACCAACTTCTTCAGTAAACTCAGGAGTCAAAGAAAAAATTTTTGATAAGGTAAGAGTAGTAGCTTCTAGTTTTAAACAGATTACATATAAACTTTATGTTCGTTTCATATTTTTATATATGTAGGGTTTGGTTTCGTTGTTGGCGGAGTCATTTAGTGGCAATGACATCCTAGAATTTTATAACCTGCATAAAAATCCTACAAGTGATAAGCGAGATGAGATTATCCGAATCATATTTGAGGAAGTTTTAAAAAAGGATCTCAAACATCGTGCCCAAGACATCTCAATTATATTGACAGAAATTTGCGAAGTTTTTCCTACTGAAAGCGAAGTTAAGGTTATTCTAATAATAACAACTTCTAATCATTGCTATATTCAATAACACAATGTTTTAAAATAAAGGAATACTATTATATTCCTTGGATGGGGGAAAAAATTCCAGTGGAAAGTTGTTTTCAAAATATCGAAACAAAATATGTATCACTCAACAATGTAGATGCAAGCTCATCTCTTTTGGAAGAAGAAGATGGTAAAACCGGGTCAACAAATCAAACGCAGAGTTCGGAAATTGATGAATCCGTTGCAGCTAGTTATAAATTATCATTGTGTAGAGATAGTGCTGATTGGGAGGGACTTTGTCAGAAATGAAAACTCATATACAGTTTGCGGCAGAAAGATTTGCATAAAATGGGAAATCTTGAGTTTTTACGTGAATGGTCAAAACTTAGTCATTGATGAGCGTCCGAATTGGAAAGAAAGTTTTCGATGGCTGATTACAGCTTAACCCATTTTCTCTTGAAATTTTCAAATAAACATTCCCTTTCAAGTTGTGTACCCAGATTCATAATATGGCGAATTTCTCATATACCAAGTTTTTCCTTTATGTAATATGGCGAAAAAAAATCGTTCCTGGGTGTAAACCATGAAACAAAGAAAACAAGATAGTGCATTTCAATTTAACAAAACATTAGTTTTCTGCGCATGTACACCATATGGTAGTAAATGAGCACAAACACTTGTATGTGGTATGCTGAATGTTTGTTTACATTTAAATCTCTTTACTATAGTGACGTCAAATTACGTCAAAATTAGAGTAAAAAGTTACCTTTACAATATTAATTGATAACATGACCTGCTACATACTTTATGTGGACGGATCTGTTTTGATCGCCGAAAATTCTTTACCACCACCACCTTTGAACCGAATATCTTACCTTGGGTCACAGAAATCGCTGTAGTTCGCAAGATCGGAGCCGGTCGGTGTACAATTGGATATATCAATGTAGGATAAAGTCCGGACTACTAGTGAGTATAGATTTTTTTGACTTACTTTGACGTTTAGGTCTTATGCTATAACGTAAGAGGTTTTAGGGAAATTTTGACATTTAAAAATTAAATTGTTCTACAGATCGCAGAGTTTAATGTTTTAAGATGCTTATCGCTAAGAAGATAAACTAATACACAGAAATTATTCTGTCAAAAAATCTTGCAAAACAAAAAAGTTATGATTACATCATCTTTAAAAATTGACTAAGAAATTCATAACTATAACCAAATACTTAGAAAGTCCATTTTGGATCGCCCTGTTCGCAATTAAACAGTCGAAATAGGGTTAAAATTTTTTGGCGTCCGAGGTATACTATTATTTTCTTTCATATGAATAAAATAATTTTAAAATTGGAGAACATAACAACAAATAATTTTGGCCGCCTCACAGTGGCGCCTTTTCGTAACAAAAATCATAACTTTTGAAATAATTAAAATATTTTAAAGAATTAGAAAGATATTGAAAAAGGACAGCCTAGGCTTCAAAATAATGTTAACGACATACTGCTAGAAGTACATTGTGAATTTCTGATTATATAAGATGGTACTGCTTTTTTTTGGCAGATGTAACCTTTTTGTATCCAGGAAGAATATTCACATTATGATTCCTTAAAGAGCTTCGTAAAATAGAATATTTTTCCTTTGATTATCCCAAATTCATAAACAATGCAAGGCTTCTTCTGTGCTATACTTTGTGGGTAAAGCATTTGGAGGAGTTGGGATACTCTCTTTGATCCTCTGCAGTCGAAGTGGGCTTGCAAGCACCACAGCTTTTACAATGTCGAACCTTGATTTATGTTTATCTCGTACATACTTAAGACATAATGCTTCTGAAAGATGCGATTTAGATATGTCAAACTTTCAGGATTTTTTAAGAACAGTTTGACGTATTATATAAAAAAAATCAGCCAAAAAAAATTAGGGTTTTGATTTAGTCCATTTTTAATATTCAACACTTTTCAGATATATATGACATAACGTTGATTATATTGAAATTATATCAGACGTTTTTTTTATTACCTACTAAAATCTTAAAAATAAAAGTTGAAAAAATGTGAAAAAATTGAAAAAGATTTTTTTTGATACTCTTGATATTCTTCTACTGCACAGTAAAAACAACAAACCTTAAAAATACATAAATAAACTAATTTTGAAAATAAATAAAAAGAAATAACATTAACCCGCGTATTTTAAGATTCAGAAGGATTGAACTAGGTATGAACTTCAAAAATGTAAATTAGATTTATATGTACATAAGTAAGTATATTGTTGGGGACTTTGAAAAATTTTACTATATAATATAAAAAAAATTTTCCGACCTATGTCCGTTATAGGCTCTGAAACCAACTAACGGATGTGCTCCAAGCCGATTTCGTCAGAAAGGCAATTATGTGGAGATGGTTTTAGGCTATATATTTTTCCAAAACTATGACCACAAGGGGAGTTGGGGGAAAATTGTTTCCTCTGTGAAACAACCAACCGATTTATTGATATTTAGAGCATAAACAGATCCCTAATTAGATAGGCACATTAACATTGTAGTTTTCCCAAAATAGGACTATTAGGTGAGATAGGAGGCAATTTCTGCCTCATCGAAACTATCAACTCAATTTCGATGATATTTAAAACATAGATAGATCCTTATTTACATGTACACATTACCTATGCTTTTCGTTTTAAAATTGGACCACGAGGGGCGGTAGGGGGCGATTAGCGCCTATTTAAAAATTGGGATTACGAGGGCAGGGAAACGTAGTAGCACACGCCGGGAATCGACTTTTATATAATAAATTTACTTTGATTATCCTAATTGCCAAGTAATTCAGTATAAATGTTATGTGTTTTATGCAGGGACCGTAACAGTTATTGCTTTTTTCATAAAAGTCAGATGATAGATAAGTTATTTTTTGATTTTTATTTTTTTGAACAAAAATAATAGTTATTTTTTTATTTTTATTTTTATCTTTAAATATTTATTTTAATGCGCATAAGAAATCCCAATTATGATCACACATTTAAATAAATGTTTAAAGACAACTCAATAATTATAACACGTATATTTCTTTAAAGAATAACTTTTATTTTTACTCGAAAAAAATAAAAATCAAAAAATAATTGTTATATTTGTTCAAAGAAATAAAAATCATAAAATAACTGTTATTGTTGATCGAAAAAATAAAAATCATGAAATAACTGTTATTTTTGATCGAAAAAATCAAAAAATAACTGTTATTTTTGTTCAAAAAAATTAATATCAAAAAATAACTGTTATTTTTGTTAAAAAAAAATAAAAATCAAAACTTTAAAAATCATAATATATTTTCATAGAAAAGTACATAAGGATCAATATGGTCTACTTGAATCAGTTTGCCGGCATTTACTTCTATATGCTTTTTTGTTTTAAAATTTCAAAATAACTGTTTTTCGGTCCCTGGTTTATGTGTATGTATGTATATTAGGGAAGGTTAATTTAGCAATAGTTGTTGTGCCATCGATTTTTCGATAGCTTTTGGCATGAGGCAAAAAAAACCGACATCAAACAAAAACACACGAGGCGCCCATATTTCAATATTTTTTACTTTTTTCTACTTTTATCTTTAAAGTTTTTTTTAGTAGGTAAAAAACAAATCGGCTGATTTAATTTTTTTTAATATTATGTTCCTTTCCTGATTGAAATTTTACGCTTTAAACGATGGCGATAACAGTTTTTTTTTTTTGGTCTTGGACGAGTTTTTGTAGAAATTTTTTTTACGCGTTAATTTTTTATGGCATCTCTAGTTTAGAGATGACAATACCGAAATCCCTATCCCGAAAAATCTTGGGACTGAATTTTTTAATCTCGGGATTTTCGGGACTTTCAATCCCGAAATCGTTAATTTATTTGACATTCTCGATTGAGAGGGAACACAATATTGAAAGAAACTAGCTTTCCCTCAACAATAAATTTCAGTGTTTTAATCAAAAATAGAAAATTGGGAATTTAGCACGTCATAGAGAAATCTTATTAAAATAACTTTTGTTTTCCCGAAAATAATTTTTGATATTGACCTTTATATTTATTTGATTAGCTTCGTTAATACTGTCATTGAAAACGAAAGAAAAAAGTTTAACACTATTATTCTTTTTAAGCGTGTCCAACATTTATAAAGAAATTTTAATTTCAGAAGTGCTGAAAATAATTAAAGAAGAAAATTTTAAAATGCACAAAACAAAAAGATAAACCAAAAGTTCCGTGTGGTTTTATTATCTTATTGATTCCACTGGTGCACCAAATGCAAATTAAACCCTTACTTTTTATAGGTTTTCGCTTATCAAAGTGTTTTCCGAGAGCGGTCATGGGACCCAAGGGAATGTATGGAGCGATTTCACGAAATTAAGTAGTGTAGTATACGGTGGTGGGTATAAAAATGTGTTTTTGTTAATATAAGATATTTATGGTTAATTAAAAAAATTGATCTTGTTAATTAATTTCGAATTCAAATTTCAATTATTCATCTTAATTTATTTTAAAAAAATTTAATAGAATCTTACAAATAAATCAATTACTCTATTCAATAACTATATTAATTATTTTTTTATTAAGTTTGAAACAACCCAGCTAATTGAGTAAAATATAGATATTACGTTGTAACAGGAATATTTATAATTAATTTCTGAAGATTAATATTATATTGTAAATTGAATTATTCTATTATTTATATTTTTTATCATGAATGATGGAAAATTATTATTATGTCATGATTTTATTTTGTCCTTACTGTATTTTTTTTTTTTTTTTTTTTGTCTGTGAGAATTATTAAACTTAGCTCATTTGTATTATTATTATTTCACTCAATTGTTATTATTGATCTCTTTTTGCATTTTCTCTTAACTATTGTACATAATGCATTAAACACATTCGAGACAGCAAGCAACACGAAGGCACGACTACAAATGCTGCAGTTTGCAAATGTAGTCGCGTAATCAGCAACTGAAATATTTTGAAGACGACAGCTACAAATGAAAAAATATAAACAGCTGTCTTTTTTATTATGTATTTACATTTCAGTGGTGCCACTATCATTTTTAATTTTTATAAATTTAACAACATGCATAATTGCAGACTCGTACACAAACTTAATTTAAGCCTACAAAAATATAAATACTTATTTATGATAAAATTTTTAACGTAAAAACAAATGAATTTATTAAAAAACATTTAAAATATTTTAATTTTATTGTTTTTGGAACTCATAAAGAATATCATCTTCATGGCAGGTTGAATAAAAAAATCCTAATATGCAGTATAATCGCGAAAAAGTAAACTGAAATGTCCTAAGGGTTGTTAACTTTTCCGTCTTATTTATTAACTTTTCTAAATTGTAAAAAATGCAATAATAAACATATGTACCTATATTTTTTTCAATGACTTAGTTTTCATCTGTACAAAAAAGAAACTTAGATCTAATTTGTACCGGCTACAATTTATAATTAATAATTATACAATCAGTCATGTATTATGTGTTAGGTGCTACATATGACGTTTGTCAGAAAATTAGTTCTTCAAAAATTTTCAGATAGCGAATTCTGGGTATTTTCTAAACATTCGCAGCCATCCATTACTGACATTATTGTCTTTTCAGGTTGCAGTTACACGAACTCGCGCTTAGCTATTGATATTGAAATTAGAACAGTGATTGCGCAATTACGTTTTCGTTTCTTCAAGAAAACATTTGTAAAAACTTGCTTTAAGATCGGCATATTTTGGTCTATGTAATGTTTTCCTGTGTGTATTCTTCAAAGCCTCGAGAATTTTGTGACGTTTCGTTTTTATTTTTGAGATGGCTGCTTTAGATATACAATAATACAACGCCGATAGTTTTTCTTTAATGTATTTCTCAATTTTGTTTAAACTCTCAACTTTCAGCTTAAAATTTAATCTAATTTGTTATCGTTTGTACAAATCAGTACTTTTACTAATACGATCTGAAAAGTTAACTTAGAGTTAACGTTTAGAGCGGCACAGAAGCGCTAAAATTTGGTTAACTTGACCGCAAGATTATTGTATCGCGATTCTACTGTAATTGTTTGGTTCAACGCACTAAGTTTATGAATTATAGGTCGTAAAGGTTTCAGAGCTTCATCAATAGTATAGGAAGAAAAATATAATATGAATCTTTAAAGTATTGGTATCATAATAGAGTCTTTCGAAGCATATTTCATATGATGTATTAAATATACCGATTTATTAACCCCTTAAGAGGATTTATCTTAAAATTTTGTCGATATGTATAATAATATTTCCTCAAATATAATATGTTATAGAGAACACCCAAAGTTTTTATATGCTATATTTTTAGAAAATCCATCATATAAAATTGTAAAGTTATTAGGGTTAAAAAAATTTTATTTTGGAAAACATCACAATTTATTTATAAGTTTGAGTTAAAATATATAGTAGTAACAGTTTATGCACTTGTTATATATTTAAATATAGTAATATGTAAATATTTGAAAAGTGTTCTTTTAAGGATACTAAAAAGTAATAATAATATAGAATTGGTGGTTAGTCGCGCTTATATTCTTGTTTCAATCCGGCTCTTTGCTGTTTAACCAAAAAATTATTATTATATATTATAAGCACTAATTCTTCTAATTTTTGATTATATTAGCAGCACTTTTTCTGTTTTGTAGCGTACAAAAATAGAAATTAGTTTAATTTGACTACAACGCCAAAATTAGCATAGAAAACAACCTGCAGCCATTTAGCCGTGTCGTCGTTAAAATAATCATTTCCATATACACACATGTATTCTATTGTTGACATATTGAAGTCGGTAGTCTGCTGTCTCGAATGTGTTTAATGCATAACTATTGAATGCTCATTTAATTTAAATCCACTCAATTGTTTTTGTCATTTACTTTAATTACCGATATTTAAATCAGGGAATTCCAAAAATTTTTTGGTGGTGTAGTAATGAGTACCAGAAAAAAAAATTGAGAGAATGCATTCATTTACAGCCGAAATAAAATGTTAGTAATATATTTTATAAGTTTGTGACGACATGGTTCTTTATTATTTTGTTAAACTGTAATTTTTAAATTATAAAAGAAAAAAAATTTTTTCATTCATACATTGCTTTGAAATTTAGTTAAGAAATTTTGAGGAAATTTGAATTACTAAAAATTTTTATTAAGAAAAGTTGTGGGGAAAATAAATTTTTAATTATTGTGAAAATTGTAATATAAAAGCTACATAAATATATGTAAATAGAAACGCAGAAAAGTGGTATCAATTGAGCATCTGGAAAAGATTTTGAAAATAGAAAAAGATAGTTTATTTGTATATTAACAGTTTCTGAACATTAACCCAATCTTGGTAATGGTGATCTCTAACGCGTTCAATAAACCAGCATTTTGAACGGAATTCAAGCCGCAAAATATTGTTTTGGTATTCAACCAAAATATACTTATATATAAAGAATCTACAAAAGAGGTGAAACTTTTAATCAAATGAAGGGAAAAATAAGTCGAACACTAACAAAATTTTAATATTACTATTATAAATCATACCATTTCATATTTAAACTTACTTTAACATTATTTAATTAAACATAACTTAAATTTATTTAAACTTAACATACATAACGTAACATAAAATTATTTAACATAAATATCCTTAACTTAATTAAACTTATCAATAATTTAATTTATACTTTAACATAATTTACCCAACGTAAATTAAAGATTAATTTATCTTAAATCTTACTTAGATTTTATTTAACCATTAATCAATTCCACATATACACTATTTAATTGTTTCATATAAATAACTAATATTAATAACAGAAACCATCAATAAACCTCTGAACTTCAGGCCTGCAGTCTTCGAGGGAAATAATATGTGGTGAGTTTTATTTATTATTTTTAAATTATAAAAAAAAAAAAAAAAAAATAAACTTAATATTATAATACTTAAAAATTTCTGAAAAGATGCATAACAGAACAGAAAAATTGGTAAAATTTTAATTTTTATTATAAAATCAAAATGTTTGTGAATTTTGATTTAATTCAAAAATCATTAACATAGATTCAAATTTTGTTTTTTTTTAAGTTTTAACATTTTGTTTATTTCTTTTGAAGAGATTATGATAACATAAATTTATACAATCATTATAACATAAACCAACATTAATTTCAATTATAATTTATACTTTTATTTTAAATATTAAATGTAGTTTGGTGAAATTTAATTAATTAAAAATGATAATTTTAAATTTAATTATTAATTTAATTCGTGAATTTTATGTTTAAATAAATACTTTGTTAGTATAATGGACCTATAAACAATATTTTTTTTTATTTTACGAAACATTTAAGTACATTAGAACAAGGACACAATGGGTTATTCAGAAAGTTTGGAAGAATAACATAGGTTTTGGGTGGGTATAGAAATGGAAAGGTGAACAACAACTAAATCCTTTTCATATATTTTTAAATGTACTGGCATCTATAGAATTTCATTTCTTTCATTATTTTATAGTTTTTTTTCTTTTGGTTAATAGTTGAATTATGTATTTTAAATCTACCTAATTTTAAATTTTATAGTAGTGAACTTATACTCTATTTTGAAAAAGAAAACGAATCACCCCATTTTCCGACGAGCAAAGCTGGTGTTATAGGTAGAACTCTCTTTAGATAGATAGGGTCTCAGTTTTCGTCCGTTACAAGTTGTATAACACAAAGGTACAAAATTAAAAATTTTTTGTGTTGATACAAAATTTGTAGCAATTCTTTACCAATTCAATGTCGCTGATTTTAAAACTGCCCTTTTTTTTGTTCGGAAGCTTTTTGACTCTAAATCAGTTTCAAATATCTTATCAAACAATTGTAAAAAAATTAAAGATTTTAAAGTTTTAAGAATTCATAAAATATAAATATTGCACGCAAATCACAGCTGATAGAAAAAAAGTGCAGTTTTAAAATCAAGATTTCTATAAACAAGTGAAGTTTTTGGAAAATTGGAAAAAATCACCAGTTTTCATTTGGGAAAAAATTAGAGAAAGTTTCGTTTTAAAATTGTGAATGATTTTTGACAAGTCGCATATATTGCGTTCCTTTCCTTGCAATTCCAAATTAAGTTCATTTAACATACTTGTCGTATCTGCCAAAAAAGCTAAGTCTAATATAAAATTATTGTCTTTTAAACACTGTATTAAAACTTTTTCTATTTTCTCAGTTTCAAGGAACTGAAGAACTTCTTCTCTTAAATCATAAAGTCTATTCAGGCAATCACCGCGACTTAGCCACCGAACTTCTGTAAACATTTTCAGGTCACAATTCACAGCATTTTTGTTTTTTAAAAAGGTAACAAATTTTCGGTGGGTAAGCGCTTGATGTCCGCCTCGAATTTTATTTATTATATCCTCTGCTGTCTTCATAGCTGGGGTATCATTTATGAATTTCGATGCAAGAACGGTCTGATGAATTATGCAGTGAAAATTATGAACAGCAAATTCGTTTTTTTTAATTGGCCTATAAGCCCATTATATTTGCCCAACATTACATTGGCTCCATCTGTGCAGACTCCAGCAAATTTGTTTATGTCTACAATGGAAAGAAGCTTTTCTGTGACAACATCATACAACAACGTACCAGTTACATTTCCATAAAATGTTTCTAAAGTAAACATTGACTCAAAAATAGTGTATTCGCTGTCTACGCATCGAATACAAATTACAAGTTCACACAGATCATTTATGTCAGTGCTTTCGTCTAAACAAATTGAAAAAAATTCGAAATTAATTACTTTTTCCCTAATTGCAGATTATAAACATGTTCCTAATTGAACAGTACGACGGCCTACAGTTTGACTGGATAGGGGAAGAGGCTCTATAAATTTAGTATTATAATTAAGCCTTTCTCAAATTTTTTTCAGCAATTGCTTGATAAAAACACCATCCCACAATGGTCTTCCTTTCTTACTTAAGAAAAGTGTTTTCAAAAAAAAAAAACCCCACCGACGAGATTGGTACAGAAACAAAAATATTTTTACAAGCACAAAATACCAACAAATTCTTAAGGCTATTTTTTTTCTTAATAATTTCTGCATTTAGGTACGTCTTTTTAACGAAAGAAAAAGGGACCCTTTTACAGGCATCAAATAATTTTTTTCACAAACAAAACACATATCGTTAGCTTAAATGCAAAACAATGTAGATATTATTTGAAAATTTTAAATTTTTGTTGATTAGGATTCACGTTACATATGTATTTTTATATAATTTTAAGTTATTTACAAAATTAAAAATGACATAGGACTGTTAGACATTTTGAAATTTTTTATCTGATATATTAAAAATTGCTTTTAAATCTCAAATAATTACCATTTTACAAAGTTCTTTGCTTTGCATGTAAACTTATGAAATGTTACATTATTCTACATTTAAGTCTTAAAATTGCACGCAAGGCATTGGATGTTACCAAAAGCATTTTTGACCGCACAATATTTTTTGAGTGTAAGCTGAAAGAAAATAATATAGCATCCGCTAGACATGTACACTTGTCGAAGTTACATCCACTAGAGTTGTGTCGGTCGTGAACGACCTCGTTCAATTGAACGGATCAGTCAGACGAACGATGAACGGCCGTTCAGTTTCATCGTTCGATTTCGTTCAATCGTTCACTTGGGTCTTTTGAATCAGTCGGTCACTTGCTTGCCGGACAACTGGTTGAAAAGAAACAACAATACTTTTGTGTTGTATAAGTTATGCAATTATAATATACTTATTTCTTTTACTCATTGCCACATTGCTTTACACATTTTCATAATACAATCAGGGTTGTCAAGTTTCTTGGCGACCTAATTTTCGATTTGGCGATATGGCGACTTTTTGGCGGCTTATAAAATATATGGCGATTTTGTTGGCTATTGATTTTCTATAAACTTGTTTTGAGACTGTTGGACAAATTTACCGTTTGTTATTTAGAAAGATTATATCAATGATGGTATTCCATCTAATATATATCAGGTTTTGCATAAAGCTTATAGCTATAAGGATACGTCAGGTACTTACCATTTTAAAGAACTTGCTTTGACGGTCTTTATATGCATTTAATTCCAACTGCTAATGCCTGTGTTGAAATAGTTCTTTTTAATAATTTACTCTACTAAAACTCGCCTTCATTGTTACGAGTTATAAATTATATGAATGTAAATAGCACTTTTTGTACCTTCGCACGATATTTTGAATATACATTGTTAAAAAAAAAAAAACAGTAAGAATTGCCTTGCCGGTGAAGTGTATAGCGTTTTAGATATACATATATCCAATATTTATTTAATACTAAACACAAAAAAACGTTTTGCAGCTTTAATTAGATTATTATAAACTATTGTATCTTTTGTGTGCTTTAATTAGATTATTATAAACTATTGTATCTTTTGTGTGTTCACCAATAATTTTACTTTTATTCAAAAAAATATACATATATCAAGGCGACTTTGTCCCATTTTTGGAAAATTTTAGCGATTCAGAAGAAATATATTTTTTTAGGATTTATAGAAAACATTGGAGAAAGTTCTAAAATAAATTTTATGTTGTCAAAAACGCAAAATAAGCCTTGGCGATTTTTGACATTGAATTTGGCAAAAAACATCAAAATAAATCTGAAAACCCTGGCTGCTTTTCACAATTTTTCTACAATTTACATGAGCGTTGCCAGTTGTTCTTAATACAAAACCCGCCAAATGCTAATTTTTTTCATTTGAGCAGAAAATTTTATAAATATTTATTTCTTTTAATTTTTTAAATATGTCCCTTTATTTATAAAAGCTTAGTAAAGTTTTACAGCACGAAATTAGTATGGAAAAAAACTTTTAATGTATACATTACATTCGTTTATGAATAAGACTCTTAAAATATAAAAAAAATTAGCAATGTGTGTTTGTTCGGTGAAATCTTGCAACTCAATTTTGAAGCAGATACCTCGAACCGATTGAGCTGTCATTTTTAAACACGTTTAGTTAAGATGACGATGCATGGTTAACTGTGTTACGTTATTCTAAATCTAACATTATAAGACACCCAAGATGGCAGACTTATTTTTAATGCATTCCTACAATATGAGTATCAAATGGGAGGGCTTGCTGAGAATAAGTCGTAAAAGAAAGTGACGTTACTCTTAATCATATATGGCGGACTAAGTTTTTAATGCTTGCCTTCAAGATGGGTATCAAATGAAAGGACTCATGAGAATACGAATGCTAGTTTTAATATAAACTAAAAGTAAATAACCTTTTTAAAAAACAAGCTTTTATTGAAATGCGCTTCAAAGAAAAATATAAATGAAAAGTATAAAACTACTATCAACTTATAACGGATTACATAATTTATATGATATACGAGATTTACTTGTGTAGACAAACAAGTAAATTATACATATAACTTGATGTGATTGATTTAAACTATTAAACTTTTCAAACCATGTAAATACTAGTACTTAAATCTCGCGACTAGCTTTTAAATCAAATAAATTGTGTAAAGACAAGCGACAAGCTTTTATATCATATAAATTTATTAATGATGTTATAAGTTGATAGTTAAAGTTTATTTCTCTTTTCTTTTTAGCGCATTTAATAAAAGCGTGTTTTTTAAAAAGGTTTTTTAGTTTTTATAAAATAAAAACAAAAAATAAAATTTATATTATCACATATTTTGAGAATATAATACATATAATGCATGAATAATAATAATCACTATTGCTATTTGATCATTTTTGTAATATTATTTTGATATTTAAATTGTGCAATTGCTATTATTTTTATTATTTTTTTGTTTTTAAAAGTATTTTGTTCTTAAAGAATTGGGCTTTTACTTTGAATAAGCCCTCGCAACAATTTTTTGTTCTTTCTATTAAAATGGAATTACCTAAGCATATAATAAATAAACAAGTTTTAAAATCGCCACGTTTGGCGAGAAATTACTACGCATGGCAGCCCAGATTGTACTATGAATTTTTTAAAACAGTGTGGCAAGTCGCCACTGGCAATGTGTTAAAAGAAAAACGTATAGCATACACACTTATAGTGTTGTTGTTTCTTTTTAATCAAATGAACGAAAAAAATGCGTATTTGGTTTGTGCTTATTGTTTTCTATTCTTGGTTACACTCAAAAAAGTTTTACAGTAACTTAATGAGATTTATTAAAATTGTTTTCCGTAATTAATGAAATTTTTTTATTTTATTAATTAAACTGTTTCTGCATATTGTTCCGAAAACAAACTACAAAAATTAATAAGGGTTTTCATGATGAGGCAAACTTGCAAGACTCGTTTCATGAAGACCCTTGTTAATTTTGGTGTCATTTTAAATACAAAAATCAATACAAAAATCAATTAAAAGAAAACAACTATAAAATTAAAAGCTTAAATTTGTGAATAAAAAGTGAAATTTGTTTTTTAAACAAGCATAAATAAAGCATAACGACTAATTTGCTTAAATTACTGCAAGATTTTATTGTTTGTGATATTATTAACACAACACATTTTTCATTGAAAACGGCGGTAAATATTAAACAAACAGCGCCAGTTTACGAGTCAAAATTGTTGAGCAAATTTACGAAGTTTGTGTAAACAAATTCTCATACAATTTTTGGCAGTTCATTTGAGAGCGCGTAAAAATGCACAGTTTGCGAGACTTTTAGTGATATCATGAAAACCCTTAATGATTTTTATTTCTGTTAATATGTTCAGTTATTTTTTATGCATAAAATAAAACTGAAGTACATGTGTACCAGAGATCAGCAATGAGTAGTGAAAAAGTGAGTAGAGCCGAATCATGACTCATAATTTCTTGTACTTATACGCACTCATACTTATTGTAATTCGATCGAAACTCATATTCACTCAGAAGTTTGATTTCACTCATCGTACTCATACTTAGATTTAGATTCAACAGAACTCAATGTGCATAAATATCAATAATAATAAAAAAATTTAATTTCCCCAAAATGTTTCTGTATAAACTTACAATTTTATGCTTTTTTATATTTTTATACATTTTATACTAGTTAGAAACTGTTAAATGACTAAACTTGTAAATATACTTGGATGAGTTAAATGAGCTGAATCAATGTGAGTATTATATGTATTTTCCTGAAATTACAAATCAAATTGAGGTCATTTTTAAATGTGTGAGTATGAGTCGACGTCACACTCATATTTGTGAGTGTGAGTGAATCAGAGTAGTTGAGTTTAAATGATTTCTACTCACTTATACTTAAAATTTCATGAGTCAGTATGAGAAGCGAAAAAGCGATTCATTGCTGATCTCTGATGTGTACATATGTACATAAATAAAAAAAAATAGAAAGGAAAAAATATTTGGCTCATTTGGTAGGTCATAATGACAGATAAAAACACTGCTTTAGCTGTCTAAGTACGTAATTTAAATTAAGTTCAAATTAACTGAAAAGCCTTTGAATATATTTTTTGTACCTAGTGTGTACTTTTTTTTAATTGTAAATAAGAAGAAAAGTTAATTAATTTTTAATTAATATCTCCGTTATAAAATTAACAGTAAAAAATTACCTTACAATTCCTTTATTTAAAATTATCCGTTTTCTAATTACATTTTCAGTTTTCTAAACTTATGTGTAGTTTATAGAACACGAGCGCCTTACTCGTCCGTTCAAATAACATCTAAAACAAAAACAAAATTTCGAAATTTGTTTTTGTTTTAGATGTTATTTGAACGGACGAGTAAGGCGCTCGTGTTCTATAAACACCACATTAATGCCTATTCTTTTGAATTTACTTACATAATGTTTCGAGTGTAATCTCACATGTTGTTTCTTTTAACACATTCAATCGATTGTTTAGTAAAGAGGACAAGACAAGTGAACGACTGAACGAAAGCGACAAATAATTCAAAAGACAAACTGACCCAAAAGACAAAGTGACCTGAAACGAACGATTGAACGAAAAGAACGAGCTCGTTCACTGATACGAATTGAACGATAATGACCGGTCACTTAAACGAACGATTAAGCCCAAGACTAACATCCACGACTGAATTAAAGAGTATAAAAATATGTGTTAGTAATGGTGTACACCCAGCGTTACCGTTTGCCCGACTAAAGTCGCCATTTGACCCTTTTTAAGCGGTCCGCGACTTTTTATGAGACTCTTTTTTATCACCGACTTTTGCGACTTATTTAATTTTGTTGCGACTTTTTACCCTTTTTTTTGTAAAGCATCTAACTTGTAGTAAATCGTTAAAAAAAAGTCGTTAACATTTTAAAGCAATTCACAGAATTTTATTCATTTGACAACACTTTTATCACTTTTGTGCAACCTTTTCATGTGTTGAACAAATTCTTCGCAAATTTCCAGTAAAAGTTTCAAAATAACGTTTTAGCAAAAAGGCTTTTAAAAAAATTGCAGTGTTTACATATTTTACAAAATAATTTTTAGCCACCCAGTCAATGAAAGATGAAGTTTTCGTAAAACATGAACAGGCATTTACGAACATGAGAATATTTTGCTTTAACTTAAAAATAAAATTTATTTTTTTCTTTAAAAAAGGATTTTTTGTTAAAAAGAAAAGGAAATTTGAAAACGAAAAATAAATTGGAGCTAGAAATACGCGTTCAGAGGCAGATAAAACCACGGAGTCTGAGACGGATAACGTTAACATCGCTGCAGGTATTCAAGAGACTGGGCTTAAGCCAGACATGGAGCGGCCTTTTTGCAGTGTTTGTAAACAGCTTTTAGTGAACCAAAACAATCATCTTCAGAGACATGGAAAAAAACCGAATAATAATAGGGGGTTTCATGGGCAAACTTGCGAGACTTATTTCCCGAATCGCCTTTTTAACTATTGTGAAACTTTTCACAATTAATGTCAATATTTAAGAAACGCCAATCCAAAAAAATTAAATAATAAAATATATATATACATATATATATATAAGAAACTTGAAATTTGTGTCTAAAAATTAAATGCGTGCTTAAAAATAACTAGATAAAGCCAAAAGAATAAATTGCTCAGATTAGTTTTGTTGTTGTAATTGTTGAATTATTCGTTGAAAACGACGGTAATCATAAAAAAAATCAGTTTGTATAAATGCACAATTGAACAGCTTAATTGTTAGGCAAATTTACGAAGTTTGTGTTATTGAATTCTCATACACATTTTGACAGTTCATTTGCGAGAGTGTAAAAATATACAGTTTGCCCAGGTTGCGAGACTTTTAAGCGATATCATGAAAACTCTTATGCAAAAGAGGCTACTGAAAATAAAAAAGTGAAACTGATTGTTTTGTTTAATTTTTTTGTTTTGCTATGCTTTTTATTATTAAAAAAAGATGTTCGACTTTTATTTTCTCAAACGACTTTTTTGTGCGACTTTATTTTTATGAAACGACCTTTTGTGCGACTTTTCAAAAATTCCTAGCGGTAACCCTGTGTATGCAGACTTTTTGTTTTTTGTGAGAGAATAATAACTCTCCCTCTCAGAAGCACTTAAAGAAATTTTTGTGTTATTGTTAAAATCAATCTGGCTGTTAATGTAAAAACTCAAAACATAAGCGTATGTTTTATATAAAATAGAAAACAAAAAAATCATTAAAATTAAATAAATCATATTCTTCAAGAAAAATAAAAAAAAACTATAATTTCGTTAAAACATGTTAATCTATTGAAACAAAAATAAATTCAGAAAATAAATACTTTCGTTCATAAAACTTTAACGATTCTTCAAGAAAAATAAAAAAAACTATAATTTCATAAAAACGTGTTAATCTATTAAAACCAAAATAAATTCAGAAATTAATTACTTTCATAAAACTTAAACGATTCTTCAAGAAAAATAAAATAAAAACTATAATTTCATAAAAACGTGTTAATCTATTAAAACAAATAAATTCAGAAAATAAATACTTTCGTTCATAAAACTTTAACGATTCTTCAAGAAAAATTAAAAAAAAAAAACTATAATTTCATAAAAACGTGTTAATCTATTTAAACAAAAATAAATTCAGAAATTAATTACTTTCATAAAACTTAAACGATTCTTCAGGAAAAATTTAATGGAAAACAACCATTAAATTTAATTTATTTTGTTAAAAACTAATTTTCATTATTTGTAATAACATTTTCAAAAACTTCATCTATATCGATTTCATATGGGCAACATTTAATGCGAAGAAGATCCTCTAAATGTTCATCTGTTAAACTATTTCTAAGTTTAGTTTTAATTAGCTTTAAAATTGAAAACGAGGACTCGCATATATATGTTGACCCGAACATAGAGTATAATTTAAAAATTTCATTTTTAGTTGTTAAGTATATCTCTTCGTTTAAATTTTTCCAGAATTCCACCCCAGCCGTCAACGGTATATTTAAATCCGAACGCATTTTCAAAAGTTCTTCTCTGATGTCGTTACCCTGTTTATTGACATCACAAGTTAAAGGATTGCTATGCAGTTCTAATAAACACTCAATTTTAGAAAAATCTGAAAAACGATTGTTACAATTATCTAATATGCCTTGAAGTAAACTAATATAGTCGTCAAGTCTATAATTATTAGAAAATTCATCATATATTTCATTTGTTCTTTTAAAACAAATTAAATTTTTATTTTTAAGATTTGTAATCAGAGTTTGAACTTTTGTTATAAACTGTTTTACAGAGAAATATAAAGAAAATACAGTTTTATTTCTTCCTTGCAATTGAAGATTTAACTGATTAATTAATTCGGTAATATCTGTTAAAAACGCAAAATCTAATACAAACATGTTATCTCTTAAATATCTTAGTAATTCATTCGATTCATTCGATGGACTATTTTCAAAAAATAACATCACCTCTTTCCGAAGACTGAATAACCTTTCCAAGCAACGTCCTTTACTGAGCCATCTCACTTCTGTAAACATTAATAAGTCGCCATATTCAGTATTCATTTCATCCAAAAACGCTTTAAATTTTCTGTGGCTCAAAGCATTGTGGCCACCACGTATTTTATTTATTATTTTTGTTACAATTTGCATTGTATGCATCATATTTACGCTTTTTGTAAATAATGCCTGTTGATGGATTATACAATGGAAAATATAAATGTTAAAGTCGTTTCTTAAAAGGTAACCCACAAGACCGTCGTTTTTCCCAACCATGACTTTTGCACCATCGGTGCATATAGAATAAAATTTGCTTTTATCGGCAAAAGAAAAAATTTCGTCACATATTACCCTAAAAAGAGTTTCTCCCTTTACATTACCATGTAATGCAACCAACGTAAACATTTCCTAATGCACTTCAAAGTTATTATTGCAAGTTTTTACGCATATTATTAACTGCGCTATGTCGTTAAAGTCAGTGCATTCATCTAAACAAATAGAAAAATATTTGCAATTAAGAATTTTTTTTTATATTTGTGTAGATAAATGCACTGATATCTTCTGTTCGTCGCGTTATGGTCCGAGGTGAAAAGGGACTAGAACTAATTAAATTTCGAATTTGTTCAGTATTTTCCCTAAAGCATTTTAATACATCGTTGCACAAATTGCCCAAATTGCCCATCTTCGAAAGGACGGCAATGTTTTGCCAGACCTGCAGCAACGACATATGATGCTTTTCTATTGCATCGCTCATGGACATTTTCAACTTTTGAGTTCTCAAAATCAAGAATCATTTTTTCGTAAAAAGGTTTTTTTAATTTTAAAATTAGGCATTTTCTTTCGTCATGAGAAATATTTTTATGTTCATTATGACATGAATTAAAATGTCTTTCTAAATTAAATTTTGCTGTTCGTGATAACGTACAATTACATATCAAGCATTCGGGCTTGCCAAAAAAATTTCGGCAAACAAGAAATCAAATTCCCATTCTGTCTTGAACATTTCTCGCAGTGTTATTCTTAAGCAAGCGTCAACAGAACCTTCTTGTTTGAATGTTCGTACGAGAATAAATGATTTTGTTTGTTTTTTACAAAGTGAGAGCGAATGTTATTGTGAGAAAAAAGCACGGTGTAGTACTTTTGCCAGGCTCTGGTGTACACAATTGTGCAAAGAAATGGAAACCCCTGATTTAAATATAAGAAGAAATAATTTGATTTTTTGGTCATTCGTGAACTAGCCATCAAGCTGACAACATCTACATAAATAAAGTCTTATGAAAATAGAAATCCTAAATTCTTTTAACTTAAGAAAATAATAAATGTATAACAATTAATAAATTATCTTATCTGAGGGCGAATAAAACGCTTAAACCTTAAACCGTGTTCTTGCCCCTTTTAGATAATTAATTAATAAGGAAAATACTAAAAATAACTGAAGTCAACTAGGACATTTAACTGTCTGGTTTAGACTCTATTACTTTTATATTTCCCTGATAGTTACCGAGTCTCATCTCATACACTGTTATTTATTTTTTAATTGAATCAATTAACACATTGTTATGAATCGTACGTTTTCTTCTTTCTTATCATATTCTTAATCAAATTAATCACTAGTTAAGAAAAAATCACAATTTTCCATTTTTACAAATTTTAGTAATCATTATAATCATTAAACAACTTTGTAATATTAAATTAATTATAAAACTTTTGTTTGTAAACCTCTTTAAAGACGTTTTTAAATAAATATTTATAAAGCATATATCTGTTGACTTTCAAAAAAGTCGAATCCCGAAAAATCCCAGATTCTATTTGTTAAACAAATTCGCATATTTGAGATTTTTTAAATATATTCTATCCAAGGTAAAATTGTACACACTGTCACTCTTTTTCCTATTTGTTAACATTTTGTGGCCGCGCATGTTATATTATTGCGCGCTTGTACATATTTTTGTTTAGAATTAAGCCCATACACGTTGGCATTTTTATTAAAGTTTTCAAACCATTGTTCTACTACGATGTCTTCGCCATTAAATTCTGGAACGATTTTAGAAAATGTGTCTACTGTTATGTTTGTATTTTCAATGTTAATAACTTTATTAAGTTTTTTAAGTCACTATCGTTTTCTTCAGTTTTATTCATTGTACAACTTTTATTCACAAATCGATTTTTATTTTGGCTTTGGCTTAAGTTGTCTTCGACCACTGTATTATTTTTTCCAACCAATTCTGTTGTTTTTTCCCAGTCGGATTTTTATTAGCTAGCTCAACATTTAGTTGACTTTTAGCTAACTTATTATTGGTGCAGATTTGAGTCAGTTGTGTTTTGTGCGACTGACCTCTTCTCGATAAGTATTGAACTAGCTTTTGGCTAACTCAAAAGTTATGCAGAGATTAGTGAGTTGTGTTTTGTGCGACTGACTTCTTCTCGATAACTATTGAACAAGCGTTTGGCTAACTCAAAGCTGATGCAGTGCACTTTGGTAAAAAAAACGTTTTGCTTGTTTTGTGTACTTTTTCAAAGTTAAATAATAAGCAAAAGTTCCCATATTATCTTTGTTAATATCATTTAGTTGTTTACATCTCATTTTCAAAGTAGAATTATTATGAAAACAATATCGGGCATGCTGCTGGTGTCTTATAACTGAGAGTTTTTCTGTAGACAAAGGGGCAATACAACAAAAGTGAAAGAAAACATATGTGTAATAGTCTCTGTCTCTCTTTAAAAAATAAATAAGGCAAAAATACGTATTTTTTTTTCTCTTATTAAAGTCAACATATTGTATGCACCACAAGCTAACTCATAATGAGCTAACTTATGGTTATCTTAAAATTATGCAGTGTGAGTGAGTACTGACTCGTACTGCGGACATTGCGTGTAAAAACTGAATAGCTTTAACCATGTAAATGAGTTAGCTTGTGAGTCACCTCTGACTAACTTCTGGTTGACCATGAGTTAACTTTAAGCTAACTCATTTTCCGACAGGGTTCTTTTTTATCCGTCCTACGTTTGGATTTTAGTTTTCTCACTTATCGTTCACTAAATCACCAATTATACTATCTTGGATGATTTCTTTTTCACTTTGTAAATTTACTTGCTCACATGAAATTTCTGTTTTTTTATTTTCACCACAGTCGCTCTCGCTTGTAAACGTTTCAACACTATTACACTTCTCACGATCGCAATAGGTTGCTTCTTTTGCTTTGGTTTTTGCTCTGGTATTATACATAAATAAATAATTTTGTTTTTATTTGCTAATCCTTTATATACATAAATACTGTTTTGTGTATTGGAATCTCAACTTTACATTGAACTTTTTATTTATTTAAACACTTGTTAATTTATGAACGACCTCTATTTGGAGAATCAAAAAAAAGCACCGGTTGGGCCCCCATATGTAAGATTGATCATGAGTTAAACACCGAAATCTTGGATTTCATAAGTATATTTTAAATTTTTTTAATAATATTAATATAAGGCTTTTCAATTCGGGAGTATTTTAAGTTTAGTTGTAATTTAGATTAGTGTTAAATAATTTTAGGAAACCAACATAAGAATCACTTTGGTAGTTAAGTCTTGAATTTTAAGCAATGGTAAGTAACATAGATTTCCACCGATCTTCAACGACGTTAGTTATAAACTTTGTTAAGCAACTTTTATCAACGATAATTAAGATAATACACCTAATTCTCTTTTTACACGAATTATTTTTACACGAATTTTCATTTAACACGAGTTAAAAAGTTAACATTTTTCTCTTTTTACACGAATTGTTTTGTTTTAACACGATTTTTTAAATTTTTTATTGTTGTTTATTGTACTTTTACGTTATTTTTTAGGTATCTTTTTTTACACGAATTTTTTTTACACGAATTTATTGGGAACGTATCTATCGTGTAAAAAGAGAATTGGGTGTACTAATAATTTAGCTGCTTTTATTTTATTCTTCTCAAACGTAGGTGTGGTGAATATTTAGTAACGGAAACTTAACTCATTCGTCACTTTACATATATTGTGCCAATATCCAATGCCAATGTCGAATATCACATAAACATTAGCAATATAATTGTACAATAAGAAAAATTTTACAATTGTACAATCGAAACAATGAAAAGGTTAAAAAAATAATAAAATATAACATTTGAGTTTTGTTTATTTTCATCATTTATATTAATCAATCATCATTTAATTAACTTCCATTTGTTATTAAAATTAAAAAATAGTTTACAAACACATTTTAAATTTAAAATATCTATATATTTATTTTAAAATTTTGTTTTTCTAGAACCAATTTGATATGTGACTTATTTTGACAGTTCTTGTGAGAAACTTTTCGCAAAATATTGTTACAGAAACACTTTTTTCATATCCTTCCAATAATCGCTGGAAAATTATTTAAATGACAGATAATTCTCTCAAGTAAAGATACATCAACACTTGCTTACGAAAAACTATTAGTTGTCTCATTTTACACTGTTTTTGTACTAATTCACTCGATCCATGCGGAAAATTTTACGATGCGAGACATACAGAAACGGGCTACTGTACTGGTTTCTTTAGTTATTCTCGCAAAATTTACTTTTCAAAGTCTAGGGCTTGGTGCGGAGAAAGGAAAGAAGAGTAGAGGTGAGTACTCTGTATATACCGTACGTATATCGTTCGTTGTATATACAAAGCTGCATTTGGTAGAATGTTTAAGTTGACAAATAACAAGAGACAAAGAAGAACAAAAGGCACAGAAAAATACTTCAATTGACACCACTGTGCTTTGTTAAATGACTTGTTTAAAAATAAGCAAGAATGCTATATTCTTTGATACTCCTACCAAAATTTAGGACTTTTTCACTAGTTGGCTATATGTGGGATATATGTATTATAAATTATAAAGCAATCATCATAAAATCTAACCTGACACTTTAAGGATTAGTTGCAGTTTTAGGCCTATTGAAGTTTTTTCAGTAAGCACGCTCTATATCGGCCCTAAATTAAATCACCATAAATTTTTATGAGTTTATTTCTGGTCCTATCAAACTTCATTTGAGAAAAAGGTCAACACAATATCATTCAATTTCATAGTTTTAGATATATTTAAGTGTAAATCAAGGATCGATCAAAACAAAAATGGACCAACATTAACAACAATATTTTTTGTTATGGTTTCATGAAGTAAAATGTAGATTTAAACGATTAGTGGCCTAATTTAAAATGACAACTGAAAACTAGAGTTGTGATTAATTACTTGTGGAGTTGATACAAAAGCAGCATCATGTACATAACTTGAAAAATTATCAATAGCCAAGTCAATCTCGTATCCAGTTTTAAACGACAAATTTAAATTAAGTTCTGCTTCAATGAATTGGTTGAAAGAATGAAGGTAAGTGTTTGTTGCAAATAGATTTGGAATTTTTTACCGTTATATACAAACAGTGGTATAGTTAACAATAATTGGACTGTGTTCAGAACTTACGTCATCACTAGATACAATATCAAGAAAGGTAGCAGGAATTCCATTCATAACAAAAAATCTAACAGATCTGGTATTTTGGAAATATCAGCTGGCCAGTTAGTCATGTTGATTACGAACTGCAATTGGTTTTAGATATACATTTAAAAAGTTCTATGCCTTTTTGATTTGTTAAACGTCATCCCCACCAGGTATGTGAAGCATTGTAGTCGCCACCAACGAAGAATCTATTGCCAGGTTTTTTAAAAAAGTTTCATATTGATCACATTTGATACTATATCTGGGATGGGAATACACAGAGTAAATCGGAAATACACTACAATTATTACACACTCGAACAATCTTCGTGAGAGACTGTTGAATTATTGGTTTTTGCTCTGTTTTTTCTGATTTTAAGAATAAATAGTTTAATCAAATAATAAAAAGTTTAATTTAAACTAAATTTCGATATTTTAATCAGGCTTAAGTTCATTGAATTTAATTTTCATTAAATTATTTTTATCAAGAAAGAAATTTTTTATTCTTGACTGAGCTGGGAATTTAACCCAGGTTTTCACGGACAGGTTGCCCTGACAAGTTTCGATTGGAAAAAAATATCATCTGTTAAGGAAGCTGAAAATCGTCTCTTAAATGAGATCGATAAGAGATTTTGTGAATTAAGAGAAGAATTAAGGGATGTTACTGATCGTGTTGCAACACTCGAAACAGTGACGGGCGAAATTATAGAACTTAAGAATAAAATAAAAAAAAAATTAAAAATTCAATCGCGGAAGCATTCTAATTCCATCATTGCTTGTGACATATTGTTGATGAAGACTTGTATGGTATTTTCGACACATTATGTAAAACTCTCAACATTCCAACACCTCCTTTACAATCAATAAGCCGGGTCCAAAAAAAAATAATACAAATAATTTAAATTTCCCGACGGTGTAATCATTGCTAAACTATTGACACGTTTTGATAAAAATTTTGTGCTGAAATCGCTTAAAGCGTATACAAAAGATAACACGAACTTAAAGTTGAGTCTCCTTGGTTTTGAACCAGATTAAGCAAATGAAAAAACAATTAGTTTTATATGCATGAAAACTTAACAAACGGAAACTTTAAAGTACCTCGCGAGGCAGTCTGTTTTAAAAAGCAAAGCTTCTTCACTCTACCTACTCCTTTCGAGGACTTGTATACGTTTAACGATCTATCACCGATAAGCCGACTTATATTGAAAGCTTGGATGCTCTGAACAGTTTTTTTGTATTAATGGAAATTTCAATTCGTTTACTCAGCATGATAACGTGCCGGATGGCAATGTTGCTAACTAGCTTTTTTCACCAATACTACGTTGAAGTCGCTAAATTCAGCACATTTATTTTATTTTTTACACTTTGTATAGCTTTTTTTCTTTGTTTTTAATTATCTTTTTTTGTAACACTTTTTACTTCCAATAATTCAGTTATTAAATCAGATTGCGTTGCTGTTAAGGTTGGTTTTTATTTAAAATTTATTTAAATTTATATTTCTATGAACAATTGTGGTAGCATAAGACAACATTCCAAAGATGCGACGTTAAATATGGGTAAAATCTTAGCAAGACAGAATCAAGGTGTATAAATCTGACATATAAACGCACAAACTTTATTGTGTAAAATTGATGAATTTCGATTTATTTTCGAAAATTCTAATGTTGACGTTGTGTGTGTTTCTGAGACCTGGCTCACTGAATCTATTCCAGATAGTCTGATAAGTCTTCATGGCTATAAAGTATTAAGATTTAATAGGAGCATGTGTGGTGCAGGTGGAGTTGCTATATATGTTAAAAAATAGTATTACATGCAAATTTTGTTGTGAGGCGAAGCAAACCGACATGATTGAATACGTTTTTATCGAAATCTCATCATTTGGGAGAAAATGTTTAGTTGGATGTGTTTGTTTATAGACCCAAATTTAACTAACCTTTTGACAATTTTAACTAAACTTTAGAAATTCTGACCTGATGTTGTCATATTAGGTGACTTCAATTCAAATCTTATCAAAAAATCGAACCTTAGCGATAGTATGGAATCATTAGGACTTTTACCTTCCAATATTTCAATGCCAACACATTTTACAACTCTTAATAGTACACTGATTGTATTTATATTTGTGGGTGATCCATCAAAAGTCGCTTTATATGATCCAATCTCTGCTTCTTGTTTTTCCAAACATGATGTTTTTAGTGTATGATTTCTCGCTACAACAGGAGGATCAGTTTTATTGTTACCGGGATTTTAAAAACGTAAACTTCACCTTGCTATATGAAAATTTATTTTCTTTTGATTGGAATTACATTTACTTTATAAGTCTAACAGGGAATATCGCTCAATAGCAATACTAATTCATTTATATTCAGACATTAAAAAAAAGTTTTTTTACCACACCAAGTTTGATATGCAAAGGGGGTAAGATAATTTTTTCAGTTGGTACCAATGCTGGATCAACGATATTGTGCTCACCTAATGTTCCTTCAGCTCTTAACTTCCATTGTTTTTTGGAATATTGGTCGCTCTTCCATCTGCTATCCTATGAGCATAAAAAGCATCCGTACTTAACGTATCCAACCTGCATACCTGAAAGCAAAGTAACGACTTTTAAATCACAACAGATCCGCCACTTATAGTCTTCATATTTTACGGAGTCCAATATTAATTTTTTAGAATCATAGCTTTCTTTAATACTCATTCCATAGGCAATTGCAATAGGATTTTTGGTATTATCGTAAAACAGAAGTACAGCTTTTAGACTCTTCTTAGACGATTCCATAAATATACGCCAGTCGTCGTGGTTATACTCAAAATTCATTGCATTTATTATTCCTTTAATATCGTTGCAATAAGCAAACGTGTTATCATCGTTTACTAAAAAGAACGGCAGAAAGCTGTCTTGACGCTGACGAAAGCTGGTAACATTGATACCAGGTTCAAGTAGATGAAGACTTTTTAAGTCTGCAGCTAAAATTTCTGATTTGCTTTTAGACAGATTCAGTCTCCGAGCCAATGCATTTAAATGCTCTTGCGATATTAATATTGGTCTTGAGATAACTTCAATTCCTGTGTAATCACTACCTGCGGAATGAAATGTTCCTGTTTTAGCGATTGTTCCATCAACATAATGACTTCGAAGTTGTATCACAGGTACTGGGAGCTCTTCAGAATACGGAACTGGGAGCATGGTTTATGGTACCGCTTTGTATAAAAAACTCTTTCGCCTATATATATTCAATTTTAATATAGGACTATTTTGGCACACATAGCACGTAGCGTCATTATGTTCACCTGAATCTAACCACCGCATATGAATACCAAACTGCATTGAATTTCGTTGACCTTCAGCGAGAGTATAAAAATTAAACTTAGTTTTAGAACAAAAAAAAAATTGAATTACCTTTGGACCACAAAATTAAGCTATTATAACAAATGCGACAGCAATGCTTCGGCGTTCATCCGGAAAAATTTCTAGCTCAAAATACCTTTCATAGATGTCTTCAACTATACTATTGAAAAACGTAACTTTATATTCCGGTATAGTATGTTTACCGCAGATATAGCAAAACAAATCAAATTTTTCCAAACCATTGGCCATTTTTGCCATAACAAATCTTACACGTTGTTTTGAGTAGCACTTTATTTTACATACAAATTATTCTTTCGAATTCGTTTCGAATACAAAATTCTTAAAACTATCTAGCAGGCATGCGTACGTGACCATGCGCGGAAAAGCATTAATTAAGTGATATACAATAAAATCGTTCTTCTACTGCTCGAATATACAGCTGCGGTCAAAAAAATAGCACCAGGATATAAAAAAAAGTTCTTCGTTAGATATTTGTAAATAGGTCAAACTGATTTCATTGAATACTTCTCATAAGATCTTTCAGGACTGTCAAACAATATTTAATAAAAAGAAATTGATTTGGTTTTTTATTTGATATAAAATTTTTAACTTTTTTAAAACCACTTAAAAACACTCAGTAAAAAAATAACACTACAGCTCTTATTCTATTAAAAAGAAATACTTAAACTAAAAATAAATTAAAGATTTTGAATTCTGTTTTTTATGATATCTTCTCATATTGAAATTAATATTTTGTTGCGTGGCCATTATTCGCAATAACCTCTGTACAACGTTTTTGTATCGATTTCAGTAGATTTTGGTACCTCTCCATCGAAATTCTGTTCTAGATTTGCTGTACTGCCACCCAAAGGGTTTCGTTACTTGTTGGTTGTATTTGGGATACTCCCTTCTTTATATCTGTCCATAAGTTCTCGATTGGATTTATATCTGGAGACTGAGCTGGCCATTACATAACGTTTATGTTAGTGTCCTTAAACCACTTTTTGGCAAGTTTGCTGGTATGCTTCGGGTATTGTCTTGCTGAAACACCCAACCATACGGCATTTCTTTAGAAACATATCGTAGCATTACTCCCTGGTGGATATTAACGTATATTGTCTTATCCACGATTGTTATGATCCAATATATGGGTCCTACCCGATAGTAGGAAACGCATCCCCTACCATAATGCTTGAACAACCATGTTTATCGGTTTTCGTTATGAATTTGGGATTGAGTTCAGCGTTAGGGGGTCTTCTGCCGTAAGAACGCGATCCTTTGCCTCCAAATAAAACAACCTTGGATTCATCTGTCCAAAGAACATTGCTCCTTTAGGAAACGCATCCCCTACCATAATGCTTGAACAACAATGTTTAACGGTTTTCGTTGTGAATTTGGGATTGAATTCAGCGTTAGGGGGTCTTCTGCCGTAAGAACGCGATCCTTTGCCTCCAAATAAAACAACCTTGGATTCATCTGTCCAAAGAACATTGCTCCATTTTTCAGTTGGCCATTCCAAATGAGTTCTGGCAGGGGAACTTTTCGGGGACTACAGGCATTCAAGTTGTTGTCTCGCAATCTCCGACGAATAGTTTCAACACTTGCGGTCACACTTAGCTCCTTTTTTAGATCTGTAGCTGGCATAAACGGGGTCTTCTTGCATTGTCTGACCAAACGCTTAACCATTAATGGTGGCAAAACTTTCTTGCGACCATGTGTTTCCGACTTTTGAGTAAATTTTATTGTATTTACAATCATTTTATTGGAGCACCCAATCAAGTTTCTTATTTCAGAATATGATTTATGCTCAAAAACCATTTTTTTTTTATAAAAGCACGTTTTTCAGGTGTACAATGCTTTCCACGTCCCATTTCTATGAAAATCAATAATGTAATATGCAATGAAATATTTTATTTTTTAAATAAAATATCTTACATTTAGTATTTGATCTTTTTATTACAACTATTAAATCACTATTATTCGGTGCCATTTTAATGACTGCGCTGATGCAGAGTTTTTGTATAATTTCGATCATTGGGAAAAAAACGTTTACATTTTTTGGAAAAAATAAAGACGCTCAGAGGGAATATACATATTATAACAGTATGACATACTTAATTTAAAATAATTAGCACAAGATATTTGTTTTCACTAGAATGAACATAGAATAGGTTATTGGTGACTGGCTCTGTACATAGACACCATGGTTAGAGCTTTTGAAAAACTAGGCATTCATATGTCAACAAAAACTCACGCACTCATTGAAGAACGCTATAAAGGCAAAAGCATTCATTCGCTTATCACTAACATATGCTGGACATTGTATGATAATAAAGTGGAATTGCCTAGAGCTAAAAAAATTAGATATATTAATACTTCCTATCCAAATTTGCTATCTATATATAAGTGATTTTTAGTTAAATTTGAAATATTTTTTTTTCATGCTAAGTTTTTGGGGTACTTTAAAATAAAATTCTTAATAAATGCGAAATTAACCATAAGCTCTCTTTTGTTGTGTCTTATTTCTGGCTTTCTGGATGAATTTTCCGTTTGGTGTATTGAGAGACTTATAGTAAAATTTCCCTTAAATCCCTGTTTTAATGGTGTTTTTTGCTTTTTTTTAAAAGAAGGGCAAAAAAGAGCCATACCTTAAGGAGTTAGAGCGTTAACATATTGTATAAAAATGTTCTCCGTAACATTCTACATTTTATGAACACATTTTATACCTAAGATGTAAGGATCACATGGTTTCTTATGCCGATTAACAATAAGAATGTGTCAGAGCTGGAAAACTTTAACCCACCTTTCAAATGAAATTCAGATGTAAACTTTCAAAACGCCGATACACGTGTCTTTTTTTTTTGTCTCCTCTATCAAAATTTATAAGCCGGATCTTGTAATTTTTTTTGTGTTGTACAGTATTATCTTTGTTGGTTTTTTGGCGCTTATTTTTTAGTTCACTAGTTGGCATGTTAATGAATGCACAGTATGTTCTTGTTGTGACCAACAAGAATGTTCAGTTTTTTAACGATCGTAGTACATTGAATGTGCTTTAGAGTGGTTGGTCCCCATTCGGGTATACATTCGGTTAATTAACTACTACCCGATTAACTGATCGGTTAATTTAAATTTGGCTATGTTCTATTAACGATAAAATCGGTTAATATTAGTCGATTAACAAGACTTTTCATTTTTTTGTAGTACTATAACATATAATTTTGGGTTTTTTAATTATTTGTTTCGTCTCATATACAAAAGGCAAGTGTTTAGAAAATATTTTTTATACAAACAAAGAATGTTTTCCGTGATCTTTATTTTAAATAAGTGTTTGCTGTCAACAGCTTTTTGTTACAAGTACTTTTTATAATGTTTAGTTTTTTGTTTCTTCTCATATCAATCTTTTAACAGAATTAACCGAAACAATTAGAAGAGTTAAAAATTTAAAAAAAAATTAAGCTGGACTCTAATGGCATAATGAAAGATTTTATACGTTAATTAATAGATAATACTTATGTATTATTAAAAAAATATGAACTACATATACGAGTATATGAATTATTTTTTTGTTTGCTTGTTTTAGTTCAAGAATTGTTATTTTTGTTATGTTGATTTTTTACTAATAAACTCCAAATAATTAATAATTTATGCATTTTTATTTATTGAAATTAATTTATAAAAAAAACTTTATTAATCGGTTAACCGAGCAATTCCCAAATTAACCAGTTATTGACCGATTAAACCAAAACCTCGGTTAATTAATCGATCGATTAACTGATCAGTGGCTCCCAAAATTTGGCAAAAATGATGCCATCGACAAGCCATGAAAAACTATGTACACAATGTTATGATCGGACTTTAAATGGCGGCGCAGTATACAAAAAACTAAAAGGCCGGTATCGAGAGGTGTGGTAAAAAATTAAAAAACAAATTTCTGGAATCCTTTTCAACTAATCTGTAATCCTAGGGGGTGACTGGTTCAACTTTTCTTCGAACCACCTTAGTGACCATAGCAAAGTACAGAACAGGAATTTCGATACTAAGCAACTCATTATGTGCCATTCCGTGTGCAATTTTTACAACATTGATCTTAGACCCTTTTAGGTATAGACAATGTATCTGTGGCCATATGGAAGAGTAGCTTAAGTCGATGTAAGACAAAATTGAGTTATTACAATTAAAAGGTGTAAAATCTTTAATATTTACAAAAATTTGATTTTTTTAAACCTTTACTTTTATACATACTTAAAGCAAAAAACTCTTCGAATAAAACTTGAACAAAACTGAGGATATCTAGAAACTAGAATATTCGACAAAATATATAAATAAATAAACTTTTTCTATATTGGCACACTTATATTCTGTATCCTTATGAGAAGAGAAGCTCATTTCACAATGTCCGACTGTCAATCGGTTGAAATCAAGTTTGCTAAGCTCCTAAACACTTACCCCCAGGAAACCATAGAGAGGGAGAGAGAATTTTAGTATTTATTTACTTGCCATCCCGTTCGTTACATTTCGCAGTGCCGAAGTTATCTTGCCCTATATAACAAAATTTTTTTTTGGGATATGGAATCTTAAGGTTCAAAATTTTATACCCAAAAATTTACGTTAAAAAGATGATCCCATATTTTCGTCAGATATTGTGCTTGAAGTTCTTTATCGATTTACTAGATTTTATCGATTATTTTGGTAAACTATAGCCATTGTCGCGTCCGAAAAAAGTTCAATTTTGTCGTATACGCCACTTTTTGCGAAATATTTTTTATTTTGTAGGATATACGTCAACATAAGGTGATAAAAACTGCATTCATGTGTTTCAACAATATTAAAATCAAAATTATAATAATTTTTGAAACGAAAATGTATGTATGAATGACAAATATATTTACGTATAGTTATAGTTTTTAATTATATTATCAAATTTTCTTATGTATGAGTATTTTTAGGGTTTTTTATTACTACTAGCTGACCGTCCGGCTTCACTCGGAAGCTTTTTACTTATGATAAGTATTTCATATCAAATTAAAAATAAAAGGCAAACATTTCGGTGCAAAGAAAAAATTACACAAATTTGTCTCAATTTGTTGCTAAAAAAGTTGGCTTTTTATTTAGTATATATATAAATATGTACAACAACAGTTGAACAATTATTCAAAATTGTAATTGATCAGGATTTTTATATGAATTTAGTAAAAACTAAAGTAGCTTTTCCTGATTTCAAAAGTAGTTAAGTGAGAGAAAAGTGGTCCTCAAAGTATGAGGTATATACAAGGAAATATTTTTACGAACTTTGAACACGGCAGAGTTTTCAAAATTTGTTCGGCTTCAATTTCACTTGATTTCGGTTTCTAGAACATAGCCGATATTTCATTTTAAATCTTGATAGTAAAGTGAACACAGTGAACACTATTTTTGTTTTTGTATTGGGAGAGAAAATGAATAGTGCTGACGGTGTACCGAATCTCAAGCTCGCACCATACAATTGATCGTGGGAAAACATTAGGTCTAGGTTTAACCCACACACTTTTAACACTAAAGATTATTAATCATCATTGTAATTGCAAGGTGAACTGAAAATTGGACACGTTTGAGCTTAAATGGTAGATCACTTCGTATCATAGACACACTGCGAATAAGCACTTCTCCTCCTTTAAGCTTTCCTATGAATATTTCCTCAGATATACTTGGAAAAAATTAAAAGTGTATAGTAGGAAATATATTAAAAAATTTCTTTTTACCAGGAATTTAAAATTTTTTTTTTTTTTTGAACCCCATCTCCTAAGAATTTCGCATTGAAAAAAAATCAGCCAAATCGCTCTAGCCGTTCTCACGCCATGCGATTACATACATGCACCATTTCATTTTTATATATAGTACTAGCATTTAACCCGTTACTTCGTTAGCGCGCCTTTTTCTTATGTGGACATATTTTTACGCCAAAGTTTATGTTTCTTGGTTTAAACCCGCTACTTTGTAAAGGGACGATTTGTACCTCTAAACGTTCGTATTTCAAAAAAATGTTATTTGTATTTTTTAGATACATTACGAATGTGATATTTTTTTATTTCAATGTTTATTAGTTTAATAGATAGATGGCGTGGCAAAAAAGTTTTAAATACAGGTTTACTCCACAAAAGGGTCTAATTTCAAAAAAGTACCACCAAACCTAACCGCTTATTATTTTAATGAACATCAGGTTAGGGAATTTCTCGTTTTAACCTTTTTTACCCTCTAACCATAACAATTTCCAAAACTCCCATAATTTTTGTTCAGGTGTTTAGGTCGTGCGATGATGAATCAGTCAGTCAGTCAGTTAGTCAGTAACGTTACAATTTTATATATATAGATATATATATACATATGTAGATAATTAACCTTAAATTTCTAAACAATAAAATTAATTTAAGCAATATAACAATACATAATTCCATCAATATAAATAACCGTTGTGTACTACATCCGAAAAAAACTCTTTAAATATAAAACGAAAAAATTTAAAATAACAGTAATATTAATAAGATAGTCTTTTTTTTGTAACATGCTGTATATACTTTGTTCACATACAACAAGATAATGCTAGATTTTTTTAATTGTATATTTGTATACTCTTTTTGTTGTATATCCACAATTATTTTACATACGATACTATAACGCATTCAATTTTTCGCAAAAGTGGATAAACGACAAAAGCCATAAGAGATAGAGATAGGATGGCGCCGATCGATAGGCCTGTTAAATTTACGACAACGATCTTATCTACTTTTTTGTTATTTAATGGTATACGAAAAAACAACTTCGGCACGACGACATATTTGTTTCATCCTTGTTGCATTCCTCCCTTTTTTACCAGAAGAACTCTTAATTATAATACACTAGGCACAAAAAGTACAACTAATCTAAAATTAAAATCATGATAAACGCGTACATGTATCTGCTTTTTTGACTTACTGTATGTAGTTTTATTCAAAGATGCTCATTTAAATACATACATGCTTGTGTATACGAACATTGAAATTGAATACACATTGAATTTTTTCCCTTCAGACACTATTCAATCTTAAACCAAATTAATTAATTATAAAACGAAAGGTTCCCAAATCAATTCCTTTTCGAATGAATTAAAACCATTTGCTCATCAAACTATGAAGGCAAAATATGCCACATTTTATAAAAAAATTACCCTGAAGCATCACATTTGCAAACCAGTAGACACCACTTAACTGTAACACAGATGCAAACAAGCGTACGCCCGTCCATACATATATGTATGTATGTACGCTTGTATGTATTTATAAATGTATACAACATTTAGAGAACATATCTTTTGCATCTAGTCTCCGGCTTTGCGATGTCCTTTTAATTGAAAAAACCAGAATATCTACATTTTGTGTTAAAAATAATTCTATATATAATGATGCGATAAATTGGGATAAAACCATATAAAATGAAGTGTTTTAGCTTTTGTTAGGGAAGGATGCTGTCTGTGTGTGACCCTTAAGTTTGTTTATGCTGAACTTTCAACAGAGAAATGTCAAAAGCTAAAGGTCAGAAATTAAGTTTATGCCCTAAAACAATTTATTAATTTAACCCAATTATGACACTGATCATTTTAAAGAGTTATTTCCTAGGAACATTTTTAATCTGTCTTCGAAAATGATTCCTATTTTTAGAACTAGGACTTTTGTAAAAAGCATATAGGAATAATTTTATATAAAGACGAGTTTTGATGCAAATTTATGTTGTTGTTTTTTCAAACGCTATCTTCTAGAATTTTGCCAAAAATTTCCACAATTTTCCGCAATAAGCAGAAGCTACTCCCCATAGTTGGATATCATATGTCCATATTCGCTTAATAATAGTTTTGTAGAGTAAAACCTTGTTGCTTAGGTTGAGAGCAGACTGGAGACAAAAATTTTGATTTAATTAATATTTAAGTTGTTTTGAAATAAATCTTTTATTAAAATATTAATTAAATTTCTTATCAAAAAAGTTGTTTTTGATAATACATAACTTTGTTCATTAAAAGATTTTATTTATTGTGCTTAATTCCCTTTTTTTAATTGATAAAAATACTAAAATTTATTGTCTTGTTTGCAACGGTATCAAAGATTAAACAAAATACCAACAATAAAACCGTCTTTTTATCTTTTCTTACATTCCCCACCAGTGTAGGTAATTCTCATTCCCTCTGTGGTCTTGTTTGCTGATAGCTTTGGCTTTTCTAAAATTATTTTGGAGAACATTTCCGGATGATCTATCCTAAGCAACCAGTGAAATGCGCATAGGAATCGCTTATCCTCCAACAATAAATTTTAGTATTTTTTTATCAATTAAAAAAAAGGGAATTAAGCACAATAAATAAAACCTTTTAATGAAAAAAAAAATTTTTATTCCCAAAAACAACTTTTTTAATAATAAATTTTTGCAAGTGCACGTGCATAAAAAAAAACTGAACTGGCAAATTGTTTTTATTTTGATTTCTTGCGACAACAATAAAAGCAATTTTTTTTTTTTTGTTTTTAGTCAGCTTTTTCTTTACCGATTGTAGTTGTACAATTAATGTTGGGAGAATTCCAACTAATTGTAGTGGAGAATGTAAGAAAAGATAAATACACTGTTTTATTGTTGGTATTTTGTTTAAGCTTTGAAACCGTTGTAAACAAGACGTTTTGAGTGTAGGTAATTCGCATTCCCTCTGTAGTCTTGTTTGCTGATAGCTTTGGCTTTTCTAAAATTATTTAGGAGAACGTTTCCTGATGATCTTGCCTAAGCAATCAGTGGCATGCGCATAGGAACAGCTTATCCTCCAACAATAAATTTTAGTATTTTTTATCAATTTAAAAAGGGGAATTAAGCACAATAAATAAATTTTTTTAATGAAAAAATATTAATTACATAACAAAAAATCTTAATAGGTTTTTTCGCTTAAAATAAAATAATTTAAGCTTGTAGAATTGTTGTTGGGAATTGTGAAAATCTGAGCTATATTTAATTAAATTAATTAACACATTGCTTGAAATGACAAATGTTTTTGATAGTTTTTGTAATTAAAGTTAAATATATCATTTATTGAAAAAAAATTCCTAATATGTAATTTTTACAATTTTTAGTTATCAATATACATAATCATTTTGGTAATAGGTGCATAAATTGTTTGCTTGATTCTACGAATTTAGTGATTAGAGACAATTTTGAATTTTTTCTGTGCATAAATATTATGCATTAATTGAAAAATAAACTGTGGTATAATTTTATTGATTATATCCATAGTTTAAGGAGATCTTACAAAATAATCTTTTAGAAAAATAATTTGGTTAAAATGTTGTGGATTTAAGAAATTCTTTTCTTTAGTTTTGATACAACTTGACATGTAAAAAGTTTTTTCACTTATCGCAGATGTGTGAAGAAATCGAAAGCAACCCATAATACAGAATGTTTAATTTCTCAGTTCTTTTCCTGCATAGAAAATCTTCCATTATGCCCGTTTTATTTTTCCTGTTTTTGTTTTTTAATTTTTCAGACTTCTAATTTTTTCGGTAAATTCTGTTATTAGATTGATATGAGAAGATAAAATATAACAAAACACATACATATAAGAAGTACGTGAAACAAAAAGCTGTTGACAGTAAACACTTTTGTATTAAAAATGAAGATCACTGAACACCTTCTTTGTTTGTATGAAAATAATATTTTGAAAACCCATACGTGTTGTATATGAGACGAAACAAATTATTTAAAACACAAAAAAACATGTAGTAATAATACAAAAAATTAAAAATTTTGTTATATCGGCTAATATCGGGTCGTGTTTTGTTTAACACAATTTGTAAAATGGATCTAAATGTGGTCGCGAGCGGACAACCAACATATTGGCCTACTGATCAGCAAAAAGTTCCAGATGTTATCGATTTTGGAGTGGTTAAAAACATCCCCGCAGAAACGATTTATGTTGAAGCTTCCTTAGAATTATCTTCTGATCACACACCTACAATTCTTACAATAACAAATCCTATTATAATTGTATCTCCGTCTGATAACTTAGTGACGTCAGCCACTCAAATAAATTGGTTAAAATATAAAAAATAT
The DNA here is from genome assembly GCA_943735925.1 of Pollenia amentaria. Lineage (NCBI taxonomy): Eukaryota > Metazoa > Arthropoda > Insecta > Diptera > Polleniidae > Pollenia > Pollenia amentaria. Next base: position 54,607,605 of record OX031008.1, on the reverse strand, counting down.
CTCAGTACCCACTGCACTGAAAATATTCCGCTTAGTACACCGGAGAATGTGGATATTTCTATTGTAAATTTTGACAGTTATCTGAAACTAGCTGTTCAACATTCTAGTATAACCCTCAAAAAAACCAAAAATAGTAAAATATATTCTGCAGATGTGAGCGTCTCTTGACTGAAAAAAGGAGAGCTCGAAGAGAATGGCAATTGCATAGATCCCCTCAACTTCAGAATTTACTAAAAGAGTGCACAAAAAGGCTAAGAAAGTTACTGCAGTCTCATAAAACGGCTTCCCTGGAAAAATATCTTAAGGAACTTGATGCAACTTATCAATCAGACTACTCATTATGGCGTGCAGCTAGAAATCTTAATAGACCAGTTATCACTAAACCACCATTAAGAAACTTAAATAGAAGTTGGGCACGAAATGATGAAGAAAAAGGAAATCTTTTTGTTAATCATTTGAAAAACGTATTTACCCCGCATACATCTCCCGATATTGTAGTCGAGTTGCCACCAGTTGCTGTTAGAGCTGCTGTTCCACTTAGATTTGAGATAAAAGAAATCGAAAAGGCTATTCATAATTTAAACCCCAAGAAAGCCTCTGGTTTTGATAAGATCAGCAACAAAATGCTTTTATAGCTACCCAGCATAGCAAAGAAAATTATTCTTTTAATTTTTAATGCTATTTTACGCCTTGAATACTACCCACAAGAATGGAAAGTATCCTTTGTTACAATGATACCTAAGCCAGGAAAGGATCCTACAAAATTTGAGTCATATAGACCTATAAGCTTATTGTCTAATATATCAAAGCTGTTTGAGAAGCTGTTAGTGTCAAAATTAGCCCCAATTTTAAATGTAAATAGATGTATTCCTAACCATCAATTCGGCTTTAGAAGAGAACATAGCACAATCGAACAAACCCATCGCATAGTAAACGCCATAAGAAAAGCCTTTGAAGAAAAAAAATATTGTTCCGCCCTCTTCATCGATGTTTCTCAAGCTTTTGATAAAGTGTGGCATGAAGGGTTATTACATAAATTGAAGCTAAACTTACCAGTAAACACACACAAGCTGTTAGAAAGCTACTTAGTCGGCAGAAAGTTTATTATTAAAGAATGTGATTTTATAAGTTCTCCTCAGCCAATTGACGCTGGAGTCCCTCAGGGAAGCATCATGGGCCCACTCTTATACCTTATATATACCTCAGACATGCCAACAAACAACCACACCCTTACTTCAACATTTGCTGATGATACAGCTTTTCTAAGCGTACACGAAAACTGTCATGAAGCATCCCGTTACTTGCAGGATCATATATTTGAACTGGAAAAGTGGTTAAAACAATGGAGGATAAAGGTCAATGAGCAAAAATGCGTACATATAACATTCACCTTGCGTCGGGAGTCATGTCCCCCTATTAAAATCAATAATCAATTAGTGCCCCAGCAATCGCATGTAAAATATCTCGGTATTCATCTAGATCGGCGTTTAACATGGAAATGCCATATAGAAGCAAAACTAACACAAATGAAACTAAAAGCAATTCAAATATATTGGCTTATTAGAAGAAATTCTGTTCTTAGCCTCGACTGCAAACTTCTACTTAATAACTCTATATTGAAGCCAATCTGGTGCTACGGTATTCAGCTATGGGGCACTGCCTCGGCCTCAAATATCGAAAAAATTCAAAGGCGCCAAAATAAACTTCTTCGAATAACCACAGCCGCTCCCTGGTATGTTAAAAACTCTAATATTCACAAGGATCTCAATGTGCCGTTAGTAAAAACTATTATTACGAAGTACGCAGCAAAATATTTAAAATGGCTTGAGTCGCACCCAAATCCACTTGCTCGAAACATTTTAAATGACAGTGGACACTCTAGATTAAGGAGAAGAGATACCGCAGGACTCATCCGAAGGGAAGACCGCTAAACATCTACATACATATGTGAACAGAAACCGTGAGGAGAAAAATTTTCGTCTAGCATTGGCAGGACAAAAATAAATTATTAGTATAAGATTTGATTAATTATTATTAGTTCATATTTAATATATGAAGATTCAATAAATAAATAATGAAAAAAAAAAAAAATATCGGCTAATCGACATAAATTAACCGGATTAATCGTTAATCGAAAATAGCCAATTTTAAATTAACCGATCAGTTAATGGGGTAGTAATTAACCGATTTAAAGCAAATAAAATACCGTTTTAATAACACAATCCAGAAAATTAATATTAATATTTTTTTTGCGTTTTAATGAGAGCACTAATAAGAACACCTCCGTTTGCAACGAAAGTCGAATTGATGTGATTCTGAGTAAAGTCAACATTTTTAAGTTTTATGGCTTATTTTATTCGTTATTTGCATAGCTTTCCGTTAAATTACATAAAAGTTAACTTGTTTCTTTTTTGTTTTATTTATGGTTGTTTGAAAACAAAAAAACGCATTCATTTCGCTTTAATAAAGTTACCTCCATTATTTTCTTAATATCTCCAAAACTGTTGGAAATATATAAATTATTGCTTGGACGGCTTCGTCTTCCCGTAACAAAATTGGAGATTCTTTCAATTGGTTAACAGTCACCTTAAAATTTATTTGTTTGTTACAATTTTAATTATATTTTCAACTTAATAAATTGTTACTTTATGAGCCACTCTAATGTTTTTCTCAATTTATTGTCGTTAATCTCTTGCATCTACAATGTACGCACACATAATACACACAAAGTATGTACATACGCACATTTATTGTCGTTAGCTTTTAATATCGAATATTTCGAATATTGCTGCACATAAGAATTATATGTGCATTAGAGTATTAGAAAAATTTATTTTGGATTTTCCGAAAATTCCTGGAGGTTTTTTTAGCACCTGATGTAAAACTTATATGGTGAAAATTTAAGCGGAATCAGTGCCCATGTTCTGTAACTCTCGCTTCGAGAAACTTTTCGATTGAAACGCGAGAAAAGAAACAAAAATGCCATAAATTGAAACAGACAACTGTTTTTCTCACTTAACTGCGTCTGTAACATTTTTAGCGAGTAATAGCTGTCACGTAAGGAAATTACTCGCCAATTTACAGAAAAAGTGTGTCTGTAAAATTTTTGTGAGAAAGTTCCCTCTTTGAACTGCCAAATAAACTCACGCATGAAAACGGGTTGAGAAAAAATATTACCACTATAAAATATATTTAATATGCGAAATGCAATGAATAATAATATGGAAGAGAAAAGTATTTTGTTTTTGACTGATTTTTTCATTGTTTAATTATTTTCCTTTTAACATGTTCGAAAAATATACCAATGTTTTCAAAGCTATTTTTTAAACAACAAAAATTAAAGTCGCACTCTACATTATTTGCTATAGCCGACGGTTGTATTTTCGCCGCCGTCATTGAAAATTTTTCAATTTTAATAATTTTGGCCGCCGTCAACGATATGTGTTACTGACGTTCTCAACGTCTGCAAGTTCACATCGGCTTTGAGTGGAATATTATGACATTTATAACGTAACGACGTAATCTATTTTGATAGTTTTCGACATGAGTTACAGACACACTCACTTTTCGAGAAACGATGGAATATTTTGTTTCACATCTTTTCAAAGCGAGAAGTTCTCACCAAAGTTACAGGTTCCCGTTTGAGGGCAAAGTCCAAATGTTATGGAATCCACTATATTTACATACAAATGCTCTAAAACCTAAACTTTTTCGCTCATTCTATATGAAGTCGCCGACCCTTTCATTATTTGTATTTTAAGTATCATTTATTATCATTTTAAATTAGCCCTTTACGTCACGGGGGTCGAAATGACCCCAATTTGTTAATACTAATAAAATATTTTTTCCAAACTACGTAAACATATCTTATATATAAATACGGGAACAATTTTTTTGTAGTTGATTTTTATGTATCTCATTTTCCATCGATTTTGATAAAACTTACATATATCGTTTTAAGGTATTTGTGGGTAGATATGCACAATATAAATTTATTTTCCAAATTTTTAGAATTAACGTGTTTAAAAGCGTTTTAATTTATTTTGCAAACACACGTACACACATGTATTAACTAACGGTGGTTGAAAAATCCAAAGCTTTTTGTTGTTTTAAAATGTTTTCGTTTTTTTGTACTTGCAAGCACACGCACACACATAGGTGAAAAGAGTGCATATTGTTGTTTTCTTAAAATGTGTTTTTGTTGTATATCCTTTTAGTCGAATTTCGGCCACCGGGCGAAACTAGTATTTATAAAAGTGTTTTGTATATTATATTTTAAATTATAAAATAATTTTTTAAATTCGCTTCTTTCGAATATTTGTACCATCTGTAAATGAAAATTAAAGTTATAATTTTTCTATGGTAGTCTTGTATAAGTTGTATACCTCTTTCAGCGCAGTCGTTTACAATTTACAAGTTTTCAACAATTTCCTTTCCCTTTCTGTATTCTACGATATTATTCCATGTACTTGGATCGCTTTTTAGAAAATTTGTTAGTATGTAAAACCTATTAAGAGCTTTTTTTGAATTTTTAGAGAATTATTTTAGTATAGTTGAATTATTCTAGTAACCAAATTTTCTACATTTCCGTACCTGATCACTTGTTTTTCGAAATATCTTCAGATTTTTTCTGCTTCTTTCTTCAGGTAGGTTAAAACTAGGGTTGTGGAGTCGTCAAAAGTTATTCTAATTCCGCCTCCAACCGCTGAAATCTTTTAAGTCCGACTCCGGCTCCAACTCATGATGTTTTCTTTTATACAAAAAAGGTGATATTTTATTTAAATAATGAAATTTGGTGTTTCATTAAACTGTTTTACTCTCTTAAAGGGTGGCATGTTTTATTCTAAAAAATCACCCTTAATAATGGCATAAGACATTGGCACTTTACGCCTCGTATAAATTTACAGTGTTGATAATGCCCTATAAAACAGGTAGGTCACATCTGTTTATATATAGGGCAGACAAAGCTTGGAAAAAATTGCTTCGAATCAGGGCAGTAAAAAAGTTAAGCTTTTTATGTTATTTTTTCTATTATTTTATAGAATGACATAAAACAGCATTGTTAATGGTTGGTTGTCATTTAAATTAAATCTAAGTGGATAATTGTTCTCATAAAAGTCATCAACTCCAAAAATCTTTAAAATATGGTATCGATAAATCGGCAATCTGGCAACGGTATTTTCATATTTAAAATTTTTATGAAAAAGAAACTAAAGAAAATTGTTGATTATTTTTAAAGGAAAAAGGCATCTGATGAAATGTTAATTATATTTTAATTTTCACCTTAGCATCCACTATTTTTGCCAACGTTATTTTAAATCTTATCGTAATGAAATTTTGTCATTAAGTTTGTTGTTGATGAAATAAACAAATTTTAAATTATTTTTTTTTTATTTTAAAGAACAAATCTTTTTCCAGCTGCTTAAAACAGGGCATTCCACTTTTTGATAACTTGTGTTTAGTTCTCGTTAAAAAACAAATAGCACCTTATAACAAGGTGGTATTTTTTTGTAGAAAAGAAAACACCATTAGACCCCTACTCTAACCTTGATATTAAATGTATGTGAGACTGGTCCTTATTTGACTTTAAACTCTTTTTTTAATGCAGTGCCTCTTAAATGTTTAAATATAGCAAGAAAATGATTCTGTACAAATATCAAATCAATATTATTATTCTAGCACTTGGCGCATTGAGTTTTAATATAGTCATTTTCATATTTAAAGTAGAAAAATTTTGAAGTCGCAGTCGAAGTACCCATAAAATCTCGCGACTCTGACTCCAAATTTTAAAAAAAAAATTGTTTAAAGTCAAATAAGGACCAGTAAAGACCGATTCAGGTACAAAAAGCTCAACTCCGACTCCACACCCATTGTTTAAACACATATTTTCTATTAGTTGGTCTTTAGTTTCTGTGCTGATTCTGTAATCAAATAAATCAAATCCACACATTCCTCACTAAAGTAATACAGGTGATTAATAACTTTTGATATAGCCTATTTTGATAGTTTCTATAAGCATATTAAGAATTCAATATCATTCACGGGCGCTTGCTCAGCTTTATGTGCATTGAACCAGGAATTAGCATAGCACTTTATAATAAATCGAGCGACTTCAGTAAGCCCGTTTAATTCATTTATTGGTTTCTTTATACTAGGAAATTGGTTTCTGAACATTAAAATCTTTAAGCAATGAATAGCTTAAGCCATCCACCTGGCTAAGTACATAGCGGCTGGTCTAACAAATTTCATTCCACGGGGAGGAATTCACCCTAAATTATTATGTATATGCTATTAGGCAGCAATGCATGTACTTTTGTTGGGGGTTTTCGAATATACGTCAAGCATAAAACACATATCGTTGGAGATGCGTTTATTTTAAATACAGGTCTTGAATTAATAATAAAAAAATTAAAAACCTTTTCAGTAGTTTATTACCAAAGCTTGGAAAAAATATTTTGTTAGTACTTACAAATGCGGATCATATCGACCCCTCGTGACGCAAGAGGTTAATTCAAAATAATAACAAATCGATGCCTTACTTTCTCAACCTCGTATCTTAAAAAAATACGGCTTTGACTTTTTCATGTCAAACGATTGATATTTCTGTGTTCTATTACTGCAACAACTTATTATTTCAATACTTTGTCTCAATTCTGTAAATATTAATAAACTATTGGAATAATAAGTTGTTCCAGTAAGAGAACACAGAAATATCAATCGTTTGACATGAAAAAGTCAAAACCGTATTTTTTTAAGAGGTTGAGAAAGTAAGGCATCGAAATGCTACTTAAAAAATATATAGAGAATCAGCGAAAAACGTTAGTTTTTAGCACATTTGTATGTAAATATAGTGAATTCCATAATATTTGAACTTTGACCTCAAATGGGCACGTTTACAGTTGACCGATTCTGCTCAAATTTTCACCATATAAGTTATACATCAAGTACACTAAAAACCGCCTGGAACTAGAGGAAAATCCGATGTTTAATTTCTATCATATATTTCAATACCACTATAATGAGCATACACATTAGGGGATAACATTTTGAATTGTTTACAAATATCAGTTCTCCCAAGGTTAAATCGCGTAGGGCATGGAAAAATATTAAGAACTGAAGTTTTTAATCAAAATGGTTATTTTTACTTATGGATGCCAGGTCTTTTAAAGAGTATTTGTGCTCTTTTTTACAAATTATTATTATTATACATCATGAAAATTATTATATAGTTATAAAAGTCCAATGCTATGTTATTTAATTATACCCTTCACCGAAAGTAAAAGGGTATATATAACTTTGACATTCCGATTGTAATTTCTACAATATTGATCTTAGACCCTATAAAGAATATTTATATTCTGGGTCCTTACGAGGAGTGATGTTGATATAACGATGTCCGTCTTACGTTTGATAAGTGGTTTCCAAAGACCCCAGATATGATAGGGGCTAGGTTGTTCTACATTTATGTCACATATAGTCCACCATTACTTGCTATTGAAATTCAGCCATATCGGTCCAAATGTACATTTTTTCCTGTGGCTAAAAATTTTGTATAAAAATCAATCACAATTTATTTTAGACAAAGCCCTTAATATCTCAAAACCAGAAATTTCGACTTAAACCATTATTATTTATTGCCACAGATTTATTATATATGTATTTTTATATAAATATCCTTTTGTTCTTATCGCACCGTGGTGAAGGGCATATAAGATTCGGCATAGCCGAATATAGCACTCTTACATGTTTTATAGCATTTAATGAATTTTGGGATCGATTTGTAAGTAAATATGTTTACATATTTTGTATATATAGAATTTTTGCAGCATTTTTAAAGTTTATAGCGCACATTTCACCTTTTTGGAACATATTTTGAAACATGTTATATTTTTTTTACATGCCTACAAGTGTTTTCGCAGCGAATCAGAAAAAAATTGTTCGAAATTCTGGTAAAAGATGGCTTTCCTGGCATTGCTATAATTTCGCATTCTAAATGAAATTTTTTTCACTACTTTTGTAGGCTAAAGCAGGTTGCCATTTTTAACATATATGCTAATCCAAACCGTAAAACTCTATACATAAGCAAAAATTAAGGAAAAAGCTATCAAATTGAATTCGTTTGTTCTAAGGTGTGTAATACATAAAAATCTAGACCCATCTTTTAGTATACCGATCAACTCAGAAACACTTTTTAAAGTGATGTTTTCAGGTCCGTCCGTCTGATGTTCATGTAAACCTTGTGCAAAGTACACGTTAAAATTTTGTAGTTAGTTTGATAAAATTTAGTAAATACGTAATAATTTTCATTAGGACGACGTAAATGTAATTGATAAGAATCGGTCTATATTTACACATGGTAACCCACAAAGCCCATAAATCATCTAATTGTATTCGTATTTATTTTCAATTCACCTCAAAAATATTTTACTGCAAATTAAATTTTTTCTGGAATCGGTCCACATTTAACTTCTTTTTGAAAAACATTAATATAAAATTAAGACAAAAAATCTCATGTCGATAATATTCGGCACAAATACGAGTAACTTATTTGAATTTTATCATCATAACATAAACATATTTTAGTGAACCGACCGATTTCACATAGGGTATAATTTTGAAAATTCGCCTTTAAATATTATGTATTTGCTTTACGGATTATGATTTTTAATTGCTTTTTTTAATACAAATAAAATTAAATTGATGAATATTTTGTTTTCATATAAGCCATTTTTGGGGCATATTTTGTACAATTTTTACTTCTTATTTAATGCGCATAAAACACTTTTTTCGAGCATATTTCAGGTTTCTTTGGTTATGTACATATGTAATAGAAATTGATCGATTTCAAAATAAATTCTTATTATCTCACAATTTTTGTTTATATATATATTTTTGTGATATACTATTAATATAGAATATTCTTCGTAATTGATTTGGAAAAGTGTGCTCTTTTCTTAGTTTGTGCACTTTTTATTAAAAAATGTGCTCTTTTCACCTCTTCAACATCTGGCATCCCTATTTTCACTGAAATTATTAAATTAAATATTTATGTAAAAATTATTTGCTTTTCATGTCGTTATGTGACAAATTGCAGCTAAATGAAAATAAAGTTGGTATAGTCAAAATAAGATAAGCAAAATAAGTGTTACAAGACATGCGAAAATTTGGGGAAGAAACTAAATTAAATTTGAGGATATTGTAAAAAACTGCAGAGATAAATGTACCTAATGTATCAACATATATATAGGTACATACATCATTGAATGACTTAAGCAGAATAAAAAACAAGAAGCTATTATAGAAAAAATATAAGGCATTAATATATTTTACAAAAGCCCAGTGGTGCGATTCACTAACTTTTAACGATCCGACAATCGTAATTTTTGTCGTCATATATGTATATCCGCTTTCACTAACGATAGTGTGATTCTGTAATTTATTTTTAACGATTGTAAACAGCTGTAGTTTTTGTAACATCTCTGTCTACAAAATGTTAAAATAAACAAAAAGCACAAAGAGAATAAAGAAAAAACAAATCAAATTGTGCTTAATATACTGTTTAACATTTTATATTGTGAATTTTACATTTAGAATTTTGTTTTTGTGCATAATTTGCTTTTTTTGTACATTTCGAATTTTGTTTTTGTTTATACATACACATACATATGTATGCATGTATGTAGGAAATCGGGCCTCAGCCACTTTTAACATAAAATACACTGTATCGATTAAAGTTGCCCCAGTAGGCTAGTTGGTAGTGAGGTAGCCTATCAGCGCCGGGGTTGCGGGTTCGATTCCCGCCAGAGACTCTGGTTTCTTTCCTGCAGACAAGCGTAGAGCTTCGCGGGATTAGTATAGGAATAATAATAAAAAAAAAAAAAAAAAAAAAAAAAAAAGTACACGACATGTTTTTTACATCTGACTTGTCAAATTTTTCACTGTAAAATACATACATACATGTCGTGTGTTACCTTTAAGACATTGCATCTGTAAAAGTCAGACGCAAAGTCATCTGACAAAATTTCAATTAGAGCGTGCTCTATTTCCTTCTGACAAGCCATCTGACATCAGCTGTGTCAGAAATTTATGCCGGGAAGAAACCTGCAGCGGCGGTGCTTTGTTGACGGAATCATTAGCCGGCTTAAGTTAATATTTAACAATACCGATAATACATATGTATATAATTTATTTTCACCATTAAATAGAAATTATGTACATATATAAATAAAAACGCATCATTATAATATCCTAAATTGGTAAATTCGAATTTAAAGAAAAAAAAATTTTTAGATGGCTGAACTTTTTCACGGCGCAAATAAAAATGTTTGTGCCCGCAGCACGCTATTTTGAAACCAAGAACTACTTTGGTTTATTCCATAGCTGCAGAGAAAAAACATAGACAATGTCAGAAGCAAATTACATGTACGTTTGTGACCAAATATTATTAACCTTCTGTAAAACAGCAATTTTGACAGACATTCAGGATTACATATGATTTGAAAAGTGGACAAGTCAGATGTAAAAAACATGTCGTCTACGGGCACCTTAAATAAACACAACGTAAATTATTGTCGTTAAAATAACGAAAAAAAACTGCTTAAAGTAACAGCTGACTTTAATCGACAGCGAATATCGTTAAAAATTTTACTGAATAGCAAATTCGATAAAATTTCGTTATATTTATTTTGACGATACGATTATCGTTAAAAAGTTAGTGCATCGCACTACAGGAGTATTTCATCAGAAATTGGGTACGGAACAACATCTACAATCTTAAATCAACAGCGCAGTTTTATATGCGTAGAACGTGGAACTCAGTTAGTGTGAGATATATATCCACTACGGTAATAAGCCTAATGTACATACTTATAGTAGATGAGTACATAAGTACGTACATACATATTTCTGGCTCTGCTGCTTTAGTTCTCTGTTGTAAAATTAAGACTTTATTTTCTAAGAAAAGAAAATATGTATCAGAGTAAACCCCAATAATATCACGTAATCTAAAGACTATTAAAAAATAGGGAGATCGAGCTGTTATTATTCGACCGGTATTAATTTAGTTTTTGATTATTATTTTAGTTTTGCCCAAGCCGGTTATTTTAAAATGTCAATTTTTCGAATACCGAATAAACCGGTTATTTTGGTATAATAAATAAAAACACGCGTATAAAAATCATTACTCTTGTTGTAATTGTACCCGTAATTTAAATATGTTTCTGATTGAATATCGGGCAAACTTGAACTTTTTATGAAGAAGGTCAAAACAAAATGTAACAAAAGTCAAAAAACATTATCAACAATGGGTACGTTCATAAGACGTAGCTGTTGAGCTCAACTGCTAGAAAACTGTTGAGCCGAACATTTTCGTCTTAGAAACGGCATTATGAGTATAATGCAAAATTAACAGCTGATAAACATAAACAATTGAAAAAAAATAAAGGCTGAGGTTGAGCACAACATGTTGACTTTAGGTAGCTAAAAAATGTTATGATGGAATAAATGGCCTCAAATACCCAACTGTTGTGTTGAGCGGAAGTGCTCAACTATGCGTTTCTAAAGCCTATAGTACACGGCATGTAAAAAGACACATGCGCATGTGGTTCTGACGTAATTTTGACGTCATCACACACCACGCAATGTTTATTGTGGCTTTGCATTGACGTCAAAATTACGTCAGAACCACATGCGCATGTGTCTTTTTACATGCCGTGTACTATAGGCTTAAGACAAATACTAAACGGTTACACAACAGTTACGCCTTATGAACGTGCCCAATGATAATACAAATCGCTTATGTGTGTGTTATGTGCGTGTGTTTTTATAAAAAAAAACCAAAACAATTTTAAATACTACAAAAAATGTTCAGTTAAAAAGTAAATAGTCATTTCTGCGAGAGTATTCTAAATTTTAAATATAGTTTTATAAGGATATTATCTCCGGAGATATTTCGAGCGTGATTAAAAAGACTTAGTTAGGTGCCTGAATGGTGCCTCAAAAAGATATGTTGCAAAGGCTCTTCCACATCACGACCTATTAATCACCTTTAATCAGTCTACATGCTTGACATTAATGTATCCAATAAAACTTAACTCCATTCGAAGGAGTTCTCAAGAGTAAAATAATAATTAACTAAAATACGCAGACAAAAATGAATCATTGGGAGAAATATAAGCCCGTTGTGTTACCGCCCAGCAAAAACTTTACTTACCTGGTAAGTAATGTTGAAGAAATATAAGCACTACATATTTTTCGGCTGAATAACTACTTATTTTTGTTCGAGTTGTCCACAGAATTCAGTACTTATAATACACTTACTAGAAGTCACAAAATAGCTGGTTGTTATTTAACAATCAGAAATTTGAATTGTAAGTACATACAATTTACTCGCTAGAAGCCAAAAAAATAACTAGTTTTAATTTAATTGGCGCTAGTTAATAGACCTATTAAATAGTTATGGAGCTAGTTACTAGTAAGTAAATATTGAGTTCTGAAAACAAGACAGCTATTAAGTAGTTATTTAGCTGATTATTAGTAAGCAAATATTCATAACTGAAAATAATAGTAGTGTAAAGTACTTACTGACGTCATGACTAGCAAGTACTTATTGAGGTTTACAGACGTATGAAATAACTAAGACCTATTACCAAAATTCAAAAAGTTTTTCCTTGGCATGCCTGTTGAGGCACTAAAAACTCTTAAGTAGATCGAGCATATCAGTTACGATAACCCCTTATCAAATAATAATTTAACATAAAAGAAATACAAAATCAAACATACTGTTACGTAAGTAACTTTAGTTAAGAATAAGAATAATTTATTAGTTATTTTGTATTTGCTAGTAATTTTATTAGTTTAAATTGTTGTTGTATTAGTTACGCATATTTCTAATGTAAAAACCACTGTACAGAATTTTTTAGTACAAATGTAATGTTATAATTATTATACATAATTGTATAACATAATTGTGTCAAGATTATTGTTAACCCATAAAGTATGCTTTTGTTTATTGGTGTATAATAGCTCAATTTAAAAATTATATTAGCTGTTAAGATAACAAAAGCTAGAATGGTCCAGAAATTTCGAAAATGTTAGACATTTCGAAAACGTCGAATGTTCTAGAGCCACCTAGATGCCAGCGAACAGAGTAGAAATACTCGCGAAGGTGGACATCGATAATGTGTATTAGTACTGTTAGGACAAAAATCCTGGAAATTTTGCGTCACACAAATTACATATGTTAATCTTAAAGAATGTGGGGAAAATGGTATTTTATTTGTAGGGATGGCGCAGGGTCGACTCTGCTTATTTCATTTCAGTTCTTCCAATGGTAAAGTTCCAATACGTGAGAGGGCAACAACATACCACGCCGACAACAAGCAGCAAAAACAACATGCGAGAGGGTCTAAGAGTTAACAACCAAAAAAGGGGCAGCCCATGAGAGAAAGTAAATAGTCACCACTAATGTAAGCCGAGGGCAACATGAGAGAAGAGAGACATAAACCGATGAGAGGAAGTAAGAAGACTTACCACTACAGTAAGCAGATAACAATATGTTCGAAGAGAGAAATAAACCGATGAGAGGAATGCATACACTCACCACTAGCAGTGCAAGCGAAGTGACGACTGCAAAACTACAAGTTATGCAGTCGGTGAGTAGTATAAAAGGCGCAGCAGTAATCAATACGGCTTTTTTCTGTGTGATGGCGATCGGATAAAAGGCTAAAGGAAAATATAAAAGTACAGTGCTAGGGAACAACGGGATAGTGACAGGGCATAGCAAGACGGATTACATCCATCTTGACTCAGCGGGATTACATCTAGCTGGGTAGGTTTAGAAAACAATAGGAGAGACTATATCCATCTGACTCAGCGGGGTAACATCTAGCTGAAGAGGAGGGATTAGGGCATATCAGGACGGATTACATCTAGCTGGGTAGGCATAGCTAGGGCACTGGCTTAGGGGCCAGAGGTAGAGGTCGCTGTGGTTTACACCCAGTAACGTAGGGTACTAGGTAGAGCCTGGACAACATCCGCCATCTGCAGGGTTGAACATAGCTAGAAAGAAGCGCAGAAGACGCCAAGAACACGGGTCCGACCACCACGAGAATGTGAATTGTACGTGTAATTGGACAATAATAATATAAGAATAAATAAATAAAGTGAAATAAACATTGGAGTTACGAATAAAACAAGAAAGTGTTGTCATTAAGAAAAAATTATGAAAGAACCCTGGCGAGCTGAGCATACCACAGCTTCAAGCCCGGATAACCGGAGGCTCCTTACATTGGCGCCCGAGCAGGGACTTGAAAAAAAAAAGACATAAAACGTGACGCGTAGGGCATAAGCGGTATAGACATACACAAAGAACAACCCCGATTGTCATCAGACACAATTCAGTAGACATGGTCGGAACATCGTTGGGTTACACCTTGCGAAAGGACGAGTTATCACAGTATTTGGAAGAGCGGTACCATCGAGGAAATGAGGAAGAGGCTGGCAGCATTTGTAGCAAATGGGCACGAGGGTAAGATCTTCTCATGGCTCGAAGATCTGGAGCAACAACACGCACGTGGTCCTATGACGCCGAATGCGCCTGTGCATCGGTAGGTCCCCAGCCACTTGTTACGAGTACCACTAGAAAACCACACCTCGAACGAGAACCAAGCTGGAGATGCAACCCAGAGTGAGTACAGCGTCAGTAAGACAAGTTTATCTTACCCAGCAGTGATGGATATAGTGAAGAAATTGTCGTTTCGCTATGATGGCGGCAATGATCCCATATCGTTTATAGAACGCGTGGAAGAACTAGCCGACGCACAGTGGCGCCATTTGAGTTTTTTCGTTGCAAAAATCATATCTTTTGAACCGAATAAGATAATTGAACAGTTTAAACAGCATATGATAGATAACTGTTCAGCCTATGAAATGAGCGTTTGGAAAGGGTGCTACGCTTTGTAGGGGCCTATTTATGGGTTATCAAAGTTAAAATTAGTAGAAAAATCAATTTTATGGTAACTAAAAAAAATTATTTTTACATTTTTAGATTGTTTTTATTTTTTTTCTTAAGGGTTTTATGTTTTAAATTATTACCCAACAAATTAAAAAAAAAATAATTTTTTTTTTAAATTTATTTTTTCAATTTTCTGTAAAATATTCATCACAATTCGTAAGAGAAGGTATATCTAAAAGACTAACCATTTCTAAACTATAATTATTTTGCAACTCTATTCGTGACTTCACATACCGCAGGGAAGAAATAAGTGGATCGGAAGATGCTGCCAACATGTTGAAGAGGTCCTTATTTTGCCTTACCCTTGATGCTTTGAATGTGTTCTGCAATCTATATTTTTTATAAAATTTGTTCAGAGACTCCTGTGCTTCTTCAGAAAGCTCTCCAATTGGCAAAGACTGGTACTCAATTTTCACGATTTGATTGTCAATTCCAATGATTCTAGTTACTGCCTCATCATTTTCAAAAAATCTCCTAGAAGTGTTTCCATCGTTTGAGTTACCGTATCCGTGGTTGGGACAGTCTACTTTTAGTCCAACGTGTTTAAAAAAAGCATCCTGTATTTGCTTCTTTCTGATCTTTTCCTTATCCTTTATTGATGTATTTTCATCGAAGTTTTCTTCCTCTTGTGGTAGGGTATATGCCAGTTTTAGCAAGAATTCCATACACCTTATCCTTGCGTGCAATGGTGACATTCCATATTCGTAATTCTCCTCATTTGTAGAATCGTTTAAATTACCAAAGTTCTTCTGACAAATAATAATAAAAAATCGATAAAAAAAATATAAAAATAAAACGAAAAAAGGGGTTTAAATAGGTTTTTGCTAAATTTTTACCTCCAATATAATTCTGTCTATATATATGTATATGATAACTAATTGAAATATATTATAATTAAGCAGAAAAAGATACTAATCTTAAACTCTTTACAACTAATTATATAAAATTGAGATATCACATATTATATATGAAATAAATTGAATTGAAAAAAGTTCTTCTGACTCTTTTTGCAAATCGGGCATGACATTGTTGAGGTTGTTCCTGTCAGTTCGTTTACGACTTTTCCGTCAACCATGGTCAGGTGGAACTCGTAATTGCATTCAATATATTTTCCTTCTCCAATTTGCAGCTTTGTAGGCTTAATCTTGCTTATTTGTTCTTCAATGTCCTTCACCGCAGTCCTTATGAGTTCTGCCGATTCCCTTGCAAACTGAAACATTATTGGTCGGCAATAATGCACTGATGACGGACGTGGATTTTTCCAGTGTAGGGAATCATCCGATTTTAGCCGCAAAGGAACAACAGATGCCATAAACATATTTCCGTCCGATATTGTAGCGTCATCGGAAGATATCCTTTGCTTATAAACGCTTTGTCCGGATGATCCATCGCAGCCCCATTTGCTGATCACTGTCAACTTCTCAGGAAGAATTTTCACTTCCGTGAAAAACTTTGGTGTGGTTGACTTTCTAAACAGTTCAAATAATTTTAAATTGTTCAACGCCATGTTTTCAGTACTTAAATTGTTTAATGGTTTCAGTAATTGTTGCGCCAACTTTCAGGCGTAGACTAATCCAGGCATTATGCTTATTTTGCAATATATAGGCTTATGCTACCATGCCTAAAAATTTACCTGTTCCCTGCATACATATGGATTTAGGCTGAATAATGCAATTTTGATATTATGCACGTGTCCAAATAAGATTTGTGCCTACCTGTAGGGACCATAAGTCAATATTGTTCCTGACCATTTGTACGCCAAAGTATTGTTTATGTGAGGTACGTACCTGTTAATTTCAATGAGTAGTTTTTTTCAAACTATTAGATCAAACTACTGTCCGTCAAAACATATAAGGGATGGACGCCATACAATTTCTGCAACCATGTCTTTTTAAACTTTTTTACCTCTAGAAGCCAAACGGGCACGTACGGGCAGATAAAACCTTTTGAATTATGTAAAGAAATAATCAAAGAACAGGTTTTGCAAATATGGCAAATATAGAAAAATATAGTTTTTTTTTATTTTCCGTCAAAGTTGAAAAATAGTGAAAAAACGGATAGTTTTTAAATAGTGATTTACCAGGAGAAACACAAAGCAAACAGTTAATTTTTTTTTTATCATTATACATTTAATAAATACATCAATCAATACAAACAAAAAATAAGGCGATTCGTTACCTATTTTTCGTGATATTACACCTGAAATCGCAACAAATTGACTAAAAATTGTGTGTTTTTTTGAAAACCGAAAGTCGGTCAACTTTGAACGGTTATATCTTCTAAACTAAAAATGTGATATTATTAAGAGTGTTATATTTGAAATCGTTGAAAAGTTTCCTATAACATGGGTTTATTCAAAACTTCGTCGGCACTCATGAAAATTTTGATTTTTGCAACCTCGCTTGCTCTACGGGCGCCACTGTGCGACGTATACGGGCTCGAATTCAACATGCTTCCACGAACAATGCCTGAGCTGTTGAAAGATATGGCTCTTATGTGGTTCAGGAACAATAATCGACAGTGGCCGACATGGAAGGCGTTCAGAGACGATTTCCTAAGGTATTTCCTACCCCCGAGGTATTTTGAAAGGTTGGAGGATGAGATACGACAGAGGCAGCAAACACCCCGGGAATCGTTTAAGGATTTCGTCGTGGTGCTACTAAATATGATGAGACACGCGGGGTACAGCCAACAGCAACAGATAGAATGAATCTTTAGAAACTGCTTGGTAGACTACCAGTTGTACATAAGAAGGAGAGATTTTAACTCGCTGGACGAGCTTATCCAAATAGCGCAAGACTTGGAAGTCATCAAAGAAAATCACACAGAAGAAACCCGGGAGAGTCGACAGGGGCCGCGTAGAGAAGACCGGACTCGTCAAGTGATTTCTTCAGAGGAAAATATACCGATAAACCCCTCCAACGCGTGCCGAAGATGTGGACGGGATGGTCATGGCTACTGATTATGCCAAAATAGTAGCGTATTGTTTTGTTCGCAATGCGGCAGAAGAGGTATTAGAACAAGAGACTGCTGCCAAAGAAATCCCAGTGAGAACTAATCCCACACCAATAAGTAGTTTTAGACAAACAGAGTTACGGTTGCTAGCCCATGTACAGACCGTGGAGCAGCATAGAGAAGCCACGATTGACACAGGAGCTTCAAGAAGCTACATCAGTGAGCGGGTAGCTAACGAATTGAGAGGAAGCGGGGAGGTGATTTCGGTATACAACAAGATTAGACTAGCAGACGGGCAAAAGTAGAGATAAGAGAGGTCATCAAAATGGAAGTGCAATTAGGCGAGAGAAGTTGCAGGCTGGAGATGGGTGTAATGCCAATAATGGTCGATGAGGGTTTATTGAGGTTAGATTTTCTCAGGGCAGTAGAGTGCGAGTTGCGATGTGGAAGCCAGGTTATAAAACTCACGCCCGTTTCACACCAGGTGATGACGGCAGTTCATGAACAACGTACGGCAGGGGAGAAGAAGGCTACAAGGGGTGAGAACGAGGTAATTGAGGCGTTCCTAAGAGAATATCTTAGAAAATTTGATGACATCAGTGGGCCGACGCCATTAACCGAGCACAGAATCACCTCAAAGACGACAGACCAGTGCGGCAAATATATGCGCAGCGCAACCCGGAGATACAGAGGCGCATTAACGAGGAAATAGACAAACTCTTGGACAATGGGCAAATAGAACAATCCAACAGCGCTCCAATTGTCATGGCGCCCAAGAAGGATGGCTCGTGGCAGCTCTGTGTGGATTACAGACAGCTCAACGCTAAAACGGTGACCGATGCGTATCCACTACCGCGAATAAACGCTATCCTGGACCGCTTACGGAATGCAAGGTACATAAGTAGCATAGATCTCAAAAATGGGTATTGGCAGATACCTATGGTAGAAGATAGTAAGAAGTACACGACGTTCACGGTAGCAGGTAAGGGGCTATTCCAATGGAAGGTAATGCCATTTGGGTTGACGTCGGCTCCGGCCACGTTTCAGAGAACCCTGGATACAGTTATTGGTCCAGCGATGGAACCCCATGCGTTTGCGTACCTGGACGATATCGTGGTACTCGGGGCTACAGTGGAGGAGCACATTTCAACCCTGAGGAAAGTGTTCGAAAGATTACGGGAGGCACGCTTGAACATTAACAAAGAGAAGTGCAAGTTTTTTCAGAAGGTTAAAATACCTGGGGCATGTGGTCAACGAATAGGGTATAAAAATCGACCCAGACAAAATAGCGGCAATAAAAGGGCTCCAACCCCCCCGAAATGTGAAGGAGTTGCGTAGGTGTCTGGGAATCGCATCCTGGTATAGACGGCTTGTACCCGACTTTGCGCGGATTGTGCATCCCCTGACAATGTTGCTGAAAAAGGGAAAGCACTTCCGCTGGAACGCCGAACAGCAGGATGCGTTTAAGAGGCTGAAGAAACAGTTAACAGAGGCCCCCGTATTAGCATGCCCGGAATTTTCAAGAAGATTCACCCTCCAAACAGATGCGTGCGATTATGGCGTAGGTGCAGTCCTGACTCAGGAGCATGAGGGGCAAGAGAAAGTTATATCATACGCTAGCCGGCGGTGGAACCCAGCGGAAATTAATTACTCCGCAACCGAGAAGGAATGCTTGGCAATAGTGTGGGCGAATAGAAAGTTAAGGCCATATTTGGAAGGTTACCATTTCACGGTTATAACAGACCACCTCGCCCTTAAATGGCTCAACTCAATCGAGAGTCCGTCCGGGAGAATTGCGCGCTGGGCCCTCGAGCTGCAGCAATATAGCTTTGATGTCCAATATCGCCGGGGCAAGTTGAATGTGATAAGCGATGCCTTGTCGCGAGATCCATTAGATGTGTATCAAGCCTTGCAGGAGAAACAAGAGGATTGCAACTGGTGGCGGAAGAGGTGCGAAGCCGTCGAGAAGGAGCCCGAGAAGTACCCGGATTACACTATCCTGGGTGGCAAATTGTATCGCTATCTACCATCTTCCGATAGAGACGAGGAGTGTGCGCCCTGGAAACTATGTGTACCGTCATCCCGGAGGCGGCGTGTGTTATATGAGAGCCATGACGCACCAACAGCAGGCCACATGGGAGTAAGGAAAACGTTTGCCCGTACCAGCAACATGTACTATTGGCCAGGTAAGTTTAGAGACATAAGAAAGTATGCCCGAAGGTGTACGGTGTGTCAGCAGCACAAGCCTAGCCAACAACTTCCCGCAGGACAGATGTTGTCGCGTATTGCGAAGGAGCCATGGGCTATCGTATGTGCCGATTTTATAGGGCCTGTTCCTAGGTCCAAACACGGAAACACCATGTTACTGGTGGTTACCGACAAGTTTTCTAAGTGGTCAGAGCTAATTCCATTGAGAAGGGCAACCGCGGAATCGCTGAGGAGAAGTTTCCGAGAGAGAATTCTGGCGAACTTTGGAGTACCTAAGATGCTTATTAACGACAATGGTACCCAATTTACCAGCAAGGCGTTCAGGGACTATCTGCCAGAGGTAGGAGTGCATCAGCAATTTACAGCTCCGTATACACCCCAGGAAAACCCCACGGAACGAGTCAACCGGACAGTCAAGACCATGATTGCAAAGGGCGTCAGCTGCAATCAGAAGACATGGGACGAGCTCCTACCGGAGTTGCAGCTAGCCCTAAACTCTGCTAAGTCCGACAATACCCAATACAGCGCAGCATTTCTTGTACAGGGCAGAGAGCCGAGGCTCCCAGCCGCCCTATTCGACGAAGTCACGCCAGGGACCGGTACAGAGAACAGAAAGCTCCAGGAGAAGAGCGAGATGCTGAAAGAAATATTTGCCATCATGAGAGAGAAGCTCGTCAAAGCAGCCAAGGACCAAGCCCGCTACTATAACCTACGCTGAAGAAAGTGGAAACCGAAGGAAGGGGACCTAGTTTGGGTAAGAGAACACCACTTGTCAAGCGCCGCAGATAACTTTGCCGCGAAACTGGCACCCAAATTTGAAGGCCCCTAGCGCATCAGTCGAACAGTATCACCGGTTATAGTCGAGGTACGCAGGGAATGTCAAAAGAGGACGCGCACAGCCCATATTATTGACCTGAAGGTATTCACAACAAGAGAAGACATAACCCAAGCTGAATTGCAAAGACGTCATCATCACCAAGAACAGCAGCAACAACAACGATAGAACATAATCAACGCTGCCAACAATGTAACTATCACAACCATTTAACCATCACAGTACATACAATGGAGAGAACATAGTTAAATCGGAGAGCCATATACCAACAGAAATTTCAGGGCACGTGACGGTGCGCTCTTTGCCGGAGGAAAGGGAAAAGTGTGAGGACAAAAATCCTGGGAATTTTGCGTCACACAAATTACATATGTTAATCTTAAAGAATGTGGGGAAAATGGTATTTTATTTGTAGAGATGGCGCAGAGTCGACTGTGTTTATTTCATTTCAGTTCTTCCAATGGTAAAGTTCCAATACGTGAGAGGGCAACAACATACCGAGCCGACAACAAGCAGCAAAAACAACATGCGAGAGGTTCTAAGAGTTAACAACCGAAAAAGGGGCACCCCATGAGAGAAAGTAAATAGTCACCACTAAAGTAAGCCGAGGGCAACATGAGAGAAGAGAGACATAAACCGATGAGAGGAAGTTAGAAGATTTACCACTTGAGTAAGCAGATCACAATATGTAATTCGTTCCGTTCGCCGTGATCAGACGTTTTTTTTTGAGAGCTCCGCAATTTTTTTATTTTTCATCGCAATAAAATTTAACTGATAGCCACAATAGTGAAAACTGTCTAAACAAAACTTTTTTAAGAACTACCTTTCATTAGTACAAAACTGCTTTGAAATTTTTATATAAAAGTTTTTCTTTTTAATATAAAATACCATTTCTACAACAACAACGAAAACTAAATAACATTAACAATTAACAACTCTCAAAAATTCATATACATATTAAAACAACAACAAAACTGAGTGTATTGTTCACGCAAAAGTTTATGTTCTGTTCTTTCAAAATAAAAACCACAAAACAAAACTTAAACCTACAACAAAACACGAAATTTCTAAATCCAACAACAAAACAATAAACGAACGCTATAATAAAAAAATACTGAAACAAATAAAAATAAAACGACAATGTCGGGAAATAAACGTAGCAAAAGAAACACACGTGATGCAGTTGCAGACGCTTTATCAACTGATCAAATATCTGAGCTTGTATTTTCAAGCCCTAATTTTTCTGCCACCCGTATGTATAATTGGATTGAAACACAGAATAATTTTATTAGTGAGCGGTCGAATCTTATTGAAACAATGATAATAGAAACAAAGAGAAGTATTTTTACAGAAATTGAAAAGAAATTTAATGACTTTAAAGCCGAATTAATAAACGATGTTAAGAAAGAAGTTTTCGAACTAAATGATAAAATAAAAGAGATAAACATTGCAAATACAGAAATTGCACAGCTTAAAGCAGACGTTAAACATTTAAATAACATAATTTTAAAACAAGAAATTTCAGTGGTTGCATCTGACCTGCGTATTACTGGTATTCCATACAACGATAGTGAAGATCTCAACCAAATTTTTAAAATTGTCTGCGAATCTTTAAGCATCAATACTCCTTGTTTCAAATCAATTTTTCTTGTAAAACATTTTAAAAACATTCGAAATGTAGCTGACCCTCCTATTGTAGTGAAATTGAACTCGCCATATGAGAAAAACTACTTGATTAAGACGGTATCGGCTTTTCGTCGTAAATATAAAACACCTCTACGTTTAAATCACGCTGGGTTTTAAAGCGATCAACCTTTTCATATAAATGAAAACCTTACTCCGCATAACTATCACATTTTAAAAAGTGCCCTAAAATTGAAAAAAGATAAGGTGCTGATAGCTGCTTATACTGTGCGTGGTATAGTGTATGTTAAAAAACAGGATGGGGAAAATCCACTACCCATAGATGCTAGATCAGCTCTACTAGTTTTTCTAACAGCTTCGATTACTACTGTTTTTTAAAATTTATAAAATTAAAATTATTAATAAATTTATTCCAATCATAACTTATTATTACACGTTGATAAACCTAATTTTAATGTTTTTTTCAATACAAATTTATTACTATTTTGTTTTTTGTTATTATACACGTTCTTCATTTGGATTGATTTTTGATTCCTTTCTAAAGGGTGTTGCTTTAAAAGATATAATATATGATAACTGATACAAATTATAGCTCCAGACACAATATTTTTGCCATTGTAAGAATTCTTGCCAAACAGAAAACCGGACTCAAAATAGCTCATATTAACGCACAAAGTCTTAAAAAAAAGATTGAAGAATTTCGTTACATTTTCATGGCATCTGCCGTGGATGTTATCTGTGTGTCTGAAACTTGGTTTGACCCTGAAATAATTGATGCGATTTTTGACTTACCAGGCTTTAGATTGTTTCGAGCTGATAGATTGACACATGCTGGAGGTGTGGCAATATATGTCAGGTATGATATCAACTCTATTGTAAAACTTAAATCCGATCCCTCTAGTCAAATTGAATACATTTTTCTGGAATTAACAATGAAGGACAGGAAAAAAAATTATTCTTGCTTGTATATATCGACCACATCTTAGCATAGACAAAACAGACTTAATGGCTAAAATAGAATCCTTATCATTATTATACAATGATGTTATTATTGCTGGCGATCTAAACAGCAATTTACTTAATGACAGTTCGTAATCTGATGATATGCAAGAACTTAACCTTCTGCCAGTGAACAGTGTTTTTCCCACCCATTATCCTAAAGGTGCAAATAGCTTGCTTGACGTTTTCTTCGTTAATAACAGAAAGAAAATATTAGCGTATGACCAAGTATCTGCTGCAGTCTTTTCAAGGCATCACCTTATTTTCATTATATATGATGCCCTTACCCAAACTGAAGATGTTAGCTATAGTTACCGAGATTTTAAGAACATTAATTATAATATGTTATACCAACGTATTGACTGTATCAGATGGCATCTTATCTATAATATCGAAGACGTAAATGATCAAACCGTTTTCTTTCAAAATAACGTTATTGATTTATATAATAATTTTGTTCCGGTAAAAACTAAAACTGTAAATTCTAAACAGCCACCGTGGCTTAGTTCAACCATAAAACACTTAATTAGTTCTCGGGACTTATATGCGATCTTTAAATCTGCAAGGAAAGATGTCGTTAAATGCATAACTACTGCGAAGTCTTACGTACTATAGATTGAAATTCCCATCCGCTTTAGATAGCAAAGAAAAGTGGAAAAATATTCGTGAAATAGGTATTGGAAAAAGAAGAAACTTTATTACTAGTTCTAATGTAGATGTAAAGTTTACATTGTAAACGAACTAAACAACAAATTTGTAAATGTCCTAGATGAAAGACAAGCAGAAAATCAGTATGCACAGGTTAACATCGAGCCATTTCAATGCAGTTTTTGTTTCAGATGTGTGGATCAAGCGGAAGTTAATAAAAGTTTACTTGGAATTAAATCAAATGCTGAGGGTCAAGATTTCATAAATCCTAAATTTTTTAAGCTTATCGTTCATAAACTCCTGCCGTTTTTGACATATTTGTTTAATTCTATATTAACTAAGTCAGTTTTTCCGAATGCGTGGAAGAAAGCCAAAATTATTCTAATTCCCAAGAATAACAATGATTTCAGACCAATTGCAATACTTCCATTCCTGTCTAAAGCTTTGGAAAATATCATGAAAACTCAGATTTGTGAATATGTGCGTAAATATAATCTTCTCACTGATTACACTATGCTAGTTGAAAAACAGACAAGCCGGGCACCTGGCGTTTTAACATAATTCGGGTACGCTGAATCCAGTGGTGCCCGCCGTTTTTTAAGATTGGCTCTGGTTTTTGAGATATACCGTTATTTCGAAAATGGAGGAGGTTGCACAACATATGTTCGCGTAACTCAAAAACGCTTTAGCTTATTGAAAAAACTTAAAAAACTAAATGATAAAATAAAAGAGATAAACATTGCAAATACAGAAATTGCACAGCTTAAAGCAGACGTTAAACATTTAAATAACATAATTTTAAAACAAGAAATTTCAGTGGTTGCATCTGACCTGCGTATTACTGGTATTCCATACAACGATAGTGAAGATCTCAACCAAATTTTTAAAATTGTCTGCGAATCTTTAAGCATCAATACTCCTTGTTTCAAATCAATTTTTCTTGTAAAACATTTTAAAAACATTCGAAATGTAGCTGACCCTCCTATTGTAGTGAAATTGAACTCGCCATATGAGAAAAACTACTTGATTAAGACGGTATCGGCTTTTCGTCGTAAATATAAAACACCTCTACGTTTAAATCACGCTGGGTTTTAAAGCGATCAACCTTTTCATATAAATGAAAACCTTACTCCGCATAACTATCACATTTTAAAAAGTGCCCTAAAATTGAAAAAAGATAAGGTGCTGATAGCTGCTTATACTGTGCGTGGTATAGTGTATGTTAAAAAACAGGATGGGGAAAATCCACTACCCATAGATGCTAGATCAGCTCTACTAGTTTTTCTAACAGCTTCGATTACTACTGTTTTTTAAAATTTATAAAATTAAAATTATTAATAAATTTATTCCAATCATAACTTATTATTACACGTTGATAAACCTAATTTTAATGTTTTTTTCAATACAAATTTATTACTATTTTGTTTTTTGTTATTATACACGTTCTTCATTTGGATTGATTTTTGATTCCTTTCTAAAGGGTGTTGCTTTAAAAGATATAATATATGATAACTGATACAAATTATAGCTCCAGACACAATATTTTTGCCATTGTAAGAATTCTTGCCAAACAGAAAACCGGACTCAAAATAGCTCATATTAACGCACAAAGTCTTAAAAAAAAGATTGAAGAATTTCGTTACATTTTCATGGCATCTGCCGTGGATGTTATCTGTGTGTCTGAAACTTGGTTTGACCCTGAAATAATTGATGCGATTTTTGACTTACCAGGCTTTAGATTGTTTCGAGCTGATAGATTGACACATGCTGGAGGTGTGGCAATATATGTCAGGTATGATATCAACTCTATTGTAAAACTTAAATCCGATCCCTCTAGTCAAATTGAATACATTTTTCTGGAATTAACAATGAAGGACAGGAAAAAAAATTATTCTTGCTTGTATATATCGACCACATCTTAGCATAGACAAAACAGACTTAATGGCTAAAATAGAATCCTTATCATTATTATACAATGATGTTATTATTGCTGGCGATCTAAACAGCAATTTACTTAATGACAGTTCGTAATCTGATGATATGCAAGAACTTAACCTTCTGCCAGTGAACAGTGTTTTTCCCACCCATTATCCTAAAGGTGCAAATAGCTTGCTTGACGTTTTCTTCGTTAATAACAGAAAGAAAATATTAGCGTATGACCAAGTATCTGCTGCAGTCTTTTCAAGGCATCACCTTATTTTCATTATATATGATGCCCTTACCCAAACTGAAGATGTTAGCTATAGTTACCGAGATTTTAAGAACATTAATTATAATATGTTATACCAACGTATTGACTGTATCAGATGGCATCTTATCTATAATATCGAAGACGTAAATGATCAAACCGTTTTCTTTCAAAATAACGTTATTGATTTATATAATAATTTTGTTCCGGTAAAAACTAAAACTGTAAATTCTAAACAGCCACCGTGGCTTAGTTCAACCATAAAACACTTAATTAGTTCTCGGGACTTATATGCGATCTTTAAATCTGCAAGGAAAGATGTCGTTAAATGCATAACTACTGCGAAGTCTTACGTACTATAGATTGAAATTCCCATCCGCTTTAGATAGCAAAGAAAAGTGGAAAAATATTCGTGAAATAGGTATTGGAAAAAGAAGAAACTTTATTACTAGTTCTAATGTAGATGTAAAGTTTACATTGTAAACGAACTAAACAACAAATTTGTAAATGTCCTAGATGAAAGACAAGCAGAAAATCAGTATGCACAGGTTAACATCGAGCCATTTCAATGCAGTTTTTGTTTCAGATGTGTGGATCAAGCGGAAGTTAATAAAAGTTTACTTGGAATTAAATCAAATGCTGAGGGTCAAGATTTCATAAATCCTAAATTTTTTAAGCTTATCGTTCATAAACTCCTGCCGTTTTTGACATATTTGTTTAATTCTATATTAACTAAGTCAGTTTTTCCGAATGCGTGGAAGAAAGCCAAAATTATTCTAATTCCCAAGAATAA
The DNA here is from genome assembly GCA_943735925.1 of Pollenia amentaria. Classification (NCBI taxonomy): domain Eukaryota; kingdom Metazoa; phylum Arthropoda; class Insecta; order Diptera; family Polleniidae; genus Pollenia; species Pollenia amentaria. The sequence goes on along the minus strand of OX031008.1, from coordinate 54,580,325 downwards.
CAATGATTTCAGACCAATTGCAATACTTCCATTCCTGTCTAAAGCTTTGGAAAATATCATGAAAACTCAGATTTGTGAATATGTGCGTAAATATAATCTTCTCACTGATTACACTATGCTAGTTGAAAAACAGACAAGCCGGGCACCTGGCGTTTTAACATAATTCGGGTACGCTGAATCCAGTGGTGCCCGCCGTTTTTTAAGATTGGCTCTGGTTTTTGAGATATACCGTTATTTCGAAAATGGAGGAGGTTGCACAACATATGTTCGCGTAACTCAAAAACGCTTTAGCTTATTGAAAAAACTTAAAAAACCGAAATTCCGCAATAAAATTTCCTTTAAGAAAAGTCTTTCTAATATCCGCAGTCGTTTTAGAAATATAACTTTTTTTTTGGAAAAAAAAATAATTTTTTTAACAAAATTTCGAAAGGTTTGTTTTTTAAAAATTCATAAAATATTGGAAAATGTAGCTATGCTTCTAATTGTTTGCAGACGTATAAAAAATTCCAAACAAAACAAGCCATAAATGATTTAAATCTGTTTGCAACTTTTGATTTTATTCACAAAAGTCGACGTGTGAAAAAGGCCCAAATCAGTTTTGTATTTTTGTATTTGTATTTGTATTTATTAATTCGATTTTCTAATACAACAAGACACAATATCTTATAAATTACAGTATTAGAATCAGACTAGTTAAAGTATACATTGATAAAAAATTTTTTAAAAACTACATAGATTATATTTAAATTTAAATAGAGTAAAATATATAAAGTAAAGGTTTATAAAAATAAGAAAGTTTACATTTAAAACATTAAAAAAAATTTACGAAAATTTACGAAAAATATTCCCTTAGTAATTTTCTAAATCTTATAGCGTTGCTAGTGATTTGCAAATCATTTGGAAGTTGATTCCAGAGACGTATGCTTAATATAAAGTATTGGCATTCAGAAGCATGGTCACGATGACGAAATTGTATTAAATTTTTCCCTCTACACGATCTAGAAAACTGCAGACGTTCATAAAGATATTTTGGCTCCTTTGTCGTTATTATTTTGTGAAGTAATATTAAGTTTTTGAATTGAAGATAGTTTGAAAATGACATATTAAATAAGCGACAAGAGTGCTGCGATATATGATCAAATCTTTTTAAAGAGAAAATGTAACGGATGATATTGTTGTATGTTACGGTCAGCTTTCTCATATCATTTGTGTTACAACCAGTAAAAATTTCAGATGAGTATAAAAGTGTCGGAAGAAGATATGTTTTTGCAAGTAATATTCTTACTTGCAGAGTGTAAAGTGCTGAGTAGCCCATAAACTTCGCAACATGCCATATACTTTACCACAAACTTGTGTAATGTGATTCGACCAGGTTAAAGTTTTGTTAAATAGTACTCCTAAGTTTCTTGCTGAATCTACAACATCGATTCTCGAATCACCAAGAAATAAATTTACCTCAAAATTTATTTGAGTGGCTCTTTTACATATTAATATGCATTTGGATTTATTAGGATTAAGTCGCAAACCGTTAGCCGATGCCCACGTAAGTATTTTCTGAAGATCATGATTTAACTCCCGTATTTTCATATTAGCTGACTCTTTAGGACTACTGTGATACAGCTGAACATCATCAGCATACATTTGTATACTAGAATACGATAGTTGGTTTGGGAGATCGTTCGCATATAAGGAGTATAGCAGTGGTCCAAGGATGGATCCCTGTGTGACACCTCTAGTTACTTGTAAAGAACGCGATATAGTTTCAGCATTTGCAACTGATTGGCATCTACTTGAGAGGTATGATGACAACAGTTTCACCGCAAACGTGGAAAATTTAAATAGTTTGGATAATTTCATGCACAAAATTGAATGGTGCACTGTATCAAAAGCCTTTGAGTGGTCCAATAATACCAAAAACGTTATTTTTTTCTCATCTAGGTTACTACGAATTTCCTCTATCACATCGGTAAGAGCTAAAGTACAGCCACGTTGAGGTCTGAATCCAGATTGACGATCGGTTAACAGGTTGTTGTTATTAACATGGTTATAAATTTGTTTATGTAACAACTTTTCAAAAACTTTGTTCTATTAACAATTTAGTTTCATTTCCAAACCATGGTCTAATTCTATTTCTTATTATCTTATTTTTTATTGGCACGTGATTGTTATAAATTTGCAGTATTGAGTTATTAAGAAAAGCAAGCTTCTCATCCACTGATGGCAAATAAAAAATTTGTTCCCAATCAACGTCAGTTGTGAGGCAGCTTTCGAACAAAGAGACAAAAAGCGTTTTTTAATTAAAATTTGTCGACTTTTGTGAATAAAATCAAAAGTTGCGAACAGATTTTAATCATTTATGTTAAAACGCTAGGTGCCCAGCTTGTCACAAAAAAAAAGTGTCAATTTCTTGCACAGTGTTATCAATCTGGATTTAGACAGGGAAGGAGCTGTATTACTGTTCTTATTGAATCAAAACTCCAAAAGTTTTTCAATTTTTCCAATACAGCTAGTAAACTAATTTTATCGTATCTCCTAAATCGGAAGCAACCCGTTTTCCTTAATGGCTTAATGTCAAATTCTCTTAAAGTTCACAGAGCGGTTCCTCAAGGGTATATTTTAGGTCCTCTGCTGTTTTCGTTGTATATAAATGACCTGCCAGAGGTATTAAGCCATTGTGGAATACAAATGTATGCTGATGATGTACAATTGTACTTAAGCACCAAAATAGACAGTGTAAGTTCTTGTATTGATTTAATAAACAATGATCTTAATAAAGTTCATCACTGGGCGTGCATGAATGGTTTGTGCATAAATCCATCGAAATCTAAATGCATTTTCATATCCAGGAATAATAAAAAAAAAAAAAAAATAACAAAAAACAACGCTTTATTATTAATTAACAACAATAAGATCGACTTTGTGCCATCGGCATCAAACTAAGGAATTACGTTCAATGCTGAACTTTCATGATCAAACCATATTTGTATGATTGCAGGAAAGGTACATGGAATGCTAAGAAACTTATGGGCTATTCAATCTTTCACTCCATTTCATAACTAATGCTTATCTAATACCGGTTTTACTATATGGATGTGAAATATTTGCAAATTGCGACCACTGATTTTCACAGACTTGAAGTAACCTATAATAATATAACTAGATATGTTTTTAATCGTAGTAGAACTGATAGTATTTAATCGTACTCCTTTCAGCTCTATGACATGTGCTTACTAAAATACAAAAGCCTCCTCATGATGCATAAAATAATATATATAAAGGAGCCAGAATATCTATTTAATATAATTATTTTTGCCAAGTCTCCACGCGGTAAAAATTTGATTTCTTAAAAATATAGACACCTTATCTCTTCAAGACAATTCTATAACTACACAATTAGTCTCTGGAACAAATTACCATCACGTCTTCAAACACTTAGCAACACTGCGGCCTTTAAAAAGGAATTATTAAATTATTCAAAAAATCTTTAATATAACTTATATCTATATCTATTTAATTACACTGTGCAAGAAATTGACACTTTTTTTCGCGACAAGCTGGGCACTTAGCGTTTTAACATAATTCGGGTACGCTGAATCCAGTGGTGCCCGCGGTTTTTTAAGATTGGCTCTGGTTTTCGAGATATACCGTTATTTCGAAAATGGAGGAGGTTGCACAACATATGTTCGCGTAACTCAAAAACGTTTTAGTTTATTGAAACTTAAAAAACCGAAATTACGCAAATAAATTTCATATTTGTTTTTTAAAAATTCATAAAAAATTGGAAAATGCAGCTATGCTACTAATTTATTGCAGGCGTATTAAAAACAAAATTCCAAACAAAACAAGCCATAAATGATTTCATAAGACGCAATATTTGTATGGGAGCCCCCCTAAGGGATGGTGATAAAGGGAAAGTATAATTTGAGAAAATGTTAAGAACAAAAAACTAATGGAGTTCAGTCATACATTTTCTCCACCTAGGGGCGACTCCTGGGCATTTATGGGACCTTTTCTTCAATATATTTCTAGTCTGCATTGAACATTTTGTATGGAAGCCCCCTTAAGCAATGGAGACAGCGGGTGGGTATGTTAGAAATAAATGATTGAGATGAAAAGTAAAGGGGGGTTGGTCATACATTTGACCCATCTAGGGGCATCCTAGGCGCTGCAGCACAGTGGTTGCACTTGTTTGAAGGAGAGCGACAAAAATAGTTAGAATAAAGATATCATCTTGAAATTTACAAAGTATATTTCTGATAATATAAACACGACATACTGATAAAATGGGCGTGGTCACATGCCCCTATCGTAAATTTTTTTCATTTGTTTGTGAAAAAGTGAAAAAAAATTAGATAGCAATATTTTTCCCATTCTTTAAGTAAATTTTTTCCTTCATCAAAATACTTATATTTACCGACATATAAAATTTAGCACTTTATAGTTTTAAAATACATGAAATACATACAATAATACATAAAATAATACATAAAATGAATAATACATAAAATAATACATTGTTTTAAACTTGCTACACTTGCAGCAATTCAATTGCAGATTTTAATAGCGTACTTTTCTTTTACATAGCAATTTTCTTTGACCTGAAATGAATGGATCCGAACTCAGCAATAATATATAATGTTTGTTGCAATTCTAGAAATTTTCCGTATGTGCTGAAGCTTTACCGTCAACCATAGTCAGTTGCAATTTGTGTTCAACATATATCTTCTGTTCAGATTTAGAATACTCTGTGTATTTCAACATATTAATTTTCTGCTTGAAATAATCTCTCTCTGCTATACAAACGTGGGTTGTTTCTTTTTTAAATTGGAATCGAATTGGTCTGCAGTACCGAATTGACGATGGCCAAGGAAAAATGTTACAAATAAACTATTGTCATGTACAGTGCTGCTAATAAAACGTTGCTTATACTCATTATAACCAGAGCTACCATCACATCCCCATTTTCCTATCAAAACGAGGTTGTTTTCATTAACATTAAATATGTCTTTCCAGACTTCATATTGTCGATCTAAAATACGTGAAGGTGTATGGTCAAGCAAATTTTGTAAATCTACATCAGCCTGAGATTCACTCACGGCGATAGATTCTACATTTGGATAGCTTTTTTTCGTTTCACTCAACACCTTTTCGTAACTAGGGAGCATACTAAAGGAAACCTTAGAGTTTATAAAATCTCGGATATGCAAGTACTGATGTTTTGTTAAATTTGTTTCAATTATTAATGCAAGAACTTGAGCAACATTTAATTCGGAACAAATTTGTGCTGGTTGTGAATATGCACCACGTAAGGCATCCGCTGCAGTCGCATCAGTTTTAGCCAACTTTACTATTCTACGTCGTTTTGTTCTCTTTGAGGAATTTGAGAAATCAGATGTAGGACGACCACGTTTATTCACTTTTAATGCTAGTTCTTTAGGTGACGAAGATACAGTTTTAAGGGAACAACTTCTTTGGTAGCCAGCCATTCTGAATGATTTTTTAAAACATCTGATTTTACGCGATGGTTTTTTTCCCAATGTCAACAATTCTTTTGCATAAATATTGTACAAATTTCCGTAACTCACAAAACGCACCTTCCTCGCATTCAAAATTAATGTATTTTATTACTTCGTCGAACACTAGTTGGGATTTAACCGAATTTGGACCTTTCTTAGAAAACCAAATCTCGAAAATTAAGAGGCGTGGAAATATGCATTGACGGGACGTTTCTATGATAAGAATTAAAAAAAATATATAAAAACAAAAATACTTTTCAGTAACAACAAAAACACTCTTCACTCTTATTAAACCAAACGACATACATCACAAATTCTAAAAAACACATTAAATAAAGAGGTTGAGGTAGTATATTGAATATATATAAAAAAAACTGCAAAAATCTGCACTTGAATTAAACATAACATAAAACTACATACATGTGTTAGCATTTACAAACCAATTCGGTCATTGGCTTTGATTGGGAAACTAACTAAATCTCTAAATAATTTTTACGGAGATTAGCAAACCGTGTAAAACAAAACACTTCTTCAAAATCTGTATTTTACTATAACCACAACACAATTTATTTACTTATTTGGGGTATTCACAAGGTGTGCTATCATGGTTTATTGTCATAATGTTCTAAAATTTTACAATGGTTTAAAAATATTGTTGTTGGTTTGTAAACAAAAAGTGTCTTAAATAAATAGAACGTTGGTTGCTATGTTTATTGTGCTGTCGTAATTAATAGCACATTAAATTATGAGGGGTTGCTCACAACAGTCGTATTTTTTCATGTTATTATTTTAAGACATATGACTTTATGACACCTTGTGAATCCCCCAATTATTTCATAAAAACAATGCCAATACCATTCAAATTAATTTCCATTTTAATAATTTTAGTCGGGCACTTTTATTAAATGCATTTTAAAAACTGAAGTTTTACTTTGTTTTCCTAGTTCGTGTAATCAACTTTTTACTTCTACGCAAATTCACACTTTAGTTATTTACATATCAAAATTACCGTTAGAAATTATCAAAATAAATTCAGAAGAGAGACATTTGATGACATTAGCGACTAATTGTTTCGCTACAAGCCTAATATATTAGGATATTTTTTTTTTATTTTTGTCGTATGGCCGCAACCACTGTGTGCAGGGGCCAAATATAAGAATTTCATTGAACGGCCATATTTGTATGGGAGCCCCCTAAGGGGTGGAGATATATTGCAACTATGTAATATCTTCTATATTCAACTCTAGAGAGAAGAATTAAATTTTTAGATGCTAGAAATTCAAATTTGAGTTATGACTCTATTGCATCAAAGGGCCGATATGGAGAATGTGCCAGTGCAGAAAATTTATTTTCAATGACATTTTGACGTAAAATATTTTAAATGCGGATTTTGTGACATTTACAATACAAAACAAAAGAACAAATATTCAAATTTATGATATTCTAAAGAAATATGCATGCATTATTACCACACTTTCACTTTGCGGTAGGAATTTTGGAAAATCTACAGTTACCGATTAAAAAATTCTATAAAAGCATTGAGCCCAGATGGTGTTTACCGAATTGCGCCGAATTTTTCCACGATTAAGCGGCATGAAAGTAAAAGAAGGTATGAACTCTAACTACTTTATTAAATTAGATTTATATTTCATATCATAATGTTTTTATTTTACAGGAATTCTTAATGGACCGGACATTCGTCGCCTTATGAAGGACCATCAAGTTGAGGTTGCATTGAATGATATCGAGCTATTGGCCTGGAATTGTGTGAAATCAGTAATAGAAAATGTATTAGGAAATCATCGGTTGAAAACTGGCGAATTTTAATCAAAAATATGCTAACCGCATTTAAAAACTTAAACGTTAGAGTGTCATTGAAAATACATTTTTGCATTACCAGGCCGAAAAATTTAATGAACAATCACCAGCCGAGTCTGATGAACATGGCGAGAGATTTTACCAAGTAACAGCCAGGCTCGAACACTGGTATAGCGGCAAACAACTTGATTCGCTATTAGGGGATATTTGTTGGAATCTGCAGGAGGAAGAAGAATAAATTTCTAAATAAAAACTTTGACTTTATCTAATTAACAACAAAAATAAATGTTTTGAAATTTTTAAGTTTGGTTATTATAAAAAATAAAAAAATTTCATCTTTTCTGAAAAAATCAAAAGATGTAGACATAATTTAATCACTTATATCTTATTTTGTTTGGAACTTTGTTTTTTATACGCGTAGAACCCTAGCCTTAAATTTTGCACCTGCAGCGCCTGAGATACCCCTAGACGGCCCAAATGTATGACCAGCGCAACTTTATTTTTCATTCCCATCATTTGTTTCTAAATCCTAGGATTCACTCCTAGGGGGATAAAATGTATGACCGACCTCCAATGTTTTTTGTTCTTAACATTTTCTTAAAACATAGTTGCAATATATCTTCACCCCTTAGGGGGGTCCCATACAAATATGGCCGTTTAATGAAATTCTTAAATTTGGCCCATGCAGCGCCAAGAATGCCCCTAGATGGGTCAAATATATGACCAACCCCACTTTACTTTTCATCTCAATCATTTATTTCTAACATACTGACCCGCTGTCTCCATTGCTTAAGGGGGCTACCATACAAAATGTTCAATGCAGACTAGAAATATATTGAAGAAAAAGTCCCATAAATGCCCAGGAGTCGCCCCTAGGGGGATGACCTCCATTAGTTTTTTTTCTTAACATTTTCTCAAATTATACTTTCCCTTTATCACCATCCCTTAGGGGGGCTCCCATACAAATATTGCGTTTTATGAAATTCTTAAATTAATTAAAATTTGTCGACTTTTTGTGAATAAAATCAAAAGTTGCAAACAGATTTTAATCATTTATGGCTTGTTTTGTTTGGAATTTTTTAATACGTCTGCAAAAATTAGAAGCATAGCTGCATTTTCCAATTTTTTATGAATTTTTTAAAAACAAAAATTTCGAAATTTTGATAAAAAAATTAATTTTTTTTTTCAAAAAAAAAATTATGTTTCAATAACGACTACTCATATTAGAAAAAAGTTTTATTTTTCTTAAATGAAATTTAATTGCGGAATTTTTTAAGTTTTTTCAATAAACTAAACCGTTTTTGAGTTACGCGAACATATGTTGTGCAACCTCCTCCATTTTCGAAATAACGGTATATCTCGAAAACCAGAGCCAATCTTAAAAAACCGCGGGCACCACTGGATTCAGCGTACCCGATTTATGTTAAAACGCCATGTGCCCGGCTTGTCTGTTTTTTCAACTAGTATAGTGTTATTAATTGTTTCTATTTTTTATTTTATTTTATAAATTTGAATGTATGTATGTATAACATAATTTAATAATACAATGTTTATATGTTCAATTGCCACGTTACTTACTATCACTGTAAATTACACAGTACAACATTTTTCAGTTAATTGATTGCCAACTCAATTCTGTGAACTGTATGTGAAATTAGACCCAAAAAGAAGAATTTCTGCATCATTCGTTTTGTCTTCTTACCTGCGATTTGAAGTTAGTACTATCGTATAGGGGAATTTATCACGTTTTAGGCCCTGTTGTTTGACATAGCTCGACAACCACTAGCCCAATTTAGTTGAAATAAATTTTAAAAAATTAAGAATTACAATTCCCTTAATCTGTTCATATATTGTTTTCCTATACAAGTAACACTTTCGAAGTTAAAAATGAATGTATGAAGGGAAAAAATTATTTTTTGCCTAAAAATTTAAATTTTTTTTTTAAAAATACATAAAAAATGCAAAATGGAAAAAAGTTTCAAGTCTAGTTATTTTTTCGCAAAGTCACATAACCTATGAGCAAAATGAGACAAAGATCATAAAAATCGATGCACGCGTTTCGCTTTTATTCGCAATTGAGTAAATGTATGAATTTCAAAAATTTGCTCGAGATATGCACAACATTATTTGGAGAAAACATTGACACCTTTTTCATGATTCTGAGAATTAAAAAAAAAGGAATAAACAAAAGGTTATTTGATTTTTATGATTGCGGTAATAAATGTACGTGGACAATTAAACGGAAAGTGGACCTTTTTATTATTTGGGTTTTTCCGGTGGCTACCTATATGATTTTTTTACAGAAATTGCACCCACATTTAAGGGTGGTCATTATTTGGAAAGTTTTGCACAGTTTGAAACGTACAAGTGCTGAATCAGGTATATAGCCAGCCGCCCTTAAAATATGCGCCCATTTATAAGTACCTGGCAGTAAAATATTCAAAAATACGTAGTATTTATAGGTGTGCATTGATCGATTTTTGGCATTCAGCCAGTGCCGACGAACGCGAACAGTAAAAGTGATTTTTCTCCAGTTTTTTAAAAGTGAATAACAACAAAACATAAAATATATCAATATGGAAAACAACAAGTGCCCATATTTGGATGAATATTGTTACGTTTGTGGTCATATCGTCCGAAAAAGATCGAAAAAATTTGTTTACATTCATTTTTAACTTCGAAAGTGTTACTTGTATAGGAAAACAATATATGAACAGATTAAGGGAATTGTAATTTTTAATTTTTTTAAATTTATTTCAACTAAATTGGGCTAGGGGTTGTCGAGCTATGTCAAACAACAGGGCCTAAAACGTGATAAATTCCCCTATACGATAGTACTAACTTCAAATCGATACTAACTTCAAATCGCAGGTAAGAAGACAAAACGAATTATGCAGAAATTCTTCTTTTTGGGTCTAATTTCACATACAGTTCACAGAATTGAGTTGGCAAATCATGTGTTGTACTGTGTTTTAAGATTTATATCTTGTTGTGATAGTTTTTAAAAATAAATAAATAAATAAATAAAAATAAATAAAAAATAAAGCGATGAGAGAAATGCATACACTCACCACTAGCAGTGCAAGCGAAGTGACGACTGCAAAACTACAAGTTATGCAGTCGGTGAGTAGTATAAAAGGCGCAGCAGTAATCAATACAATAAGGCAAACATAAAAGTACAGTGCTAGGGAACAACGGGATAGGGACAGGGCATAGCAAGACGTATTACATCCATCTTGACTCAGCGGGATTACATCTAGCTGGGTAGGTTTAGAAAACAATAGGAGAGACTATATCCATCCTACTGAGAAGAGGGATTAGGGCATACCAGGACGGATTACATCCATCCTGACTCAGCAGGATTACATCTAGCTGGGTAGGCATAGCTAGGGTACTTGCATAGGGTCCAGAGGTAGAGGTCTCTGTGGTTTACACCCAGCAACGTAGGGTACTAGGTAGAGCCTGGATTACATCCGGCATCTGCAGGGGGAACATAGCTAGAAAGAAGCGCAGGAGAAGCCGAGAACACCGGTCCGAACACCACGAGTAAGTGAATTGTACGTGTAATTGGACAATAATAATATAAGAATAAATAAATAAAGTGAAATAAACTTTGGAGTTACGAATAAAACAAGAAAGTGTTGTCATTAAGAAAAATTTATGTAAGAACCCTGGCGAGCTTAGCATACCCCAGCTTCAAACCCGGATAAACGGAGGCTCCTTACAGTACGAGCATCCAAGTGTGTAGATCGCAAGTATAAGTGGTTTAATAGACGAAGTGCCAAATAAAGTAGTGTGACTAGTTTATAGTACAGCTATAAAGAAAGTGTTTTATTTATTTTATTAAAGTTGCAATAAAAGAACTCAAGAGGTTTATTATAAAGGATATAAACCAAAAACGTTATTGAAAAGGCAGTAACGTAATTGGTGTAAGAAGTGAAATTGTAAAAGTAAAATAAATTAAAAATAATAACAAAAAAAAAAATTGACAGCAATTAATTATCAAAAAATACCTATCCATTCCATATAAACCATGAAAATCTATGATGAAAAGTGGGGCGTTAAAAAAGTCCCCCCCCCCCCCCCAAATCACTTTGAAGTTTAGTATTTGGATTTTTTTTTTTGTTTATTAAAAATACAATTTCCTTATTGTAAAAACACAAACCATTCATTTATATTTTTATGCTATTTCACAAATAAGACTTTTACCAGTAAAAAGTATGTTAAAACAACACGGAAACTCTTTTTTTGAACAAAATGGAACCAACCTCACAATCGCAATTGTTTACTTTTATTTTCATTTGTTTGCAGTTTTGCTAAGACAGAGAGGTTCTCTATCCCATATACTTGTGCAAGATATTTTCCAACATTTCAGAACAACATGCACTTTGAACTTAAAGTATATTTCCTTCAACAAAGATAATTTTTTGTATCTGAAGTTAATATATAGTACAAGACTGTATGTATGGTATTTAGAAAATAAAAATTCAAATATTATTATTTTTTGGAAGCTTTTAGAAAAAACGGTTAAGGGGGGAGGTTTTTTATCCAAATTACCCCTAATGCACACGTGCAGTTGTAAGCAGTCGTTTGGTCGGATGGAAGGCTAAAAATAATTTTAGGCGGTTTTAGATAATGTACCATATTTGATTTAACAAATTTAGAACACTGGTCGAAAAGCAGACAAGTACAAATCTGATATCTTTTTTACAAAAGACATTTTTTTTAATTGTTGATGAAACTACGGACGTGTTAATGAAATGAAATGTATTATTTTATAAAGAAAAGTTTTGTCATCTTATTTGAGCTTATCAAGTCTGATGCCGTTTAAATTTTTTTCTTATAAAAACTTCATCAACAAACAATATTCTTTTAAAAAATTTGATCGGATTGGCAACAAACGGGGATAACGTCTTGATGCAATTACAAAATATTTAGGTTCTTTGCGGTAATATTTAAAGTTTTTTTGCATAAAAAAATAGAATAACATAACTACCACATAAGGTAATAGGAGTTTCTTATACAAGATGAACTTCTTTGGACGGAGATATTGTAAGAATTATGGAGCAATGTGATGCTTTGATACTGTATTTTCTATTATGTTTTTATAAAGCCCATGGTATAAGAGCTGCAGAACTTGCAGAAAGTATGGGTTAAGGCCTCATTAGTTGTTACTTTCCGTTGCCGTTCTGCTTCGTTCCCTTCTGTAGCAAATATTTTGTAATTACTTTTTCTGCGGAAGGAATCATCTGCTTTTTAAAGGAAAACAATTGAAATTGTAAAAAAAAACTTTTCTTAAAAAATAGAAAACTAATATTTTGTGTCAAAAATACGTAAATTTTTAATAAATCATTAATTAAAACCAATTTTTCTAGCTTTAAACAGATTTTTTATATCACAACAAATTAATACATACACATTGGCCGTAACTCAACGTTGAATTCTATTTTCAACAGATTTGTCCGCAACAGAACAGAACGAAGAAGTAAAAACAAACCACACATACAGACTTTCAATTGAACAGAAACAAAACAGCTGATTCGTAACAGAACAGAACGTACAAACAATTTTACAAGACAAAAATAGATTAATAGCTTTATCCAATTAAAATTATAAAGGGTTATCCATTTTGCGGTTTCAAACGTAAACGTAAATAAAACACATAAAATATTTTTTTCATGATATTTCTTTTTTATTATAGAGTTTGAACCTTGACATTATGTGTGAAACACTATATCGTTTAAATGACACATATTGACCGGTATCTCAGCCACAACTTGACGAATGTTGGTTCTTAAGTGCTCCAGAGTTAAACGTTTATCTGCATAAACACGGTCTTTCGCGTAGCCCCACAAAAAAAGTCTAATGGTGTCAAATCGCATGATCTTGGTGCCAGTTGATGTCGCCACGACGAGAAATTACACGGCCAGGAAATATCTCTTGCAATAAAGCCATATTCGCTCGAGTTGTGTGGCATGTGGCACCGTGTTGTTGTGTGAGCTGGACTTTATATGGATGTAGGTGTAGATCCAAATGCAAAATACGCCATAATGTGCCGTAAGACAGTCCTAATTCCTGAGAACGACGAGGAATCGACATATTCGGGTCTTCGGCAACACTTTCACTTACAGCAGCGATATTTTTAGCGGAACAAGCGAAACGATGATGCACTGGCCTTACAATATCTGTAACCGCTCCAGTCTCTTCAAATTTCTTCACAATTTTGCCAATTGCTTGCGTAGTTGGACGATTATGTAAACCATAATCTCCTCTTAAAGCACGATATGTGGCTGTGCCAGAATCACCATTTTTGTAGTAGCTTTTAATAATTTTTACGCGTTGTGTGATAGTTAAGCGATCCATTTTCGTCAATGTCGGACGTCCAGCTGAAATGAAAAAAAAAATTGGTTTAAAAACTTAGTTTGACAGATGTCAAATTCCAGCCCTATACTTTTGAAACCACGAAATGGATAACCCGGTACTTTATATCAAGAATACATATGTGTATATGTACATATATATTGTCATATGATTTCGAAAAAGCTTTAAGTTAAAAAAAAAAATCTAAATCCACTTTTTGACTATGAACGAATTCTTTCGTTCGCATAACTACATTGAAAACAAAAACAAAGTCTAAAAATTTGTTTTTGTTTTCAATGTAGTTATACGAAAGAAAGAATTCTTTCGCACATCGGAAATAGGCTATTATTGTTTATTAATTAAGCTCACTGCAAAGGCTTCGCCCAGACTTGCAGTTTTTGTTGCAGCAATTCTTGAGTTAATTGGTGAAAGAGGTGATAATATTGGGGAGGAGTACTTAGGTTCATGTACTCTGCAATCCTGCTTTGTTCTGTACATCTCACATCGGCTGTTAATCGTAATAAAAACAATGAAATTGCTTTCGTTACACATTTTATTAAAGAAAATTGCTTGTCATAATCTAACGCGGAAGTTGAAAGAACATTTAGTTGGATGAACAACAGTAAATCCAAAGTTAGAAACGGATTATCCTTGAACTATATTAACTCAGTTCCTCAAATTAAATATGAACTTCGTCGACATAATTCATGCTGTTATGATTACGCTCTCCCACCTAGTATCTGCAGTGATATATTTTCCAATGAAACATGCAAAAAACAAAATATTTCTTAAAATCTGTTTTATGACCCAATTCAAACTCAACTTATGATGATCAAAATTAAAGTGATGATGGTCCTCCAACAACGGCGTCGCCATTTTTTAAAAATTTTAGGTAACTTGTTTTGTGTGCAGTTATCGATTAAATTGAAACAAATGGCGAAGTGCTTTTTTACGTTTTTTTGCTTGAAATCAGTGATGCCAACTTTTGTAGAGCAAAAAGCACTTTAGAATTAAAAGAAAGCACTAAAAGCACTATTTCAAGCAACAAAAAAAAGCGTAAAAAAGCACTAAGCCATTTTTTTTAATTTATAGATAATTGAAGTTACCAAATATTTAAAAAAAAAGAAAGGGCGACGGCGTTGTTGGAGGATCATTTTTGTACAAAACTTTAATTTGGATTATCATAAGTTGAGTTTGAATTGGGTCATAAAACAGTTTTTAAGGCATATTTTGATTTTTTATATGTTTTATTGGAAAAGATATCACTGCAGACACTAGGTGGTAGAGTGTAGTCAAGGATAATCGAACTAAATGTTCTTTCACCTTCCGCGTTAGAGTATGACAAGCTTAAAATTCGAAATACACAATTAAACAAATCTAAAAATGGATTTTGACCTATTGAATCTTTAAAATCGTTGATTTCTTTCAAAAAGATATGTTCATTGTTGATTTTTCCATTTACATTTCTTAATATTTTGCAAGCAATTTTTCTTTAATAAAATGTGTAACGAAATCAATGACATCGTTTTTATTGCGATTAACAACAGATTTGAGATTTACAAAACAAAGCAGGATTGCAGAGTACATGAAACTGAGTACTCCTCCCCAATCTTCTCACCTCTCTCGCCAATAAACTCAAGAATTGCTCCAAAATTGCAGATGCTTTTGCTGTGAGCTTACTTAATAAACAGTTGCCATTCTAAAAGAGTGTATAATTAATTAAAGAAATTGTAGAAAAACTAAAAATTGTAAAAAGCACTAAAGGCACTAAAGTAAAATTGAAAAGGCACCAAGTTAGTGCTTTTTCTTAGTTTGGCACTAAAGATAAAATTTTGGCGTTTCGAAACATCAAAAAGCACCATAAATAGTGCCAAAAGCACTAAGATGGCATCACTGCTTGAAATAGTGCTTATGAATGGTTGTACACAATAGCTTAAACAAACATAAATTCGTACTTATCCCTCCTTTACACATGCAAGAATTTATGTATTATCAACGAAAATTTCGAAGAAATAGCCGAAAGTCTTGCAAGTAGCTTGCAGAGCTGTAAATGATTGCAATCGATTTAATTGCAATCACATGATTTCGCTTTAATGATTGCAAATTTTTTGATTGCATTCAAAATCGTAAATTGAAATCATGAAATCAATATGATAAAAACGATTGAATCAATTTTTTGAAATCAATTTATATATAAATTGATTGCAATCAAATTTGATTGCAATCGATTTGATTGCAATTACTTTAATTGCAATCAAATCCAGTAATTGCAATCAAAGTTAAATCAGAATCGTTCTTTTCAAATGAAAAATGGCAATTTTTATTTACAAAGTTTTGTAAAATTGGTAAACATTATTCCTAATTGCAATCAGTTCTTCCGTAGAAAAAAAAATGCAAGAAATGACTAACAAACCTACGTTTTTCATGTCATTTTGGAGCCGATAAGTTTTAGTTGTTATTATCTAATATCCTCTACTTTGCAAAATTGCAAAGAATTCTCTTTTCAACGCATTCAAATAATTTGTTGCTTTTGTTGTTTTTTTTTATAAATACAGTTATTTTTTTTTATTGTTTTTTAAGAAGTCGAAGTAAGAAGAAATAAAATAATTTGTTGCTTTTGTTGTTTTTTTTTTAAATAGTTGTTGTTTTTTTATTATTTACTTAGAAGTCGACGTAGGCTGGAACAAAATAAATTGTTGCTTTTGTTTTTTTTATAAATACAGTTGTTGTTTTTTTTTTATTATTTACTTAGAAGTCAAAGTTTACTGAAATGTTCAGACATATTTTCATAGTGCATAAATCGTCATTTGTGCTATTGATTTGTTCATTAAATACGTGTTTTCTATATTATTAAACGTTTGGTGTCAAATTGCTAATAAATTAATAGTTCATATTAAACTGTTCATTGTTAAAACTGAAAAAAAGTAAAAAAAGAAATTGTGATCAGAATGTCAGAAATTTTTGATGATTTTTCGTCTGATGATTATGAAAAAGATCCAAGTTATGAATGTGAAAACTTTTCAGACGAAAAACCAACAACAAGTAAAAGAAGAAAGATTGAGTTAAAGACTTCGCGCTCTTTGAATGAAACTGCTTCTTGTAGAAATGAAGCAGACTCTGATAATTCGAATTTACCAGAAACGTCAATTTTGTTTACAAAGTTTTTTAAAATTGTAAAAAAGGTGTGTATTAAAATTTTGTTGTTTTCGAAATTTATTTCTAATATCATACAATTATGCAGATAGATGGTGCTTACAGCCGTAACCAAAGTGGCATTCAGGCTAAGTGCAGAAAATGCAATGTATATATACAAGGATCAACGCAAATAACGTCCAATTTTATTCGACATTTAAGACAACGCCATACGGAAGAATATAATGCATACAATCAACAGAAAAAGAATCACGTCGCCAAAAACAATTCAAAGGAACGCTTTAATGAAGTGACGTGTCGCGTTATAATAGATAACATGTTACCAATTTCAATAGTTGAATCTCAATCCTTTAAAGAGTTTGCCAAGTTTACTAATCCAAAATTGAACTTGATTAGTAGACCAACAGCTGTGAAAACTATTGACAACATGTATACTTCAATGATTGATAAACTTAAAGAACAAATTAAATTAAACAAATTTGTATGCACAACAGCCGACGTGTGGTCAACTAAGCACCGTAGCTTTCTAGGCTATACATGTCATTGGATAGATGAAAATTTCAATAGAAAGTCGGTAGCTTTAGCTTGCAGACGCTTTTCTGGTCGACATACACATGACCTTATCCGAGATTTGATGGTAGAGATACATGCGCAGTTTGATCTAAGTATCTCTAATGTAACGGCGACAATTACAGGCAATGGTTCTAACTTCGTGAAAGCGTTCAAAGAATTTGGAGTTGATAGTGTAAAGATCGGTGCAGAAATAAATGATGATGATGATGATGATAATGATGGTGACGATGATGATCAGGAAAATCTATTTGGAGAGCCTACGGAAATTCCAAGCAATATTTTAATTCTTGGTTGCCAAGACATATACGTTGTGCAACCCATACCTTGAATCTGGTGGCGACAACTGATCTTTTACGTATATTGAAACAAAACATAAAATATTTTGAAAAGCACCAATCAGTAAGTATTCTTTTGATAAAAACTCCTGAAGCTTTGATTAAAGTTTCAATCGTTCACGTCCAGATAATGCAAAAATGTTCACGTCTTTGGAGAAGAGTGAATAAGCCAAAAACTTCTGAAGATATAAGGACAGTATTAGGATGCCAACTGAAATATCCCGTGGCGACAAGATGGAACTCTATGTACGACTCGCTGAAAGATGTTATAAAGAGCAAGAGTAAACTCAACGAGTTGTACAGAATGTTCAAGGAACCAAGTTTTTCAGAAAGCGATTTTATTTACATTGAAGATTATTTGATGTTATTAAAGCCAATAGCTGAAGCCATCGATTTTTTGCAGGGAAGCAAAGGAATGATCTACGGATATCTTTTGCCAACTTTGGCCACAATTCGAGTGCAACACATTAAAATATCAAATAGTCACAACAACGAATATATATCGCTCTTGTCCGGTTTAGTTTTAAAAGCAGTGGAAGCTCGGTTCCAAAACTATTTTGATTTGACACAAGAAGTCAATGACGCTATCATAGCTTCCGTCCTTTGTCCACAAATTAAGTTGCAATGGCTAACAGCTTTAAATTCGTCATTTACTCAAGTAAAAATCCACGAAGTAATTGCTTTAGTCAAAAATGCTCTTCCCAATGAGACTCCATTGCCATCGCCCGAAGTGAATTTAAATGCATCTAACAAATACTTCGATTTTTGCCTTGAAGGTATAATACAATTATATCAAAATAATCTATTAAAAAAATAATATAATATTTTTTCTTTTAGATAATCCTGTTAATTTATCGGAAACACAACAGAATCCCACTCATACAAGCTTTCATTCGTATCTTACAGATACGGACACATCGTTTGAAATGCTTGATCGGTATCCGACTTTGAAATCCACATTTATGAGATTCAACGCACCATTACCATCATCAGCTGCAGTAGAAAGGTTATTTTCATTTGCAACCTTGCTAAATTCTCCGCGTCGTGGATCGCTTTCAGATAGCAACTTTGAAAAGTTACTTTTACTAAAAGCCAATAGAGAGCTTTCTAATGTAAAAAATGCTCAAAGTAATGAAATCTGAAATATTTTTCATATTGTTTTGTTCATATTATGTTTGTCATGACTTTTTTTTAATAAATTCACAAAATTAAATTTTTTTTTTTGTTTTTGACTTTTATTTTTCTGGTCAAATATAAGTGGAGGTTTGCAATAGAATCTGTTGGTTTTCACCAAAACTTTAGTGAATTTTACTAAAATCTAGTGGTTTCCACCAAAAATTTGGAGGTTTCCACCAGATTCTAGTAGAAACCGCTAGATTCCAAATGTAAATTATTTCATTGGACTTTTACTATAGTTGTGATTTCAAGGGAATTTATTGAAATCACATGATTTCAAGGGAACTTGTTGAAATCACATGATTTCAACAAAAATTTGATTGCAATCGAATTGATTGCAATTAAATTAATTGCATTCAATGATTTCTAAAAAAAAATGATTTCAAAATGATTGCAATCAAAAAATATTGCAATTTTGACAAGATTTCATTTTGAAATCTGAAATCATTTAGAAATCAAAGAATGAAATCAGTTTGGTTGAAATCACTTTGATTTCAATGTCAATTGATTGCAGCTTTTTACAGCTCTGGTAGCTTGAGTGTTTACACAGTCAGTTGTAAATTTATTTTTCAAATGTTCTTGAAGCGAAAACATTATCATGTTAATGCTATCACGAAATTTATTTAATAATATTAAATATAAATTTTTTAGTTGTTTCTTTATTTTTTTTTTTTTTTTGTCCATCTTGATGAAAAACTTATGTTTATTTTTAAAATATGTGAATCCAGTATTGCCGTAGTTACCGATATCATAAAATTTCTGAGAAAATATTTTGCTCAACAATTTTTTTTAAATGCTTGCAATTTATGTTTTAAAATACTTTTTTATTTTTAAAATTACACAGAAAATCAGCTATAAACATAACTTTTATATTACTAAGTACTAGTAAATTAATATCAAAGACATCCACGGTAATACAGTTTATTTATTTGTCATTTTACTTGCTGCAAGTGCCAAAAATTTACTTGCAGGCAAATTTTCTTGCAAGTTGGTCTGCAAGCAGTGCTGCCACGACTAATGCAATTTTTACAACCAACATTTTTGAAAAAGTTACCAAATGTGAAAAAATATTACCAAATTAGAAATGCCTTTTTGTTAATTGAGAAAAACATAAAAATTTATTTTAAGTTGCATTATAAGACAAAGGTTATTTGCACTTAATATGAAAATATTAATTACAAATTAAGAAAACAAAACAAGAAATGTAAATCTTGTAGATATTAAAAAATAAGGAGAAACTTAAATTAAAAAGATTATGTGCTGTTTCCAGGTGACAAGCAATTGATTGTGTAGTAAAATTTATATGAAAATCACTCTGTTTTTTGAGTGAATTTTACTACTCAATCAATTGCCTGTCACCTGGAAACAGCACATTATTTATTTGAGACCTTTTTCATGAAAAATATTTTTATTTTGTAAGAGCTTTGTTCTGCTTTAAAAAAAAGCACAAGTGATTGAACGTGAAGTAAAATTTATATGAAAAGCACTCAGTTTTTGATTATTTTTCATATAAATTTTACTACACGTTCAATTACTTGTATTGTGAAAACAGCACCTTAAACCCGTCCTTTTTGCATACAAAATTCAGTATATTGGAAGTTAATTAATTAGATTTTTGAGAATATGTCCTTTACAATAAACGAAACTTGTACTTCACAGTTATAAATAACAAAAAATGAAAAAATTAAATTATTTTCCGTGAGTGGCTGGGATGTATAATGTTGCGATTTTTTAATTCTTTTGGCGATGAACATTTACGTTTGCCGATTTGGCGATTGTCTTGGCGAAATTGGAAACTGTTGGCGATATGCAAAATGCACTTGTTGTGAAGATAATCTAAAATATTATTAAAATGGGTATAACTTATTGCTCTTGTTTGTAAATTGTATTTTAAAATTATAATTGTAATTATTACTTTTTAAAAATTTTTCTATTTGAAATATTTTGTGAATCATTGTATAATTACAACGAATATAAGCAAATTCGATTTCAGAACGTTAATTCAATGGGGGGAAATGTATATGAATGACAGTCAAAGGCTGACAGTAAAGAACTTCCGTTCATTTTAATCAAAAAAATGGAAAATCGAACACATTGTTCGAAGTCGTAAATAATTTCCTTCGAATCCATATACGCAATCACCCCCATGTAAATAAAAAGGTTAAAAATTTAAAAAAACTAATTTGCAAGTGTATCAAGAAAAACATATTCATACGTATTTTATATTTTAAAAAAAAAGAGTACCCAAAATGAAAAAAATATTCACAGCTCCACATTGAGAAAAAAATAACCAATTTTGGTTAGAAATAACCAAAAACGGCAGCTCTGGCTGCAAGTACGAAAAACTTGATGGTGTTAGTAAAAATGTGTGAGTGTATTGAGTTTTTCGAACTTTCACTTGCATGTGTAAACCCCGGGTTAAATGCACTTATTTTATTGCCTTATAAAAACATCAAAATTCCCGGAATACTTAACTAGTGTATTTTGCGGGTGATCAAACAAAAATAGACCAATAAACTACAAAATGCAATTCAATCACTTCTACTTATTACCCAACAAAATAATAAATTCTTAAAAGAAAACCAATAATAAGTAGAACAGCTATTGGGAAATAGTGTTAGATAGGCATTTTTAGTATAAACGAATTTTTGTATTTAATATTAAGATTGATTTAGTATAAGTTAGTCTTAGTAGAGATTTAAATAAAAATGCTTCAGATAAAAAACAAAAGTGTGTTTTTTCATGCAACTTACGGTTTAACAAAAAAATAAAACTCATATCTTCATGCTTAAAACTACAACATTCCGGCGGATTCGGTTGTATTAAAAATAACCTTGAGCAAAAACAGTAAACAAAAACTTTTGACATACGGACCGCCATATATATGTTTGATTTTTTTTAAACAGCTGATTAATTAACAATTTTCGTATCTGTCCAATGAAAAAGTACGGGCTGTTTCTTGCAAGAAGAAGGGTATATTTATCTTAAAAACTCTCTCACTATACCAAACTTTGAGAACGGAAACAGTTTCCGGTAAGATTGGGATCTCGCGGGATCCCAACTTTGAGTATGGGATCACACATATTGTTAATTTGTGTTCCTGTAGGAAGCCTGGAATCAAGTGTCTCCAAATGGCCACTTTTGTCGATTGTTTTGGTAATCCTGTTTACAGTTTTGCCAGCTTTTGACTTAAACCACAAATTAGAGAACCTTTTGCTTTTTCCTTATTTTGTATACCACACCACAATATTGGATCGTTTATTATGCGTTTGTGCTGATGTGTGTAACAATAAAAAATATTGTTTAGTATATCGATCGACTCAATATCACTTCCTGAGTCGATTTAACGATGGCCCTCAGCTAGGGATGGGCAATAAATATCGATATATCTTATAGCTTACAATACTGCTGTTCTTAAGAATTGCATCATATATTTTTTAACTGATAACAAGAATATAAAGGCGCTTTTCCATTGTGCTATATCATAGATTACACAGTTCAGTTTTGTCTCGGGTTTTTAAGAGATGACAACAAAAAAATGAGCGCGGAAAAAATATTCTGGAAAGGGTTCCTAGAATTATGCAAAGAATCGCCTTAATTATGGCGTATTAGCAGAAATAGACTCATGAAAGTTGGAATGTTAATAATAAAAAAAATATTTATTTTTTTTTTTTATTTGAGCATGTTCTTATTTCATATGGCGAATAAATAAAAATTTTTTGTATTCTTTACTTTTTTTAAATTTTTTTATTGCAGAATTAACTGCCGGTCCCTCGATTTCAAACGAAAACTTCGTTCGCATAACTTACATTAAAAACTAAATTTTAAAATTGATTTTGTTTTAAATAAAAGTTAAGCGAATGAACGTTTCGTTCGAAATAGAGGGACAGGCAGTAAATTTGAAATTAAAAGAAACAATTAAAAGTTAGAATGGAATTACTTGTAATATGTTTGTACCTATGTAGATATGTATTGAAATATGGTAATAATTTCAGCTTAATACGTTAGATACATGGATATGTCGATATAATTAATTAATAAATATCGATACTCTTAAAAAATATCGATACGATATATTTTTTCAATTTGCCCATCCCTACCCTCAGCCCGGGTGACTGGCTATTTTTTGTCCATGTAACCCGGTGCGCTAAGTACAGGTCGCAATTTGTAAGGTAATTTGATGAAATTTTGCACAATGGTTTTAATTCATAAGGATGAAGCATACTGAATATGGTGAGAATCGGTTAATAATTTTACATAGCCCTCATACAAACTTCTTTCGGGAATAGTGTTTGCGCCTTTTAACTATCTTATTATGTTGGTAATCCAATTGAATTTGGGCCAAACTGATTTTATTGCAATCTAAATCATCTTACCAAATTTTATTGGAATTGGTCCATATATGACGATAGCTTCAATACAAATAGTACTCCCGACAACAGCTTTTAATGCCATAAATTCATTAATAATGTCGGTATTGATATAAAAATTGGCTACAATAACTTTAAGAACATGAGAAATGTTATTCTGGTAGGTCCAAAATTAATCATATAAGCACCCTTCCTAAAATCATTTAAAGGCAAACAAATATGATATAGATGAAGATATCTAAATAAAATTCGTCACAAAAAACTTTCACATGAGTCTTAACCTCCTAACATAATTTTGTTCAGGAGGGTCCATGATTGCCCATTGGCAGAGAGATCTCGAAAAGTTGTCTTTATATACTGTGGTGTATGGTATCAAATGGTCGGGCTTGAGCGAATATACTTTTTTACTTGTTTTGTTTTTATTTAAATTGAAGAAAAATGTGGTTTGAGTTACTGTGTATTAGAGATGAGCGATATTTCTGTACCTGTGATTTAATCACTGTTACTGAAAAATCACGAATCACAGTTGTGACCAAATTTGTCAAGTAATAATGTCAAGTACTTGCTAAGTAATTGTAATCATTGTAAAATAAATTGAGAAAACAAGAAATATAATTCTTATAGGTACATATTAAAAAAATAACGAAAAACTTAAATTAACACTTTCTATTTTTTTGAGACCTTTTTCATAAAAAATATTTCTATTTTATAAGAGTTAATTAAGCCCGCCAAATTTCCATACAAAATTCAGCTTATTAAAAGTTAAGGAAATTGATTTTTTTTTAATATATTCTTTACAATAAACGAAATTTGTACTTCACAGTTATAAATAACAAAAAGGAAAATATTAGATTGTTGTGCATCTTTTGTGAACTTAGATATGTATATCTAAAATATTATTAAAATGTGTGTAACTTTCCCTTGCTTCTAAATTGTATTTTAAAACTACAATTGATATTATTCAAAATTGTTCTATTTGAAATATTTTGTGAATCATTGTATAATATTATGACGAATATAAATAAATACGTATTTCAGAACGTTAATTCAATGGGGAAAATATATATGACTGACAATCAAAAGTTATTCTCTTTAGAACATTTTACTTATAAGTTTTTAGAAACAGGTTAATTACTTTTGTGCACTTTTTCAGTTATGTTCTGAAATAGATTCCGCGTGATAGATGAACTAGGGTATTTATTAATCGGGCTTTTACTTTAATCGGTTAGTCGCTCGTTGAATTAACCGAGGTTTTGGTTTAGTCGGTTAATTTTGTTATTGATCGGTTAACCGATTGACAAAGTTTTTTTTTATAAATTAAGTAATTTCAATATATAAAAATGGATATTTGGAGTTTTTTACGAAAACAAACCAAATTATAATAACAACAATTCTTGAACTTAAACGAGCCAACAAAAAATAATTCATTTCCCGTCCCGTTTCAATTGTTTTCAATTCTCGCTTTCCCGGGATTTAATTGTGGGATTCGCGGGAAATTTTGAAGAACATCTTTTTCAAACTTTATTAAATTTATGTCAGACTGGTGTCTAGAATGTGTTATTAGTAGTTTAATCCAACTTAATTTTACCACAATATTTAAATTTGCTACAGTTTAAGGCTTATTAAGCTAATTTTTTAGAATGGGACTTATATAGGGCCTATGATAAATTATAGACATATCTTCCAAAATTTTATTTCTTGTCTTAACAAACCGAAGTGTAAATTTTACAATAATATTATAAGGTTTTGCGGTTAAGGGCGTAGTAAAGTGTTATCCTAGATTGTGCTTTGTATGCGGCATTTCAAGTAATTTTGAGTCTTATTAAAGTAGATTATGCTCAATTGCACCACAAAAGCATTATTTGTTACGCTTTTAGCCATACTTACATGATTTACGAGATTAGTTTAAACATGGACCCGTAGGTAAATTATGGACCGATATTCACAAAATTTGGTGCCCTATAAAACGAATTTGTTGAAATTTAATGAAAATAGGTGCATTTCGCCACAAATTTGTGTTAGTTTTTGTTGAGTTTTTAGGGAGGAAGTTCCACATAACTCTTTTCCTATTGAAGCGATTCTGCTAGAATTAAACCCCAATCAGCCAGCCTAGATCTAGAAACAATTTGACAACCATATGGCGAAATCAGCTTAGAATAAACGAAGGACTCACAATACAAATACTTTATGGGACCCTTGATGAATATTAATAAAAATAGATTCACATGGAATGGCAAACTTAGTATACCTTCATACAGCACTGCTGATTAAGGGTTATAAAATTGTAAAAAAATATGTTATTAAATATATGTAGCAAATAAATTTTCGCCTTCCTGCTGAATTTGTTAAACGGTAAAATTGTTTCAGAATTCCTACTTCGTAATGTTATGCTTTTAGTTCCTTATCGCCCGTCCAGAAATTTTATTCCACTAAAGGCCAATTTCGCCAAGTTCAGGTATAATTAACTACCACACGCAGAGAAAAAATAAGTTTAGATATGGTCACCTCCAACAAAACTATTTTTAGACAAAATTTTAAACATATTATGTTTAAAGTTAACCATATTATTGTCACCTACAAACATATAATTGTTAAATTAGTCCTCTATCAAGAAGCCACAACCATATTATGGTTGCCTCTAAACATGTTATGGTTAAATATGACAATAATTTGTTTTTAAATTAACAATAGTATTTTCCTCTTTTCTAAGAGCAACATGCTTTGGTTGAAAATCAACCATGCTATTATAAATGTTAAACATATTTTAGTTATTACTAACCAAAAGATGTTCGGAGGCAACCATAATATGGTTGTGCCTTCTTGATGTAGGACTAATTTAACAATAATATGTTTGTCGGTGACAAAAATATGGTTAAATTTAAACATAATATGTTTGCAATTCTCTTTAAAAATAGTTTTGTTGGAGGTGACCAAATTTAAACATATTTTTTCTGTGGGTGCAGTTATAACTGTCGAAAATTGTTTGCTGGAAAGTAAGGTAACAGTTAAGTTTTAACTGAACTTGATGAAAATGGCTGTAAGACTTCAATTCGTTCATTCTAATTATGCAAATGAGCTCTGAATTTTACAATGTATATACGTATATTGATTTCTGTGATCCTATTGACATAAAAATAACCTCTTAAGTATCTTAAAATAATTTTAATCTTAAATTTTTTACATTTTTGTTATATAATAGATACTAGACTTAATTATTTTAAGCGTAATAGTCAGTAAAAAATATTAGTTTCATTGGAGAAATAAGTAAAGAAATAAATAAAAAATTTTGGGCGGGAATCCCGCCTGTATGATCATGTTCTTACTTATTTCAATAGTTTAAGGAGATCTTATAAAATAATCTTTTAGGCAAACAATTTGGTTTATATGTTAGGGATTTAAGTGATTCTTTTCATTAGTTTGGATAAAACTTGACGTGGAAAAAGTCTTTCACTTATCGTAGATAATGGAGAAATCGAAAGCAATCGATAATACAGAATATCTTATTTCTCAGTCATCTTCCTGGATTTCTCTAAACATATTAAATCTTCCATTATGCCATTATAGACCAGTTTTAATTTTTAAAAATGTTTAACACTTCTAACTGTTTCGGTTAATTCTGTTATAAGATTGATATCAAAAGATATGAGAAGAAACAAATAACTAAACACATACGTATAAAAAGTACGTAAAACAAGCTGTTGATAGCAACCACTTATTTTAAATGAAGATCACCGAACACTTTCTATGTTTGTATGAAAAAATATTTTCTAAACTCATACGTTTTGTATAAGAGACGAAAGAAATAATTAAAAACACAAAAAAAAAAAACAAAAGAGTAAAAATTTTGTTACATCGGTTAATCGACTATTTTCAGCCGGCTTAATCGCTAATCGAAAATAGCCAATTTAAAATTAGCCGATCAGTTAATCGGGTAGTAGTTAATCGGTAAACCGATTATCGGTTAACCGAATGAATACTCTAATATGCACTTTCTACTTTAAGTACAACTTATCTTTACTTCTTTTAAAATCAGGAAAAACTACGCTCATATAAAAAAAAATAATTGAAAATCTCCATCAATACAACTTCATTTGATTTAAATTTCGGAACATGGCAGTTTCAAATATAAAAATCACATTTAGTAATTTTTTTCTTAACAAAAATCCTAAAAAAAATATGTGGTAGTTGTTTTGAAAGGGATTTTTGTTTTCGATAAGGTATAAAAAACTTCCGTTCATTTGAATCAAATAATGAGAAAATCGTAGTGCAAAGTACGCATTGCTCGAAGTTGTAAATAATTTCCATCGAATCGATATACAGGTACAAAAAACGTAAATTGCAAGTGTATCAAGAAAAACATATTCACACGTTTTTTCTTTTTCAGAAAAAAGTAACCAACATTAAAAAAATATTCACATCTCCACATTGAGAAAAAAATAACGAATTTTGGTTAGAAATAGCCAAAACCGGCAGCTCTGCTTATTAGTATTTTTTTTAAAGCCAAAGCTTATTTGTTCAAGTATTTATGTATATAGATTTAGATATTTAGATAATATTTGGCAAATGGAACTCTTATATGAATCTTAACCTCATAATATAATCTTACTTTATGTGATTTTTGATTGTCCATTAGTGAAAGTTGTCTATATCTATATACTGGTGTGTAAGGTATTATTAAATGGACGTTCTTTGCCGAATATACTTTCTTAGTTGTTTTTATATACATAGCTACTTATTAACTTCTATTCTTCAGATATACAAATTTAGAAACAAATACAGACATTTGCCATAAATCATCCCCTATAGGACAAAACTCGTGAGGGGATGAAAACTACTAACTTTTCATCTGCTTTTGATCATTAGTTTTCAAAAGCAACAACAATAATAAAAGCTATACCTGATTGGTTTATTTTATTCCAATTGGAATTAGGAGGATCAATCTCTTACCTGCCAACATTATTCTAATCAGTTATGGTCGCCGTTTTTATAAAATATTAAACTATAAAGCTGTTTCTGGAGTTATTAAAAATATATTTAAATACGTTAAAAAAGGTAATATTTGAGTGATTAAGGCCCTAATCATGTTCATTTAATTACATTGAAAGCAAGAACAAAGTCATAAATATTTTGTAATTTTGTTGTTGCTTTCTACAGAAATTCACATTGCGTTTTAAAAGTTCAAACGCTGCATAGCTTGTGGCGTTGAAAATTTTAAAAAGGTACATGAATTTCTGTAGAAAGCAACAACAAAATTACAAAATATTTATGACATTGTTTGTGCTTTTTATGTAATACTTGGCGTAGCGTTGAGTTTTACATGATTAGGATTAAGAAAATATCTAATTGTTCCGTAAAATCCGGCTTGTTTGGTTGGTTCTGCGGCAAAAGTGGAAGACATCTATAAAATGTATTTCGACAAAGAAGTTATTCCCGATGAACTGTGGATGCTTAAGCATTGCTGGCGAAATTGTTTCAATTGCTTAATGCTTACCTCAGTTCTTGTTTTTATGTACTTCTTAACACGGTAGATGTACTTTTTAATTTCTGTTTTAGGGCAACGAAATTCAATGCAATTTGGTATTCACATGCGGTGGCTAGACCCAGGTGACCATGCTGACTCCACCTGCTGCGTTTGGCAAAAAGTGCTGTATTATTAACTTAAATAGATATAATTAACCCTTAAACCCCATTTTCAGTTTTTGCTTATTTTTGGTATTAAAGTTGCATTTTCGACTTCGGAGACCTAGAGTAGAAGTTCATGGCAAATATTTCCGCAGAATATTTTAACCACATACATCTCTGCTTTAAATGTGACTTTTGCTTTTTTTTCAAAACTCCATTTTCAGAACAGTTCGAATTAACAGTTCGGCTTAACTTTTTTAATTTATATTTTTCTAATTTCTTAAATAACACAGTGATGCAAAATCGAACTTGCCGAATGCGAATGGGATGAGACAAATTTTTTTCAACGCTTTTGAAGTGAGTTATTTTGGAGCGCAGTCTAACAAGAAAAGATAAAAAGATATTTAAAAGTTTATATTTAGTTTTTTATTTGGCCTTATTTCATTTAATAAATGTTTATATTTATTTAAGCTATAGGTCTTTTTAATATTTACTACAATTAATTTCCTGACGATGCTAACCAAAGGTTAACGAAATATTGAAAATAAAAAAATAAATATTAAAAAGACCTAGAGCTTAAATAAATATAAACAGATATTTAAAAGTATTATATGTTATTATATCTTATTTGGATCTCATTTAGCATCCGCTTAATCATCATCACTATCGCTCAATTTGCATGTTTGAAATAGCAAAAGCTCTAGAATTAGTAGGTTGTAGACCTCTGTATCTGTCTGGTTATTGCTCTTCGTCAGTATCCTTTTCATCGGTTGTTCTCTTTAACCACCAGCATAAATCACCTAACATAGAATTTAGTTTCTTTCCTCTATACCTAGTTTACATAGTTAAAGCTTCTTGGTGAAAACGCGCACCTTTCCCATCAGCTTCGGTAGAAGGTTGGGTTTCAAACCAATCCATATGGTGATGGAGAAAATGAATTTTTAATGACATATTCACAACAAGTTCCTCAAAGGCTTTTAAGAGTCGTTTAACTCGTTGTGCACTATCTGCTTCTCGTTTTTTACCAAGAACATTTTCGATTACGTTTCAAATTGCATTCCATGCAATTAATTGATTTGGATCCAAAGAATTATAAAAATCATTATTTTTCATCAATCTTCTAATGTCTGGACCATACCTGTAAAATTAGGAAAAATATTGTAAATTCATTTTGTAAAATCATTTATTATCTGAATATAATACCTCCTATAACTTTGCTAGCACTGAGTCGTGGAAATGTATATCTTAAAATAGAAAAAGCTGGTCCATCTGCAGAAAACACTTTAACACAAATTTAGGAAAAACCCAATTTAATATGAAGTGGTGGTATCAATACATTATCTGTTAGTACAAGAGGTTCATGGATAAAAAAACGTCTCTTTTCCCAGCCACAAAGTTAGGCCACCATTTTCAAATCACAGCATATACGCCATTTATGGCTTTCAAAATTCATTGATTCCAGTTGATATTTTCTGTTTCGTAGGTTTCTTTTGTGTTCAAATTGTTTGCTATTGGAATGCTAGATTTTTTTTGTTACTGTAGTACAATACAACTGCTATCTATAAATAATCTCCATTTACGAATGTATCGTTGATAGAGAAATATTGTTGAATTACTGCTTGAAGATAACGATAAGCGGTTATTCTAACACCAGGTTCTAGTAAATTATTTTGTTTTAATTTACGTGCAACATACTCTGAATCACGCTAAGACATATACCAGTTTTGTGATATTGGTATCATACGATTGTTAAACTCAGATACCTTGTTAGTAGCATCGTATCTAATTGTCTCTGCAGTATTTGTAGATACTACGGAGGTTACATCTGTACTTGCTGGTTTTGGTATTAGAATAAACTCTGTATGTTGTTTAGCCAATTCTGCATATTTTGTACCAACATATACCAGGCCTCCACTATTACATCTGTTTTTTCTTTAATACTATTTTAACACACATAACACTGTGACTTAACGTGTTGTAATCTACAATTATTACCAATAAAGTTTTTTAAATTTAACGTAATAGTTGGGATGTTTTTTTTGTATATACGTAGCTGTAACAGTCATGTTCTAAAAAGTAGTTGATCATAGTACTTGAATTTTGCAACCCTGTTTTTATGACAGTAGTGTTCGAAAAGTTCCTACTAGTGATTCTCATGAAATCAAGTTCCGTTTTTAATTCTCAAGACTGCGGGCGGCGAAATTTATATTCATCAAGGTTATAAGAATAATTTAAGGGGTAAGAAGTTTATTTCTTTTGAATTCGACCTAAGTATCAATTGTATGATAATACATAAAAATAAATAAAATAACATGTATTATCTAAGTCATCCGAATTTTAATTAGTTTTATTCATTCAGAGTATTGTTTCATCAAAGAAAAGAAGAATAAAGTCTTTTTTATTTTCTGCAAACTACCTCCCTATACGGAAAGACTCTCATACATTTTCTTCATCCAAAACTATTTAATTTTGGAGAAACAACCATAACTTAATCCTATAAGTCTACAATAACATCGTGGCGCTCGAAAATTAATTATAAAAAAAAATCTAAAGTCTTAGGAAAGTTTTGTGGGAGTAGAACTGCCTGGTAAAAACGGGAACTATTATCGTCTATTATATTTGCTAGAAGAGGTAAGGATGTAATTGGAATACATTTTTTGTCTCATTTGCTTTACAAAAAATTCCAAAAAAACAACGTTCTCTTTGTTAGAATCTAAAGCTCGGTACACAGGAAAAATTATTTTTTCAATTCAAACAAAAAATTTGTAGAATCAAAAAAATTTTTGTTCGAAATCGGTCCTATAAAAAAATTTGCATATTCAAACAATTATTTTGCATTTAGTTAATTGAAAATATATTCAGATTTTTTCAAACAAATAATTGTCATAATTGGTTAAATTAGTTTTTGATATTTGAAAAAAATTTCAAACAAATAAATTTGCTAAATCAGACAAAAAAGTTTACTGAAATTCAAAATAAATTTCAAACAAATAACACTATTCAACATGCAAAAATTCCTTGAATAACCACTATATTTTTTTGATCTTTTGAGCTATAGTCATCTAACTACAAAAATCATCATTATTTCAAATTCAATCAGAAGGTTTTTTTTCTAAAAATTGAGATTTTTGAAAAGGCTGTTCCTTACATCTTATCGTAACTTTGGAAGGACGTACCCGATTTTGGCATGAAATCCGTCAAAACATTTTAAATTGCGCCAGATTTAAGTTTCTCTAATATCATTTTTTAATTTAGCCATTATTTTTGGAGTTATTGAGGGCGAAGTGGCAAAAAAAATATTTTTTTTTGTTTTTTTATAAAATTTTTGAATTCAAAAAATTCATAACAAATTGAAATCAACAAATACTTACCAGTTTTAGTACTTAAGCTCAAAGCTGCATGTATTGGAAGTAAAATAAATTTTATTTCATGAAAATCCATGGATAACATCCTGTTTTATTCCCGATAAAGTGAAAGTACCTACTTTGACATTTTTTATCGCAAATTTGTGTAGAGCTAAAACTATCGTGATTTTTTAACGGTTTTACCCTGTTTATTGCACAGTATTTTTTTAATCCTTTATTTTTATTATTTTTGCATAAAGCTGCATATATTAGAAAAAAATTAAATTTTATTTCATGAAAATCCATTATTCCCGATAAAGTGAAAGTACAACCAAAGTTATCAAGTAGTTATTTTTTAAGCAACAAGATTTACAAAGCATAATAAAATAATAAAAATAATTTCGACTTTTGTTTTGTCGCCTATGATTTTCTGTGTTTGATTCTCTTGTAAGAAACCAAATAAAATCTCCCATCATATTTTCATTC
Source organism: Pollenia amentaria (assembly GCA_943735925.1). Classification (NCBI taxonomy): domain Eukaryota; kingdom Metazoa; phylum Arthropoda; class Insecta; order Diptera; family Polleniidae; genus Pollenia; species Pollenia amentaria. Next base: position 54,547,572 of record OX031008.1, on the reverse strand, counting down.
CATAGTCCCTGATAACGTGGCTCCATGGTCTTAAGTTGTTGATGAAATCGTTCACCATGTTCGTCCCTTACGGCACCAAGGTTTTCCGGAAAAAAGTCCAGATGCGAGTGCAAGAAGTGTATATTTAGTGACATGTTTACACCTTAAATAAGAAATTAGGAAATATAGACATATATGAATAAGAAAATTCATGAAATATTTACCAATTTTTGAATAGTTTTCAAGCAAATCACGGACGATTTCTTTTTAATTTCGACTCCTGATATTTCCTAGAAAGTTAGAAACAATTTGTCGAAATGAATTCCACGCAGCTTTCTCATCTGCTGATAATAACTCTTCAAAGTTAGAACTTAGAAGCAATTTTCGAATTTGAGGGCCATCGAAAACCCCTTCGCCAATTTTTGCACACGAAAGGTTTGGAAAAATTGTTTTCAAATAAACAAAGGCTCTACTCTCCTTGTCTAATGCTTTTACAAAATTTTTAACTAAGCCGAGCTTTATATGTAGTGGTGGTAAAATTACATTGTCCTTTTTAATCAACGCACGGTACCTTACATTATTTAGTCTTAAGGTGCTTATGGCTCTTATTTTCCAGTCCTTTTTTATGTAGTGATTTTTGCGATCCCAGAGGCAGAAATAATTTGAAAATAATCTTCGTATTTAATTTGGTACACAATTAGAAATTGCGCCGTTTATTTTTGGTCATAAATTTGCCACACACATAACACAATATATCCGGCTCATTTTTACACGACATGTTGGTGAACAACTCAATTTTAAATCTAACATATAATTTATGTTCTATATATTTCATATTTTTTCTTCTTTTTATAATTGAGCTTTTTATTTTATTTTCATGGCTTGTGTGAACAGCACATGAAAGCTTACGCAGTGGATTTTTGTTGTTCTCCGCTAATTTACAGCCGTACCTAAACAAGAGCGGAAGGCGGAACGTTTTCTTCAGCGTAGCTTCTACGCTGATATGCCATACCTAAATAAGAGCGTCAGCGTTGTGCCATAAACAGTAGTGTTAACTTTCGTGACGACTAAAACCCTCATAAAATACATAAGAAATTGAATTAAAACCGCTAGTTTGACCTAAAAATAGCTAATTTGCCATTATTTATTATCAAACAATAAAAACAGGGTTGTCAAAACAACAAATATAGCAGCCCTGTTTATTTAAACGCGCTGTCAAAATCGGATTTTCCAATTGCAAAGCGCTACCGTTGCGTTGCCGTCGCGTTGTTTCGGTATGCTACATACAAATTGTATGGGCATGAGGATTTTTGACAGCTAGAAAACGCTTTCCGCTCTTGTTTAGGTATGGCTGTTACTTAAATGAGATCTTAATTCCTGTCATTAAAGTAATAATAAAAATACTGGTTTTTGTTTACATACGCACTTGTGCATTTCATATATATGATATGCTTGTAATGAAGTATGTAATATGCTTAAGCAAGAAACAATTATCATGTACTGTTACAAATATTTTTAAGCTCTTCTTAAAAATTTAATAATGTTTGTTTTGTTCACTTGCGTTTACTGCCTTGCTGCTTACAGACTATTTCTAGATTATACACAATAGATTAAATAATTGAATGTAATAAATTGGTAAAAGGGTCTCTGAAGTACCCTATATACATACATACATATTTAAAATTATTGTGTTTCATTTTAATAAAATTAAAATTAAAAAAAAGAAATTATTTCAACCTAAGAAAAGTTGAAATCTCATACACGACAGTTTTCTAAGTTTTTTGCTCATTTTTTATTTTTATATTTTAAATTAATACTTGTCTTGTCTACAATCACTTGTTAAGAAATGCAGATTGTGCAAGGTTTTGCCTTTATACACCTTTTTAAAATAGCGAAATTTTTGGTTCTACACCAATTTATGATTAAAAATTTCACAACTAGGTACTTTTACTTTATCGATCATAAAATAATTAATAACCCATCGATTTTTCCTGTAGCTTTAAGAAAAAATAATAAAACTATTAAATATGTAGCATGTTTTACATTATTCCAATACAAATGAAAATAAAATAGGCATACTCGCAGGTAGTCACAACTTGAACATGGTATACCGATAGTCGCAAATAGGACGCATGTAAATAAATTATGTAAAGACAACACAATAAAAAGAATAAAACAGGAATTTATCCATGGATTTTCATGAAATGTTTTTACTTTCTAATACAGTCAGCTTTGGGCTTAAGTACTAAGTATTTGTTGATTTAAATTTTTTATGAATTTTTTGAATTCAAAAATTTTATAAAAAAACAAAAAAAAAAATATTTGTTTTGCCACTTCGGCCTCAATAACTCCAAAAATAAAGGCTAAATTAAAAAATGATATTAGAGAAATCTGGTGTAATTTAAAATGTTTTGAAGGATTGCATAACAAAATTGGGTACGTCGTTCCAAAGTTACGATAAGATGTAAGGGGCAGGCAGCCTTTTCAAAAATCTCAATTTTTAGAAAAAATTTTTTTTAAAAAAAACCTTACCATAGAATTTGAAATAATGATGATTTTTGCAGTTAGGTGTCTAAAGCGGATCAAAAAAATATAGTGGTTATTCAAGGAAAAAAACTTCCCATTTGTTGCATAGTGTAATTAAACTGAATCAAACAACAAACTTTACTGAAACTCAAAATAAATTTCAAACAAATAATTTCACTGAATCAAACAACAAAGTTCACTGAAATTAATGAAAAAATTCAAACAAAAAATTTGCTGAATTAAGCAAATAAGTTTCATACGAGTCCTGTGACAAATAAAACTTTTTAGAATTGTGATTTATGTATTTTTTTCTTTAAATATTAAGAAAAAAAAATTTTTTCTAAAAAAAAAAACAGTTGATATTTCGCGTCAACGAAATGTGAAGTATGTACATGAAAAAATTGTCCTCTAACTTACTAAATTTAAAAAAAAAATTTTTGCTAAAATAAGAATAGTAAAGTTAGCAATATTGAAATTAAGGCCATATTGGGAAATTTGTTTCGAACATGTAAACTGTTTCAATTCTGTAAAAGCGAAGTGTAATGGAATGTAATCATTCTTCTGAACTCTTGTTACCTACAGACACCTTGTCGCACTCTTTTTGAAAATAAAGATTAAACACTGAAAAAAGAAGAGGCAGATATCTACTCAATGGTACACCATTTCGAGGTTAAGTAGAAATCATAACAGGTGAGCATCCCAATTCACTCTTGAGTTGTTATAATTAAAAATTATTTTTAAAGATTTAGCCCGTGGCAGGCTTACCTTCCCCCCACCTGACGTGCCATCTTAAAGAGAATTTAGTATTATTGTCATCCCATACAATAAATACGTGGTCCAATCGAGCCGGATAATAAAAACATAATTTCGCCTGTAAAATTTGTCTCTTCCAAAAAGTCAGTCAACAGCAGAGAGATTAAAGGATGAGGTAAATTATAAGTTGAAAAAATTTAAGCACATCAGTGTAATAACATCAATCAAAGTGAGTACGAGTGATTTAAGATAAAAACAAACATACATACATACAATACAAACGCGGAAAATCGACAACGAAAAAAACCCGGCAGGAAAAATTTGCAGGCCAAAAAGTGAAAAAAAATGCAGGGAATCGTGAAAATTAAAAGTGAAAATATAGAATTTTTTTAATAAGTGGCCCTGAAAAATAAGCGGTTTAAAATACTAGTTTCAATACATGTGTATATACCTACTTGTATGTATGTAAATAATAAAAAAAATTAAGTTCCACAAAAAATATACATATCGTCGGCTGATAATTTAATTGTCTTATGTGGATTCCGATAGTATCGAGTAAATTGAGTTTGAAGTTTGAACTCTTATAAAATCCATATACGACATTTAAATAATAAATTAATTTTTTGGTTGTTTTATATGGAAATTTGTCGTATGTGGCAGTTACATACGACATTTAATTTGAAAATTGCTTTAGCATATAATACATACGACAAACTCAAAACTCCATATCTTGAAACCCGTATGAGGTATCGAAAAACTGATTACGCCAAAAAAGATCAGGTCGGAAAGCCTAAGGAATCGATCTTAACTCAAAACCGCAAAAAATCCACATACACCATTTAAATTATCAACCGACGATATTGTATTGTGAAATCTCAGTACAAAAAGCATTTTATGTAACTCAAGGTGTACAATTTTTACTTATACCTATGTATGTAATTTCTCCTACTTCGTTACCATGACATATGTACACACATATGTAGATACATATTTACATAGGTTTAAACCGAATACAAAAAAAAACCATAAAAAAGGTCCGTTAGTTTTGCAAAACATAAGAAAAAAGTGTATGTAGGTATGTAGTACCGATAATATCAAAAAGAGAAACAAGTTAAAAAACCTTGGACAAAAAGAAAATAATAATTTAAATTTTTACTGCTTTATCGCTTAGCACAAAAAAGGGAGCGTTGTAAATTACAATCTCTTAATTGTCGTGTTCGTTAATTAACTCCAAATAGATACTTGGAAGTTCAACCATCAAAATTTGGATTATTCTGCTGGGAGTATTCTCTTGATCAAACCAAGTAAGTTTTTTTCTCTTTGTACTACCATAAGCTCAAACGCTCAAACGCAGTATGAAAGATTTTATGCTCAAACAACTACTCGTTAGGAAGAAGGCCGTTATGTTGTAAGGCTTCCGTTTAAAGAAGAATATCCAGAGAAAATTTTGCTTGGTTCATCTAGATTTGAAGCTTTAGCCAAATTTTCCAAAAATTCCAATTCTTTAGTCCCAATTTAACTCAGTTCTCAATGAGTATTTGACGTTAGGTCATATGACAAAAACATCGTCACAGGAAATCGTAGCTCAAGCTAAATACAGCTCCTTTTACCTACCCCATCATGCGGTAGTACGGCCGGAAGACAAAACCACAAAGGTTAGAGTTGTGTTTAATGCGTCAAGAAAATCGAAATCCCAGATCTCTCTTTACGATGTTCTTCATACAGGTCCCACTCTTCAGAATGAGTTAATAACCATAATACTTAACTGGAGAAAGTACAAATACGTCTTCAGTGGCGACATCCAAGAGATGTATCGGCAAATACTGGTTCACCCCAATGACAGGGCATTTCAGAAAATCATTTATCAAAATAATCCCGATGGCCCAATTAAAGACTATGAGCTTAACACAGTTACATTCGGAGTAAACTGTGCGCCTTACCTCGCAATTCGTACCCTTCGGCAACTTGCGTCAGATTCCCAGGTCGAATTTCCAAAAGCGGCCCAGATACTCAGATATCAAACATATGTAGATGATATTCTCTCTGGATATTATTCGAAAGAAGAGGCTTTAGCGGCCCAAGCACAACTAATAAACGCACTTAAACCAGCTGGATTTCCCGAGCTACTAGCTCATTTGCCAAAAGAAGATCTTTATGATTCAGACTTTTTGCGCTTTAAAGAAACAAGTTCAACCAAAACACTGGGCATTAAGTGGGATGCGATCTCAGATGTATTCTCTTATAGCTTTGCTCCACTCGATCAGTCAACTAAAATAACGAAACGCAAAATTTTGTCTTAAGTCGCCAAACTCTTTGACCCTGCTGGATGACTGGCACCCATAGTCATTAAAGCAAAGATTCTGATGCAGCAATTGTGGCTGGAAGGGCTAGAATGGGACGAAGATATATCAAAAGAGTCCCTTAAGAAATGGAATGATCTCGTAGTAGACCTATCACAGATAGAACTAGTCGCTATACCCCGGTGGATTAAATATATGCCTTCGGACGTAGTTCAAATCCATGGCTTTTGTGATGCTTCGAAAGCAGCATACTGCGCCACAGTGTACGTTTGAATTCAAACTCAGTCTCACTGCACATTTTCCTATTTATTACTTGCAAAATCCAAGGAAGCACCCATTGAAACTGTGTGTCTTCCAAGACTGGAACTGTATTGTTGGCAAATCTCATTAAGTATGTATAATGCTCTCTGAACTTTAAACATACGGAAGTATTTTTATGGACATATTCTTCAATTGTCCTGGGTTGGCTCTCTAAACCGCCTTCAACGTTGGAAACCTACGTTGCAAACAGAATATCTCAACTTCATCACCTCACCACTAAGGCCAAATGGCAACATGTTTCCACTCATTACAATCCTGCCGATCTGGGGACACGATGATGCAAATCTCATGAACTCGCCAACAACTCTTAATGGTGGCATGACCCTCTATGGTTACTTAAACCGCCATCCTAATGGCCTAAGCGGAACCCTCTCAAAGCTGTTGAGACTCCTGAGGAAACTCAAACGTTACATGCTGAAGTATAACAAGAGGACATTTTAGATAGATTCTCGTCATACAGCAGAGCTCTACGAGTTTTAAGTTGGGTTTTCCGATTCTTTCATAAGTGTATTCAGAAAGTCAGATCGAGCACGGTTCACGATACTCAGAATGATTTAACTCAACAAGAGGTAAAACACGTAAAATTTAGACTCATCACACTGGCTCAGAAAGCATTTTATTCAGACTAATATCGATGTGTGTCAAACAACAAAAGCATTTCGAACAAAAGTACATTAAAACCCTTAAATTCCTTTCTGGACTGAAACAATATTCTACGAGCTAATTGCAGATTATCTCAATCGTCGCTGCCATATAACGAACGGTACCCAATTTTACTCCCTGGAAACTCAACAATTTGTAAACTCTACCTTTCTCACTTGCATAAATTTCTCGGTCATGCTGAGTGCAGCCAAATGTGCCGAATGGTACAGACTGAATTTTACATATTCAGACTCAAGCCGCGAGTGAAGAAGATAGTACGTAATTGCAAGCAATGTATCATCTTCAAACAACAGCCATGTGCTCAAATAATGGCTCCCTTACCGGAAGCAAGACGTAGTCTGTCCCTTCCTTTCCAAGTAAGAGGTATCGATTTCGCAGGCCCGTTCGAATTAAAGACATCAGCTCTAAGAAAGGCACCATATGGTAAGGGTTATGTTAGTTTTAGCACAAAAGCGGTACATTTAGAGGCCTGCTCAGATCTCTCCTCTGCGGCTTTTGAAGCTGCATTTAGTCGTTTCGTGGGGAGGCGGGGCCTACCCAAAACGGTAGTTACTGATAATGGCAGAAATTTTCTGGGCTGTAGTAGAGTGCTGGAAATAGAATTTTCCGCCTTTTTTAAGACTACACCAAGGGCTATCGCTCAGTAATATATAACGCATGGTTTTGAATGGAGGTTTATACCCCCATATGCACCTCACATGGGCGGCTTATGGGAGGCTGCCGTTAAAAGTTTCAAGTTCCATTTTAAACGAATCGCAGGTTCTCAGAAATTTACATTTGAAGAGTTTTCCACAATTCTAGCAAGAATTGAGGGCATACTGAATTCCCGACCAATATCAGCCTTATCCGAAGACTCAGCAGACTTGGCAGCATTAACTCCTGGGCAATTTCTGCGAGGTGCTCCCATATTGGCCTTTCCAGAACAATCCACCCAATCCATGTCGTAATTGAGGATTTACAACCACCGTATGAGTGGCGATTAGGAAGAATAGTTAAAACATATCACGGTTCAGATGAGAATATCCGTACTGCCGATGTACGAATAGCTACAGGAATAATATCGCGACCTATTGTTAAGCTGTGTTTTCTTCCCTTTATAAACAATGAAATCTCTAATGAAGGCTGATTACACTATGCAACAAGCAAAAATTCCTTGAATAACGACTATATTTTTTTGATGCGCTATAGTCATCTAACTACAAAAATCATCATTATTTCAAATTCTATGGCAAGGTTTTTTTTAAAAATTTTTTTTCTAAAAATTCAGTTTTTTGAAAAGGCTGCTCCTTACATCTGATCGTAACTTTGAAACGACGTACCCGATTTTGGCATACAATCCGTCAAAACATTTTAAATTACGTCAGATTTAAGTTTTTCTAATATCTTTTTAAAAAAATTCATAAAAAATTTAAATTAACAAATACTTAATGCAGGTTTTGCCTTTTTATACCTTTTTAAAATAACGAATTTTTGGCTTTACACAAATTTACGATTAAAAATTTTACAAGTAGGTCTTTTACTTTATCGATCATAAAATAATTAAAAACCCATCGATTTTCATGTTGCTTTAAGAAAAAATAATAAAACTGAAAATAAAATAGGCATTCTCACAGGTAGTCACAACTAGAACATAGCATACCGATAGTCAAATAGGACGCATATAAATAAATTATATAAAGACAACACAATAAAAAGGATTAAAAAATATTGTGTAATAAATATTACAACATTTTTAGCTCTACACAAATTTGCGATAACAAATGTCAAAAGTCAAAAGGAATAAAACAGGAACTTATCCATGGATTTTCATGAAAAAAATTTAATTTTTTTCTAATATATACAGCTTTATGAAAAAATAATAAAAATATAGGATTAAACAAAATACTGTGCAATAAACAGGTTAAGCCCGTTAAAAAATCACAAAACTTTTAGCTCTACACAAATTTGCGAAAAAAAAAATGTCAAAGTAGGTACTTTCACTTTATCAGGAATAAAACAGGAATTTATCCATGGATTTTCATGAAATAAAATTTATTTTACTTCTAATACATGCAGTTTTGAGCTTAAGTACTAAAACTGGTAAGTATTTGTTGATTTCAATTTTATATGAATTTGTTGAATTCAAAAATTTTACAAAACAACAAAAAAAAAATATTTTTTTTGCCATTTTGGCCTCAATAACTCCAAAAATAATGGCTAAATTTAAAAATGATATTAGAAAAACTTAAATCTGGCGTAATTTTAAATGTTTTGACGGATTGCGTAACAAAATCGGGTACGTAGTTCTAAAGCAGAGGTAATCACAAAGAGAGGCGGTTGAAAATGTGTTTGTAGTGGTGAGTGTATTTTGGGTGCACTGAAAGAAATTTCTAGATAAACATGTCGAAAACAAATTTTTTGTGTATTAAACATATTTTTTGTTATATAACTGCATGTATGCACTTATTTTATTTTTTTCTAATTTGTATGCAGCTTTATTCAAAATATTAGATGAAAATTAAAACTTTTTCTCCACTCTATTTTCCACATTTTAATAAACACATGCAATAGTAGAAAAATATTCAAAGTGTACTGAAAATATTGGAAATTCTGCAAAAGAGAGATAAATAAAAGTACTCAGTTGAGATATTTACTATGTGTTTTGTTTTTGTTTTTAAATAACAAAAGCGACGGCGACCTGCTTGTTTGAAAGCTAGCATACAACTGAATGAAATTATAGTTGTTTACAATCTTTGAAGTGAGTTTCGGTAACATTCGGGTTGTGTGTGTGAAAATCCCGAAAAGTGCTCGGCCCCTGGGGGCATAGCGTGATGATCGTTGTTCTAATGCTAGGAACACAACTGGGGCGAACGACGAATTTTTGGCCGCGAATATTCGTCGCCAAAAATAAAAGACGTTTGAGTATATGAAAATGCACACAATCAGGGCGCCGGCGAAAATTCGCCAGACGCGGCGAACTTTAAATAGATTTAATTCTATTTCAGACGCCGGCGAACGACGAACAAATCAGTACTAGGTGACCATGTTTGGTTTCAGTTAAGAAGTAGTTTAGTAAATAAAGTTACTTGTTACTTTAATAATTGTTTTTTTTTTTTTATTGTATAACACATAAAATAAGTATACAAAGTATTTTGCTATAAAAATAATTTTGGGTTGTGTTTTTGATTATGTTTTTATTTTTAAGCATTATTTTTTTGAATATGGTCACACTATTTCTGTCTCTTTACACAAACAGCATTCAACTCTCTCAATTATAAAAGCTGCTTTTTATTCGTCGGTATTGTGCTTCATACGACGAATTTACTCAGCGAATTTTTACGGAAAAGTTCGTCGTGTTGGGCGAAATTCGTCGTTCGTCTCAGTTGTGTTCCTAGCATAAAGCAGGGATTTCCAAAAATGTTTTGGTTGTGTAGTAGTGAGTACCAGAGAGTAAACAAATTGAGAGAATGCATTCATTTACAGCCGAAATAAAATTTTAGTTATATATTTTATAAGTTGTATAACACAAAGGTACAAAATTAAAAATTTTTTGTGTTGATAAAAAATTTGTAGCAATTCTTTACCAATTCAATGTCGCTGATTTTAAAACTGCACTTTTTTTTATTCGGAAGCCTTTTGACTCTAAATCAGTTTCAAATATCTTATCAAACAATTGTAAAAAAATTAAAGATTTTTATGTTTTAAAAATGCATAAAAAATAAATATTGCACGCAAATCACAGCTGATAGAAAAAAAGTGCAGTTTTAAAATCAGCGACATTGAATTGGTAAAGAACTGCTACAAATTTTCTATCAACACCAAAAATATTTAATTTTGTTCCCTTGTGTTATACAACTTATAAAAAAAAATCTTCTAAATTTATACTTTTATGGCAGTTTCGTAATAGTAGAATGCTTTTCAAATGGGCTGAACTTAATTTATTACGTTGCTTGGAACAAATAAATTTTAAATCCGAAAAAATTTGTTCGCATAGGTAAGTAGTGCCGAATAAAGAGAGGCACTTAAATGAATTTTTTTTAGTTCAGGATAGAACTCGCCATCCAAATCTTTCCAGAACTCTACAATATTATTTTCGTCTGGAGCATTTACTTCGCTTCGTAGTATGATTAGTTCTGATTGAATATCAAATTCGTAGTTGCTTACATCGCAACGAAAAGGGTTTTCGAAAAGATCTAATAGCGGTTGAAAATTACAAAATCTTGAAACCTGTCTTGAAAATTATTGAAAAGTGTTTCAAATATTTCGGCATATTCATATCTTTTGTCGATTTCGAGATTTCTATAAACAAGTAAAGTTTTTGGAAAATTGGAAAAATCACCAATCTTAATTTGGGAAAAAATTAGAAAGTTTTGTTTTAAAATTGTGAATGATTTTTGACAAGTCGCATATATTGCGTTCCTTTCCTTGTAATTCCAAATTAAGTTAATTTAACATACTTGTCGTATATCATAACTTTTTACAAAATACCAAATGCGCACCTGAGTTTGCCTGCAAAAATGTATAAAGTCATTATAACAGGTCAAAGTTACGTTGAATAAATACCATAAATTAGTAAGGTTAACTCTTTGGACTCGGTCATATAATTGTAGCACAAAAAAAGTAAGCAATACAAATAGTGCCAAACAATAATGTTTCATTAATACATTAATAAAACACATCTTCTTACCCAAAAATTTTACCTGCTGTCACATTTGCTTTTATATGTATAGGTTTACACATAAATTGTAGGAAAACAAGACTTTTTTAACTTGTTTTTTAAATATTTTTACTTACTTAAGAAAAGTGTTTACAAAGAAAAAAAAAACCCACCGGCGCGATTGGTACAGAAACAAAAATATTTTTACAAGCACAAAATACCAACAAATTCTTGTGGCTATTTTTCTCTCTTAATAATTTCTGTATTTAGGTACGTCTTTTTAACGCAAGAAAAATTGACCCTTTTACAGGCATCAAAGCATTTTTTTCACAAACAAAACACATATCGTTAGCTTAAATGCAAAACAATGTAGATATTATTTGAAAATTTGAAATTTTTGTTGGTTAGGATTCACGTTACATATGTATTTTTATATAATTTTAAGTTATTTACAAAATTAAAAATGACGTATCATCAAATAAATATATAATTTTTTTTTAACAGCATAATGTATAATCACACTCAATAAAAAAATTAGCAGAGTTTTTAATTCTTTTTATAAGAACACATTAATATTTTTAAACAAAAAAACTGGGTAATCTGTTTTATAACTATTACCACGGTGTTAGTGGAATTAGTGATCAGATAATAATTTATAATAATAATTTTTAGTATTGCATAAGAAAAAATAAAAAAGTGCTGTAAAATTATAAGAACCGAATCCATATACGAATGTAAAATAAAACCTAAAATAAATGTGACTATCAGCTTCTTCCACATAGGACTGTTAGACATTTTGAAATTTTTTATCTGAAATATTAAAAATTGCTTTTAAATCTCAAATAATTACCATTTTACAAAGTTCTTTGCTTTGCATGTAAACTTATGAAATGTTACATTATTCTACATTTAAGTCTTAAAATTTAAACTCTAAATAAAAATTGCACGCAAGGCATTGGATGTTACCAAAAGCATTTTTGACCGCACAATATTTTTTGAGTGTAAGCTGAAACAAAATAATATAGCATCCGCTAGACATGCACACTAGTCGAAGTTACATCGACGACTGAATTGAAGAGTATAAAAATATGTGTTAGTAGTGGTGTGCACAATTGTGCAAAGAAATGGAAACCCCTGTTCTAAAGTTACGATAAGATGTAAGGAGCAGCCTTTTCAAATGTCTCAATTTTTAGAAAAAAATATTTAAAAAAAAACCTTACCATAGAATTTAAAATAATGATGATTTTTGCAGTTAGGTGACTATAGAGATCAAAAATATAGTGGTTATTCAAGGGAAAAAAAACTTCCCATTTGTTGCATAGTGTTGTTGGTAGTCGAGCTTTTATTTGTCCCAATTAGATTTATCCCTACCCTACACGTTATCTTACATCGCAGAACATTTTTATACTGGAATCTTATGGAATCTTACACATTCATACTACACAAGGCACATCAATCTCTTAATATTTTCTAGCATCATATCTGAATTTCCCTAATTTTGTATTTGTATTTATTAATTAGATTTTCTAATACAACAAGACACAATATCTTATAAATTACAGTATTAGAATCAGACAAGTTAAATTAAACAAATTAAGTTGAATATTTAAAAATAATACTGAAAAAACAGTGAATATAAATTTTAGCTACAGAATTAAAAGATAATAAATAATCAAATAAAATAATAACATAAATAAAATAGTTTCGCGTTAGAATTAAACAAACAAGTATTACGAATAATATTCTTATAGTAATTTTCTAAACCTTATTACCAGGGCAACCAAAAATATGATATATCATATTTTTTTGTGGGCGTCGTAGAAACATTTAAGGTAATTATTTATCCGATTCATAACTTTTTAAGGATTTTGGCATCGGTTTGTTAGGGCATATTTTTGCATGTTTTGACCTTAAGAGCATATTTTCGCATATTTTATTTTTAAGGGCATATTTTCTTTTTAAGTGCATATTTTAAGGGCATTTTTCAAAAAAAAATTTCTTTTTAAGAAGAAAATCGTCAAGTGATAATAAACAATTAAATCCGGCAGCTCTGTTTAAAGAAATATACTTCCTTTTAAGCAACTATTAAATATTTCTAAAAGAAAAAAGCACAGCAATTCTTTTGAATCTGAACGGAATTTGTATGTAACAAAGTGTCTTAAATAAGATTTGTATTTCTTAGTTGTTAAAGATTAATTTACATTGCATATTTTAAATTTACTTAAAAAAATAATGTGAGTAAAGTTCAATACATAAAACCAAAATGTTGCTATTATGCATTTTTCTTTATTTCTTAGAAAATGCCAAAGCAAAAGTTGTCTCAATCAGCAAAACGAAAAAACATTGTAAAAGAGTACTCTGAATTTAAAACGGATGGAACAGTTCTTCTTTGTACCGTCTGCAATAAGTCTGTGTCCTCAGATAGGATTTTTTTTGCGAAACAACACATAGCAAGTGTCAAACATATTCAGTTAAAGGAAAGGCATGCAAATAAAGACAAGACTCAAGTGTTCTTGCTTGAATCTGAGGCCCAATTTTCTAAAGATATTTTGTTTCAACAAAAGTTATGCGAAGCATTTGTGTCTGCTGACATTCCTTTGTACAAGCTTAGAAATGAAAACATAAAAAATTTGTTTGAAACGTTTACGAACTATAAAGTTCCATGGGAATCAACCCTTCGTTCGAAGTACATCAACAGGCTTCACGTAAATTGCATAGAAAATATAAAAAAGGCGTTAAAAAATCAATATATATGGATATCGATTGACGAAACATTGGATGCAAAAGGAAGAAATATACCAAACGTAATAGTTGGAATATTAAGCTCTAATGAAGAAACCGCAAAAAAAAATATTATTAAACACTGCAATCCTAAATAAAACTAATCATTCGTCAATCGCAACACTTGTTGGTGATTCAATTAAAATTTTGGATGTTAATTTTAATAAAGATATGAGTTTACTTTTTGTAACAGACGCGGCTCCATATATGGTTAAAGCTGCAAAAGCCATTAAAACCTTTTACCCAAAAATAACACATGTGAGATGTTAGCCCACGGTCTTCATAGAGTTTGTGAAGCTATAAGGGATCATTATGAAAATGTGGACAAAATAATTTCAAATGTTAAAAAAGTGTTTTTAAAAGCACCATGCAGAGTAGAAATATTTAAGGAAATTTATCCGGAACTTTCTCTCCCTCCTGAACCCATAACAACCCGTCGGGGTACATGGCTTGAGACTGTAAACTACTATGCCATTAATAGTGAAAACATTTTAAATGTTTTAGATAATTTAAAAGATGATGCTCAATCGATTAAAAATGCAAAAGAAGCATAACGCAAATCTACGACAAAAACCGATTTAGTTTTTATTGCATTAATTACGGATTTATTGCCAACCACATAAAAAAATTACAAACTTCTGCCATTTCCCTTAATGAACAAATAAAAATACTAAATGATACAATTAAAAATATCGACAATGTACCCGATTGTAACGCTAAATATACTGTTCAAAATAAAATAAAGCAAATTGTAGATAAAAACAGAGGCTTAGAAACACTGCAAAATATTTGTGGTCAGCTAAATGGCTCTAAAGTAACTTCAACTACGGAGTATAATGTAAGTTTGGCTTTTAAATATGCACCAATGAATTCAGCGGAAGTAGAAAGAAGTTTTTCTTTTTATAAAAATATTTTTAGAAGCAATAGACAACATTTTCTTTTTGAGAATTTATGTCAACACATTGTAATTTATTGCAACATTAATTCACCTTAAATACATATTTTACAGAGTATGAACTGTATGAACTTTTATACAGAAATAAAAACATAATTTTAATTCATACAAGTTTTATCTGGGCACACACAAAACACAAAATAACACAATTAACAAGTTAAATTTATGAATTCTTGATACTGTTTATTTTATATTGAATTTTGTGTATTTTTTTTTTTGTTTTAATAAAATATTCTATTAAAAAAAACGACTTTTGTTAGAGCATATTTTTCATGGTTTTAAGGCATATCTTTTGTTTTTTAGAGCATTTATTATGCGCATAAAACCTTTTTTTTAAAGCTTATTTTTGGTTGCCCTGCTTATTACGTTGCTAGTGGTTTGCAAATTACTTGGAAGTTGATTCCAGAGACGTATAGTTAATATAAAGAATTGACATTCAGATGCATGGTCACGGTGCACAGTGGCTGAAAATTTGATTTCATTGGCCAAAAGTCCAATTTTTGTTTGTCACCGATTTCCAAAATTTTAATTTTGTTTAATAGTACACATATTAAAACTAAGGTAGCCAAAAAACATCTTTTTTTTAAATTCAGAAAAAAGTGATTTTTTTTATATTTAATCCGAAAGAAATTATCATTGCTCAAAAACTACCATCGATAATGACCTGCTAGTTGGTAGTCTTGTTATCTTTAAAAAAGTAATATGTGCGACTATTGTGTTATTTATATTTGAAATGTTAGGACATATTTTCTAAACTACTATATTTTTGTCAAATTTCAACTTTAGTAGAATAGAACTTTTGCGGATCAAAAGGGATTAAGTAGGTAAAACCACTGAGGGAAAGGTGAAAGTGTTTTCTTTAACCCTGTATATACTCTTCTACCCGTTTGCTTAACACTTTTTTAATTTTAATGAAATTACTCCAAAATTTTTTTTTACAATTTTTATTTATTCCGCAAAAATGTTTGCAGAAGTAACAGAAATCTTGTGCTATTGCCTTCAAAAAATTTTATGATATAGGGAATATTGATTGTGATCGAACAGAATACAAGTAGTACATATAAAAATTTTATTATTGTTACACAATCAGAAAAAAGTATAGCTGCCCTAATTCATCTTTATCCGTTACACTACGTTCACACTAGTGTATTTTATAGTAGAATAAAGAGCTTGAACACGCGTTTACGCTAAATAGTTATATTGTGAATCCGAATTTAGAAGGGATTTTTTTTATTATCTGACCCTATAAATATGCAATGCGTTGTTAAATTTGTGTCAGGTATTTTATAGAATATAAATAAAAGGATTTTAAGTTTTTTAATCCTTTTTATTCTGTATTTGGTATGGACAAAAGTATGAAAAGGTTTTAAAGCAAGTTACATTCGGATGCACACTCAGTGGATATAATATATGTGAGAAACAATTAAAAAAAGTGGATATCATTGAAAAAGTGGTTAAAGCTAATCCATTGAGAACAGAACGGATTCTTAAAAGTATACCAACTCCGAGCGATGCAAAACAATTCACAACTGAAGAGGCATTAGCATTATTTCTGGATTTTAAATTAACAAAACAGCAATATATTTAGCTTAGATTGCATTCGATTGAAAAAGGCTCAAATCTGTATGCTGCATATCATCACATAACAGCTTCTAAAATAGGCTGTTTGCCATTAAAGGACACTATTCCAATCACACCAATTTCGGCAAATGTACAACTACAACCTCTACTTGATCACACAGCCGAACGCTTGCTACAATCAATAAAAGGAAAGGAGTTAAAGAAATATGGAAACACAAAGTTTATTATTTTCTGTAAATGGGGATATGATGGTTATTCCGGACAAAAACCATGCAAAAACCAGCCATGCAACATCAAGCCAATTAAACCAAGCCCCGACCAAATCATAAGATAATACGGATGCATAAGAATTTGGATTATCACCACTACATGCAAAAATACGACTTATGGAGCACATAATAAAAATCAGTTATGATTTGGATTTCGGATCTTCAGAATCAATAAAAAACAACGAAACCAACAAGGAGTTAATAAGTTCAAGAAGGAAACATGTTCAAGATGAATATCGCAAATTTGGGTTGATTATAGATCAGCCAAAACAAGGGTCGGGCAATACAAATGATGGCAACACCGCAAGAAGATTCTTTTCAGATCCAGAAACAGCATCTGAAATAACAGGTGTTGATTTTTACCTCATTTTTGGACTTAAAATAATCCTAGAAGTACTTGCGTGCAATGAAGAAATTGACTCTAGAAAATTTGGAGATTTTGCTAAATAAACTGCAGAAATATATACAACCAAGTACCCATGGAGAAATATGTCTGCTGCAGTTCACAAAACCTTTATAATGGAGAAAATGTCATTAAATATCAGTTGGTGCTACTTGGAGATTTATAAGAGAAAACTCAGGAAAAAAGGAATAGGGATTACAGATTTTATAGAGAGCATAATACTAGAAAAATTTCACGAAATTCCACAAATGAAGATCAATTTAATATATTATTATCAACGGAAAGTGTTACATCGGGATTTAGATGAAGAAGTCAAAAAACTACTAAAAAACAGAAATAACACTGAACAGAATATGGAATATTTGCAATCAATATTTCAATTAAATGAACAATAATTATAAATCATTAGATCTAAGAAAGACATTGTATTAGTAAAAAATAATAATAAACAGAACCTCACATTGCACTTTAGGTCAAACGACACATTTTTCTGTGCGAAAGTCCAAAAATCAAATTGCAGTTTTACTATTGTTGTTGTTGTTTTTTAATTCTAAAGACTTCAGAATAAAAAAAAGTGATTTTTGTTTTGACTAAATATTAATAACCGTTATACAGCAGCGTGTCGGAGTCAACTGATTAAATTTTTTCTATAATTGTGTTCCTAAGTTAAGTAGTGCGTGGTCAACTTTAAGTGCGTATATCTCGGACTGTGTTTGTGATAATTTATTAGAGTAAAATGGAAAAGAAAGAGCCAAGTAAGTAGATATATTTTTAATTTTAAATGTTTTATATATATGTCGCTATACTTAATAAATAACTCATTAGCGTAAACATCTATAAATAGTTAAATTTTTATAAAATTTTTATTTTCTGAAAGCTTTTAAAAAAATTTACCCCATTTCTTCACTCTCGAATTGCACAAAATAATTAGAATATTATCTAGTGAGTTATTTGGTATTTATCAAATATTGCGATTTTTTGCGTTTTGCGAGTAACGCCTCTTTTTGTTAGGTAACCTCTGTATAAAAAAGATTGATCTTTTTGAAGTATGGCGAAAGGAAAGTACAAAAAAAACAAAAAGTTGATGCCGTTTTGAAACACGTATATGACAAACTTGAAACCTCGTCAATTTCTGATGAAATGGTGAAACAAATTACCAAAAAAATTAATTTGTTTTGCGTGAAATAATACTGATTTGTTTATTATCAGTTCGAAATAAATTTAGAGAAATTATCAAAAAAATTAATTTGTTTTGTGTGAAATAATACTGGTTTGTTTATCCTGTCAGTTCGAAATAAATTTAGAGAAATTTGAATTATATTGTTTTGAAACAGCAAAACTTTTTCAGGAGCGATATCCCTGGTTGCCAATGACTTCTACGGCTCACAAAATGTTAATTCACTCAAAGCAAATAATAGAAAATGCTCCACTTCCAATTGGATTTTTTGGAGAAGGTGCTGCTGAATCTCGTCATAAAATATACAAAGCCGATCGCCTACATCACGCGCGTAGAAACACCCGCACCAATAACCTACTAGATGTATTTAATAGGGCCATGGATACTTCAGATCCATTAATTTCCACAACATTTTTAAACAGACGCATTCAAAAAAGAACACGTTCCACGTTACCACCTGAAGTAATTGAACTATTATGTTGCTGCGAACCAACAGAAGAACTTCACCATAACGAACAAGACGACGAAAATAATGAAAGTGAAGAAGCCTCCTTTGAATTAATTTTACAAAGTGAATTGGATATAAACAATTAATAAATATTTTAGTATTAAAAAACAAATTAATTAATTCTATACGCTGTGTTTAAATTAATGGGTGCTAGAGGGTTAGTTTTTGGTCACTTATGGGTTAAATTCCATTTTTTTATTGGAACCAGCCATAATTATATAATTCATATAATAACTGTTTCGATTACTCTTATAATGTAGTCGTAATTAATTTTGCGCAGAAAAAGTAGTCATTTGACCTAATGTGCATTGTTACAAAAGCTATTAAAATATATTGCTGCTTTTATTTTTAAAAGGTTTTTTTATCCAGAAATATTCAAAAATTAATACGTATAATTTCGTATCAAAATTTAAAAAAAAAATCCGAATTCAACGGACTTATTTTGCTAATATTAACAAATTTTACAGCAAAAAATAATAGATTCTTCTGTAGTAAAAGCAAGATTTTAGGTAATATTTCTAAAGTGTTTTAAGTGTAAATAAATTTGACAGCAAAAAATTGTTAATTTTTCAGTAATAGTAGCAAAATTTCCAGTTGATTTTACAATTTTTTTTAGTGTAAACATTAAATTTTTTTGAGTGTCCCATTATTACAAAAAACGTTAATGATTACACTATGCTAGTTGAAAAAACAGACAAGCCGGGCACATGGCGTTTTAACATAATTCGGGTACGCTGAATCCAGTGGTGCCCGCGGGTTTTAAAGATTGGCTCTGGTTTTCGAGATATACCGTTATTTCGAAAATGGAGAAGGTTGCACAACATATGTTCGCGTAACTCAAAAACGCTTTAGCTTATTGAAAAAGCTTAAAAAACCGAAATTCCGCAATAAAAGTAAACTTCTTTCTAATATCCGCAGTCGTTTTAGAAACATAATTTTTTTTTGGAAAAAAAAATAATTTTTTTATCAAAATTTCGAAATTTTTGTTTTTTAAAAATTCATAAAAAATTAAAAAATTAAGCTAGGCTTCTAATTGCATACTGCGCATATTAGAAAGAAGTTTTATTTTTCTTAAAGGAAATTATATTGCGGAATTTGGGTTTTTTAAGTTTTTTCAATAAGCTAAAGCGTTTTTGAGTTACGCGAACATATGTTGTGCAACCTCCTCCATTTTCGAAATAACGGTATATCTCGAAAACCAGAGCCAATCTTAACCAATCGGGCACCACTGGTTTCAGCGTACCCGAATTATGTTGAAACGCCAGGTGCCCAGCTTGTCACGAAAAAAAAGTGTCAATTTCTTGCACAGTGTTATTATTTAAATCCAAATATGAAATTTTTAGATAATTAAAACAACCGTATTTCACGCTAAAGTTAAAAAATCTAAAGTTCCAATTTGCCCTTAAATTCCCCAATACCTTCTCAACCGATTTTTATGAAATTGAAAGCGGAGAAAAGTTAAAGAATCTATCTGTCGAATTAAAAAAAATTTCACTTAAATATCTGATTCGGTTCAAAAGTTACAGAATTTTGGCCAATGAAAAACGATTTTCAGCCACTGTGCGGTGACGAAATTGAAGTATACCTTTTCCTCTGCACGATCTTGTAAACTGTAAACGTTTGTAAAGGTAATCTGGCTCCTTTGTCGTAATAATTTTGTAAAGAAAAATAAGGTTTTTAAATTGTAAATAGTTTGAAAAAGATATACTGAAAATACGACAGGAATATTGCGCTACATTATCGAACCTTTTAAAAGAGAATAAATAGGAAATATCCTTATTTTCAAAGGCGTACAGTGCTGAGTGACATATAAATTACGCAACATACCGTATATTCTACGCTTGAGTAATGTGATTTGACCAAGTTAGATGTTTAGTTAATGTTACTCCCAAGTTTCTTACTGAATCCACAATATTAATTTTTTAGCCCCCAAGCAATATGTCTATATCAAAATCTATTCGAACTGCTTTTTTGCATACTATTAGACACTTTAATTTGCTTGGATTAAGACGTAAACCATTAGCTAAAGCCCATGTATATATTTTGTTTGATCATGATTTAATTCTTGTATTCTTGTCGTAATTGAATCTATGTTGCTACTAAGATACAGCTGAACGTCGTCAGCATACATTTGTATTTTAGAATATCTGATTTGTTTGGGAAGATCGTTAGCATATAATGAGTATAGAAGCGGTCCAGGAATAGAGCCTTGAGGGATACCTCTTGTTACCTGTAAAGTTCGTGATAAAGAACCATTTTTTGCAACTGATTGAGATCTATTTGAGAGATACGACGATATTATTTCCACTGCTAGTGTTGAAAAATTAAATATGTAGTTTCAACAATTTCATGCATAACATTGAGTGCTGTACAGTATCAACGGCCTTTGAATGGTCTAATAACACAAGGAACGTTAATTTATTATCATCTAAATTATTTTGAATTTCCTCTTTTACATCAGTTAGTACTGTAATACAGCTACGTTGTGGTCTAAATCAATATTGGCGATCAGGTAATAAATTGTTTATGCAATAAATTTTCAAAAACTTTAGAAAGATATGGCAGAATTGCAATTGGACGATATTCAGATCCGGTTTTAGGTATTGGAATAATTTTGGCATGTTTCCACTCCATTGGGAATCTATTGGTGGTTATTATGGTGGGTGATATATCGAATAATTTTAACAAACTTAGGATCAATATTATCTAATACTATTGCATTGGATTTAATTGCATTGAAAGCGTTAGCAAATCAGATGCATTTACGCATTGAAATTTTAGCTGGTTGCACGAAACTAAATGTGTATTTCTATCGTAAAAGTCGAACTGGACTGTTGGAAAAGGAATATTCATAAAGCTTTTATTAATCAAATTAACATCAACTTCTACTGAACGTTCAACTGACTTACTAACGCTAATATCTCGTATATGTTTCCATATACTTTTAGTGTTAACTGCCGAATTATATTTATTAAAATAGTACGAAGGCTTATCATGTCTTATTTTTGAAACAACGGCTTTTCGCGCTACGCAAAATTCATTATGCAGGTCGGGTGTTCTGTATCGTTTCTACATGCGGTATAGGCCATCATGTTTTTTATTAATAATTAAGTTTCATTTGTGAACCAAAAAATTAATTGAGGTCGGTCATACATTATATACCACTAGGGGCGACTTCTGGGAATTTATGGGACTTTTTCTTCAATATATATAAAGAATGTAATTTATATGGAGCATTTCATAAGATTTTTTTTAATTATTAAATTCTTTATTCAACATTATGTATATATGTATGAAGAATGTGCCAATGCAGAAAATTTATTTTCAATGACATTTTGACGTAACATTTTTTAATTGCGGTTTTTGTGCCATTTACAATACAAAACAAAAGAACAAATATTCAAAATTATGCTATTCCAAAGAAATATGCATGCATTATTACCACACTTTCACTTTGCGGTAGGAATTTTCGAAAATCCACAGTTACCGATTAAAAAATTCTTAGAATTAAGAAATAAAGTCATAAATGCTTACATCTTTGTATTTTATTGTGCTTACAAAACCACACAAATCGGTCTTTTATTGTGCAGTCAAAACCGCACTAATCGGTCTTGTAAAAACTTAAATAACATATTCTATTGTTATACCTGGAACAGGTAGAAATATTAATCGTCCTGGCTTTGTCTTGTTTTTTTTTAAACAATTACAGTATAAATAAGAGTTCCACAACCCCTTCACTGTCATATGGAAAGTGCTTGTGAAAGTGATTAGTGAAGTTTAAAGCCTTTGATAGTCTTGTATCTAATCAGTTATATTGAAATATCTAAGATGGAGGCGTGTAAAAAGTTTAATTACTTTTGTTATGTGTGTGGGAAATATAAAAATATGCCAAGTCGCCGTAAAATCACTATTGAAACAAGTACCTTGTATGAATCATATTTTTCTTTAAGTGTTATATATGGTAAGAGTGGGACACCACCAATAGTGTGTACACACTGCATTTACCATTTAAATAAATGGGGAAAAAATGGAGACACCATGCCATTTGGTGTTCCAATGATTTGGAGAGATCCCATAGTTCATGTTGAAGATGAGTGTTATGCGTGCATAAATTATGCAGCGGGTATGAACAGAAAAAAATGACTTATATAACTTATACTGAAACAGCATATGCTCGATTTCCGCTGCCACATTCTGATGAAATTCCTGATCCGGATAGCCAAATAGCAACAGAACATATTCCCTCGATAATTCATTCTGTTGAAGCGAGTGGACCAGCTACTTCAATGTATCAACCGTCATCCATCACGGTTCCATGCAGTTACAATTAAATCACGCAAGATCGTCTGGATATAATGGTACGGCGTCTAAAATTATCTCAAAGACAGAGCATTCTCTTGACAAAAGAGTTAAAACGAGCTTATATATTAGCAGCAGGTGTACAAATATACGAGGCTATCAATCGCCATAGACGATTTTCGACTTTTTAAAATGAATATAATGCTGGAGATTGGCGCTTATTCATTGATTCTTCCAAAAGTAGCTTAAAAGTTTTGCTACATGTCACTAATTTAAAAAGTCCTATTCCGATAGCACTAAGCACAATATTAAAGAGACATACACATCAATGAAAAAAAATAATACAGTTAATTAAATATGAATACCACAAGTGGAAAATATGCGTAGATTTAAAAGTCATGCAATTGGGCTATACTAAAAATATGGGCTTCGTGTTATCATGGAATACGCGTTTCGATAGCGACCAGTACAATACACGGGATTGGGCTTTACGTGAATTACCACTTGTGCCGATGGAAAAGATATTGCTTCCTCCACTCCACATCAAACGGGGTATTGTAAAAAAATTTATAAAAGCATTGAGCCCAGATGGTGTTGATTTTACCGAATAGCGCTGAATTTTTCCACGATTAAGCGGCATGAAAGTAAAAGAAGGTATAAACTCTAACTACTTTATTAAATTAGATTTATATTTCATATCATTATGTTTTTATTTTACAGGAATTCTTAATGGACCGGACATTCGTCGTCTGATGAAGGACCATTAATTTGAGGCTGCATTGAATGATATCGAGCTATTGGCCTGGAATTGTGTGAAATCAGTAATAGAAAATGTATTAGGAAATCATCGGTCTGAAAACTGGCGAATTTTGATCAAAAATATGCTAACCGCATTTAAAAACTTAATCGTTAGAATGTCATTGAAAATACATCGGTATTACCATGCCGAAAAATTTAATGAACAATCACCAGCCGAGTCTGGTGAACATGGCGAGAGATTTCACCAAGTAACAGCCAGGCTCGTACACTGGTATAGAGGCAAACAACTTGATTCGCTATTAAGGGATATTTGTTGGAATCTGCAGGAGGAAGAAGAATAAATTTCTAAATACAAACGTTAACTTATTACTAATTAACAACAAAAATAGATGTTTTAAAATATTAAAGTTTGGTTATTACAAAAAATAAAAACATTTCATCTTTACAGAAAAAATCAAAAATTGTAGATAGACTTTAATCACTTATAGCTTATTTTGTTTGGAACTTTGTTTTTTTTATACGCGTAGAACCCAAGTATTAAATTTTGCACCTGCAGCGCCTGAGATACCCCTAGACGGGCCAAATGTATCACCAGCGCAACTTTATTTTTCATTCCCAGCGTTTGTTTCACTCCTAGGGGGATAAAATGTATGACCGACCTCCAATGTTTTTTGTTCTTAACATTTTCTTAAAACATAGTTGCCATATATCTCCACCCCTTAGGGCTCCTATACAAATATGGCCGTTTAATGAAATTCTTAAATTTGGCCCCTGAAGTGCTAAGGATGCCCCTAGATGGGTCAAATGTATGACCAACCCCACTTTTTTTTCAACTCAATCATTTTTTTCTAACATACCCACCCGCTGTCTCCATTCCTTAAGGGGCTTCCATACAAAATGTTCAATGCATACTAGAAATATATTGAAGAAAAAGTCCCATAAATGCCCAGGAGTCGCCCCTAGGAGGATAAAATGTATGACTGACCTCCATTAGTTTTTTTGTTCTCTGTTGTTTTCTCAAATTATACTTTCCCTTCATCACCATCCAATAGGGATCAATTGTATGGGATCCATACTTTAATATATATATCAACAGCATTGAATCTGTACAGAAACAGTTCCTTTTATTTTGTTTAAGAGGTCTTGGATGGAATTCGCTTGCACTACCTTCATATGAAAGCAGACTTTGTCTTATTAAGCTACCGACGTTAAAAAGCCGAAGAACAATGCTTAGTATTTCGTTTTTAATGATTCGAATACGCGGTGATGTCGATTCTGGTTACTTGTTAAGCAAAATTAACTTTAATGTTCCAGTGAGACCTACACCAAATTTTCAGCCGTTAAATTTAACGTAATACCGTTTTGTTTACGCTAAC
The DNA here is from genome assembly GCA_943735925.1 of Pollenia amentaria. NCBI lineage: Eukaryota > Metazoa > Arthropoda > Insecta > Diptera > Polleniidae > Pollenia > Pollenia amentaria. The sequence continues at coordinate 54,522,286 of OX031008.1, read as the reverse complement.
AACGACTCCTTTCGTCAAATTTGCTTGAAATTTAATAATCTATATAATCTAATTGACTTTTCTGATAGTAATGATGCCTTAAAAAGAAAAACTATTGTGTATTTAAATTCAAATTAGTTAATATCATTATTCTATATTTATTATATGTGCTATAATTTAAGCACTTATGTCTGTAAGGATTTTTAATTTATACACTGGAAAATTAAATAAATAAATATGTATGTATGTATGTATGCATGTATATGTAGGTATGTGTGTATGTATATATGTATGTTTTTTTATGTTGGACGTAGGCCCCACAAAACTTCTCCACCATCCCCACCCCGGTACCGTGTCAGCATTTTTTATCTCCGTGGTTATTCTCGTTCGCTCCAGTGAATTAGTGTTGTCCCAACTTTTACGTTTGGTTTGGCTATAAATTTCCATTCTTTCCAGGATTAAAAGGTCTATTGGCGGTAGTCCTGCAAGCACTAATGCCGCACTTGTGGATACCGTGCGGTGCGCTGATATAATATGGAGAGCACTTACTGTCTGCGGTTTCTATAACTCTCTTAAGTTATACTTCCGATTCAAGGCCCTCACAAAGGTCGGGGCAGCATAAAGAAGTTGGGAGTGCACTACGCTATTTATTAATTTTCTTATCTGCGGCTTTGGACCGCCACAGTTTGGCATTATTCTGGCCAACGATGTTGCCCTTTTCAATGCTTTGTCCCGAATATAAAGTATATGCTGTTTGAAGCCAAGATTATCGTCCAATTGTACTCCCAGACAGCACAAGCTCCGTTTAAATGGTATATCACTAGATTGTAGAATTATGCTCAACGACATAGGCTATCATTTGCCACTATCTCGACCAATTCGGCACTCCTCTTGTTTACAACAAGTGCAATATCATCAGCATACCCTATTAGTTCCGCGCCCTCTTGTAGATTTATATTCAAGAGGTCATCGTACATTACATTCCATAGAAATGGTCCCAATACGGAGCCCTGAGGCACCCCTGCCGTTATTCGGTATTCCTTCATACCATTTTCCGTCTTATATAGTAGGATTCTCCTGTCAAGATAGTCCGCTATCATGTTGTACAGATAGTTTTCCACACCCTTCCTCCTGAAAGCCTCCAGTACCACTTTCCACTTCACTGTGTTGAATGCGTTTTTTATATCCAGCGTTATTATTGCGCAGTATTCTCCCAAAACTTTGGCTTGCATCGCCCTTTTGCAAACCTCTCCTATGGCATCTACTGAACTTTTCCCCCTGCGGAAACCATGCTGCATAGAAGATAGGCCCCCACGGCTATCTACAGACTCCTCCAACCGTTTCAACATTACGCACTCTAAGTGCTTTCCCAGAGAGTCTAGCATGCATAGCGGTATATAAGTACTAGGCTCATTAAGCGGTTTATCTCCCTTTCGCAATAAAATTAACTTCTGTATCTTCCATTTAGACATGGATTGAAAACACCAACTAAGAATTGTGGACATATTTCGCATACGACCTTTATGACCTCGTTTGGAATGACATCTGGTCCCGGGCTCTTTCCCATGCTCAGTTTATGGCAAGCATGTTTAATGTCATCTACGTTCAAGGGGATAAAATCGCATCCTTGCAATTTTGCTAAGCACGCTAACCCACCCTCATCAAAAGGGAATAATGTTTTCACTATGGTTTTTGCCCACTCTGGTTCTTTAATGCCTGGTATATGCCTAATTCCACCCAGCTTTTTCATCGTAATTTTGTACGGTTTGATTCGTATCAGAATAGTTATTAATATTCACTTAAGGTAAGATCTTCCAGCACTATCCAATTCATTTTCTCATTGTAGAGATTTGTTGTTCCAAAGGTGATGTCGATAATATTTCCACCTGTACCTCTCCGAAACGTAAGTTTGTCTCCGGTATTAAAAACCGTAAGACTAAGACCGGCATTCATGTCGGACACTGTAATACCCTTGATATCAAGGATTCTGGAGTTCCATTCAGGAGATTTACTATTGAAATCACCTCCAACGATCACCTTATATTTTGAGGACCTGATAGAAACATCAAGTACGTTTAGAGCTTCTGCGAACATTTCATAGTTCATATTTGGTGAGTAGTAGCAGCTGTATACTCTAATCTTGCCCACTGTTGCATATACAAAGCCGGCATTGCTTTCGTCAACCACGATTACTTTAAGCATCCGGTCTCTCACCATGATGGCAGCGCGGTGGCTTGTGCCCTCGTACAAAATCTGAGATGGTGGGTTTCTGTACGGTTCGCTAATTAACAGTATGTCTGTATTATCCTCAGCCGCCTTTTGTATCATTAGGTCTTGTGCTTCTCTTCCCCTTCCGAGATTAATCTGCAGGAATTTAATGGTCATTTTATTGCCCTATTTCTCCGGTTGTTTACGCACGCTGTACTACCAATATAGTGACGAACATTTGTTGAGCCACTGTCCTGGCATAATATACTTCTCGTTTCCGCAGGTAGTTGAACGAGCGCCTGGTTGGACCGTCCAAACGATGTTCTAATATTATTATTAGAGCCAATTTATATTAAGTATTTTAAACAAAGTGGATTGCCTTTCTTTTGTTTCCTCCATTAGGGCCGTAACAAGATCGGCTTCATCTGTTGACTCATCCATGTCTCTTATATCTATTATTAGGTTTTTGGTAACCGCTCTAATCATCACAACCTCACCAAGCGTATCACCTAAGGCACTCTTGAGTTTTTCGGCTTGGCCTTCACCTTTTCTTAATTTAACAAGTAACTTTCCAGTTCTTGTCCTTCTAATACCCTGTATCTCCACTCCGATTTCAGTGGGGTTGATATTGTTCTTCATCTCTTTTATTACATCAGGCTGACTTAGATGCCTTTCATCTTCATCCGGGTTATCCGCCTTGCGAGTAATCACCGGCATGCTTATGAATCTTCTTATGGTACCCGCGTGCTTACCAAGTGGGGTGTCCGACTCATTAGTTCGTGGTGATCTTACTATCACCGAGCTTCTCCCAAAAGGGGTTTTTTCTTCCTCTCCACCGACGTTCATACCGGTCAATTCTTCTCCTTCTTTCATTTCCTTGTTTTGGTTGTTTTTTTTTGTTGTTTCAGCGTACCCGAATTATGTTGAAACGCCAGGTGCCCAGCTTGTCACGAAAAAAAGTGTCAATTTCTTGCACAGTGTTATTATTTAAATCCAAATATGAAATTTTTAGATAATTAAAACAACCGTATTTCACGCTAAAGTTAAAAAATCTAAAGTTCCAATTTGCCCTTAAATTCCCCAATACCTTCTCAACCGATTTTTATGAAATTGAAAGCGGAGAAAAGTTAAAGAATCTATCTGTCGAATTAAAAAAAATTTCACTTAAATATCTGATTCGGTTCAAAAGTTACAGAATTTTGGCCAATGAAAAACGATTTTCAGCCACTGTGCGGTGACGAAATTGAAGTATACCTTTTCCTCTGCACGATCTTGTAAACTGTAAACGTTTGTAAAGGTAATCTGGCTCCTTTGTCGTAATAATTTTGTAAAGAAAAATAAGGTTTTTAAATTGTAAATAGTTTGAAAAAGATATACTGAAAATACGACAGGAATATTGCGCTACATTATCGAACCTTTTAAAAGAGAATAAATAGGAAATATCCTTATTTTCAAAGGCGTACAGTGCTGAGTGACATATAAATTACGCAACATACCGTATATTCTACGCTTGAGTAATGTGATTTGACCAAGTTAGATGTTTAGTTAATGTTACTCCCAAGTTTCTTACTGAATCCACAATATTAATTTTTTAGCCCCCAAGCAATATGTCTATATCAAAATCTATTCGAACTGCTTTTTTGCATACTATTAGACACTTTAATTTGCTTGGATTAAGACGTAAACCATTAGCTAAAGCCCATGTATATATTTTGTTTGATCATGATTTAATTCTTGTATTCTTGTCGTAATTGAATCTATGTTGCTACTAAGATACAGCTGAACGTCGTCAGCAAACATTTGTATTTTAGAATATCTGATTTGTTTGGGAAGATCGTTAGCATATAATGAGTATAGATGCGGTCCAGGAATAGAGCCTTGAGGGATACCTCTTGTTACCTGTAAAGTTCGTGATAAAGAACCATTTTTTGCAACTGATTGAGATCTATTTGAGAGATACGACGATATTATTTCCACTGCTAGTGTTGAAAAATTAAATATGTAGTTTCAACAATTTCATGCATAACATTGAGTGCTGTACAGTATCAAAGGCCTTTGAATGGTCTAATAACACAAGGAACGTTAATTTATTATCATCTAAATTATTTTGAATTTCCTCTTTTACATCAGTTAGTACTGTAATACAGCTACGTTGTGGTCTAAATCAAGATTGGCGATCAGGTAATAAATTGTTAGCATTGACATGCTCATAAATTTGTTTATGCAATAAATTTTCAAAAACTTTAGAAAGATATGGCAGAATTGCAATTGGACGATATTCAGATCCGGTTTTAGGTATTGGAATAATTTTGGCATGTTTCCACTCCATTGGGAATCTATTGGTGGTTATTATGGTGGGTGATATATCGAATAATTTTAACAAACTTAGGATCAATATTATCTAATACTATTGCATTGGATTTAATTGCATTGAAAGCGTTAGCAAATCAGATGCATTTACGCATTGAAATTTTAGCTGGTTGCACGAAACTAAATGTGTATTTCTATCGTAAAAGTCGAACTGGACTGTTGGAAAAGGAATATTCATAAAGCTTTTATTAATCAAATTAACATCAACTTCTACTGAACGTTCAACTGACTTACTAACGCTAATATCTCGTATATGTTTCCATATACTTTTAGTGTTAACTGCCGAATTATATTTATTAAAATAGTACGAAGGCTTATCATGTCTTATTTTTGAAACAACGGCTTTTCGCGCTACGCAAAATTCATTATGCAGGTCGGGTGTTCTGTATCGTTTCTACATGCGGTATAGGCCATCATGTTTTTTATTAATAATTAAGTTTCATTTGTGAACCAAAAAATTAATTGAGGTCGGTCATACATTATATACCACTAGGGGCGACTTCTGGGAATTTATGGGACTTTTTCTTCAATATATATAAAGAATGTAATTTATATGGAGCATTTCATAAGATTTTTTTTAATTATTAAATTCTTTATTCAACATTATGTATATATGTATGAAGAATGTGCCAATGCAGAAAATTTATTTTCAATGACATTTTGACGTAACATTTTTTAATTGCGGTTTTTGTGCCATTTACAATACAAAACAAAAGAACAAATATTCAAAATTATGCTATTCCAAAGAAATATGCATGCATTATTACCACACTTTCACTTTGCGGTAGGAATTTTCGAAAATCCACAGTTACCGATTAAAAAATTCTTAGAATTAAGAAATAAAGTCATAAATGCTTACATCTTTGTATTTTATTGTGCTTACAAAACCACACAAATCGGTCTTTTATTGTGCAGTCAAAACCGCACTAATCGGTCTTGTAAAAACTTAAATAACATATTCTATTGTTATACCTGGAACAGGTAGAAATATTAATCGTCCTGGCTTTGTCTTGTTTTTTTTTAAACAATTACAGTATAAATAAGAGTTCCACAACCCCTTCACTGTCATATGGAAAGTGCTTGTGAAAGTGATTAGTGAAGTTTAAAGCCTTTGATAGTCTTGTATCTAATCAGTTATATTGAAATATCTAAGATGGAGGCGTGTAAAAAGTTTAATTACTTTTGTTATGTGTGTGGGAAATATAAAAATATGCCAAGTCGCCGTAAAATCACTATTGAAACAAGTACCTTGTATGAATCATATTTTTCTTTAAGTGTTATATATGGTAAGAGTGGGACACCACCAATAGTGTGTACACACTGCATTTACCATTTAAATAAATGGGGAAAAAATGGAGACACCATGCCATTTGGTGTTCCAATGATTTGGAGAGATCCCATAGTTCATGTTGAAGATGAGTGTTATGCGTGCATAAATTATGCAGCGGGTATGAACAGAAAAAAATGACTTATATAACTTATACTGAAACAGCATATGCTCGATTTCCGCTGCCACATTCTGATGAAATTCCTGATCCGGATAGCCAAATAGCAACAGAACATATTCCCTCGATAATTCATTCTGTTGAAGCGAGTGGACCAGCTACTTCAATGTATCAACCGTCATCCATCACGGTTCCATGCAGTTACAATTAAATCACGCAAGATCGTCTGGATATAATGGTACGGCGTCTAAAATTATCTCAAAGACAGAGCATTCTCTTGACAAAAGAGTTAAAACGAGCTTATATATTAGCAGCAGGTGTACAAATATACGAGGCTATCAATCGCCATAGACGATTTTCGACTTTTTAAAATGAATATAATGCTGGAGATTGGCGCTTATTCATTGATTCTTCCAAAAGTAGCTTAAAAGTTTTGCTACATGTCACTAATTTAAAAAGTCCTATTCCGATAGCACTAAGCACAATATTAAAGAGACATACACATCAATGAAAAAAAATAATACAGTTAATTAAATATGAATACCACAAGTGGAAAATATGCGTAGATTTAAAAGTCATGCAATTGGGCTATACTAAAAATATGGGCTTCGTGTTATCATGGAATACGCGTTTCGATAGCGACCAGTACAATACACGGGATTGGGCTTTACGTGAATTACCACTTGTGCCGATGGAAAAGATATTGCTTCCTCCACTCCACATCAAACTGGGTATTGTAAAAAAATGTATAAAAGCATTGAGCCCAGATGGTGTTGATTTTACCGAATAGCGCTGAATTTTTCCACGATTAAGCGGCATGAAAGTAAAAGAAGGTATAAACTCTAACTACTTTATTAAATTAGATTTATATTTCATATCATTATGTTTTTATTTTACAGGAATTCTTAATGGACCGGACATTCGTCGTCTGATGAAGGACCATTAATTTGAGGCTGCATTGAATGATATCGAGCTATTGGCCTGGAATTGTGTGAAATCAGTAATAGAAAATGTATTAGGAAATCATCGGTCTGAAAACTGGCGAATTTTGATCAAAAATATGCTAACCGCATTTAAAAACTTAATCGTTAGAATGTCATTGAAAATACATCGGTATTACCATGCCGAAAAGTTTAATGAACAATCACCAGCCGAGTCTGGTGAACATGGCGAGAGATTTCACCAAGTAACAGCCAGGCTCGTACACTGGTATAGAGGCAAACAACTTGATTCGCTATTAAGGGATATTTGTTGGAATCTGCAGGAGGAAGAAGAATAAATTTCTAAATACAAACGTTAACTTATTACTAATTAACAACAAAAATAGATGTTTTAAAATATTAAAGTTTGGTTATTACAAAAAATAAAAACATTTCATCTTAACAGAAAAAATCAAAAATTGTAGATAGACTTTAATCACTTATAGCTTATTTTGTTTGGAACTTTGTTTTTTTTATACGCGTAGAACCCAAGTATTAAATTTTGCACCTGCAGCGCCTGAGATACCCCTAGACGGGCCAAATGTATCACCAGCGCAACTTTATTTTTCATTCCCAGCATTTGTTTCACTCCTAGGGGGATAAAATGTATGACCGACCTCCAATGTTTTTTGTTCTTAACATTTTCTTAAAACATAGTTGCCATATATCTCCACCCCTTAGGGCTCCTATACAAATATGGCCGTTTAATGAAATTCTTAAATTTGGCCCCTGAAGTGCTAAGGATGCCCCTAGATGGGTCAAATGTATGACCAACCCCACTTTTTTTTCAACTCAATCATTTTTTTCTAACATACCCACCCGCTGTCTCCATTCCTTAAGGGGCTTCCATACAAAATGTTCAATGCATACTAGAAATATATTGAAGAAAAAGTCCCATAAATGCCCAGGAGTCGCCCCTAGGAGGATAAAATGTATGACTGACCTCCATTAGTTTTTTTGTTCTCTGTTGTTTTCTCAAATTATACTTTCCCTTCATCACCATCCAATAGGGATCAATTGTATGGGATCCATACTTTAATATATATATCAACAGCATTGAATCTGTACAGAAACAGTTCCTTTTATTTTGTTTAAGAGGTCTTGGATGGAATTCGCTTGCACTACCTTCATATGAAAGCAGACTTTGTCTTATTAAGCTACCGACGTTAAAAAGACGAAGAACAATGCTTAGTATTTCGTTTTTAATGATTCGAATACGCGGTGATGTCGATTCTGGTTACTTGTTAAGCAAAATTAACTTTAATGTTCCAGTGAGACCTACACCAAATTTTCAGCCGTTAAATTTAACGTAATACCGTTTTGTTTACGCTAACAACGACTCCTTTCGTCAAATTTGCTTGAAATTTAATAATCTATATAATCTAATTGACTTTTCTGATAGTAATGATGCCTTAAAAAGAAAAACTATTGTGTATTTAAATTCAAATTAGTTAATATCATTATTCTATATTTATTATATGTACTATAATTTAAGCACTTATGTCTGTAAGGATTTTTAATTTATACACTGGAAAATTAAATAAATAAATATGTATGTATGTATGTATGCATGTATATGTAGGTATGTGTGTATGTATATATGTATGTTTTTTTATGTTGGACGTAGGCCCCACAAAACTTCTCCACCATCCCCACCCCGGTACCGTGTCAGCATTTTTTATCTCCGTGGTTATTCTCGTTCGCTCCAGTGAATTAGTGTTGTCCCAACTTTTACGTTTGGTTTGGCTATAAATTTCCATTCTTTCCAGGATTAAAAGGTCTATTGGCGGTAGTCCTGCAAGCACTAATGCCGCACTTGTGGATACCGTGCGGTGCGCTGATATAATATGGAGAGCACTTACTGTCTGCGGTTTCTATAACTCTCTTAAGTTATACTTCCGATTCAAGGCCCTCACAAAGGTCGGGGCAGCATAAAGAAGTTGGGAGTGCACTACGCTATTTATTAATTTTCTTATCTGCGGCTTTGGACCGCCACAGTTTGGCATTATTCTGGCCAACGATGTTGCCCTTTTCAATGCTTTGTCCCGAATATAAAGTATATGCTGTTTGAAGCCAAGATTATCGTCCAATTGTACTCCCAGATAGCACAAGCTCCGTTTAAATGGTATATCACTAGATTGTAGAATTATGCTCAACGACATAGGCTATCATTTGCCACTATCTCGACCAATTCGGCACTCCTCTTGTTTACAACAAGTGCAATATCATCAGCATACCCTATTAGTTCCGCGCCCTCTTGTAGATTTATATTCAAGAGGTCATCGTACATTACATTCCATAGAAATGGTCCCAATACGGAGCCCTGAGGCACCCCTGCCGTTATTCGGTATTCCTTCATACCATTTTCCGTCTCATATAATAGGATTCTCCTGTCAAGATAGTCCGCTATCATGTTGTACAGATAGTTTTCCACACCCTTCCTCCTGAAAGCCTCCAGTACCACTTTCCACTTCACTGTGTTGAATGCGTTTTTTATATCCAGCGTTATTATTGCGCAGTATTCTCCCAAAACTTTGGCTTGCATCGCCCTTTTGCAAACCTCTCCTATGGCATCTACTGAACTTTTCCCCCTGCGGAAACCATGCTGCATAGAAGATAGGCCCCCACGGCTATCTACAGACTCCTCCAACCGTTTCAACATTACGCACTCTAAGTGCTTTCCCAGAGAGTCTAGCATGCATAGCGGTATATAAGTACTAGGCTCATTAAGCGGTTTATCTCCCTTTCGCAATAAAATTAACTTCTGTATCTTCCATTTAGACATGGATTGAAAACACCAACTAAGAATTGTGGACATATTTCGCATACGACCTTTATGACCTCGTTTGGAATGACATCTGGTCCCGGGCTCTTTCCCATGCTCAGTTTATGGCAAGCATGTTTAATGTCATCTACGTTCAAGGGGATAAAATCGCATCCTTGCAATTTTGCTAAGCACGCTAACCCACCCTCATCAAAAGGGAATAATGTTTTCACTATGGTTTTTGCCCACTCTGGTTCTTTAATGCCTGGTATATGCCTAATTCCACCCAGCTTTTTCATCGTAATTTTGTACGGTTTGATTCGTATCAGAATAGTTATTAATATTCACTTAAGGTAAGATCTTCCAGCACTATCCAATTCATTTTCTCATTGTAGAGATTTGTTGTTCCAAAGGTGATGTCGATAATATTTCCACCTGTACCTCTCCGAAACGTAAGTTTGTCTCCGGTATTAAAAACCGTAAGACTAAGACCGGCATTCATGTCGGACACTGTAATACCCTTGATATCAAGGATTCTGGAGTTCCATTCAGGAGATTTACTATTGAAATCACCTCCAACGATCACCTTATATTTTGAGGACCTGATAGAAACATCAAGTACGTTTAGAGCTTCTGCGAACATTTCATAGTTCATATTTGGTGAGTAGTAGCAGCTGTATACTCTAATCTTGCCCACTGTTGCATATACAAAGCCGGCATTGCTTTCGTCAACCACGATTACTTTAAGCATCCGGTCTCTCACCATGATGGCAGCGCGGTGGCTTGTGCCCTCGTACAAAATCTGAGATGGTGGGTTTCTGTACGGTTCGCTAATTAACAGTATGTCTGTATTATCCTCAGCCGCCTTTTGTATCATTAGGTCTTGTGCTTCTCTTCCCCTTCCGAGATTAATCTGCAGGAATTTAATGGTCATTTTATTGCCCTATTTCTCCGGTTGTTTACGCACGCTGTACTACCAATATAGTGACGAACATTTGTTGAGCCACTGTCCTGGCATAATATACTTCTCGTTTCCGCAGGTAGTTGAACGAGCGCCTGGTTGGACCGTCCAAACGATGTTCTAATATTATTATTAGAGCCAATTTATATTAAGTATTTTAAACAAAGTGGATTGCCTTTCTTTTGTTTCCTCCATTAGGGCCGTAACAAGATCGGCTTCATCTGTTGACTCATCCATGTCTCTTATATCTATTATTAGGTTTTTGGTAACCGCTCTAATCATCACAACCTCACCAAGCGTATCACCTAAGGCACTCTTGAGTTTTTCGGCTTGGCCTTCACCTTTTCTTAATTTAACAAGTAACTTTCCAGTTCTTGTCCTTCTAATACCCTGTATCTCCACTCCGATTTCAGTGGGGTTGATATTGTTCTTCATCTCTTTTATTACATCAGGCTGACTTAGATGCCTTTCATCTTCATCCGGGTTATCCGCCTTGCGAGTAATCACCGGCATGCTTATGAATCTTCTTATGGTACCCGCGTGCTTACCAAGTGGGGTGTCCGACTCATTAGTTCGTGGTGATCTTACTATCACCGAGCTTCTCCCAAAAGGGGTTTTTTCTTCCTCTCCACCGACGTTCATACCGGTCAATTCTTCTCCTTCTTTCATTTCCTTGTTTTGGTTGTTTTTTTTTGTTGTTTGTTGTTGTACTCCATTTTCACTGGGTCCCAACTCGAGGCCGCTATCGCCGTTTGAAAGTATAGTCACGTTTAGATCTCATTGTTATCTATGCATGCACATCTGAACCTACACCACCAACTCAATGGTGCCTGTATATTGAATGGACTCTTTTGTCCTTCAATGAATTTGTGTTGGGTTTTTTATCGAGGCAGGATCACCAAGATAAAGTTTGGAAAGAAGTCGAGACACTAACGAGTTGTGAATTTCTGACAATTTTATTGATAAATTTTCTTTCTTAAATACTAAATTATTGCTAAGTTTACAATTTGTTGTTGTTTTTTTTTTTTTTTTTGTTTTTTTTTTTTTTTATAGTTCCCTTTGGATAAATGGGAACGCTGCTCATTTAGTTAAACATACATACATACATACATGTGATATTTTTTTTTATAATTCATTGCTAAGTTTACAATTTTTTATTGGTGCATTGACCAGTGTGGTTCATTGGATTATTGCGACAATTTGCTTTGTTTACATAAAGTTTTTATGCAAGTGTGTGTGTGTGTTTATTATTGGGCAAATAAATAAATTTTTGAGTCAGCGTAAATAATTAACAAAAAAAAAGAAAACAAAAACAAGCGATGTGAATGTATGAACATGCTCCCCGCCGTTGAGCTATGCTCGACAAATTACATTGTATTGATATTTTCAATGGTTTGAATGTTCCTGACTTAGTCACTAGATGATATAAGTAAAAAAAAATAATGTTTTTTTTTTTTTTTGTTTTAATTTTATTTCTTTGTTGTTCAAACTACTGTTACTGTAAATTCTGATGACGCTGCATGCTGACAAATTGCTGCTGGTGAGGTTTGTTGACCTATTTTTCTTCTTCGACCTTGTAGCTTCTGGTAGATTGTCGCAATGATGACTCCGATTGTAAGAAGAAGGGCGGCGTAAGCTACTGCTGCATGGTGTCTTTTTATGTGAGTCAGTTGTTGGGGTAGATTAGTGAGTACCTGTTGGTGTAATTCTTGTTGGATATCCGATATATTTTTTATATGGTCTATGTACCTTTTGAGGTGAATACTGCTGACTTCTTCTTCGGTTGGGTAATTAATTTCACTCATGTTGGCAGTAGCAGTATATGATGTGTATAGGGATGTTGAATAGATTTCGTGTCCCTGAATGAACATAGCCTTGTATTTAAGTGTGCAGTCTGGGCTTATGGTTGAGTCGAATGTGTTCTTCGCTGCACACGGCGGTTAAAGGGGTTGAGTGCGGCATGGTGTACATCCATTGATTGTTGTGGTTCAATTGAATGAGTGATGTGTTTTCTACAAACGGAGTGACGTTGCAGTTGGTACTAGTGACATTGTTCAGCAACGAAATTTCACATAGTCATTTGGCTGCATCTGAATTGAATTTAGACTGCATGCTTGAGCACAAGACTTCATCTTCTGTTAATGGTGTGCAAGATGCCAATTGCTGTTCAGTCAACGTGTAATATTCATCTTGGTGAGCGTGTATGGCGATGATTTGACTGCATGGCTGGATAGCTGTCATCGTGTTGTGGAGAAGAGCTGGTATCGGGTGCAGTTTAAAAAGTTCCAACGTCTCTGGATCACATAGAGGAATTGTTATATGGAAAATTATGTGATTCTTTGCGATTCCTCCCTTGACGTTCATGATTTTATAGAGCTGAAGCAGATTGTCCTGATTGACTGGTAGTTGTAGTGCTGAGGGTAAGTTATTTCTCACTTGTATCAGTTCGGCTTGAAGTTGTGATGGTGACAGCAGTAATGGGCTGATCTTGCCATGTTGAGAGTCAGACAATGCCGTGATTATTGCTGTTTGAGTTCGGTGTAGTCTTGCTGACATCAATGACAATTGTGTAGCTAGTAGAACAAAACTTTGTATTAACTTAAGTTTATGTTCTTGTTGTTCGTTGTCGCGTAACCTGGAGTCAATTCTGTTTACTCGAGTCGTCGAGGTTGTCGAATTTGCTCTGGATCTGAGTTTCATCTTGCTTAAAGATGTTAAGGGTTGAGTCTATGAATGAGGTCTGGTTTTTTAACAGTTGCATTAGATAAGTTTCATCTTCATGTTCGACATTTGTTCAGCATAGGTTGAATCCAGTACTCCAAACAATGAGTTGGCAACATATCCCACGATATCTACTGCACCACGTTTATTTCTTTTGTTCTTGAGTAAAGTGTTTCCATCTTTAAGATCTGAGAAGCCAAATTTTAGACTTTGGAGAACGTTTATACATGTTGTTTTTTGAGATACGAGGGTACATAGATGCTGTAGGGATGCCGTGCCATTTGTGAAGGTCTGCATTTCTCGCCAGTACGGTTGTAATTCATAATATGTTATGATTTTCCATTCTGACCGTGAAATTCGTGTTGTGCCGATGCCTTCAAAATGTATGCCAATGTTTGGTTGAAACTTAGTTATTTCTACTTTATTCGCGTTGCAGATTAGTGGAAGAGCTAGTAATGCAACGAACATGGTCATCATTACACCGGAGGTTACTGTCTTTCGTTTTTTCCTGCTTGGACTCTCGTCTTGTGAAGTTAGCGAAGCTTGTTCCTCTTCCTCATCTGTGTCAACTGGCTGCGACGTGGTTAGTTGTTCCTCGCTAGTGGTGTCTTGTTTGAGTCTCTGCAGTGGTGCCAGATAGTGGATGGCTCGTTTGAGCACACCGGAGGCTGTTTTTACATCTGCAACTCTAACTGTGTTGTCTTTTCCTCTGTATGTCTTTATGACACGCCCTAGTGGCCACTGCATTACTGGAGCATTATCTTCTTTGATGATGACAATGGATCCTGGTTCAAGATTTTTCGACTGCTCTTGCCATTTGTTGCGATACTGTAATTCATTTAGATAGTCTCGGGACCATCTTCTCCAGAAATGATGCTTAAGTTGGGAGACTAGTTTCCATCTAGTGGCCAGGCTCGACGCCGCTGGCCTTGCTTGTGCGTCAACTTGGGCCGTGAGTGGTTCACCGATCAGAAAATGTCCCGGGGTCAGCGCGCCTATGTCATTTGGATCGGTTGACATTGGAGAGATGGGCCTTCAATTCAGTACTGCCTCGATTTCTACGATTAATGTTTCAAGTTCCTCATAAGTAAGGGAAGCATTTGCTGCGCTTCTTACTAGAAGATGCTTGGCTGATTTGACAGCCCCTTCCCAGAGGCCACCAAAGTGTGGTGCTCTTGGCGGGATGAAATTGAACTGGATACCCTTGTTGTTGCAGGCCTTTGTAATGGCTTCTTGCGCAGCAGGGGTGTGTATAACCTCTGACAGCTCTGGTTACTTATTTTTCGCTCCAACAAAATTTGTTGCGTTATCACAATATATTCTTTGGCAGCGGCTTCGTCGTCCAATGAATCTTTTGAGGGCACCTATGAAGGCCTCAGTTGTGAGGTCGCTCACTAATTCTAGGTGCACAGCCCTTGTCGCGAAGCAGCAAAAGACTGCAATGTAGGCCTTATGTGGCCTTTTTCCCCGCAGCTTGTAGTGGACTGTTAGAGGGCCACAGTAGTCAACTCCGGTATTAATGAACGGTCGTGCTGGTGTTACCCGTGTTGAAGGCAGGTTTCCCATGACTTGGTTGTGCAGTACTGGCTTAGCTCTGCTACATCTTATGCAACATTGAACAGTATTTCGAGCCATGACTTTTCCTTTCAGTGGCCAGAACCGCTGTCGTACGATTCCCAGCAGAGTTTGCGCTCCACAATGCTTATTCTCCTGATGGACCATTTCAAAGATGAGTTTTGAAATTGGATCATTGTAGGAAATTAACAATTGATGTTTTGAGTCGAATGGCAACGATGATTCGTCAGGACGACCTCCAACGCGTAGTAAGCCGAAGTTGTCCAGGAATGGTGATAAGTTGCGTAAATTGCTTTTTCCGCGCAATTCTTGATATTTTTTTAGCTGGTCAATCTCTTCCTTGAAGTCCGAATATTGCATCCCCCTGACTATGTACATCAGGGCAGTGTCTAGTTCGATTGTGGTAAGTGCCTGCCGAGTCTGTTGATTGATGTCCTTGCGCCTGCATCGATTACTGAATCGCAGCATATAAGCTATAATGCGTTGTAGACGGGCAAATGAGTTGTTGTGTCTTATTAGATACATAAAGTCAGATGAAGCTACTGAAGTGACAAGAGCCTCAGGCGCCTTACGTTTTCTTTCTAGTTCCGGTGGGATTTCCAGTTGTGACCAGCTCGACTCGTTTCCGTGTAGAAACAGAGGGCCACAGAACCAAAGTGCACAATCTTTTAGAACGGCTGGTGAGATCCCGCGAGATAAAACATCGGCTGGATTACTTTTTGAGCCAACATTACGCCATTGATCTGCTTGGGTTGACTCTTGAATGATTGCAAGTCTGTTTGCCACAAATGTATGAAAGGCGGCAGATGATGAATTAATCCATGCCAGCACGATTTCTGAGTCGGTCCAGAACCAGACAGGACATGATAATTGAAGATCAGTTTTGATTCTTGATGCAAGCTGAGCTCCAAGTACTGCCGCGCAGAGTTCCAACCTTGGTATAGTTTGGCGCTTAAGAGGGGCGACCCGAGATTTTGCGCAAAGAATTTGAGTCATGGTGGTTCCATCCTTGAATGAGGATTGGATGTATGCCACTGCGCCGTATGCTTTTTCTGATGCATCGGTGAAGATGTGTAGTTGCATCGACTGGGGCACCTTTCCCTTACCAATGTGCCGCGATACCCGAAGAGTTTTTAACGCGTTCAGGTCGTTTCTGAATGTAGCCCATTTAGTGTGTAACGATTCTGGCAGCGACTGATCCCAGTCAAACTTTAATTCCCATAACTCTTGTATAAATATTTTTGCTGTTATTATGACTGGTGATAATAACCCCAACGGATCAAAAAGCCTTGCTAGATCGGATGTGACCGATCGTTTAGTGATTCTCCGAACCGAGTCAATGTTGACCTTTACGCAGAAGGTGTCATCCTTTGGGAGCCATGTGAGGCCTAACGTCTTGATCGAATCCACCTTTGAGCTTTCAAAGTCTAAATTGACTTCCTGGTCTCCTATCGAAATGTACTGCAACAATTGTGGGTTATTGGCACACCATTTGCGTAGGTTAAAGCCATTCTCTTCATGATTTGTATGAGTTGCTGTTGTAGTGTTAATGCTGTCACCAGGCTATCGGATCCACCCAGGCCATCATCAACGTAGAAGTTCTCTTGGAGAAACTGCGACGCCAGCGGGTACCGTATCGTGTTTGCCTTGGCCACCTGCTGCAGGCATTTTATTGCTAAGTATGGTGCCGCTCTGGTGCCATACGTAACTGTGTTTAGTTGATAGTAAGTTATGGGTTGCGAGGGTTCCTTTCGCCAAATTATTAATTGAAGGTGACGATCCTTAGGCGAGACGAGTATATGTCGGTACATCTCTTCGATGTCAGTTGTGAATACATATTTGGGCAACCTGAACCGTAGAAGTATGGAGAACAAGTCACTTTGAACAGTTGGACCTGTGTACATTAGGTCATTCAGTGAGTGTCCCGATGAAGTTTTTGCTGAAGCATCAAATACGACCCGAAGCTTTGTGGTTGAGCTTTCCGGTCGTTGCACGCAGTGATGTGGAATGAAATAGTTTGGAGAGCGAATCGCTTCTGCTGGTATCTTTGTCATGTGTCCCAGCTTTTCGTATTGTTCCATGAAATAAGCATATTGAGCTTTTAATTCCGGGGTTTTCTGCAATCGCCGTTCCAGAGAAAAGAAGCGATTGATTGCGATTCCGTGTGAGTCACCTAAAGCCTCAGGACTCTGATGAAAAGGAATCTGCACCACAAATCGATTTTGATTATCCTTTATGGTGTGTTGTTCGAAGTGATTTTCGCATTGTTTATCTTCGATGGACATTGGTTTACTGGATGTTTTGATCTCTTCTAGTTCCCAAAGTCGGGCGATGGAAGCATCAAGTTATTCATCAGCGGTGCATATTCCGCACGTCAATTTGTTGGGTTGTTCCTCCTGTATTTTTCCAGAAACTATCAGTATTGATTTGTCAGTATTGATGAACTGTGATGGTTGTGGTGACAATATACGCGGCAGAACAAAGGCCTCAAGTCGCGTCGAATACTTGTTAATTCGGGATTTGAGTCCTACATTTACTCGGTGCCTTGTCTTTGTATTTGTTGAACCGATTCCATTGATGCTTATATTCGAAATCTGTCTGGAAATGCCGAGACATTTTACTAGACGTTCCGTGATGAAATTGACTTGTGATCCGGAGTCGAGTCAAGCACGGCATTCCACTTCTGTTCCATTTGCTTGTATTTTCACAACTGCTGTGCTGAGTATCACGTACGAACTTGCTTGTTGATTATTAGATGCTGCTAATGAGGTAGCTTCTATGTCGTTGGTCGCCTGAGATGATGACGTTGAAGATGAAGGCCCTGCGCCCCCCGCTGTTTTAGTTGATGCGGCTGATGATACCTTTTGATTGTCCTTTTTGTTTGAGGACTCTTGCTTGTTGTCCAAATGCAACAGTGTGTTGTGTTTTTTATTGCACTTCATGCAACATCGTGAAGTGCATTGGTTTGCTGAATATCCTGTACGTAAGCAGTTCACACAACATTTTTGCCCTTGTGTGTAGTTAAGTCGCTCCGAGGGTTTTAATTTCAAAAGGGTCTGGCACTGAAATAGTTTGTGAGTGCCATTGTTGCATAGCGTGCATGCCACATTGCCTTGGTGTGTTGAAGCTACTGAAGCGCACGACTTGGCTGACCCTTTTTCCTTCTGCCCCATGGCTTCCATTGATTGAATCCGGGTTTCTAGAAATTCTAGGAATTGGCTCACATGCTGCAATTCCTTTGGATTTTCTATTGTTTTTTCATATTGCGAGTGAAGACCCCGATCTAACTTTTTTATGAGAAGATGAAGCAGCATTGGACTCCATGAAGATGTGTCCACCCTATATTGTTGAGGGAATGCAGACACTCTTGAGTGACATCATGTAGCTGTTTTATGGAGGCTGCTGACGTCCCAGATGACGGCTGATCGATTAGTTTCTGCATTAGTGTTGGTACCAGTACACGCTTATTGTTGTACCGGTCTTGTAATGCTTTCCAGGCTGTCTCATAATTATCAGCTGTGGCGGAAAGATGGCTGATGAGTTTTTCAGCGTCACCGGTTACGTTCGCCTTGAGATACCATATTTTCTGCACAACGGGAATGTTTTGGTTGACTACCAGCTGTGAAAAAAGATCAGCGAACGCAGGCCATTTCAAATAATCCCCGTCGAATTTCGGAATTGTAATTTTGGGAAGTGGCAATGCGTTCGTCTGTGCACACTCTGCCCTATATTGTGCTGTAGGTACTGTTGTATGTTTGAAGTTTTGTATCACCATTTTCTAGATCCGTGTACGAGTCCATGTCATATCCTTCTTCGAGTGGGTTGACGCAGTTTTCCCAAATTGAGAAATGTAGCTCCTGGATCTGTTCCCATAGCTTCTCTTTCAATTTCATGTTTGTTGCTGTTGGGTCCGTTGTGATTACCCGTTTTAGAGACGATATCATTCGGTTTTGTCTTCTAATGGATAAGGTAATTTGCGACGCTTTTGCGGATGGAGTAGGTGTTGGGGAAGCCATATCCTGCTGTTGAATTTGTGGAGGCTGATTATGAGCTTGTGTCCTTGCCATTGTTATAGTTGACTTAGCGGCTGCCAGTTCTTGATGTTGATACTCTGCTTCTGGATTGGTTGGACCTTTTTGCTGGTTAACCGGTGTTTGCATCATTGCCGACTCAAATTCCTGCCTGTATTTTTCCACGAGCACCGCTATGTCAGTGTAGTAATTACTGACAAAATAATCGTGGTTTAATGGTGGATTTTCAAGACAACGTATTTTGTTGTCAGTTATTTCGAAATCCGCCCATGCGCTATTCAACCTCCTAAGGCGTTCCTTATAGTACTCTAGGGTCTTCCTGGACTGGGAGTCCTTCTTATAATTTTTTATGATTCCCTGTATGATGTCACCCGTTTCGCGTTGGGATTAAGCCAATACGTCCATACTGATTTTTTTTTCTGCCATCTTCTGAAGCTAGCACAATGCTACGATGCTCTGTTGATTGGTTCTCTGACTGCGGTTGCGAGTTGCTTTGTTGATCCTGATAATTTTCAGGACCCAAATGACTATTGCTGATTGCTGTGTGGACAACTACCAAATGTATATTGAATGGACTCTTTTGTCCTTCAATGAATTTGTGTTGGGTTTTTTTATCGAGGCAGGATCACCAAGATAAAGTTTGGAGCAACTTAAGCACTTGAACTTGGTTGCAGCGGAGAAAAGGTGGAAAGAAGTCGAGACACTAACGAGTTGTGAATTTCTGACAATTTTATTGATAAATTTTCTTTCTTAAATACTAAATTATTGCTAAGTTTACAATTTGTTGTTGTTTTTTTTTTTTTTTTTTATAGTGTGTTCCCTTTGGATAAATGGGAACGCTGCTCATTTAGTTAAACATACATACATACATGTGATATTTTTTTTTATAATTCATTGCTAAGTTTATAATTTTTTATTGGTGCATTGACCAGTGTGGTTCATTGGATTATTGCGACAATTTTCTTTGTTTACATAAAGTTTTTATGCAAGTGTGTGTGTGTGTTTATTATTGGGCAAATAAATAAATTTTTGAGTCAGCGTAAATAATTAACAAAAAAAAGAAAACAAAAACAAGCGATGTGAATGTATGAACAGTGCCAAACATAGAACGAACTCTGAGACTCACCACGTTTTAGTGGGACAGACGCAGCTATGACATTTGCCTATGCGCCATTTCAGTGCAGATTCACCCACACTTACTGAGGTCTTAGAGTGCCACCAGCTGTCAGCCCAGGGTTCGTCAATTCCAAAAACAGTATCCAGAAATGCCTTAATCAGGACCGTACTGGGCTTGATCCTAATGCCTTTCAGCAGAGTTCATCCGGAGGTATGTCTGTATCCAATTCATCATTCCAGTTATACCATAATCAAGACCGTACTGGGCTTGGTCTTAATGCCATTTGGCGCGATTTGACTAGGGATACCACGGAGGCGTCATGCTCCCAACTACACCTCTATTGAGGGTACCCTTGTGGTTTTTTTTTTTTTGTTTGTGTGTAGGTAGGTGAAAATCTTCCATCAGATACCCAGGTACTTTTCCCCCTGAGTTATGTCGGATTCCTACCGACTAAAAACACCACCTTTCTCTTCCCTCAGCCCTGCGGAACTGTCTGTTATGATATTCCTTCGCAGGGTCGGATAGACTTAATAAGTCTCTGCTTCTACCTGCAACAGCATCTTTCTGTGCTTCTCTTCCTCCCTCAGCTTTCTGTGAACTTCCTTGACTAGAGAGCAGGTCGCATCCCAGTTATCTTTCTTTCTAGTCATCACTTCTATTATGTTTTCAGGATTTATACTCTGTCCCATTAGATCCTCCGCGTGCCTACGCTCGTTTTCAAATCTTGGACATCGAAATATTGCGTGTTCTGCATCCTCTACTTGGTTTGCGCAAGAGGGACAGTTGGGTGACGTGTCGAGTCCAAACTTGTGCAGATATTTTCTGTACCCTCCATGCCCCGTGAGGAATTGCGTTAGGTGGTAGTTCACCTCGCCGTGCTTCCTCTTTAGCCAAGACTCTATTTTCGGTATAAGTCTAAAAGTCCATCTCCCTTTTCCACTTTCTTCCCATCTCTTCTGCCATGCCTGCATGGTTTTCAGCCTCTCCATGTTTGGAACCTCATTCGCATTTGGTGGACTTAATCTTTTGCGTTCATACACGCGTTTTGCCTCGTCTGCCATCATGTCAATTGGGATTATTCCTGCTATAACGTAAGCTGCGTCGTCCGATGTCGTTCTATATGCGCTGCTTACTCTTAAGGCGCATAATCTGTATACGAAGTTTAGTTTGGCCGCTACCGATTTGACCTTAAGGGCTTCCGACCATATTGGGGCCGCGTATAAAATTGTTGATTTTACCACTGTAGAGATTAGTTTTCTCTTCCCGTGCCTAGGTCCCCCTACGTTTGGCAACATCCTAGACAAAGCTACCACTATGTTCGATGCCTTAGTGCATATTTTTTCAATATGCGGTCTGAACTTTAGTTTGTCATCTATTACAACTCCTAGGTACGTAAGTTGCTGCTGTGACTCTATGATGTGTTGTCCTATTCTTATTTTTATTTTCTCTCTTTTTCGACGACTACTTATTAGTAGTGCTTCTGTTTTATGTTCTGCTAGTTCCAAGCCGCTAGACTTCATCCATGACCTGATAGCATACACCGTTTCATTCGCCAGTAGTTCGACTTCGTCCACATACCTAGCAGTGACTACGATCACGATGTCGTCTGCGAAGCATACTGTTTTTGCCCCCTCTGGTATGTTAAGGTTCAATACCCCATTGTACATAATATTCCACAGTAACGGTCCTAGAACCGATCCCTGTGGAACGCCTGCGGTTATGTTGAATGTACGCGTGCCCAAGTCCGTGTTGTAACGAAGCTCCCTCTCAGAAAAGTAGCTCCCCACAATTTTAGTTAAGTACACCGGTACTCCAAGTCTGCCTAGGTTATCCATGATGCGTTCCCAGTTTGCAGTATTAAAAGCATTTTTTACGTCTAGGGTTATCACTGCGCAGTATTTCTTTCCTGCACCCTGACCTTCTATAGCACTTTTCGCTGTGTCGACTACTATCTTAATAGCATCCATAGTCGATCTAGACTTCCTGAATCCGTACTGGTGGTCTGAGAGTCCACCCCTTGCCTCCACAATTGGGACCAATCTATTGTAGATTACCCTCTCCAACGTTTTCCCAATAGAATCAAGCAGACATATTGGCCTGTATGATGAAGGGTCTCCTAAGGTTTTGTTCGGTTTTGGAATGAGAACCAATATCTGTTTCTTCCAGCAGTCAGGAAATTTTCCCTCCTCCAAGCAACGGTTGAATACTTCAACAAATAGGCTTGGATTGATTTGCATTGCCTTTTTTAATGCCTTGTTAGGGATACTATCTGGGCCTGGAGCTTTTTTGTCTGATAGCTTCGTCGATATCTGGATCAGTTCCTCTTCCGTTACTGCCGTTACTGTACCCGGGTTTATAATGGTATTGTTAGTGCGCAGGGCTTTGGTGTGTCTCGGAAACAGAGTTTCAACGATTTGTCTCACTAATAGGGGGCATGTGGGTTGTGGTGATCTTCCTGCCTTGAGGCGGGAAGTAACGGATTTATATGCCCTTCCCCATGGGTCTACTTCCGCATCCAGGCATATCTGCCTAAAGCAATTAATTTTACTCCTTCTTATAGCGCGTTGGAGTTCTCTTCTTAGTTGCTTATATTCGTTTTGTCGTTCAGTAAAATCGGGTCGGTTTCTTTGGCGTTGGCTCTTCCTTCTAGCACTGAGGCATTGTTTGCGTAGGCTATTTATTTCTGGATTCCACCAGTATATTGTTCGCCTGTTTTCCGAATCCCTTCGTCTCGGCATGGAGGTGTCACACGCCTCTTTAAGTTTCGACATTAGATGTTCAACCATTTCCGAGGCTGTGCCATCAAAAGAACGGACATTAGTAATTGTCTCCCTAAAGGTTTCCCCGTCCAGTTTGCCAGCTGCCCACCCCCTATAAGTGGGGTGTGCGTCCTTCACCCGGTCTTGCCCTCTTCTTGGTTCGTTAATAGAAAAGATTATGGCCTGGTGGTCACTATGTGTGTAATGCTCACTTACCCTCCAGTCTATTTTTCGGACCAGTGAGCCACTTACAAATGTAAGGTCCACGATTGACCCTAGGCCTCTTGCCCTAAAAGTAGCCGCCCCTCCTCTATTGGCCAGTGTCAAGTCGTCGCCGGAGAAGGTCTCCAGGAGGACACGACCCCTGTTGTTCGTTGTCTTGCTTCCCCATTCAGTAGCCCATGCATTAAAATCTCCTGCTATAATCTTCGGATTGTGGAGCTGTGCGTCTCTTTTCAGCCGAGCCATCATCTGTTCGAACTGTTCGATTGATGCACTAGGTGGGGCATAGCAGCTGTAGATGTAGATGCCTCCTATTTTGGCTCTTACAAATCCTTCCTCAGGTTGTTTTTGGGTACCCTCAATCGCTCGTTTTCCACATGCCCATATTGCTGTTTTGCCGGATGTGTCTTTGACCCAGACGCTTGGTTGAAGATTTCTGTATTGTTCACATACAATAGCTATGTCAGCCCCAGTTTCGCTGATAGTCTGTGGTTGAATACCTAGTTTAGGGCGGTATCCACTCGCCCTGTCACAGGACTTCCTCGAGCACATGTACAATTTTAGTACGCTCTCCATACCTGCCACAGCTAGGGTCCGCGGGGTCGTTACTCCCCGTTATCCTCGCCTGAGGATACCCTTGCGGGTTGTATATATGTATAAATGTATGTATTTATGTATGTTATAAAGGATCGCTAATTATATATGTGTGTATGTATGTATGTATGAATGTATGTATGTATGCATGTATGTATTCATGTATATGTATGTATATATGTATGCATGTATGTATGTACGTATGTATGTATGTATGTATATATGTATGTTATAAAGGATCGCTAATTAGAGTGTAAGTAAAAATTTAAAGTGTGTTTTGCTAAGTTGTTTATGATGCTATGCTTAGCCACAGCACGTTTTACTTCTTCTGAGCACTGTTTAAGGTGCCCGGCTAGAAGGTGAGAACAAGTTTGATTTCCAAAAGTATTCTGAATTTTTATTTAAAAATCTTTCTTATTTATACTATTTACAATTCCTAATTCTACGTTCTATTCTACTCTTCCTAACCTATGATGAGATTTATTGAGTTAAAACATTCCATTTTGATTGGTCAGTGTTTTAACCCAATTTCCACTCAATATTTTACTCTCAATTTCTATTTCATTATTCATTCAATCTTTTTTTACTGGACTTATTACTCTTTGAACTATTTCAAGTGCATTGCCTTATTTTCTTACTTTTTATTTACACATTTAGTCAATTCACAAGGTATCCTAACATGTCATATTGTCAAAATGTCCTAATATTTCACAATGGTTTAAAAATATTGTTGTACGGCTCAGCCGCTCAGCGCTGGACTTTTCTGATTAATTACGACAGCACAATAAACACAGCAAGCAACGTTCTATTTATTTAAGACACTTTTTGTTAACAAACCAACAACAATATTTTTAAACCATTGTGAAATATTAGGACATTTTGACAATATGACATGTTAGGATACCTTGTGAATTGACTAAATGTGTTTTGAAACATTATCTCTCATAATATTTCGAATGCCACATGTTTAGTAAATTCGCTTGCATTGACGAATTCCTTGAGTGCAATGCCTTTAGCTTGTATTCAAACATTGTCGTTTGGGTGGTCTCACTAAAAGTGTACCAAGTGGTTTTAGTTTACAATAATTTTCATAAAGAACTTTGTTGTTGTGTTTGTTGTGTTACAATAAACAAGCTACATATTATTTTTAGCTAAATGTGATTATTATTTTTAGTTAAGTGTGATGTGGTTTGACAAACATTCTACACCTCTGCCCTTAAGAAATGAATTAAATCTTTAAAATACTCGTGTTTGTAATAATTTTGAATAGTAAGTATTAAGTTAAATATTATAAAAAAAAAATGTCTTATTATTATTTTACAATCATATTTCTTATTTTCTATTTGTTGTATTAGGTTTATACAATTTGAGTATATTATTATGATAAATGTTTTCAAGATTATCTACTTTTAATAATGAATTTACTCCTAATCTTTTTATTATTTCATATGGTCCCTTGTATGGGCTTTGATTTTTCTTTCTAGATTCTATTTTAATTAATACTAAATCTCCTACATTTAAGTTACTACTATTTATATTTCTATCATATATTTCTTTTGATTTATTTTTTGCTATTTCTGTTAATTTTTTAGCATTTTCTAGCGATTTTCTTAATCTAATTTTTTACTTCATTAGCGTTTATTAGTGTTTATTTGTGTTTTGTATTTTGTCTGTAGGTAATGTTGCTAGTTTACCGTAAATTAATTCAAAAGGTGAATAGTTAGTGTTAACATGTGGTGTTGTGTTATAAGCAAATGTATAGTATAGTATCCATTTGTCCCACTCATAGTCATCTACAAAATTTAATAAATATTAATTTAATACACGATGATTGCGTTCTATAGAACCTATGGATTGGTGGTGATATGGTGCTGAAAATTTTTGGTAGTTTATGTTTAGTAAATTACAAACTTCTTTCAACAATTCATTGTTATATTCAGTACCTCTATCAGACTTTAAAATTTTAAAACATCCATGCTTCAAGATAAACTGTTCAACTTATGTTTTGGCAATACTTCTAGCATCTTTTGTTTCAATCGGGTGTGCTATTACATATTTAGTTAATTCGCATTGTAGCGTAAGTATGTATCTGTAACCATTTGATATTCTTAAAGGTCCTACAGTGTCTATTTCTATTGTTTCAAAACTAGTGTTAGGTGTTTCGGTTATAACCATATTCTCTTTAATATATTTTGTCTGGTTATTTCTTAGGCATTTGTCGCATTTGTTAATAAAATCTCTAACCATTTTTCACATATTTTTCCATACATAACGTTGTTTTAACTTTAGCACTGTCTTTCTAATACCGAAATGTCCTGATAATGGTGAATTGTGGAATTCTTTTATAATATTCATTTGTGATTTCTTATTTGTAATATATTGCAAAGGTTTATATAATATAATGTTTAATTCGAAATTTCTATATTCATTTGATTTCAATATTCTTTGGTATACCTCATTATAAGTTTTATTCAAATATTCAATTGATATGAGCTCAAAAATTTTATCTTCGCATGATAAAGCGGGATTTTTTATATTCTGCTTATGCATATAAATAATCAATTTCTCTAGAGACAAAACGTATTTTGCTAGATCTTCATTAATATTCATTACAAAGTTGTTATCTTTATTTTCTATGGTGCCATCTTTAGGTCTATTTCTTATATTGGGTGCCCCGGTAGGCTAGCTGGTAGTGAGCTAGTCTATCAGTACCGGGGTTGCGGGTTCGATTCCCGCCAGAGACTCTGGTCTCCTGCAGACAAGCAAAAAAGCTTCGCGGGATTTAGTGTAGGAATAATAATAAAAAAAAAAAAATATCTCTTGTACCGGTTTTAATAATATTAAATTTTAATTCGCGAATATATTTTATATCTTATAAAGATGTACATTCCCACACACGATTTTTATGTTGGCCTTGGGATATGTTACTATCATTATTTATTACATTGTTAGAAATTTTCTTTGCTTTCATTCCACGTGTTGTTATTAAAATTCTTGATGGTTTACTACTATCATCTTCTACAGGTATCATATTTTTTAACATATCAGAATCTAATTTTATTCTAGATAAAGCATCCGCGTTAGAATTTATTTTTCCTTTTTTCTAAATAATTTCAAAATCGTAGTCTGACAAATCTATTCTTATACGAGTCAAATTAGATGAAGGGTTTCTATGAGAAAAAAGCGAAACAAGTGGTCTATGATCTGTCACTACAATAAATTTTTTACCAAATAAATAAGGTCTAATGAACTCTATACCCCAATGTATAGCAAGAAGTTCTTTCTCAATTACTGGTTTATTTAAATCATGTTTTCCTAGTGTTTTGCTTGCATATGAAATTGGTAAATCCTCTCCTATTTTCCCTTGTGATAATATAGCTCCTAATGCATAGTCTTTGTCTTTTGCGATTGGGTATTGTTCAATAGCTTTATGTTTTGAAGAATCCGTTCGTATACCGTCTTTTGTTATTTGATGTCCTAAATAAATTACTTCTGATTTTAAAAATACACATTTTGATGCATTTAATTTTAAATTGTATTTTGACAAGCGTTCAAAGACTCTAATAAGATTTTCATTGTGGTGTTTTAAACTACAACCAAATACAATAATATCGTCTACGAATAAAAATGCTTTGGAATCTAGCCCACTAAGTGCTATTGTTAACATTCTTTGGAAACTATTGGATGAAATCTTTAAACCAAATGGTAGTCTTTTAAATTGATAATGACCATTACTAGTTGAAAATGCAGTCAAATTTCTTGAATTTTCGTTTAAATTTATTTGATGGAATGAGCTAGTCATATCTAAAGTTGAAAAATATTTAGCTCTTCCAAGACGATCTTAAACATCTTCTAATCTTGTTAATGAAAATTTATCATTCACTATCTTTTTGTTAAGTTGTCGAAAATCTACAACTTGTCTCCATTTTTCTTTTCCGTTTTCGCTCTTCTTTGGTACTACCAATAAAGGTGAATTGTATGCACTATTTGACGGTTCTATTACATCATCATCTAATAATTTTTGTACTTGCTATTTATTTCATCATATTGTGTGTGTGGTAATCTATAATTTTTAATGTATACTGGTGTATAGTCGGAAACTCTTAAATCTTATGTATAAAAGTTATTTGAAGTTAGTGTCTCTCCCTCTAAATGAAAAATGTCCTGGTAATCTTCAAATATTTTTATCAATTCCATTTTTGCTTTTTCGTCATTAACGTCAATTTTTAAAATATCAAGTAACTTTTTAAATTTTTCTGTTTTAATATTCCTTTCTTTTGGTCTGTATGATTGGGTTACTAAAACGTAGTTTTTTAATGGTTCTATTTCTAAATTGATGTTTTCCAAAATTACATTGTTATCCGTTGTGTTTAATATTTTTACATGGTGATTTCCATTTCCTGGTACTATTGTGTTACTAACGAATATTCCTTGTTGAATTTCTTTGTTTAAAATTATGCTATCTTCTTTAATATCCGAATTTATAGGATGAATACTTTCTGACCGTTTCTCTACCTCTATGCAATAATTTCTGTTTATCCATGATTTCATAGGTATTGTAATTTCTTCATTTTCTAAAGTAAGCGTTATTGTGAATGTTTCATAGTCGATCTTACATAAGAATTTCGTAAAGAAATCTCTTCCTAAAATTCCGTCTGTTGGTATAGGAAAATTTTCATCTATGATGTGAAATTTATGCTTTTCGCTTATGTTATTTATAATAAAACCAAGTCCTGATGTTCCTATATATTTAATTTTTTCTGATGTTATTCCTGTAAAACTACTTGATTGTTCCCTGTCTATGTTTATCGAATCTTCCTCTAATTTGTTCTTTTGCTCCTGT
The DNA here is from genome assembly GCA_943735925.1 of Pollenia amentaria. Lineage (NCBI taxonomy): Eukaryota > Metazoa > Arthropoda > Insecta > Diptera > Polleniidae > Pollenia > Pollenia amentaria. Next base: position 54,493,717 of record OX031008.1, on the reverse strand, counting down.
ATCTATTAGGGAAGTAAGTATTATATTTTTGCCTTAGTTTAAGTTTATGAAATTAACTATTTGTTTAATTAATTATTTGTTTGTCCGTTGTTGTTAAATGGTCTGTTATTATTATTATTATTATTCACTCTGTTATTGCTATAGCGGTTATTGTTGGGGCCAAAATTATTCTCTCTATTACTATAATTATTGTTATTATATCTTTTGTTATTGTTCGTATTTCTTCTGTTGTCTTTTCTATTCCTGTAATTTGAAAAATATAGCACATGTTCATTGTTGCTAGAGAATTCCACAGCACGTTTTACTTCTTCTGAGCACTGTTTAAGGTGCCCGGCTAGAAGGTGAGAACAAGTTTGATTTCCAAAAGTATTCTGAATTTTTATTTAAAAATCTTTCTTATTTATACTATTTACAATTCCTAATTCTACGTTCTATTCTACTCTTCCTAACCTATGATGAGATTTATTGAGTTAAAACATTCCATTTTGATTGGTCAGTGTTTTAACCCAATTTCCACTCAATATTTTACTCTCAATTTCTATTTCATTATTCATTCAATCTTTTTTTACTGGACTTATTACTCTTTGAACTATTTCAAGTGCATTGCCTTATTTTCTTACTTTTTATTTACACATTGTGTTTTGAAACATTATCTCTCATAATATTTCGAATGCCATGTGTTTAGTAAATTCGCTTGAATTGACGAATTCCTTGAGTGCAATGCCTTTAGCTTGTATTCAAACATTGTCGTTTGGGTGGTCTCACTAAAAGTGTGCCAAGTGGTTTTAGTTTACAATAATTTTCATAAAGAACTTTGTTGTTGTGTTTGTTGTGTTACAATAAACACGCTACATATTATTTTTAGGTAATTGTGATTATTATTTTTAGGTAACAGTTCGAATTGAGCAATCAAAGAGATAACATCTCTATTCAAGTGTTGTCTTTTCTTTTGAAAGTAAAATACATAGTGCACTAACACATACAGTAATTACTATTGAAAAAAAAAACAGTTAAAAACAACAAAACAATTAAAAACCCTCTTTCCCCAAAACATACTCTTCCTTCGTAATTATTATAAAAAATAAAATAAAATATAGACTGTTGAATAAAATCAACAACAATGAATGAACCTCCCAATATTGGGAACAACATTTCTCTTCCACAACCCAGCTTTCAGCTGGATAAGGAAAGATATCTCAAAAACCCAACAATTGGACCAAAATACCTACTAATGACCAGAATCAATAAAAACCCCATCGAAAATAGTGATAAAAAAATAACCAAAAGCGACGAAAACGATACTAAATGTGCGGAAAGCCTAATCAATGTATCACCCTTTTTGATCAAAAGAGTCATAGATAATGTCTGTGGAGAAATTGATATGTGCAAAAAACTACAATCCGGAACTATCTTGATGAAAACAAAAAACTTCGCACAGGCAAGCAAACTGATTAAACTTGTATCCCTCTCACCCACTATTAATGTGGAAGTAAAGGAACACAATACACTTAATTATTCCAAAGGGGTAATCTACTGTAATGACTTGAGAAATATCACAGAAAATAAAATTCAAGGGGAATTAAAAACTCAAAACGTCACCGAAGTTAAAAAAAATACTAAAAAAGAAAAAGACAAATTGGTTGAGACAGGCTCCCAGAATCTATCAATATTGGTTACAAAGTAACTCGTGTAAGGCCATACATCCCACTTCCACTTAGATGCCATAATTGTTTCCGATTCGGTCACATATCTAAATTTTGCCAAAACGACAAGTTATGTATAAACTGTGGAAACATTGATCACTTAGCTGAAAATGAAATCTGCGAAAAAATAAAAACATGCAATAATTGCAAAGAAAACAATATGAACGTCACTAATCACTCAGTAATCAGCAAAATTTGTCCAATTTTCATAAAACAAAAAGAAATTCAAGCAATAAAAACACTCGAAAAAGTAGACAATAAAACTGCAGAAAAAAAATACAATGAGAGACACGCACAAACCAGCTACTCAAATGTAGTAAGATCAACCATAATCTACGATACTCCAACAACTATTACACCATCCACATCAAACAACAACATAGCCAAAACAACAACTAACGAAAGTTATACAACAATAACAACAAATCCAATACCAAACTCAATAAAAAATAATAAACCAAAAGAAAACAATAAAAACACAATCGAAAAAACAACTAACTCAGCAAATACAACAACAAAAGTAAAAATTTTACCTATAAAAACCACACGCAAAACTAGAAGACAACTTCAAGCTAACGCAAAGAAACAAAAAATTTCAAAGGAGAGCCAAGAGAGTCAACAGAGTGACGATAGTAATGTAATGGAAGAATAAAATTAAATTAACACTTTGGGGGCCGTTGGTGGGGAGAGTGACCGGTCGGGACAGACAAAACCTTGCATCGATGCGGGGAGGGAATGCCGTACTACTTTAATGTACAACGCATTGGGGTGGTCGCTGGCCCCCTCCGCAGTCGGTGATGGGGGGTGTCTGGTTTGGGCGGATTATTTCTCCCTTCCAACGGGCTCCAACTAAAAATATACTACCACGCCTGTGGTAAAACAACCATACATTCGAACAAATCATGTAAATATAATTTATACTAACAACACTAACCCTGTAGTTCTTAATATATTAAGTCACTCAAAAAACTTACAACATTATCATTCATTTTATATAGTATTGTATTAATATGTCACTAACCATTCTACAGTGGAATATAAAAGGCTACATAAATAGCTACAACGAACTGCAAATCCTCATAAAAAAATACAATCCTAAAATAATATCCTTACAGGAAACACACTTACAAAATATAAATAATATCGCAATACCCATTTCCTTTAAAATGTACCTATCAAACTCAATCCATAATTCCTTCGGAGGCTCAGCCCTTCTTATACATAATTCAATTCATCATGAAACAATAAACATACAAAGTCACTTTGACTCCATAGCAATACTTATTCACTCAAAAAAATCTTTTGTAATCTTCTCCACATATATTCCTCCCACAAAATCATTCAATTATAATAACCTTTTAAACTTATATAATACCAAGCATCCAGTATTAATTACCGGTGACTTTAACAGCTGGCACTCTAACTGGGGTTCGAGGGTAACTAATAAAAGAGGAAAAACATTAGCAAAAAATATAACTCAATCAAGACTAACCATCTTAAACAACGGTCTCTCAACACACAAAACATTCACGAGTATAGATCTTTCAATTATTTCTACAACTTTTTCCATTTACGCAAAATGGTCAATTGAATCAGACTTGTCTGGCAGTGACCATTTCCCAATAATCACAACACTTTTCCCAAACGACACAAGCCAAACAAACTCAATATGTAGACCTCGCTTCAATCTTAAACGCGCAAATTGGACTAGTTATAGCAACCTAGCGGACAGATACAGTAGTAGTCGACCAGTTAGCCACAACATTAATAGGGAAGCTGCTAATATACACAAAATAATATTGCAAAGTGCCAACGAAAGTATACCGCAGCACAATATATCTGCCCACAATATATCAGTCCCTTGGTGGTCAAAAACATTAGAAATATTAAAGACAAATAAAAATCACCTATTTTACAAATTTAGAAGAAACATATCAACAGAAAATGAATTAAAATATAAAAAGGCAAACGCTCTGTACAAAAGAGAAATAAAAATTGCAAAAAGAAAATCGATAAATTACTTTACATCGGAAATTAACCCCCAAACCTCCTCATAAAAAGTATGGTCAAATATTCGAAGATTTTGTGGCTTAAAACCCAAATCCTCAATACATTGCATTCAATACGATCACAATACTAACAATAAAACCACGGACCCAAGTCTCATTGCTAACATTTTTTGTAAATACTGGTTAAACGAATCCAGCGACAGTAAATTTTCTGATACTTTTCAACAAATTAAGCAATCTGTAACTTCTAGTAAAAAACATCTCATTCCAAGTAAAACTGCAGCGTATATAGATGAAAAAATAACTCTTATGGAGCTTTCTATTGCACTCAACAAACTAACTGGTAAAACCTCTGGTTTAGATCGTATATCGTACCCCATGATAAAGAATCTTTCAAAACAAGTACACACAAGACTAATCACACTTTATAATAATATCCTAGACAATTACGTCCCTCAAACATACAAAACTAGTCTTATTATACCGATACTTAAACCAAATAGTGACAAAACCAAAATACTGTCTTATAGACCCATTTCTCTAAATCCATGCTGTTCAAAAGTACTTGACAAAATAGTGGCAAACAGGCTCTGGTGGTTCGTTACCACAAACAAATTGCTCAATAGCAATCAATATGGCTTCATAAAAGGAAAATCAATCTCTGACCCCTTACTCCTTTTAGATTTTAAAATCAGTCAAATTTTACGAAATAAAAATCACCTATCAATAATTGCATTAGACTTTTCCAAGGCATTTGACAAAGTAGGGATTCACACAATTCTTAACCAACTTGAGGAATGGAAAATAGGACCAAAAATATATAATTACATAAAAAACTATTTAACTAAGAGAAAAATTTTGACAAGAAATAACTCTTACTACTCAAAGACTAATCCTTTGGAAAACGGAATTCCCCAGGATTCACCACTTTCGGTTATTCTTTTCTTGATAGCGTATAACAAACTTTCTAATATCATATCTTTACACAAAGAACTAGACTTTGTGGCATACGCAGATGATTATTTTATAATAAAAAAGCTTAACAACACCAAAAACCAAGACATTGACTTAAACGATTTGATCTCGGATATAACAAACTGGTGCACTTTCTCAGGAGCACAGCTATCTATAAACAAATGTAAACATCTACATATATGTAGAAAACAAAATTGCACTCCTTATTTACATGATGGCAACACATCAATTGAAGTAATCAAGGAACTGAAAATACTCGGAATTACTTTCAACCATCGATACAGATGGAATTCACACATAGCTAACCTAAACTCCACACTTTCCAAACGATTAAATATCATAAAATGTCTTTCGTCCAAAAAGTATGGTTGTAACACGGCATCCCTCTTAAATATCCTCTATTCAACCATTATAGCCAAAATTAACTACGGTATTTATCTATATGGGTTTGCTCCAAAAAGCGACTTAAATAAATTAAAAACAATATTTAACTCAGCTATACGACTGTCCCTAGGAACTTTTAGGACGACTCCAATTAGAAACATGTTATTTGAAGCAAATGTAATGACAATCGAACAATATCGGGACCTTGCAACAACTAAACTCTTCAAATCTATAATGTTCAGCTACCGACATCCACTGTCCAATATCCTAAAAAAAGTTATCAATCAAAAATACTTCCACTCAACAAAATCAACACTAAATCGTGTAGTTCAATCATGCCACAACTTAAACATACCATACAACATCAAGCAAAAATATCCGAATAAATTTCCTAACTGGCACATCAACCCAATGACAATCAACACATCTCTCAACGACCTAATAAAATCCTCAACAAACGCAGAAATATATCTTCAAAGATTTCGAGAAATCCAATACAAGCTAAATGACCACGAATTTATCTACACAGACGGCTCTAAAGGCGTTAAAGGCACAGGCTTTAGCATTGTAGACAAACACAAAATATTATTAAATTCAATTTTGCCCGAATACAGCACTAACTTCTCAGCTGAAATGATAGCAATACACGAGTCTGTTAAATATGTTAGCGGACTCATGGGAAAATACGCAATCTGTACCGACTCTCTCTCTGCACTAGATGCCATAAGAAACTGCAATAATGACCAATTTTACCCAAACATGATCAGACAGTTTCTTATTGAAAGACAACCTGACATTAAACTCATCTGGATTCCGGGTCACATCGGAATAAAAGGTAACGAGGCAGCGGACGGCAGCGGACGGACCACACCAAATCTAAGTTCCGAAGATATAAAAAAATTTATAAAAAACTCTTTCAAGACAAAAGTTAGTGACAATTGGCACTTAACCACAGACTGGTACAGAAAAATCAACCCCAGCAAAAATAATGCCTACAGACTGTTCAAAAATATAAACCACAATATTCTACCGAGAAGAGACCAAATCAAAATAATTAGACTAAGGCTAGGTCACACTAGAATCTCAAATGCTCACATAATGAATAGGAACCTACCTAAACAATGTCCATTCTGTGGTTTTAACCCAATAAGCATTGATCATCTCTTTTTAAACTGTCCGCACATTAATTCATTTAAAAGCACCAATATCAATAATAACGACTTCTCTCAACTAATAGACTGTACTATGACAAATGGCAATATTAAAAGCTTTTTAAATTTTTTAAAAAACTGTAGCCTTTACTATTCTATTTAAAAAAAAAAAATTTTTAGCTTAAGGCCATCGTTGCCATAGCTTTCCATTTATTATACTAATAATTTACTTATAAGTATAATTTGTAAATAAATAAATAAATTAATAAATTTTTAGGTCAGTGTGATGTGGTTTGACAAGCACAGTACAGTATGTATGTATGTATGTAGGTATGTATGCGTGTATGTATGTATGTATGTATGTATGTATGTATGTATGTATGTATGTATGTAGGTATGTATGCATGTATGTATGTATGTATGTATGTATGTATGTATGTATGTAGGTATGTATGTATGTATGTATATATGTATGTATGTATATATGTATGCATGTATGGATGTACGTATATATGTTTTTTTTTCCTTTAGGCAGGTGTAAAATCTTGCATAAGATACCCGTGCCCTTCCCACGGGGTATGTCGGATTCTTACCGACTAAAAACATATCCTACGTCATTCAGCAACCCTGCGGAACTGTCCATAGAGATATTGCATCGCAAGGTCCGAAAGCCATGTTTAGGCTATGTGGTGGCGACAATTTTGATTTTGTCTTAGTAACTTATTTAAGTTTTCAAATTTGGGAAACGTTTAGTTATTTGATTATTTTATTAACATTTTCTTTAGGGTGTATAAAAGAAAAAAAAAAGAAAATTTTTATTAAGTTTGTGTAGAAAAATTTGTAGTTAGCATTGAATTTATTGGAATTGTTGATAGACAGTTTTCGGAAAATTTTCATTCTTGAAATAAATTTCATATTGAGAAGGTCATATCAGAAGATAATTTGAAGGAGAAGAAAAGAGCAACGATATTTGGAAGAATTTAGTTAGAGTTAAATTGGATTTCTCATTTGTGGCAGATATTAATTCATAAATATTTTAATTTGGAGGGAAGCAGAATTTGGGGAACTCGAAGTTCAATAATATTATTGAGAAATTCTCTTTAAAATTTCAAACAACATCGAACCACAACAAGGGAATATTCGAAATTTTATTTACTGTGGGGTGACCAGATCCTTTAATTTACTGGTGGCGGGGAAAAAGAAAAAAAAAGGAAAAAGGAAATTTTTATTTTATTTTAATAACGAGTTCCGGGTTGTACACCGAATTAATTTTTTTTTTAAGTCGCTATATAAAATCGTGAACTGTTAATATTGTAAACCATTACACTTAAATTGGAAGCGATTTAATCTTTAATTTCTTAAATTTTAAATTTTTTTTAATTTTTTTTTAAATTGTTTTAAAATTATTATTATTAATTTTTTTTTTTGTTTGTTTTTGCCAAAGAAAACTAAATAATAATATTTCGGATGGTCACCTTAATAATTTTGATTACTAAGAACGGAAACCGTATACAGTAAATTGAAAACGAAACTAATTTTTTTTTTGTTTTAACATTCACAGTGGCACTATAAATTTAAATTTACCTTAACAATAACTACAACTAAAATACAACATTGCGTATGGCTGGTTATACTTATATAATATTAATTCAATACGTAGATAAACTTAACCTTTAATTTATTTTCGTGGTTGATATAAAAATGTTTTTTTTAACTATGCAAGTCTTCTGTCATCTGGCGCCTGCTGACTTCGATGGACCAATGAATGTAAGTTAATTCTGATTTAGATATTTTTAATCAACCATTTCGTTTCATCATATTATAATTACAAAAAATAATAATATTACAATATACATATCTTAAAATACTTTATAATGCTCTACATACTACAAATTAAATTTATCAAACGATTTTTTTGTTATTAATCCTGTATTAAACTAACTACTGGATTTATAAAAATATTGATTTGGACATTTAGGGTGACCAATTGTGATATTACGTTTTAAATTAATTCTATTTCAAATTTAATTTTTTTTTTCCATTTTTATTAATAAATATGTTTTAATTTTTGTTGTGAAAATAATGTCTTAAAATGTAGATATTTTAATTACGAAAGGTGAAGATTATAGTATGGGGTAGGTAAGTTAGTAATTATTTTTTTTTTGTTTTGTTTAGGGCTGACAAGGAAATTGTACAATATTGTCAGCATGGTGGGAGGGTATAGAAAATGTGTAGTAATTTCCATTCCAAGCTACACAATACTCATTCAGGTCTAGTTCATCTTCTTTTTGGTTTTTATAATAAGGATCGATCTATTCTCACATGTTATCTTTAAAGCTACCTAATTTATTTTTAAATCTACTGTAGATGATTTCAATAATTTTTTTTATGGGAACTTATATTAACTCACCCCTCCGACGAGCACAGCCGTTATTAAAGGTAGCTTCCCTTTTCCCAAAAGTATAAGACCATATAAAACAAAATCGTTACAGTGATTTTGGCGCCCAACGTGGGGCCTCAGTGTTCGTTACTATTAAAACTCATAAGTGCTATTTCATCTAGATACTGAGGGCCAATGAACTTTTACCTGTGGTGGGTATCGATCTTTAGTTATATTTATAAATTTTGCTTTTGGGTTTTTTTTTTTGTTTTCTTTAACTTATGTTAAAAATTTGTTAGTTAGGACGTAAATGTTAATTGTACAGTATGATTTTCATTTCCATAATATACATTTTATGAGACATTCGTTAACAGGGTTTGGGTTCGAGCTGGAGTTGTTCTGGTAAGGTATCGGTTCAATTGTCGTACGAATCTAAATTTCCTTCTTTTCTAAATTTAATTATTTGTTTTTTTTTGCCCTTTACTTTTGAAATTTTCCCTAATTTGATTTTCTAATGTACGGGATTTAAAGTATTTTGATTTAAATCGAATACTTCTTGCATTATATAATCAATATTTTTTTTATCTGAATATTGTTATTGGTTTAAATTTATTTGGCATTAGTCGAATATTTTTCAACAATATTGAGTTACTCTTTCTATATAAATTTTTATGCTAGACTTGAGAAACCGACTTTAACTAATATTATTTTGCTACCCTTACTATAATTCTTCACTGATTAGTATTAGTTTGCAAATTGTAATTTTAACCTGATATATAAATATATTTCATTTCATTGTGAGATTGTTTTATAGATTTTAAATTTTTTTTTATATATCGACTGGACTTTATTCTTATATTACATACTTGCTTGCTGGAGGAAAATGCCACTGGTACGTAGTACTGGTGATATTCCGGCTCAGTTAGAGCAGGAGGCTTCTTATATTGATAATCAGGGAGCTGGGGGGGATGCTGAAATTCCGATGGGTCGATTAGATAGACCAAGAACAAGATTGCAGGCTCGCAGAGATGCAAGTGAACAGGGAAATGTAAATACTTATGTTCGTCAATTTTTTAATGATTCCTTGAAAGAATTTAGGGAGGAAATAGGCACGATGATAACCGACACTATTCGGAATTTGTCAATAGGGAACAGGCAACAGAATTCACAGGACAGGCAATTTCAACGGACTGATCGCGATAACGGAGATGAATGCGGCTCTTCTTCATCGAATAGACGTGTAGATTTGGAAAATGTAGACCTAATAATATGTATACTGATAATAATACAGAAAAGGTATTGAATATAATTTGAAATTGGAAAATACGGTTTACTGGAGACATCTTAGAGTTTACGGTCAATGAATTTATATACCGCGTGAATACATTGACGAATGCCAACCTTAAGGGTAATTATAAACTTTTATGTGAACATGCACACATTCTGTTTGAAGGCAAGGCTTTGAAATGGTATTGGAGATATCATCGCAGTTGCGAATACATGGATTGGACTGATTTGTGTAACGCTATGAAACGTCAATATAAGGATTATCACACTGATTTCGATATAAAGGATGAAATCTTAAGACTAAAACAAAAACCAAAAGAGTCATTCGATGAATTTTATGAATCGACTATTGTGTTATGTGACCGATTACGGACACCTTTATCGGATTATGAACTCTGTGAAATGATGCAACGAAATTTGAGACCTGAAGTTAGACACGAACTTTTGCATTTAGATATAACTTGTGTTGCTGAGTTACGACGTGCTGTTCGCAAGCATGAGAAATTCGTTCAGGATATGTCTACATTGAATTCCAATTGACGTGCATTTGAAAAGGGACGTGTAGCAGAAGTTCTTTCAGATACAACACAAATAGAGACAGAAAATGATTTTGATGAAAATGTGGAAGTTTGTTTAGTGGTACAAAAGGGCAAATGCTGGAACTGCGATAAATCTGGCCATAGTTTCGTTGAATGCATGGAACCTAGGTCGGTTTTCTGCTACGGATGTGGAACTAAGAGTATTTACAAGCCCCAATGTCCAAACTGTTCACAGAAACTGGGAAACGCATTGAGGGATGTCCGTTAAAGGAAACAAGGGCATCCAATATAAAACCAAACACTTATGGAAACAATACCCAAGTCTTAAATACACAACTTAATGAATCGAATTCACCTGTTATGACTAATGGATCTGATGGGACAAACAAACCTGACGTTAAAAATATACACCCTTTGCAAAGACCTTATCATGTTCGGTTGGAACAGTATATTCGTGCTAGAAATAGAATATTTGAAAATCCTGACATAAAACAAGAGTCGAGTAGATCTTCAAGAAGAATTCGTGAGTATTATAAAAGGAGAAATCTTTTTAAAAAATGCGTGATTTCTTCAATTATAGCAAGAGTTAATGATAACAGACCTTATATTTTACTTAATTTACAAAATAAAAATCGTTTTGCACTATTGGATAGTGGTGCGAATGTAAGTGTTATTGGTGGTGAACTATGTTTGGAAATTATTGAAACCGAAAATTATATACGTGGAGTTGGTAGCGTTAAAACTGCGGACGGTCAACAACAACGCGTTCTAGGTACGATATATTTAGATATAATTTACAACGGTCAAATGGAATCAATGAAATTTTTCCTTATTCCGACTATATCTCAGGAAATAATATGTGGTATGGATTTTTGGAAAAAGTTTGGCATACAAATTGCGACAATTAATAAAATTAATGAAATTGTTTGGAAGAAGACCCAAACAAAATAACTATGTCAACTGTTGAAAAGCAGCAACTTTTGAAAATAATAGACTGTTTTCCAAATTCTGAGCGTGACGGTTTGGGTTGTACATCTCTGATAACACATAAAATTGATACCGGAAATGCAATTCCAATCAAACAGAGGTATTATCCCATATCTCCTGCAAGGGAAAAACTTTTATGTGGAGAAATAGATAGGATGTTAGGATTAGGTGTAATCGAGGAATGCTCAGCTTCTCCTTGGTCATCTCCTGGGGTTTTGATAGTGAAACCTGGTAAAGTGAGATTTTGCTTGGATAGTAGAAAAGTGAATTCCGTGACTACAAAAGACGCTTACCCGATTCCAAACATAGACGGACTTATTTCTAGACTTCCTCCAATTTATTATATTTCCAAGGTGGATTTAAAGGATGCATTTTGGCAGATTAAATTGGACGAAACCTCAAGACCTAAGACTGCTTTTACCATACCGAATCGGCCATTGTACAAATTTACGAGGATGCCGTTCGGGTTGTGCAATGCACCACAGACAATGTGTAGACTTATGGACATAGTTATTCCGTATCAATTAAAGACGAACGTTTTTGTATATCTGGATGACCTACTAGTCATTTCAAAGGACTTTGACGAACACTTACGACATTTACAAGAGGTAGCTACACAATTTCGAAAGGCGAATTTGACCATCAATGTGAAGAAGAGCAGATTTGCTATAAGACAAGTACAGTATTTAGGGTACATAGTAGGAGAGGGGTGTTTAAAAGTGGATCCGGACAAAGTGAAAGCAATTTCGGAATTTCCTATTCCTAAATCAGTTCGCCAACTTCGTCAATTTCTTGGCATGGCGGGTTGGTATAGACGGTTTATCGACGATTATGCTTCACTTACATTTCCTTTGACAGAATTGCTATCAAACGGGCAAACATTTTCTTGGAATGATGAAGCTCAACAGTCCTTTGAGATTATTAAGCAAAAGTTAACTTCAGCCCAAGTTTTAGTTCACGAAAATTTCGATAAACCATTTATTCTGCAGTGCGATGCAAGTATGCACGGTATAGGTGCCGTTTTAGCTCAACTAGATGATGATGATAACGAAAGGCCTATAGCCTATATGTCCCAAAAATTAAACAAGGCTCAAAGAAACTATTCTATAACAGAACTAGAATGTTTAGCGGTAGTTTTAGCTATTAAAAATTTCAGAGCTTACATAGAAGGTCAAGAATTCAAGGTGATAACAGACCATTCGAGTCTCAAATGGCTGATGAGACAGAAAGATTTGAGTGGCCGCTTGGCAAGATGGGCTCTTAAATTACAAGGCTTTGAATTCATAATTGAACACCGCAAAGGTAAAAAAAATATCGTTCCTGATGCATTATCCCGAGCATATGAGTATGAGGATACTATAGCTGAACTAGATTTACAGAATTTACCCGCAATTGATCTTAATTCAAGAGCATTTGATAGTCCGGAATATAGCAATTTGCGTAATGAATTTATTAAATCTAATTTGCCTGATTACAAAGTAATTGGTAAATATATTTATAAAAGAATAAGATTTTCATCGGGATACGAAGATGAATCAGATTCATGGAAACTATTAGTCCCATTAGAATTACGTAGGGATGTCATTTATGTAGCTCATGATCTTCCAAATGCATGGAAATGGTGGCATTGCAAAAACATTGCATCGAATTCGACGATTTTTCTTTTGGCCGAAAATGGTAATTGATATTAAGGAATACATATTGAATTGTGCTTCTTGCAAAACCTCAAAAACTCCTAACACAAGTCTCAAACCACCTATGGGTCAAATGGTGATTACTGAACGGCCATTTCAGCGTATTTATATGGATCTTATTGGACCACTACCACGAACAAAGAACGGGAATATTGGAATTCTAATTATTTTGGACCATTTTACTAAATTTACTTTTTTGAAACCATTGAAGAAATTTATTACAAAGCCAATTGGCGAATTCTTAAGAAATTATATTTTTATATGTTATGGAATACCCGAAATTATAGTGACTGACAATGGCAGTCAATTTAAATCGAAAGAATTTAAAAATTTATTACAAAAATTTGGAATACACCACCAATTTACTGCTGTCCATAGTCCTCAGGCGAACGCTTCTGAGAGAGTTAATAGATCTATTAATGAAGCTTTGAGGTCATACATACGTAACGATCAGCGCCAATGGGATGATTACCTTTCTAATGTTAATTGCGCACTTCGCAATAGTATACATCAAACGACTGGACGAACACCATATGAGCTTCTATTTGGACAGAATATGATCAACCATGGACAAGACTACAAGATTCTAAGGAATCTGGAATTATTATCTGAATCTGATACGCAGATAGAACGTCAGGACAATTTCACTCTTTTACGAGACTCTATACAGCTGCGAATTAAGGATGCGTATGAACGAAATACGAGATCCTATAATTTGAGGTCTAGGTTAAGGGAATTCAACATTGGACAGGAAGTTGTACATCGTAAGTTTGCTCAGAGTTCATTGGTAAATCACTTTAGTGCAAAACTTGCACCAGTTGGAATAAGAGCAGTAGTAAGGAAAAAAGTAGGCAATGTTAACTATGAGCTCGAAGATATCATTGATGGCCATATTGGTGTATATCATATAAAGGACATATGGACCTAATTACAAAGAGAGGGGAGAGTATAATTAACTCACGTGTCGCCTTTGTTTAGATTAAATTCTGCAGCAAGCTTGGTTGTTAATCTACTTTGTGGTGGCGACAATTTTGATTTTGTCTTAGTAACTTATTTAAGTTTTCAAATTTGGGGAACGCTTAGTTATTTGATTATTTTATTAACATTTTCTTTAGGGTGTATAAAAGAAAAAAAAAAGAAAATTTTTATTAAGTTTGTGTAGAAAAATTTGTAGTTAGCATTGATTTTATTGGAATTGTTGATAGACAGTTTTCGGAAAATTTTCATTCTTGAAATAAATTTCATATTGAGAAGGTCATATCAGAAGATAATTTGAAGGAGAAGAAAAGAGCAACGATATTTGGAAGAATTTAGTTAGAGTTAAATTGGATTTCTCATTTGTGGCGGATATTAATTCATAAATATTTTAATTTGGAGGGAAGCAGAATTTGGGGAACTCGAAGCTCAATAATATTATTGAGAAATTCTATTTAAAATTTCAAGCAACATCGAACCACAACAAGGGAATTTTCGAAATTTTATTTACTGTGGGGTGACCAGATCCTTTAATTTACTGGTGGCGGGGAAAAAGAAAAAAAAAGGAAAAAGGAAATTTTTATTTTATTTTAATAACGAGTTCCGGGTTGTACACCGAATTAATTTTTTTTTTAAGTCGCTATATAAAATCGTGAACTGTTAATATTGTAAACCATTACACTTAAATTGGAAGCGATTTAATCTTTAATTTCTTAAATTTTAAATTTTTTTTAATTTTTTTTTAAATTGTTTTAAAATTATTATTATTAATTTTTTTTTTGTTTGTTTTTGCCAAAGAAAACTAAATAATAATATTTCGGATGGTCACCTTAATAATTTTGATTACTAAGAACGGAAACCGTATACAGTAAATTGAAAACGAAACTAATTTTTTTTTTGTTTTAACATTCACAGTGGCACTATAAATTTAA
Organism: Pollenia amentaria; assembly: GCA_943735925.1. NCBI lineage: Eukaryota > Metazoa > Arthropoda > Insecta > Diptera > Polleniidae > Pollenia > Pollenia amentaria. Next base: position 54,478,701 of record OX031008.1, on the reverse strand, counting down.
ATTTACCTTAACAATAACTACAACTAAAATACAACATTGCGTATGGCTGGTTATACTTATATAATATTAATTCCATACGTAGATAAACTTAACCTTTAATTTATTTTCGTGGTTGATATAAAAATGTTTTTTTTAACTATGCAAGTCTTCTGTCATCTGGCGCCTGCTGACTTCGATGGACCAATGAATGTAAGTTAATTCTGATTTAGATATTTTTAATCAACCATTTCGTTTCATCATATTATAATTAAAAAAAATAATAATATTACAATATACATATCTTAAAATACTTTATAATGCTCTACATACTACAAATTAAATTTATCAAACGATTTTTTTGTTATTAATCCTGTATTAAACTAACTACTGGATTTATAAAAATATTGATTTGGACATTTAGGGTGACCAATTGTGATATTACGTTTTAAATTAATTCTATTTCAAATTTAATTTTTTTTTTCCATTTTTATTAATAAATATGTTTTAATTTTTGTTGTGAAAATAATGTCTTAAAATGTAGATATTTTAATTACGAAAGGTGAAGATTATAGTATGGGGTAGGTAAGTTAGTAATTATTTTTTTTTTGTTTTGTTTAGGGCTGACAAGGAAATTGTACAATATTGTGGGAGGGTATAGAAAATGTGTAGTAATTTCCATTCCAAGCTACACAATACTCATTCAGGTCTAGTTTATCTTCTTTTTGGTTTTTATAATAAGGATCGATCTATTTTCACATGTTATCTTTAAAGCTACCTAATTTATTTTTAAATCTACTGTAGATGATTTCAATTATTTTTTTTATGGGAACTTATATTAACTCACCCCTCCGACGAGCACAGCCGTTATTAACTTATACTTTTCCCAAAAGTATAAGACCATATAAAACAAAATCGTTACAGCTACGCCCATTGTCTGACATGTCCTCAGTCTCTCCTCAATTGCTAATTTTTGATGGATATTTTTAATCATCGAGCATACTGCATCCCAGTGTTCCTTTTTGTTAAGGATTATGCTTACAATATTTTGCACGCTTAGCTGTGTCCCAATCTCTTCTGCAGCTCTCTATCGTTCGTGTCAAAAGCGGGAGCAGTAGAACGTGACGTGTTCTGAATCTTCCTCTTGGTTCGGGCATTGAGGACAGTATGGGGTACTGTCCAGGCCAAACTTATACAGGTAACTTCTATACCCTCCGTGTCCTGAAAGGAATTGCGTCAAGTAGTAGTTTACTTCTCCATGTCCCCTGTATAACCATACGTGTATTTTTGGCATAAGTTTAAAAGTCCGTCTCCCCTTACGGCTTGCTTCCCATCTACTCTGCCATTGTCTAACGGATTTGTCTCTTTCAAGTTTGCGTACACTGCTGCTGGGTTGTAGTGAGCTTCTCCTTATATCATCCAATCTTTTGGCTTCCTCTACCAAGATATCAATGGGGATCATTCCCGCTATGACTTGGGCCGCTTCATCAGAGTTTGTTCGGTAGGAGCAACATACTCGGAGGGCCGATAGTCTGTACACCGGTTTCAACTTCCTCGCTATGCTTTTTACTTGCAAAGCCCCTACCCATATGGGGGCGGCGTAGAGTATAACTGAGCCCACCACTGTAGATTACATTGCCCAGGTCCGCCTACATTTGGCATCATTCTTTCCAGTGCGGCTCTGACGTTTGACGCCTTGTTAGCAATATATTCGATATGTGCTCTAAAATTTAATATCGCATCAATAATAACTCCCAGATATTTCAAGTTTGGTTTCGAAGTAATTTGGTGTTCTCCTACTAATACTCTCATGTTTTCCATTTTCCGCCTACTATGTAGTAACGAGTACGACCTCTGTTTTATGCTCTGCGAGCTCTAGGCCTGCACCTTTCATCCAGTTTTGGATAGTCCAGACTACCTCGTTGGAGATAAGCTCAACTTCATCTATAAATCTTGCCGCGACCGTAACAGCTATGTCGTCGGCGAAACCTACTATGTTTGCTTCCGGGGGGATATTTAGCTCGCGTATATCATTGTACATTATAATCCACACTAGTGGATTATAATGGCCGAACCTTGCGGAACTCCCGCAGTGACTTTTTGTGTTACAACGCCTTCGTCGGTGTTGTAGCAAAGCTTTCTGTCCGTGAAGTAGCTTTCTATTACCTTAGCTAGGTATGTCGGTATTCCAATTCTATTAAGCTTTTGGATTATTAGTGCCCAATTCGCAGAGTTAAAAGCGTTTTTAACATCCCACGTTATAATGGCACAATACTTTCTACTTGCTCCCTTCCCATCTATCGCAGTTTGGGCATTTTCCACCACCGTACGTCTCGCATCGATCGTCGATCTAGCCTTCCGAAATCCGTATTGTCGGTTCGAAAGCCCGCCATTTGCCTCTACAATGGGCAGTAATCTATTACATACGATTTTCTCAAAAACTTTCCCGTGTGTGTCTATTAAACATATTGGTCTATAAGATGAGGGAACCCCTTGTGGCTTATTGGGTTTCGGTATTAGCACCAGATCTTGTTTTTTCCACTGTTCTGGGAAGACGCCTTCTTTAAACATTCGTTAAATACCTCTGCGAATGAGTTTGTCGCCATTTTAATGGCGGTCTTTAATGCGTTGTTTGGGATTCCGGTCCTGGAGCTTTGTTGTCCCCGATTTTCTCAGTTATTTCTATAACTTCGTCTTCTGTTACCAATGATATATTTTCCCCTGGCGTTATACTTGTCGCCCCTCGCAGGACATTCCCGTGTTCGGGGAACAGGGTTTTACAATTCTGTCCAGCAGGATCGGGCAATTTGGTTGCGGGGATTTCCTGTTTTTAAGTCGCGATGTAACCACTCGGTATGCCTTACCCCAAGGGTCTGCGTTTGCCTCCAGGCATATCTTATTGAAACTATTTCTCTTGCTCCTTATAATAGCATGTTGGAAGTCCCGTCTTGCCACCTGAAATTTGCCATATGCCTCGTCAAAATCGGACCGACCTCTACAACGTGTTGCTCGTCTTCTGGCTAGTAGACACTCCGATCGGAGATTGCTTATTTCTGTGTTCCACCAATAGTTTGGGGGCCAATTTCTTGTTACTCTACGTTTTGGCATAGATGCGTCGCATGACCTTTTGAGTGCCAGTGAAATTTTTTCGACCCTTTCCGCTGCTGAACCACTCAGTTCTAGGTTGTTTTCAAATTCCTGCTTGAAGACTTTTACGTCGAGTCGCTTAGAGGCCCAGCCAACATAGCCCGCCTTGGAATCCCTTTTGGCTGAATATTTTCCGTTAATGGAGAATATAATCGCCTGATGATCGCTGTGGGTGTATTGGTCACTTCCAATTTATCTCCGTTGCTAATGAAGTACTCACAAAAGTTAGGTCCACGATCGAGCTTCTTCCAGTAGTGGAGAAAGTTGGAGTATTACCACTATTAACCAAGACTAGGTTTCGGCCAGAAAGTGATTCGAGTACAAAACGGCCTCTGGTATTTGTTTTCCTGCTTCCCCATTCCACTGGCCACGCGTTGAAGTCTCCTGCAATAATCTTTGGATTATATTTATACGAGTCCCTTAACAAAGTATTCAGCATATGTTCGAATTCACTTATCGTTGCACTGGGGCGTGCATAGCAACTATATATATGTATACGGCCGATTTTAGCCCTTGTAAATCCATCACTTAAGTGCTCTGAGATTTCCTCTATGGCTTTGTTGTCACATGCCCAGACAGCAGCTTTGCCCGTCTGATCCTTCACCCAAACATTTTCACTCATGTCCTTATATTGCTCGCAGAGAATGGCGACGTCAACACGAGTTTCGCAGATAGTCTGCGAAAGCAAGTCCTGCGCCGCCTGACAGTGGTTGAGATTTAATTGTAAAACCCTCATTTTCGCAGTTTGCTAAAAGTCCGCTCCCTGCCACGTGGTTTACAAGCCTTCCACCTCTTTGCAAAACATGCAATTTGGACTCCTGATACAGTCTTTTGCGATATGACCGCTTTCTCCACACTTCCTACATAGATTCGACCTATCCTGAGGATTTGTGCACGATGAAGAAACATGTCCATATTCTAGGCATCGGAAGCATTTCCGTAAAAGCACCTTTTGCCGCAGCCGGCATACCACCCATCCGATTTTCACTTAGCCAATTTCTAGGGCCCTATGGCCAAGCTCAACTGGTAGACTAATCGTTGCTATCTGTGTACCGCCGTAGGCCTTTCTAAGACTCCTTACGTCTGATTCTCTAAGTTCCGATACTCCCAGTAGGGCGTTTAGAGCTTTACATATATCGTCTTTTGTCGGAATCTCGTCGATGTCCTTGCATTCAATCATTATCTCCGTACGTTTTACAATATTTGCTTGCATCCCCGCCGATTTTTCAACTTTTCCTTGAAACAGTTTTACGCTTTCGTTGTCGTTTGTGTTAATCTCTAAAAGTAGGTCTCCCTTCAGGGTTCTTCTTATACGAGAAACTCGTTCCCCGAGGTCCTTAAGGTTTGGATCCGATTTCATATGCTTTAGTTTGTCTGCATATCTTGTTTCTCCCTTCGTTGCTATGATCATAACATCTTTCACTTCCTTTCTTTTTCGAGGTTTCCCTTTGGGCTTCCTTCTGCGCTTCTTTTTCGGTTTCACAGTTTTTCAAGGGTTAGTCTCCTCACCGGTATTTGGTTTCTCTGTGAATCCTTGCTTACCACCTGCGTGTCTTTTTGTATTTTACCTGCGCTTTTACTTTCTTTAGCTTGATTGGATTTTGGTGATACTTCCTCCGATTCTCTTCCCCGCTTAGAGTCTTTTCCAGGTAGTCGCTTCTCCGGGGTTGTTTGGGTTGGCAGATCCATTGGTTCAGGGACTCGAGGGGTCACCCTGCTTGACGCTTCAGTTCTAACCTTATTGTACATTGCCTTTATTGCTCTTGCCTTCTCCTTAATGGCGTGGTGCACGTTCGTCTTATCCTTCATAAACTCTATCAGACCTGATATAAGATTTCCGAGTTCTACGAAATTTTCGTTTTCCGGGCCATCCTCCAAATGCTTTGGGTGTTGCTCACTCGGTGTGGTATGCTCTATTTGTGGCGAACCACTTTGCGTTGTTGGTGGGGATCTTGGAATACCAGAGTTTCTTCGAAAAGGGGTTTCCATATTCCACCGCTCCTTGTTTGTGTTGCCTGTAGTCTTACCTTTTAATTCAGCTAGGTGTGCTACCGAGTTAGAAGTATTACGGTAATTTGATTTCGACGACTGAGAGCCCGTTTTCTCACTCTCCAAAGCCGCCGGTACTGGGTTTATTACTCCCTGCACCGTAACGTTTAATACATTATTTTCCATATTGTAGGGGTTTCTGGGGTTTGTGCGTTTTATACCTATCCGCCAGGTGATGTTGTTACGGCCGTTCCTAACATGGATGCAGACGCCGACCAGGAAGCCGTCCACTATGGATACCGTCGCGCCTCGGTTTTTACCCGCTAAATTGGCCGCCCCTAACAAGGGGAACCGACGCCATCTAGATTTCCGGTTTTGACTGGAGGAACCACTGAGGCGTCACTCTCCTAGCTACTCCTCTCTTGAGTGAACCCCCTGTGGGAGATACTTATTTTGTGGCGGTATCCACTCGCCACGTCACAGAGTTTTCCTCGAGCCTTAACACCTTTTTATAGTTTACCCTCCAACTCTGTCGCTCATGGTCGGGGACTGCTAATTTAATATTCGCAGCTAGCCTGCATATCTGCAGGCGTTTCAGCCATTCGCCACCTGCTGACCCCCATAGTAGCCTGAGCCCGGCCCTATATATGTATGCATGTATGTATGTATATATGTATGTATGTATGTATGAATGTAGGTATGTATGCATGTATGTATGTATGTATGTATGTATGCATGTTTGTATGTATGTATGTATGTATGTATTTATATATGTATATATGTATGCATGTATGCATGTATGTATGTATGTATGTATATATGTATGTATGTATGTATGAATGTATGTATGTATGTATGTATTTATATATGTATATATGTATGCATGTATGTATGTATGTATGTATATATGTATGTATGTATGTATGTATGAATGTATGTATGTAGGTATGTATGCATGTATGTAGGTATGTATGCATGCATGTATGTATGTATATATGTATGTATGTATATATGTCTGCATGTATGTATGTATATATTTATGTATGTATGTATGTATGAATGTATGTATGCATGTATGTATGTATGTATGTAGGTATGTATGCATGTATGTATTTGATGTCTGCACAAATGTATTTGCTAGGCAAATGATTGTTGTTTGTGTATTTGATATTCATATCAAATGTGTAAAAAAATGAGAGCTAGTCACAGAGTTTTCCTCGAGCCTTAACACCTTTTTATAGTGTACCCTCCAACTCTGTCGCTCATGGTCGGGGACTGCTTATTTAATATTCGCAGCTAGCCTGCATATCTGCAGGCGTTTCAGCCATCCGCCACCTGCTGAACCCCATAGTAGCCTGAGCCCGGCCCTATATATGTATGCATGTATGTATGTATGTATATATGTATGTATGTATGTATTTATGCATGTATATGTAGGCATGTATGTATGTATATATGTATGTATGTATGTATGAATGTAGGTATGTATGCATGTATGTATGTATGTATGTATGTATGTATGTAGGTATGTATGCATGTATGTATGTATTTATATATGAATATATGTATGCATGTATGTATGTATGTATATATGTATGTATGTGTGTATATTTTGATGTATGTATGAATGTATGTATGTATGTATGTAGGTATGTATGCATGCATGTATGTATGTATATATGTATGTATGTATATATGTATGTATGTATGTATAAATGTATGTATGTAGTATGTATATATTTATGTATGTATGTATGTAAGAATGTATGTATACATGTATGTATGTATACATGTATGTATGTATGTATGTAGGTATGTATGCAGGTATGTATTAGAGGTCTGCACAAATGTATTTGCTAGCCAAATGATTGTTGTGTGTGTATTTGATATTTATATCAAATGTGTAAAAAAATGAGAGCTAGTCATTCACGCTAAATCATTTTAAATGAGAGATCAACACAACACCGTTCATGAAAAAGTGAGCCACATACACTAACAATAATTGTGTGTGTTTCCCTAGGGAACACAAATTCATACATCTTACAATAAAAAACCTGAGTTAAGTTAAAAATCACACTAATCATTTGTGTGTTTGTTGTCTTTCTTGTTTTGTTAAATTTGGGTTTTCCCTATTTCTATTTGATAATTTTCCCTATCGTTCTTTGTTTTTGTACGCGCGCTTATTAAATTGGTTAGTTTCGGTTGCCCAGCAGTCTTGCTTTTTCTCAAGTTGGGATTTACCTTCAGTTGATATGGAATTAGAAGAAATAAATCGGTGGAAAAAGTGTACATAGTGAAGAGGAAAGTTAAAATTTTAACAAAAAAAGTAAGAAAATAAAATGGTTGTAAAAAATATATTTTTTATATGCAAAAACAATAACAGTAATAAAATTATAAATAAAAAAATTATTATTATGCAAACCGTCAAAAATTTTACTAAAATTATCGATAAAAAATTAAATAATGTCAAAAAATGTAAAATTGTTCAACTTAAAACTTAAAAAAAATTATCAAAGCTAAGAAAGAAAGCTCGTTATAAAAAAAAAAATAATCTATTAACGTTTAAAAATAAGTTATAAGTTCTCTTGATTTAAAAAAAAATTAAAACAAAAAAAATAACAAAAATTTCATTTGTTTAAAAATATATTTAAAACTACTTTTTTCTTCTAAAAAGTTGGTATCACTTTTAATGCAATATCTTTTTACTAATATTTTGTTTTCGATACGATAAAAAATTTCGAAAACACAAAACACATGTTGTGTTGATAAAACACAATATGTACATCGCAACACAAGTGTATTTACTCGTGTAAAAGAGCATATTTGTTATTTATACCTGTATCAAATATTTCTCTCACAACACTCACATAAATAATTGAACGCTTTGCACACAAAGGTTATTTCTTACACACAATAAATTGTGTATGCTTCTAAAATCACACACAAAACACTCCTGGCTAGTCTGGTATGTGAATTTATGTGTCGTTTAATCGCACAAATGCAGATCTCTAGTATGTATGTATGTATGAATGTTTTTTTTTTTTTTTTTTTTTTTGGGTAAGGATTCCCGTTGTCCTGGGATATGTCGGATTCTCACCTACTAAAACCACCCACTTCTTCGTCGCCACTCCCTACGGGACTGCCATTCCAGGTATTACGTCGCAGGGTAGACTCACTTGGTTCTTACATCCGTGTTTCTAGAGTTCTTTCTTTCTTGCTGCTCATCTCGTAGCTTGAGTTGTATTATTTTGACATAACTACATATTCTCTTCCAGTTATCATGGCTTTCTGTCATTATGTGGATTATGTTATGCGGGTGTATATCCCGACCAACCTCTCGCTCCAGTAGAGCCTTGTCGTATGCAAACCTAGGGCAATGAAACAGAGCGTGCTCCACATCCTCTATTACGTTTGGGCATCTTGGAGAGCCCATATTTAAATAAGTAGCTCCTATATCCTCCGTGTCCTGACAGGAACTGTGTAAGATAGTAGTTGACTTCTCCGTGCCTTCTACCAATCGGACTGCCTATATTTGGAATGAGCTTGTATGTCCAGCTTCCATTTTGACTGGCGTCCCAGCGAGCTTGCCATCTTCGCATGCTTATTTCCTTTTCATCGATTCGCGTTTCTCCTCCTGAGTTTCGCTTCTTGCTCTTTCAAACCTCCGTCGGGCTTCGTCAGCGAGTATGTCTATCGGTACCATGCCAGCTATAACGTTCGCTGCGTCCTCCGATATTGTTCGGTAGGCGCTACATACTCTCATAGCCGCTAGTCTATATACCGATGCCAGCTTTTTTCTTATCCTTTGTACGTCCAAGCTCTGTGACCACGAACGGTTTGTGAAAGCAGCACTTGAGCGGCCTCGCAGTGGTTTAAGTTTATCTGCAGTATTTTCATTTACGCGTGTTTCTAAGCGCCTCCTTAAACACTGGGCATCTGCGACTGCCCGCAATATGACCATCCTCTGTTTTTCCTCTCTCCTGACAGAACATACACAGTGGGTTCCTTTTTGCAATCCCGCGCAATATGACTCGTATCTATGTGCCCAAATTCTAGGCACCTAAAACACCTTTTTATGTGTACCCTCTGTCGGAGATGACATACGACCCATCCTATGCAAATTTTCGGGTTCCTCAGCACGGATTGGGCAGTGTCCGCCGGTAGTAGAATCGTAGCTACCTGTGTCCCTCCATAGCCTCTTCTGAGGCTTAATATGTTATTCTGCTTTATTGTGTTTATCCCCCTTTCCATGGCAAAAGCGGCACATACTTCCTCCCTTGTGGTGACTTCACCCAGATTCCTACATTCTACTATGACCTCATTGCGCCTTTTCTTTATATCCACTTATGGGCCCAAGGTTTTCCCTATCTCCTTTTGAAATTTATCGACGAGCCCGCGATCATTTGATCTTATCTCCAATAATAAAACGCCTTTCTGTGTCCTTCTGATTTCAGAGACGCTCTTTTCCATATCTTGCAGACCTGGATCTGCCTTCATCCTGCGTATAATGTCAGCATAGGTAGTTTCGCCCTTTGCGGATATTATCATGGCCTCCGGTCTATGGCTTTTCTTAGGTCCCTTCTTCTTTTTTTTCTCCTTTCTTCGGTGTACTGTTTGCCACTGACCACTATCTTCCTCCGTTGCCCTTTGTTGCGGTTTATCCTGCTTCTTGTTCATTTCTAACCTTTTAGGTGCAGGCCGCTTATAGCACTTCGGCGTATCATTCTTCGGGGATTCTGCAGTTAAATCCCGGCCTCGCTTTCTCGACGGCTCTGTAGCAGTAACTAGTTGGCGTGTGGTCTGAGTAACCTTCTCGCGTTTCTCCAATAGTTTTGGTAATGGTAAATTCTCTCCCTGACCGATCTCCTCGCGCGCTCTATTGTATGTCGACCTTATGGTGCATACTTGCTCCTTAATGGCATGATGGATATTATTCTGATTTTTCATAAAATCCATCAGGTTGACGATCAATTCACCTAGTTTCGTGAAGGCATCCTGTTTACCAAACTTCACTGTATTTGCGCTTGGATAGGTTGTTCTTGACACCCTCTCGTTGGTTTCAACTCCAGTTGGTGTGCGTAATATCACCCCGCGAGGGGTTCTGCGTTTAATTGCGCTCCTGCCGAAAGGGTTTACAGCTGTTTTCCCCTTTCTTATTGCTCCGTTTGTTGGATTGTTTTCATTGCCGTTGTTGTTGTTGCTCGTAGCATTATCTGCTGCCTCAGCCAAGCGTACCGGGGTAGCATTGCAGTCGCTGGATATCGACGACCGGGAGCCTGCTTGGTCACTCCTCTCTGTCGCCGGTACTGGGTTATTAGTCCCCTGCACCGTAAGTCTTAAATCGTTTTCAAAACTTTGCATGGTGGTTTTTTCGTTTTCCGGAAAACCGTCCCGTAGCGTTTTAGACCTGCCGCCAGGTTGTAGTTGTTGTGATAGTACAGCCGCCCCTAACCTGGGAACAGACGCTGACCAAGTAGCCGCCCACTATGGGCCAAACGCTCCTGGGTTTAGATTGACTGGGGAAACACGGGGGCGTCACTCCCCCTTTGCAACTCTCTTGAGTGCATCGCTGTGTGTGATGCCTACTTATTGGTGGCATCATTTCGCCACGTCGCAGATTTGTCATAAGGCACTTCTACCTTTTTTTAGTACGCCCTCGGTTTCTGCCGCTCTTGGTCGGGGACTGCTTTCTGCCGCTGACCCCGGTAGTAGCCTGAGCTCGGCCCTGTATGTATGAATGTATGTATGTATATATGTATGTATGTATGTATGTAGGTAGGTATGTATGTAGGTATGTATGTATGTATGTTTTTTTTTTATTTAACGAGGTGAAATCATCGAAAGACCCCGGCCCCTGAGGAATGCCAGGAGTGCGAGACTTTAACACGCTAAAACACCTCGATACACAGCCCAAAACAGGCCCTGCGGGACTGCCGTGAAAGCTCTCCGTCGCAGGGTGGGGAAGGTCTATTAACCCGCTCTAGCTAACATCGGTTCGATTTCGGATACGTTCCACTCTACGAAGTTCAACCAAGACCAACTTGGCAAAGTTACACACATTCGACCAACAATTCAACGAGGACAACATCACGCTGACCACGTTGTCAGGACTTATGCTTCGCCCTAATACCTCCTCTAAATTAGCCCTCTCAGGACCAAAGCGTGGGCAGACAAAGAAAACATGTTCGGCGTCTTCCACCACATTACAATTCGGACAGAGCGGACTACTGTCATGTCCATACCTGTACAGGTAAGACCTAAAGCAACCATGTCCACTCAACATCTGCGTAAGGTAAAAGTCCAGGTCACCATGTTCTCGTCGAAACCATACACACACATTCGGGATTAGTGTATAGGTCCACCTTCCCTTGCTGGAATTCGACCAACGTGCCTGCCATTTTAGCAGACCCGCAGGTCTACAGGTATCATTCCGGCGATGACAAACGCTGCTTCATCCGAAACAGTCCTGAAGGCACTACACACCCGGAGGGCTGCCAGCCTATACACTGGTGTTATCAGGGCCCTGTAAGATTGGAGTTCCAATGCTCCCGACCAAATAGATGATGCATATAACATGACATTTCCTACTACATCACTCAAGAGTTTCCTCTGCAGGTACTTCGGACCCCTTGTGTTCGGCATTAGCCGAGATAAGGCTGCACAGGTTCTGGAAGATTTCTCTCTTATGTATTTTAGGTGGTCTTTAAATGAGAGCCGACGATCAATAATCACACCAAGGTATTTAAGAGACGGTTTTGTAACCACACGATAGGTGCCAATGTTTAAGTTTATTGTCTCTATCTTTTTTCGACTACTTATCAACACCGCTTCGGTTTTATGATCGGCCAATTTTAGGCCCACCGATGTAAGCCAAGAGCGTACAATCTGTATGCTGGCATTCGTAACCGCCTCTGCCTCCGACAGTTTCTTTGCCACGCACACTAGGGCTATATCGTCCGCAAAACCAACGATTTGAACCCCCTTGGGGAACCTTAGCCTCAACACACTATCATACATCACATTCCACAGTAGTGGACCCAAAATCGATCCCTGCGGTACTCCCCCCGTAACATTATAATGCCGGGCTCCGCTGTCACTGTCGTATATAAGGACCCTGTTGCGAAAATAGTCCCTAATTATGGCCAACAGGTACCTGGGTATACTCAGCCTAGAAAGAGTATCCATTATAATCCCCCAGTTAGCCGTGTTGAAAGCATTTTTCACATCTAGCGTAACTACCACACAATATTCCATGGCTCCATTTCTCCATCTTTTGCCCTCTATAGCCCTCGCTGCCGTTTCCACCACAGTGTTAATAGCATGAACTGTTGACTGTTGACTCCTAAAGCCAAATTGGTTATCTGACAAACCACCTGCGGCCTATACACATGCTTCCAAACGCTTACAGCTAACACTTTCCAACAACTTCCCACTAGTATCTATCATACAAAGTGGTCTATATGAGGAAGGGTCATCTAAAGGTTTTTTGTCCTTGGGCAACAGGACCAGCTTTTGCCTCTTCCACAATGTAGGAAAAATTCCATTGCAAAAACACTTACTTATTAGTGTTACGAATTGGTCAGGGCATCACTTAAAAGCCTCCTTTAATACCTGGTTAGGGATGCAGTCTACTCCTGGAGCCTTCTTGTCTTTGAATTTTTCAATCGCAGACTGAACCTCAGAGTGAGTAACGGGGGGGTATTCAAAACCCTCTCCTGGAACATTTAACTCCCATATAAGCGCCTCTTGTCGGGGAAAAAGGTGTTCCACGACTCCTGTAATTATTGGCTCTTCGCTAGGTGGTGATGGATTTAAGCATTTCAGTTTTTTCGTCACAATTTTGTACGCCAGTCCCCAGGGGTTGTTTTCCACTTCATCGCATATATCTAGGAAGCACTTCCTCTTACTTATTCGAATTGCCCGCTTAAGAGATCTCCTCTTAGCCTTAAATTCTTCGTGATAGACATTGTTATCCGGTCTGCCCCTTGTTCTAGTATACTGCCGTCTGGCATGCACACATTCCGATCGTAGTTTGGCAATTCCATCATTCCACCAATATACAGGTTGTTTGTTAGCACCCTTCTTTCTTTTAACCATAGATGCATCGCAAGCTCTAGAGATCTTCTGCACCAATTGTTCTGCCATAACTTCGGGTGAGCCATTCAGAATCATATCCTCCATTGATACTCTGAAAACTTCCCTGTCTAGGGTATTGACTTTCCAGCCAGATATCTCCGTTGTGCGTATATTTACCGCTGTATGGTGCCGATACTGTTCTATGTCCATTATTATGGCACAGTGATCACTATGGGTATATTGGTTAGATATTTCCGAATTAATGCGGTCTGCAATGCTGTTACTGGCAAAAGCTATGTCGATAATCGATCCACGATCAGCCCTGCTAAAAGTCTGCGTGTTCCCCCTGTTAAGTAGTCTAACGTCGAGCGGAGAAAGCGATTCAAGCAGGGTTCTGCCTCTAAAATTCGTACGTGGGCAGCCCCACCCAGTTGCCCATGCGTTAAAGGCCCCTGCTATTAGCACGGGGCGCCTTGTAGCAGCATCAGAGACAATGTCGTCAACAATATACTCAAACTCATCCCTCGAGCATCTTGGTGGAACATAGCAACTGTAAATGAAAATGCCAGAAACATAAGCTCGGGTATAGCCACGATGTGGTGTTTTCGCACGCTGTAGGGTTTTCTTGCCCACTGCCCAGATTGCCGTTGTGTTTGAGGCATCGCACAGCCAGTTTGGAGACTCTATTTTCCGATATGGTTCACTAATTATTGCAACATCAATACTCAATTCACGGACACTCTGTTTAAGCAGATCCTGGGCTGCCTGGCAATGATTTAGGTTCAGTTGCAGTATTTTCATTTTCGAGTCCTGAGTACCTGTAGCGCCTTTCTGTAGTACGGGCAAGCTGCACATCCCGTCACGTGGTCACTATTGGCATTTGAATCTCTACAGAGCATACACGATGATTTATTCTTACACTCTTTGATTTTGTGCCCGACTTCTCCACACTTCAGGCACTTGTCAGAATGGTCATGTGGGCCCTTGCACTTAGCAGCATTGTGGCCAAAATCCAGGCATTTGTAGCAACGCCTTGGAGCGAGTTTCTCCCGTATCCTACACACCACCCACCCAATGCGGATTTTAGCAATCTTAGTCAGCCGGTTTGCCAAACCAGCGCTAAGACCAATTGTAGCCGTTTGGGTACCACCATATGCCCTCCGCATAGACTTTACTGCAGAGATATGCAACGTTTTAAAGTCATCCGAAACGTTAACCAAGGCTTCGTATATATCCTCTTTGGTCGTCACCTCTTCTATGTCCCTGATTTCAAGAACTATTTCGTGCGTCAGTGCCCTCACTTCCGCATCTGTTCCCAAGACTTCTCCAATGGTGTGTCTAAATGCATCTGTATTTTGGTGGGCAGGTTTATTTAGCTCCAATAATAATTCACCCTTTGCTGTTTTCCTGATGTTCTTCACATTCCGACCAAGAATATCCAGTTTAGGATCACCCTTCACCTTCCTAAGAATGTCTGCATTGGACTTTTCTCCACACGATTGAATTACCAGAGCATCTGGTCTAGCAGGTTTCTGCCTTCTTCTTGTTCTTGGCCGTACTTTGACCCATTTATGGCCCCCGCGACCACATTTTCAGTCTTCTTGCCGGTAGATCCCTTGCTCATCGAGGTTGTTTCCACTATTTTGCTGACCGCTCTAACTTCCGCATCACGTACTTTCTTAGGGCTGGTTTTCTTCTTTTTCTTTGGTACATTCCCCTTTGGACTAAGAGTGGAGTTGTCCCTTTTCCGTTTTGGAGTCGCCAGCTGTGCCTTATATGACCGCTCCACTTCCTCTGTTTGTGTACCTGTACTTAACAATATCGGTCTGATACAGCCAACAGAAGCAAAACTTTGCTTAGTTGCAATCTGCATGAATATAGCCTGTATCTCCTTTGACATCGAAACAATATCCTTATGTATATTTGACCGGGTCCCAAGAAAAGACACTAATTCGTCTATCTTATTTCCTAGCCGCTCAAAATCTCCACTTGGCAGTTTGTCACTATCGACCAACGGTCTGCTAGTCAGTGTTGCAGGTGGTGATCTCATAATCACCGATTTCCTCATGAATGGGTTATCTAAACCCCCACCTATTTCATCCTTCTGCATCTCCTTTTCCTTGTTATGAATTTTATCGTTATTGTTGTTTTTCATCATCTTCAAATGGGTCTCAACTCAAGGCCGCTATCGCCGCTCGAAGTGTAGTCACGTTTAGATCCCATTGTTATCTATGCAAGCAGGGAGGCCATGCAAGGGTTGACACAGTACCCTCATGAGATACCGTGTTCAGTGCCAGATCCGTGTTAATCAGGTATGTCGCATCCGAACCTACACCACCAAACTAATGGTGACAAACATTGAGCGTACCTTGAGACTCGCTATGTTTTATCGAGACGGAGGCAGCTATGACATTAGCCCGGGAGCCATTTCAGCAGGTTTTCACCCCTGCTTACCGAAGTCCCAGAATGCCACAACCGTCAGCCCGGGGCATAACAAATCAAATCGTTGTTCCAGAAATACCATAAATATGACCGTACTGGGCTTGATCATGTTGCCAATCGGCGGAGCGACTAGGGAAACCACGGAGTTGTCAACCTCCTAACTACACCTCTCTTGAGGATACCCGTGTGGCTGGATACCTACTTTAGGGCGGCACCCACTCGCCCTGTCACAGGTCTTCATCGAGCACATGTGCCCTTTTGTAGTACGCCCTCGGTCCCTGCCGCTTTTGGTCGGGGACTGCTTATTTATCGCAGCTGACCTACATATCTGCAGGTCGTTCAGCTATCCGCCACCCGCTGACCCCCATAGTAGCCTGAGCTTGGCCCTATGTGTACGTATGTATGTATGCATGTTTGTATGTATATATGTATGTATGTATAAATGTATGTATGTATGAATGTATGTATGTATGTATGTATGTATGTATGTATGCATGTATGTATGTATATATGTATGTAGCTATATACGTATGTATGCATGTATGTGTGTATGTATGTATGTATGTAGGTAAGTATGTATGTATGTAGGTATGTATGCATGTATGTATGAATGTAGGTAAGTATGTATGTATGTATTTGTGTATGTATGTATTGTAGTGTATCTATACATTTGATTAAATAATAAATTTTTTTATTTGTTAATACATTCTTTCATTTATAAACAAAATTATTATTAATACATTCTTACCAAGAAGTAAACAAATATTATTCAGACAGGTCAGTACCGATATCGAATTATCGGACGTTGTCGAGATCAAAAATTCTTTTGTGCAATTTGATATTATTAAATAAACAACAGTCAACGTTGGCTTACTTATGTTGCCAACAAAAGTTCAACGTACATTTTTACAGTTATGCTGAACTAGCAAATTCTTGATACACCACTAAAACCAATACAAATTAATGACTCAAATCGTTCTGCCTGATACAATACTGTATGATAGTATGTAAGTTAATTCTAAGTACAAAATAAGTGATTGAGTGAACTTTTGTAAAGTCACTCAAAATTAGGTTAAACTTAATTTTCATAAGTAGTATTTAAGCCAAACTATTTTATTAATAAGGGGCAATCAATTTTGATGAGCCAAAGGAAAAAAAAAACAATCGCGTCGTTTTTAATATTACATGGCGATCCAGCCCTGATCCTTAAGTTTGCTTATCCTCTGGTTCTTAAATTGAAATAAGGAAATAGATCCTGCTCCACAGGGCTTACGCTTAGTCGAGATCTATTGAATCAGGAACATCAATATTTTTTTTCTTTTTTTCTCGCAATACCAAGCAAAGATCCGTCTTATGACCGAGACGTGGGAGGAAATCCTAACAGGACTAAAGGAAGCCGAAGAAAGCTGGGCTCGTCTACTGAAGGAAGGTAGCAAAGAAGGCCCAAAACCGAGAAGGCCAAGAGTATATTTGATTAATCATGATTAAACAATTTTTCATTATAGTATTTGCATTAGTGCTAGCAGTTACAATAATAGGTTTATGGACAAAGATTAGTATTACCAATATAATAGAAGAAAACGTACAGAAAATTACAAATTTCATGTCACAGCAGATAGATAAAATATTTTCAAAGAAAAATATATTACCTTTTTAAACGGAACATTTTTGTAGTAGGATAAGAAGTTATATAAATATGTACATTAACTTGAGTATAAAACAAAATGTATTAGAATGAATTATTTAAAGGAATACTATAATAAATACATAGGTTGGGTAGTAATAACAATAATCTTAGCACCTTTAGTCGTAGTTTTGGATTTAAAAATATTAAAACTTGTAAAATTATTCGTAAGAGATTATGCTTAATGGAGTTCATAGAACAAATAAATCCGATAATAATCAATGCAAGAAAATCGGTAGGTATACCTTATACTAAGGATACTGTTAATGAGAAAAAACTAGAAATAGAGAAAATTGAGAAGGATTTAATAGTTAACTTAAAAGATTTAGAAGGTGAAGGAATACAGATCTTGAATGAATTTTTTTTTTTTTTTTTTTTTTCATTATTTATTTATTGAATCTTCATATATTAAATATGAACTAACAATAATTAATCAAATCTTATCCTAATATTTGCTTTATGTCCTGCCAGTGCCAAACACAAAAGATTTACCCCCATATTCATAAAAAATATTTTTGATTAATAATGAAAATTTTTTCTATGAAAATTTGTTTCATAAACCTGCTATAAACCTACAATATTTTTATGAATATGGGAGTTAGTCATCACGGTTTCTGTTTACATATATAGGTGTTTATCGCTCATCTGATTGGGTGAGTGCTGCAGTGTCTCTTCTTCTTAAGCGAGTGTGGCCGCCATAATTTAAAATATTTCTAGCTAATGGATTTGGGTGCAGTTCCAGCCTTTTTAAATATTTTACTGCATATTTCGTTATCATAGTTTTTACTAATGGCACATTGAGATCCTTGTGGATATTTGAGTTTTTGACGTACCAGGGGGCGGCTGTGATTATTCGAAGAAGTTTATTTTGGCGCCTTTGAATTTTTTCGATGTTAGAAGCCGAGGCAGTGCCCCATAACTGAATACCGTAGCACCAAATTGGCTTTAAGATAGAGTTGTAGAGTAGAAGTTTGCAATCGAGACTAAGAACAGAATTTCTACCAATAAGCCAATTAATTTGGATTGCTTTTAGTTTCATTTGAGTTAATTTCGCTTCTATATGCCATTTCCACGTTAAACGCCGATCTAGATGTATACCGAGGTATTTTACATGCGAGTGTTGGGGTATTATTTGATTATTTATTTTAATAGGGGTGCATGTTTCCCGACGCAATGTGAATGTTATATGTGCGCATTTTTGCTCATTGATCTTTATCCTCCATTTTTTTAACCACCTTTCTAGTTCAAATATATGATCCTGTAGATAACGAGATGCTTCTTGACAGTTTGCGTGTACGCTTAGAAAAGCTGTGTCGTCCGCAAATGTTGAGGTATGGGTGTAGCTGTTTGTTGGCAAGTCCGAAGTATAAATTAAGTATAATAGAGGGCCCAGGATGCTGCCTTGTGGGACTCCAGCGTTAATTGGCTGTGGAGAACTTAAAAATTCGCCTTCTTTAATAATAAATTGACGACCGACTAAGTAGCTTTCTAACAGCTTGTGTATATTTGCTGGTAAGTTTTGCTGCAATTTCAGTAGTAAACCTTCATGCCAGACTTTAAATTTTTATCAAATTTAGAAATGGTCTTTGCATCTATTTCATCAGATATGCATGTTTCCTTTTTCAATTTGGTTTTTAAATCAATACTGGAATTAAGTGTACAAAACAGAATTAAGCAAGCAAAAGTACCCAAAACCATAGAAGAGCTGATATCGATATTAAAAACGACTTACAAATTATTTAAGACATCCAATACTTTGCTAAATGAAATAACACGTATATCACAGAAGGACAAGTACTTAATGGGTTTCGCTACAAAAATTGAAAAACTCATTACGGAGTTGAATGAGATACAAGTATTAGAAGAAGGCGAATCTTGTAGAAACACTATAGTTAACACAAATAATAAAATAGCATTTAATACATTTATGAACGGATTAACTGATCCACAGATAATATCTACTATCTACGCCAGCCAGGTAACAACATTCTCTGAAGCTTTACAGATTGTAGAAAGCGCCTCATCTCATGTGGAACAACGGATACTATATCACAACGCTCAACAGAATCAAAACTCGGCAATAAGAAATTGCAGAAAATGTGGTGGAAACCATAATAATAGATGACCCGCAGACGGAAGTAAATGACATAATTGTGGAAAATTCAACCATTTTGCAAAAATGTGTTTGACTAAAACACCAAGCAACAACAACAATGGTAATATAATCTACAACAACAGAAACAATAATAACCATAATAGAAGCCAGAACAACAACAGTAACAACAATAACAGAAATTATAACAACAACGGCAACAATAATAACAGGAACTATAACAACAACAGCAATAGCAATAACAGAAATTCTTATAACAGAGTCTACAGCAACAATCAAGGAAGCCGAAATACAAGCAACAGAAATTATAACATAAATCACATGCAAGAGCAGGGAAACTTACAAAGCCCGGAGTCGACCCGCACAGAGACTCCGATGGGAATCAATTAGACACTAAAAAATCTATAGCATATCATCTAACCTCAGAAATTTGTGAATTTACAAATCACAGATGTTAAAAATAATCTTACATTTTTAATTTATACGGGAGCAGACGTCTCACTGTGCAAAAATTTTTTTTTGGAAAATTATGAGGAAAATCAAGTTGATTATTGCAACTTAACGGGAATTGCAGAAAATGTTATTAAATCACTGAGTTCCACAAATATAAAAATTAAGATAAACAATGAAGAAATCATTCAAAAAATACAACTGGTAGAAAATAATTTTCCAATTAAGACAGATGGAATTCTTGGAGGAGGTTTTTTAACAAGATATAAATGCAATATCGACTATGACAAATATGTGCTAACATTAAACATTAACAATGAAACGATAACGATACCGACACAGGATAATACGTATAAAATAAAAAAAATTAGAATACCACAAAGAAGTGGAATAATTTTACCATTTACAATCGAGTTGGAAGAAGATGCCGTTATTACAAATAGAGAAGTTAGCAAAGGTGTATTTTTAGCAAATGCAATTCATCAGCACCACGCCCAGTACCGAAAATGCTTCAAGTAGTATCCTACCATTTCCATCTTTTCGGGAGCTGCCCCAGTCAGTAGCACATGAATTGAAATCACCTACGATTAATACAATATTTCTGGAGATCGCATCCGAGACTATGTTGTCGACAATGGTTTCAAAATCTCCTATAGAGTCGCTTAGTGGAATATACCAACTGTAGATGTGTATGCCAGAAACTGTGGCGCGGGTAAATCCACATTGTGGTGTTGTTTCATCTTGTAGTATTAACTTGTTGACCGACCAGATTGCTGAAGTGTTTGAACTATCAGACACCCAGTTTGGGGATTCAACGTTTCGATATTGTTCAGTTAGTATTGCGATGTCGACATTTAATTCACGAGCATTCTGTTTAAGCAGCTGTTGAGCGGCTTGACAGTGGTTGAGATTTGTTTAGAGTATTCTTATTTTCCAGTTTTAAGTGACTGAAGCGTTTTTTGATAGTATGGCCAAATTGCGCATCCTGTTACATGGTCACTCTTGGTGTTAGAAGCAGCACTACTTCAAAGCATACATACGGGGCTTTCCTTACACGTTTTATTTTGTGGCCAATTTCTCCACACCGTAGGCATTTACCTGAATGATCAAATTGGCTTCTGCAATTAGTAGTTGAATGACCAAAGTCTAGACATTTAAAGCATCTTCTTGGGGTTATTTTTTCTCGTATTCGACACTTATTAAGTTCCATAAGTAATTCACCTCTCGCAGTTTTCCTTATATTATTCACATTCAAAACCAAGAATTTCTAATTGAGGATCTCTTTTTTACTTTCTTCAGTATGTCGGTTTCAACACACGTCTGGATAACAAGGTCATCTGGGCGGCCCGTTTTCCTTCTATTCCTTGTCTTAACAGGTTTATTTATTTGTTTAGCCTTTGGGCGAACTTTGACCCAATCAGAGTTAGTCTTTTCACATTCCGATGTTTCGGCTATGTTGTCTGTCAAAACAGTATTGCTCAGTGTCAGGTTTCTACACCACTGTCCGTTATCCTTGGGATAGTATGTTTTTTCTTCTTTGGCTTGTTCTCCTTTGGGCTGAGGGTTGTGGTACCTCTCTTCCGTTTGGGAGTAGCTATTTGCGGTAGTTTTGGCCATAAGGCGTCCTTTGTTTGGGTTTGCGTACTAACAAGGACTATTTCGTCAGTTTTTGCGGGAGCAATATTATTCCCTTCCGAAACTTTGTATCGTGGTTTTATTCATCAGCTGAGGTAACTCAGACGAGGCCAGGGTGTACTTATGGCTCCACTAACTTTAAGTGAGAACACGATATATTTACCCTTTCTGGGTTTGAAATAATCTTTTCTTTATTGTGTTCTCTTAAATAATTCAATTACAATTCATGAAATTCGATAAACTACGACAACTCGGCGGGTTCGGTTGGCGGCTTCACCCTCGGCTGCTTCTTTGGATCATATGTTCGTCGTATTAATGGTAAATATAATACATACAAACTTATTCTACGAAGTTCTACGACAGTAGTGGGAACAGGCGACACGAAGCCACTTGTGAGAACAGGCGACATGAGGCCACTTGTGGAAACAGGCGACAGGAAGCCACTTTTGAGAGCAGGCGATACGAGACTACTTGTGAGAAGACGCGACACGAAGCCACTTGTGAAAACAGGCGACGCGAGACCTCTTGTGAGAACAGCCGACACGAAGCCTTTTGCGAGAACAGGCGACACGAAGCCACTTGTGAGAACATGCGAAACGAAGCCATTTGTGAGAACAGGCGACACGAGGCTACTTGTGAGAACAGGCAACACGAAGCCACTTGTGAGAACATGCGAAACGAAGCCACTTGTGAGAACAGGCGACACGAGGCTACTTGTGAGAACAGGCAACACGAAGCCACTTGTTAGAACAGGCGACACGAAGCCACTTGTGAGAACAGGCGACACCGCCAGCCGAAGCCGCGATGAGATTTATTTGATACTTAACCCACCGGTTAAGGTATCGTGCAAAAGTATTCAACTAAGTTCACCTTCGTGAAATCAATCGGCTCTGCAATTGTTCTTTCAATTTCCGAAACTTGTATGGTGGTTTTCTTGTCTTGTGAGAATCGCCCCGACTGTAACAAAACCTTTTCTACTTATGTCAATGCACCGATGACCCAAATGAGAATTATTAGAGTAGCTGTGTAATAAACAACACTGGCTAAGCAAATAAACCGTAAATGCAGCGATGTAGATTTGTGTGTATGTTGGTCTTACAGTAGGGGGACTCAGCAAGACAAAATACTGCCTTAGTAAAATAATATATAAAATAAACCTCAGCCCCTAACTTAACTTACATTAATAACGTAAAAAAAGGATGATTAAATAAATATAATAATAGCTGTTCCACAGTCTGCATTTTTTTGTTCCATTTTTATATATAATTCTAGAAATATTATTATAGCCTATTTCCGATGTGCGAAAGAATTCTTTCTTTCGTATAACTACATTGAAAACAAAAACAAATTTTTAGACTTTGTTTTTGTTTTCAATGTAGTTATGCGAACGAAAGAATCGTTCGCACATTGGAAATAGGCTATTAATATTTAATATATAATAAAAAAATAATATTCGTGGAAGTCGTCGTGACCCTAATCCAAAATTTCTACGACATTTTGGTAGCCTTGAGACTGGAGTCGAGGCCCCTGCCGGTTTAAGATCTTAACCTTTATTGGGAAGAAAGCTGGCCTGTGGATCAGATACTGCATATGTTTCGGGCAGTGCTAGGGCCAATAAATCATCACGCCCGAAACATCTCATATTCTATGGATGAGGCTGTTTAACACCTGTTTTGGCTACTGTAGAGGTAGATGGTTCATCGGGTACCTTCGTCGGTACGACTGCTGGTGAGGTTGAGGGTCCATCGGCTGACGAGGTTAGAGCCGAACCTTCTCCCTGCGGCGAGCGTTCTGGTACTGGGGAAGTTGGGGATGCATCTGAGGAAGCATCTCTCCCAGTGGTGATCACCGCATACTGTCATTTACCCCCTATTTGCGTCGTGCGTGGAGAATTACATGGTACCGTCCTGTGCGATAAGTCAAAAAATTAATAATGAAAAAAATGAAGCAACTGTGGTGGTAACCACACTGCCAACAATAGAGGATGCCCGGTATATTCGATTGTCAAGCGTTCTGTTGGACAGAAACTTCATCCCCCTCAAACGCAGGCAACTAATCAAGAAAACTCGTACGGCTTCCAGATACCGCAGCCAAATAATAACAGAACCTCATAGGCTAATGTTTAAAATCTAATCCTATGCCACTGCAAGGTGATTTACCAAATAATGTAAAAATTCCCATTTCTAATTTAACTCGGCTAGAAAAAACCATGGAATCGTTAGTGCAAACAGTTAACAATTTTACTAACACAATGGGTAACATGATGCAAGAAATGTTAAGAATGCAATCGATGTTATTGCAAGCTGCACTAAACAAGCCATGAACTGTTTAAAAATTTGCTTTTGGAACGTAAAGGGCATCCGCCAACATAAAAATGAACTAGAATACTTTCTTAAAAATAAACAAATTGATGTTATGATGGTTTCTGAAACTCATATGACCTCAAGAAATACGTCTAAAATCAATGGTTATATACTATATGATACCAAGGACCCTCGAGGTAGAGCTTGTGGAGGTTCTGCCATTTTGATAAAAAGCCGAGTAAAACACTACTTAATGAGTTATCATCGTGAAGATTATCTCCAAGCAACGAACATTTGCGTTGAGGAATTAAATCGAAACCTAGTAATTTCATCATTATACTCCCCACCTAGATTTTCAATATCAGAAAGCCAATATAATAAATATTTCAAATCATTAGGACCCTGCTTCCTAGCTGCTAGTGATTACAACGCTAAATACACTTTCTGGGGGTCACGACTTAAGGGTCGTGTCTTGTTTAACACAATTTGTAAAATGGATCTAAATGTGGTCGCGAGCGGACAACCAACATATTGGCCTACTGATCAGAAAAAAGTTCCAGATGTCATAGATTTTGGAGTGGTTAAAAACATCCCCGCAGATACGATTTATGTTGAACCTTCTTTAGAATTATCTTCTGATCACACACCTACAATTCTTACTATAACAAACCCTTATAGAATTGTATCTCCGTCTGGTTACTTAGTGACGTCGGCAACACAAATAAATTGGATAAAATATAAAAAATATCTCAGTACCCACTGCACTGAAAATATTCCGCTTAGTACACCGGAGAATGTGAATCTTTCTATTATTAATTTTGACAGTTATCTAAAACTAGCGGTTCAACATTCTAGCACAACCCCCAAAAAAATCAAAAGTAGTAAAATATATTCTACAGATGTTGAGCGTCTCTTGACTGAAAAAAGAAGCTCGGAGAGAGTGGCAATTACATAGATCGCCTCAACTTAAGAATTTACTAAAAGAGTGCACAAAAAGTGTAAGAAAGTTACTGCAGTCCCAAAAAACAGCATCCTTTGAAAAATATCTTAAGGAACTCGATGCAACTTCTCAATCAGACTACTCATTATGGCATGCAGCTAGAAATCTTAAAAGATCAGTTATCACTAAACCACCATTAAGAAACTTAAATAGCAGTTGGACACGAAATGATATTGAAAATTGAAATCTTTTTGTTAATCATTTGAAAACCGAATTTACCCCTCATACATCTTTCGATACTGCGGTCGAGCTACCACCTGTTGCTGTTAGAGCAGCTGTTCCACTAAGATTTGAGATAAGAGAAATCGAAAAGGCTATTCATGATTTAAGCCCCAAGAAAGCCCCTGGTCTTGATAAGATCAGTAACAAAATGCCTTCGGAGCTACTCAGCATAGCAAAGAAAATAATCCTCTTGATTTTTAATGCTATTTTATGCCTTCAATACTTCCCTCAGGAATGGAAAGTATCCTTAGTTACCATGATACCTAAACCAGGAAAGGATCCTACAAAAGTTGAGTCATATATACCTATAAGCTTATTGTCTAATATATCAAAGCTGTTTGAGAAGCTGTTAGTGTCAAAATTAGCCCCAATTTTAAATGTAAATAGATGTATTCAATTCGGCTTTAGAAGAGAACATAGCACAATTGAACAAACCCATCGTATAGTAAAAGCCATAAGAAAAGCCTTTGAAGAAAAAAATATTGTTCCACCCTCTTCATCGATGTTTCTCAAGCTTTTTGTAAAGTCTGGCATGAAGGCTTATTACATAAATTGAAGTTCACTTACCAGTAAACACACACAAGCTGTTAGAAAGCTACTTAGTCGGTCGAAAGTTTATTATTAAAGAAGGTGCTTTTTTAAGTTCTCCTCAGCCAATTGACGCTGGGGTCCCTCAGGGAAGCATCATGGGCCCTGTGTTATACTTAATATATACCTTAGACATGCCAACAAATAACCACACCCTAACTTCAACATTTGCTGATGATACAGCTTTTTTAAGCGTACACGAAAACTGTCATGAAGCATCTCGTTACTTGCTGGATCATATATTTGAACTGGAAAAATGGTTAAAACAATGGAGGATAAAGGTCAATGAGCAAAAATGCGTAGATATAACATTACCTTTGCGTCGGGAGTCATGTCCCCCTATTAAAATCAATAATCAATTAGTGTTCCAACAATCGCATGTAAAATATCTCGGTATTCATCTAGATCGGCGTTTAACATGGAAATGCCATAAAGAAGCAAAACTTACACAAATGAAACTAAAAGCAATTCAAATTAATTGGCTTATTGGAAGAAATTCTGTTCTTAGCCTCGATTGCAAACTTCTACTCTACAACTCTATATTAAAGCCAATCTGGTACTGCGGTATTCAGCTATGGGGCACTGCCTCCTCAAATATCGAAAAAATTCAAAGGCGTCAAAATAAACTTCTTCGAATAATCACAGTCGCTCCCTGGTATGTTAAAAACTCAAATAGGATCTCAATGTGCCATTAGTAGAAACTATTATTACGAAGCATGCAGTAAAATATTTAAAAAGGCTGGAACTGCACCCAAATCCATTAGCTCGAAATATTTTAAACGACAGCGGCCACTCTGGATTAAGGAGAAGAGATACTGCAGACAGTGAAATTATCTGCACCATCAAGAGTTTAAAACTAAGAAGAAAGCGCTAAAACTGGCTATACGTCAAAACAAACGGTCGTGTTTCTTAGACATTTGCGATGACGTTGACAATAATCCACTTGGAATGGCCTATAAACTGGTGACGAAGAAGTTGAACTGTGTGAATAGTACATCCCCGAGAGCCAGTAATACTCGACAGAATAGTGAAGCATCTTTACCCGCAACAGGGTACGACCTGTTGGGAGAATCGCAGCGACAATGAAGATCTTAGTTTCTCGCCCGTAACCACTACTAAGATACTGCAGGCTGTGGCAAAGTTCCAGGATGGAAAAGCCCCGGGGCTTGATGGTATACCAAACATGATATTGAAAGAGGTTGTTCGGTGTTGCTCTGACCAAGTAGTGCAGTTGGTAAATGCCAGTCTTCGGCATGGATCTTTTCCTTCAAGATGGAAAAGGCAAAGACTGGTGCTGTTGCCCAAAAACAATAAGCCACTTGAGGACCCTTCATCGTACAGACCACTATGTATTATATATACATGCGGAAAGCTACTGGAGAGCGTAAGCTGCAAAAGATTAGAATCGCATATCGAGACAATAGGGGGTCTATCCGACACACAGTACGGTTTCAGGAAATGTAGATCGACAGTGGATTCTATAGGGGTTGTTGTTGAGACAGCTAAAGAGGCTATTGAGGCCGAAAGTTGGAAGACTGGTTCTAAGGAATATTGTGTGGTTGTAACGCTGGATGTTAGAAATGCGTTCAATACTGCGAACTGGGGGAAGATCGTGAATGCCTTAAACGGCTTGAATGTGCCTCAATATTTAGTGGCAGTAATTTTGGATTATTTCCGAGATAGAGTCCTGGTGTACGCTACGGATGATGGTATGCAGGAATATGGTATAACAGGCGGTGTGCCACAGGGGCTGTCCTTGGGCCGTTGCTGTGGAATGTGATGTACGATGGTGTACTGAGGTGGATGCTCCCTGAGAGAGCTAAATTAATGGGGTTTGCGGATGACATAGCGCTGGCAGTGGTGGCTAAATATACGCAGGAGGCAGTTAGTGTTATCAATAGCGGCATTCAGCTGGTTCGATCATGGCTGAATGCAATGGGTTTAACATAAGCTGAACATAAAACGGAGGCAGTATTGATTACTAGTCGAAAAACAGTAGAGTATATTACCCTAAATATGGTAGGATGCTCAATCAGAACGAAGGATTGCATAAAGTACTTGGGAGTGAGGATAGATAATCGTTTGTCGTTTAAACCCCACCTGGATTACATAAAGACCAAGTCCGGAGGAACGAGTTCAGCGCTGTGTCGTAAAATGCCCAACACGATGGGTCCCAAATACCTACAGAGGAAAGTTCTTGCGGGGGTTGTGAGGAGTATCATCCTGTATGCAGCACTGATATGGCCAGCTTCCACCAGGTTTATGACATACAGGGAGCGAATAAACTCCATTTACAGACTGACGGCGCCTCGAGTGTGTTGTGCATTTCGAACAGTGTCAGATGGTGCAGCGTTTTTCATTGCGGGTACGGTACCCATCGACCTGCAGGCTAAAGAGGTGAAGTATATATTTACTTCGAGAGGTTCGGCGAATATGGCGAATATTCGAGATGCGGTGAGACTTTCGAGCGTTTCAGAATGGCAGATGCGATGGACTGCATATGGGTGAATAGAAAACTTGGTGAATTCAATTATCGTCTCACGCAGTTCTTGAGTGGACACGGCTGTTTCAAGTCGTACCCGTATCGCTTTGAACACTACAGTTACCCACTTTGCCCGGCTTGTGCTGGCGATGTACGTGAGGACCCTGAACACGTGTTTTTCATCTGTCCAAGATTCGGCAGTGGAAGAGCGAATCTGGAGCATTCGATAGGGAACAGCATCAGGGTAGAGAACATAATTGAGATCATGCTGTCCTCTCTGGATATCTGATAGCATGTGTGCGAATATGTGAGGCTGGTTATGATAAAGCTTCGTAGGCTGGAGGAGATGCGAAGAAGAATATAGCACAGTGGTGAGGATGGCGACAACGAAAGCTTAGTTCTGAACCTCCTGGCTTGATATGTAATGGGGGACGTAGGAATGAAACAAGGCAACTGAGGTGCTGATGCAGATAAAGTACCCGTGCTGATGAAATACTGACGTGGTTCCGGGGTGGGGTTAATAAAGATATCGTGGGGCCATTAGATGATAGTGCGCTATCACTACGTCCAATAAAAAAATGTATGTATGTTTGTATGTATGCTTATATGTATGTCAGTATGTATGTATTGTAGTGTGTTTGGTAGGCGACTATTGCCATATAACTAAACATGCAATATAATGCCAATTCAATGTATGTATGTTTATTTATACATTGCATTATAGGTGTCCACACAAGTGCTGATCATGCTCATTCACACATTGAGTTAATAAGCGATGATCATGCACATTCCCACAGTATATTAAGTAACATTTAAGTTAAGGTAAGAATAATTGTAAGTAAGAATAATTGTACATTTTGGTTAATAAAGAGAGTTACTTGCGAACCACTAAAGAAACAACATGCATTTATTATTTAAACGTAAAAGTATGTATGTATGTATGTTTTTTATTTAATGAGGTGAAATCATAAAAATCGCTGCCCCTGAGGTATGCCTGGTGTGCGAGACTGTAACACGCTAAAACACCTCGCGGAACTGCCGTGAAAGCTCTCAGTCGCAGGGGGGGGAGGTATATTAACCCGCTCTAGCTTACATCGGTTCGATTTCGGAACCGTTCTTTTCTACGAAATTCAACCAAGACCAACTTGACAGAGTAGCACTTTTTGGACCACAATTCAACAGAGACAAATTTACGCTGACCGCGTTCCAGGACTAATGCTTCGCCCTTATAACTCCTCCAAATTCACCCTCTCAGGCGCAAAGCGTGGTCAGACAAAAAAACATTTTTGGCGTTTTCCACCACATCAAAACTCGTACAGAGCGGACTACTGTCATGTCCATACCTGTACAGGTACGACCTAAAGCAACCATGTCCACTCAATATCATGTCCTCGTGCAAACCACATACATACATCAGTAATTAGTGTAC
Organism: Pollenia amentaria; assembly: GCA_943735925.1. Lineage (NCBI taxonomy): Eukaryota > Metazoa > Arthropoda > Insecta > Diptera > Polleniidae > Pollenia > Pollenia amentaria. The sequence continues at coordinate 54,449,165 of OX031008.1, read as the reverse complement.
AAGTCCACCTTCCCTTTCTGGAATTCGACCAATGTGTCTGCCATTTTAGCAGACTCACATTGCTTGCGTAATTTCGAATGGTCACCTCACCCGCTGCAATATCACGAGTTGGAATATACCCTACATGTATCATACCGGCGATGACAAACGCTGCTTCATCCGAAATGGTCCGAAAGGCACTACATCATAGAGGCAAGCTCATGGTACTATGGGGGTTAACGGGTGGCGGATAGCTGAACGACCTACAAATATGTAGGTCAGCTGCGATAGATAAACAGTCCCCGACCGCTAAGTGTTTGTCACCATTATATTGATGGTGTAGGGTCGGATGGGACATGCCTGATTAACATGGATCTGACACCGAGCACTGTACCTCATGAGGGTAATATGTCAACCCTTGCATTGGCTCCCTGCTTGCATAGATAACCATGAGATCTTAACGTGACTAAAGTTCACGGCGATAGTGGCCTTGAGTTGGGACTTATTTATAGATGATGAAAAACAACAATAACGACAACATCCATAACAAGGAAAAGGAGATGCAGAAGGAGGAATTAGGTGGGGGTTAAGAAAACCCATTCATGAAGAAATCGGTGATGAGATCACCATCTGCAACACAGGCTAGCAGACAGTTAGTCGATAGTGACAAACTGCCAAGTGGAAATTATGAGCGGCTTTGAAATAAGACAAATTATTGGCTTTTCTTGGGACCGGGTCAAATAAACATAAGTATATTGTATCGATGTCAAAGAAGATATAGGCTATGTTCATGCAGATGCGAAGTAAGCAAAGTTTTGCTTCAGTTGACTGCGTCAGACCGATACTGCTAAGCACAGGTACGCAAACAGAGGAAGTGGAGCGGCCAAATAGGCATATCTGGCGACTCCAAAGCGAAAAAGGGATAACTCTACTCTTAGTCCAAAAGGAGATGTACCAAAGAAAAAGAAGAACACTAGCCCTAAGAAAGCACGAGATACGGAAGTTAGTGTGGCCAGCAAAATAGTAGACATAATGTCGATGAACAAGGGATCTACCTTAAAGAAGACTGAAAATGTGGTCGCGGAGGGCCCTAAACGGGTCAAAGTACAGCCAAGAACTAGAAGAAGGCATAAACCTGCTAGACCAGATGCTCTGCTAATACAATCGTGTGGAGAAAAGTCCTATGCAGACATTCTTAGGAAAGTGAAGGGCGACCCTAAGCTGGATAGTCTTGGTGAGAACGTGAAGAACAGCAAAAAAAACTGCAAAGGGTGAATTAATATTGGAGCTAAATAAACCTGCCCACAAAAATAGAGATGAATTTAGACACACCATTGGAGAAGTTTTAGGAACAGATGCGGAAGTGAGAGTTTAGACTCACGAAATAGTTCTTGAAATCAAAGACATAGAGCCCTGGTGAACGTGTCGGATGATTTTAAAACGTTCCATACCTCTGCAGTAAAGTTTATACGAAGGGCCTACAATCGGTCTTAGCGGTGGTTGGGCAAATCGACTGACTGAGATTGCTATAATTCGCAATGGGTAGGAGGTGGTTATGATACGGGAGAAACTCGCCTCAAGGCGTTGCTACAAATGCCTGGATTTTGGCAACAATGCTGCTAAGTGCAAGCGTCCACATGTCTATTTAAGTGTCTTCAGTGCGGAGAAGTAGGTCACAAAATCAAAGTGTGTAAAAATAAATCCTCGTTTATGCTCTGTTGGGATTCAAATGCCAATAGTGACCACGTGGCAGGATGTGCAGCTTTTCCGTACTACAGAAAGGCGCAACAGTTACTCAGAACTCAAAAATGAAGATACTGCAACTGAACCTAAATCATTGACAGGCAGCCCAAGATCTGCTTAAGCAGAGTGTCCATGAATTAAATGTTGATGTTGCAATACTAAGTGAACCATATTGGAAAATGGAGTGGCCAAACTTGATGTGCGATGCTTCAAATACAACGGCAATCTGGGCAGTGAGCAAGCAAATCCTACGACATGCGAAAACACCACATTATGGCTTAACCCGAGCTTATCTTTCTGGCAATTTCAGTTACAGTTGCTAAGTTCCAACAAGATGCTTGAGGGATGAATTTGAAGATATTGTTGACAATATTGTGTCTGATGCTGCTACAAGACGCACCGTGGTAATAGCAGGGGACTTTAACGCATGGGCTACTGAGTGGGGCTGTCGAATTTAAGTACGAATTTAAGAGGCAGACACCTACTTGAATCGCTTTTTTGCGCTCGACGTTAGACTACTTAACAGGGGCAACATGCAGACTTTTAGCAGAATCGCTAATCGACATATGTAGCTTTTGCCAGTAACAGCATTGCAGACCGCATGAATTGGGATATATCTACCCAATATACCCATAGTATCGACACCCTACAGGGGTAAATTTACGGGCAGCGGAGATATAGGGCTGGAAAATAAATACCCTAGACAAGGAAGTTTTAAGAGTATCTATAAAGAATATGATTCTGAATGGCTCACCCGAAGTTTTATATTCCAGCACTTTATAAGAAATTAAAAAAAGGTAGTTATTCTAAAAATGCAGAATAAATTTTTTTTTTGAGGATATTGATTAGGGCCCCTTGGAAGGATGAGATCCTAATAAAAATACCAGATTATTTTAAATAAAAGTGGAAAAATATGTGTTTTGTATTATAAATATTCTATATATTGAAGAAATTTTCTGATCTCATACATTTTCATTATAGGGAAGTTCGATGGTATTTAAATTTATTAAAAAGAATAAACAGTACTTTTCGCTTACTGTCACATCCTTTAGTTGCAAATCCTGATTAAGCCCAATTCACAAATGAGGAATATAAGGGTGTTCGAATATAAATTATTTATGTGAATAAAGAAAATAAAAACTACATATTTATTGCACGACAGAAGGCTTATTGTACTGTTTAAAACAAAATAAAATATTTCATTCCTAGAAACTATTTTTTTTAAGAGCTGATGACAAAAATTAAACAATTTAAGGAATAGGTCTTTTATATTGTTTGTGGCTTTGAAAACTAAAACGAACTTGGTACATATTGTTTATGTGACTATAACGCTAATAATTTGCTTTCCTTTTGCATTTACTACCCGCAGATAGATGGAATATATGTAAAATGTCTTTATTGCTAAACGGACTACTACGTAAGCCTTTGTATTAAATTTACTTATAGTGGCAGAAAAAGAGATAAAATGGACTATAGCGCCAATGTGACTATAAACGATAAGAACTGTACATATATTAACTCATAAGGTATTTTATCATTAAAATAATGGAAGTCTGATGGTAGCAATAATCTAAGGACTTGCAGATGTTGCCATTTATTCTTGGAAATTCTAAGCGTTTGGGAGTGCATTGGGTTAGGCTGCTAAATATCTAACAGTCCTATATGGAAGAAGCTGATAGTCGTACTTAATAAAGGTTTTGAAATACTATTTTTTTTACTTATGCAATAATTTTCAGTTTGATCACGTATTCCTCTTACACCGTGGTAACAGTTAACCACAGAGTATAAAACAGAAAACCCAGCCAACGTTTAAAAAAATTTATGTGTTTTTAAAAGAATATCAGATGCATTATGTTGTTTAAGAAAATTATATACATACTTGAAGATACCTCATTTTGAATTATGTTAATAACTTGGCTATTTTATGGTATTTAAATTGTTTACTTGTACATAGCGTTGTAAGTATGCGCTACAGAAGTTTCTTTGAAATAATTCCTTTTAAAGAAAAAAAATGTATGTATTTGAGTCAAAATTTCATTTGCAAAATTTGTTCATTGTATAGAAAAATTCAATTTATAAAAATTCATTATAAGGAAATCAAAATACTCGTACATTAGAATGAAAAAGTTGGCTTTTTCAAATCAATTTATAGTTAAACTAGCATTTAACATGCTACTTCGTTAGCGTATCCTTTTCTTTCGTGAACCTTTTTTTACGCCAAAGCTTATGTTGCATTCACTCAGGAACTTGCATTTACGCATCAAATTTGTATTTGTATTTTTTAGATAAGGTACGAATGTGATATATTTATTATTTTAATGTTTATTGGGTTAAAAGATAGATGGCATAGCAAAAAGTTTAAAAATACAGGTTTTACCCATTTACTCCCCAAAAAGGCCGAATTTCAAAAAAGTACCAGGCACCTTCTTTTTTTTATTGAACAACAATAAGTACTAAATTTTCTTGTTGTCTTTTTTTTAGCGGCATATGAGGTTAGCTGGATCGATTTGGCGAGAGCCCAGCCTCCGGTCCAAATGTCAACTTTTTAGCTCTTGGAGTTTAGGATAAGTGATAATGAAGCAGTCAGTAACGTAACAATTTCATATTATATTGATAGATGAAGAAAAATATTTTAAAAAAAGTAACAAAATTAGGAACGATTTTCACTCCTTTAGGGATCGAATTTCGAAAAAGTACCAAATTTTTATTTGTATTTTTTAGATGAGTTACGAATGTAATATAATTTTTATTTTTATGTTTATTGGTTTAAAAGATATATGTCGTAACAAAAAAGTTTCAAAATACAGTTTTTACCCGTTTACTCCTTATTTAAAAAAATGCTATTAACCTGTCTGCTTATTTTTTAATAAACAATAATAGTAGGTATTGATTTTTTTATCTCTTTTAGTTTAGCAGATATGAGGTTTCCGTTTTTACCGCCTTTTTCTATTGAACAACAATAATTATTAAATTATTTTTTATCTCCTTTAGCTTACCAGATATAAGGTAAGCGTGATCGATTTGGCGAGAGGCCTGCATCCGGTCCAAATGTCAACTTTTTAGCTTCAGGCGTTAAGGTTGTGCGATGAAAGATAGATGGAGAAAAAATATCTTGGAAAAAGTAACAAAATTAAGTACGACTTTCTCCCCTTAAACGTTCGAATTTCGAAAAAGTACCAAAGTTGCACTTGCATTTTTTATATAAGTTACGAATTTTATATAATTTTTATTTCTATGTGCATTGATTTTAACGATAGATGCGGGCCAAAAAGTACCAAAATGCAGGTTTTACCCTTCTACTACCTAAAAGGTCCGAATTTCAAAATAGTACCAGACACCTGTTCTCTTTTTTTATTTAATGAACAACAATAAGTATTAAATTAAAAAAGTACTACTTTAATTAAAAAAGTACCAGTTAGAGAAAGAAAAAGTACCAAAAATCCCTCTTACATATTCTCATTCACTCAGGGACTTGCATGTTTAATTTTATGTTTCTAGGTCCAATATTAACAGAAAATCAAAAAGTACCAAGTATTGCCTCTTACAGATGCTCATTCACTCAACGCTTTGCTTTTTTAATTTTATGTTTGTAGATGCAATACTAACAAAAATTCAATAAGTACCAGTTGGCAAATAAAACAGTACGAAAAAGTACCAAAAAACCACTCGTACAGATTCTCATTCACTTGGGAACTTGAATATTTAATTTTATGTTTATAGCAGGGTTCAGAAATATTCATACATGAATTCTAAAATTCCAACATTCATGATAAATTGTCATGAATAATGCTTGCAAAATATTTTGTTTTATTCTCACACTGTAAAATGAATAGCTAAGAATTTTTTTTATTTTTAAGCACATGAATAGTTTTGTTTTTTATTTTCCAGTTTGTACATATGCACGTATGTGAATAAAGAAAAGTACAAAATTGTAAAAACTAAAATATGAGTGGCTAATCGTTGCTGTCATTTATGTTTATAATAAAAAGAGTTCCTCTCTGTTGTGTTTTGCTTTATTCGTGTTTAAAAACACAAAATATCGCTTGCTTCATTTGTTCTTGTTTAATAGTATTTGTAGCCTTGATTTGTACATGATAAAAATGTTTTTTTAAGCGTCGTTTATTCGTGGTTTTTTCATACATTAAGAAAATAAAAACACTTGCAACTTTATTTTGAACAATTGTAAATATAACAACAGTACAAATTTTCAATGAATTACTTATTTTAAAAGTGTTGTGTTATGTTTTTTTTAAAACTTTAATTAAAAATAAATCATACCTATCTTTTTGTTTTTTTTTATGAGCAGTATTTTCACTTAAAAAATTTTTTTTCTCTAAATTTGCACTTCAAAAAAAAAAAAACTAATCGTGCCACTAATTGTTGAAAATTTGTTTTTTTTTCAACGTTCATAAATATTTATGTATGAATAGTAAAATTCAAACATTTATAATAAATAATTTGTCTTATCTCATGTTTTTTGTAGAAACAACACAAGAATGATATAAACACAGATTACGCATTGCGCATGTTTTTTATTATTTACAAAATTTAACTGTTTAATATTAAGTCACATAAGCACATTATACACATGTTTGTTTACTTGTGTTTCTACATTTCATTTTTAAAAGCTGAATGAGCTATTTTGGTGTCTTTGTATCATGGAAACAAAAAACCATACAAATATAAGAACAAATAAAGCAAGAGATTTTTTGTGTTTTGAAACACGAATAAAGCAAAACACAACAGAGATTATGATGTGAACAGCAAGTGTATATTTGGAAGTATGTATAAGAATGCAAGATGAGCAAAAGAAGTTAAAAAAAAAATTCTCTCATGTACAAATGTAAGAAAAAATAAATCTCTATTATTATCTCATGTGTTTTGTAGAAACGAAAAATAATGAAAATACTTTTATACAAGAACGAATAAAGCAAAATTTTTTTTGTGTTTTTAAGCACGAATAAAACAGCACACAACAGTGTATAAAATTTTTTATTCCTACCCATGAGTAAATAGTGAGTGAATATTTGGAACTCTGGTTTATAGGTCCAATTTTAACGGAAATTCAAAAAGTAACAGGTAAAGAACAAAAAGTACCCAAAAACCCCTATTACAGATTCTCATTCACTTAGGGCATTGCATTCTTAATTTTATGTTTGTAGATCCAATATTAACGAAAAAAGGTACCAGTTAAAAAGCGAAAAAGTACCAAAAAGATCCCTCTTATAGGTTATTTTCCACTCAGGACACTTAATGTTGAATTTTATGATTTTAGGTCGAATACTAACGGAAATTCAAATAGTACCAGTCAAAGACCAAAAAGTACCAAAAAGCCCCTCTTACAGATTCTCATTTACTCAGGACCTTGGATGTTCAATTTTATGTTTCTACGGCCAATACTAACAGAAATTCAAAAGGTACCAGTTAAAAAATAAAAAACTGCCACAAATTTTTTGTCCACTCAGGACATTAATTGTTAAATTTTATGTTTCTATGTCCAATAATATCTGTTGACATTCACATCAACATACATTTAATTTTAAATTTTATTTTTAACTATGTTACTTAATGTTAATGAACTACATAAGTTCAGTTTATCGCTGACATAACATAATTTCATTTTTGGTTTTATTTTACCTTTTGTTTATAAATAACTGTTGACATATCATTAATTTATTTTGTTCACTTGAAGTTCAATCATCCCAAACAATTTTATTTTACTTTTGTTAATAATTGTTAACATTGCATAATTTTATTTTATTACTTAAATCATAATTTTATATTTTGTACATTGAAATGTTAGTCAGCAATTATGCAAACGATTAATTGGGTCACTTCCGCATTGTGCAATAGTGGCATTCAGCTTTAAGTAATGTATTAAATTTTAGTATATAAGAAAGAACCAAAATAAAGAAAGACGTTCAATTACTATAAGGCATCTAAAGTGTTTTATTGATTGAATCTATTCGCGTTCTACAAGTTAAAGTGCTTGGAGGACAATTAAGGCAATTAATATATCAGTGCAGATTTATGTGTTTGAACTGAATCATATTATAGCCCCAATTCATATCACATTTATACATTGGTGACCCCAGAGTCTTTAGAATTACAAGTTTCCCCCCACCAGCGGTAAGGGACTTTTTACTCTAAAGGCAGAACACGCAGCAATCATCCGGCACCAAATACATTGGTGACCCCAGAGTCTTTTGAATTACAAGTTTCCCCCCACCAGCGGTAAGGGACTTTTTACTCTAAAGGCAGAACACGCAGCAATCATCCGGCACCAAACACATTGGTGACCCATAGTTCCAGCCGTTTTGTCGAAGATTTTGAGTCTCCTAACAGCGTTTACGGGCCTTTGAACACAAAAGGCACATCTAAACACGCATCCTTTATTTGACGGTCAACCGGGCGACCGTATTCATCGAGACATCAGTATACAACAGGCACTTAAAACTATTTTGTGCCCATCATATTCTTCAGGACACCAGTCCAACCAACAGCCACCAAAACATTTGGTGACCTCTGAAGAAGCAAGCAATACCAACAGTAGTGAAAGAGCTACACAAAAAATTTGTTTCAACAAAACAAACAACAGCAGTGTAAGAGCTACACAAAATTTTACAAAACAAACAACAGTAGCACAGAGCTATAAAACAAAATGACGACATTAAACGATCTTGTTAAGATACAAGACGGGAAGGCGGTAGAAATAAATCGGGCGATTAGCACTATAAGGAAGACACCTATAGAAAGGAGATCCGTAGAATACTATGAAATAAAATCTAAGGAGGTCGAAGAGTTGTGGAAAAATTTCGAAAAGATAGTTAATCGCATAAGAAGTGATTCGACAGCAAAGGAAGACCATCCATATTTCTTACAAAAACTATACGAAGAGACGAGTCAAAGGTTTAGAGAGGCTGATGACTACATCCAAAAACAAATACAAATTATAAGGGAGCAATCAAAGATGCAAGCAAGCAACTTAGGCATCGCTGGGAAGCAGGCATCGGAGACAACAAAGAACAATTTGATAAATATACAGATCGCCACCATATCCAAAATTATCAGCACATTGGACGATATGTTATCCATAGGTGTTCAGTACACAAAGCAGCAGATTGATGTAAAACTAAAGGAAGTCGAGTACAATATGAAAACAATACAGCAATTGCAGGATAATTTATGTACGGAGAATATCGAGCACGATATATACCAGTTTCTGGCAAAACAAACAGAAATAACGGATAAGATATTGCAAATTGAGGACCTAAAAACGAGTTTGATGCCAGAAGCTATTAACCAAGCAAGAATTAATCAAGATACCCATCCGCATCATCTTCCCAAAGTAATAATACCAAAATTCAATGGTGATTATCTGAGCTGGCAACCATTCTATGACATGTTAAACGAAATGATACACAAAAAGGCAATGCCAACCATACAAAAAATGTGGTTTCTAAAAACAAATGTGACAGGTGAGGCCGCAAGACTAATACAAAATCTATCTCCAACAGAAACCAATTATGAGACGGCATGGAATTCACTTCAACACCGAGAATTCTAACAAATAATATCATAAATAAATTGTTAGGCCAGCAAAAAATACCGGAAAATCCCTCTGCTGCAGCTATAAAAGGGCTGCACGATACGACACGCGAATCTATTGCAGCACTTAACAATTTAAACATCAATACATCGACTTGGGATCCAAAACTAGTCAATATATTGATTAAAAAACTAGACCAGGGAACGCATGTACTGTATGAGCAGTCGATACAGCTTCCCAAATCTTTACCATCCTTAGAAGAGCTATTGGATTTCCTAGAAACTAGGTTCCAGTCACTAGAAGCAGTCGGTCGAATCCAAAACACTCCAAAAAGAACTGTTTCAGCAGCAACCACGTCTCAAGATACCTACTCCTGCAAATTATGCGAAAATGGAAATCATCAGTTGTATCATTGCAAACAATTCTTATCAAAGCCACCGTCCGAGCGATTAAAATGGATTCAACAGCAGCAACTATGTGTCAACTGTTTTAAGCCTGGCCACATAGCAAGACATTGCACAACAAGTTGCTGTATAAAATGTCAGAAAAGGCACAACACGCTAGTTCACCTGGAAATATATCAACACAAACGCTGGACCATCAACATCAAAAAAGGTGTAAAAATCACTGCCAATAACGGGCAATCTGGTATTTTCAAGGCAATATTGGATTCAGGCTCACAAATCAACATTGTAACAAACCGACTAGTAAATAAATTATCCATCAAGCCCACAGAAACATCTCTATGCATCGAAGGTATCGGCAGTCAATCACGCAGAACAAATCAACGCATTAACGTAGGGCTTTATTCCACCTCAACCAACTTCAGCACAAGACTAGAAGCGTTTGTACTTCCCAACATTATTCCAATTCAACCCTCCGAGGAATTCAATTGCACATCCTGGCCAATTCCAGAAAATATACAATTAGCTGATCCTGAGTTTAACAAACCTAACAACATTGATGTTCTCTTAGGCGCCGAATACTACCATGATCTGATAACTTCCGGTAAAATTAAGTTATTACCGGAGCTACCAAGTTTAATAAATACAAGACTCGGTTGGGTCGTCAGCGGAAGGCTAGGACAAGGCTCCATTCAATCAGCAACATGTGCAATAAATACTAAATGCAGCCCATACACAAACGAACTCATCGAGCGTTTTTGGAAAATAGATGGTTTTGAGTCAAATGACACGCTCACGGAAGGAGAAAGGCGATGCGAAACACACTTTATTCAAACCACAAAAAGAAACTCTGAAGGTCGATTCGTAGTACGACTACCATTTCGCGAAGACGCAAGTAGTTTAGGCAGCACAAGGAAGCTTGCATTTTCAAGATTTATAGCCCTGGAACACCGACTAGCAAGAAACCAAGACATCAAGGCTCAATATGTTGATTTTATGGACCAATATGAAAGGCTAGGCCACATGACTCGTATAGATACTTCTGAAGTGAATGAACCCCACTACATTCCCCATCACTGTGTGCTGAAACCAGAAAGTAAGACCACGAAGCTGCGAGTTGTATTTGATGCTTCAGCAAAATACTCGACAGGTCTTTCCCTCAACGATATACTAAGCATTGGCCCTCCAACTCAAGGAGATCTCTTTGGCATGTTGTTACGATTTCGATTGCCCAGATTTGTGTTTTGCACTGATATCGAGAAAATGTATCGGCAAATTCTGGTTGATCCGGCTGATCGAAATATGCAACTCATTTATTGGAGAAGGGATCCAACTGATACAATGAAAACATACAAGCTTAATACGGTAACTTATGGAACGTCTGCAGCTCCATACTTAGCCACAAAATGCCTACAGCAGCTCGCAGACAAAAATATGGAGAAATATCCTCTGGGTGCTAAAAGTCTAAGATACGATTTTTATGTCGACGATGGCATGAGTGGCTCAGACAGTTTAATAACAGCAGTCGATATGAAAAAACAATTAAGTAATTTGTTACAAGAGGCTGGGTTTAAACTGAGGAAATGGTGCGCAAACCATCCTCAGCTACTGTCTGGAATACACCCTGAAGACGTGGAGCTAAACCTAGACTTCGACGATCAAAGCACAAAAATATTGGGATTAACATGGAATCCCAAGGCAGACGTATTCTGCCTCAAGGCAGATATCCAAGAAACCCAAAGAGAACAGTAACATCAGATGTGGCACGGATATTTGACCCATTGGGCGTCGCTGGTCCCGTAGTAGTGGCCGCAAAAATGTTTATACAACAGCTATGGCAGCTAGAACTATCATGGGATGACGTACTCCCAGAAGATCTTTACAGCTATTGGTGGTCATTCCGGCAAAACTTAAACCATATAAACAATTTATCTACTAAGAGATACATTTTTAATGGCCAAGTCTCGAAAGATACGCAAATACACACTTTTGTAGATGCATCAGAAAGAGCTTATGGGGCTGCAGTCTACATACGTTCCAAATTGAAGGATAATCGAATCATAGTCAGATTGTTATGTTCCAAATTACGAATCGCACCCTTAAAGAAGGTAACCTTACCAAGATTAGAACTATGCGCTGCTCTCCTTGGGACAGAACTTACCAGGAGAGTAAAAAAGGAAATACGAGCTGAAAACACCCCAACATACCTATGGTCGGATTCAGAAATAGTTCTTCACTGGATAACATCGACAACATCGTCACTTCGTACATTCGTCGCCAATCGAGTAAGTAAAATCTAAGAGCAAACAACAACCAGCCAGTGGAGACATGTTGGCTCGAAACAAAATCCAGCTGATCTAATTTCTCGAGGTATAAGTCCAGAAAAACTGTGTCAATGCCACCTGTGGTTCGTCGGACCAATATTTCTACATGGCAGTGAAAGGGTATGGCCTAAAGAATTTAGTAAATCTCAATCATCTCCTCATTCCGAAGAATTTAAACTAAATCCTGTGACGGCTCTATCTACCACTTCACATGGATTGGAAGAGATAATCTACAAAATTAATAATCACGACTCATTCAAGACCCTTCAAAGGGTGGTAGCATATACACTTCGTTTCATCCAAAATGCTAAGACATCCAAGGCCGCCCGACCAATAAGCAAAACACTCACCCTTCACGAACTCACTTCAGCAACTAACCTAATCACCAAAGGCATTTAGGCGTCAGAATTTAAAATTGAGCTCAACAAATTAAAGAAAGGGCATGAAATCAAAAAATCAAGTCAAATAAGTGGTTTATCTCCCTTTCTGGACGAAAATGGCATTATAAGGGTAGGGGGAAGGCTGGAGGCCTCCTGCCTCTCATACGATGCAAAACACCCAATACTCCTTCCATACAATGACCCGATCGCAAGGCTTATAATGAAGATGCTACACACCGACAACCACCACTGCAGTCCACAAACGCTGTTAGCCATCTCAAGACAGCAGTTTTGGATAATCAAGGGCAAGTCGGTAGCCAGAAGCATCGTCCAAAACAGTGTTCGATGTACAAAATCGAGACCAATACTAATGCAGCAAGTTATGGGAGACTTACCCGCCACTAGAGTGACTCCAACAAGGCCGTTCATGATATCAGGTGTAGACTACTGTGGCCCACTCTGGGTGCACTACAAATTAAGGGGCAAGAGGCCCCACAAGGTATACCTAGCAGTCTTTGTTTGCTTTTCAACGAAAGCAATACATTTAGAGGTAGTAAGCGACCTTACAATAGAAGCATTTATTGGGGCTCTCAAAAGATTTATTGCCCGCCGAGGACGCTGCCAAACCATATACTCAGACAACGCTACAAATTTTTTAGGAGCACGAAACCAACTTAAAGAATTGAATGACGTCATCTTTTCTGAGCATTCGCAGGAAACAATCAAAAGGACTTGTAGCAACAGTGGTATCGAATTCAAGTTTATACCCCCAAGGGCACCACATTTCGGTGGATTATGGGAACCAGCAGTGAAATCCGCTAAACAGTTACTGCTCAGAAGCATGGCAACAGCTTCACTTACATACGAAGAACTAGAAACTGTCATTGTCGAAATTGAGGCAATACTAAACTCGCGACCACTAACACCTCTATCAAGTAATCCAAACGATTATGCAGCCCTAACTCCCGGTCATTTTTTGATCGGAGAACCACTTACGGCACAAATAGATACAAGAGCACCCAACCCTACAAACCCCTCACTGTCAAAAAGATCGAATCTTGTCTCCCAACTAAACATGAATTTTGGAAACGCTGGTCATTGGAATACCTGCACCATCTCCAAGAGAAACGAAAATGGAAAACGTCATCCAAAAATGCAAGGGAAGGTAAATTAGTCATAATAAGGGAGGATAATCTACCGGTCATGCAATGGCCACTCGGCAGGATTCTTAAAACTTATGAGGGAAACGATGGCAAGGTTCGAGTAGCAGACGTAAAAACAGCATCAGGAATAAAAAGACGGCCAATCCATAATTTAGCCCCACTACTTCCCGAGGACGAATTAAAGGAAAATGAAGCATCCCACTCTACGCCACACTTGACATCTGATGAAGCAGATATTCCACCAATCAAAAGGGCCAGGACTAACAGTAGCCCAATCCTTCTCACAACAATTTTAGCGATCTTTCTCATCCCAGCTGTCATAAGCGGTAACATCAATATCACCAACTTTCGCTCTGACCCAGGGCTATATTTTGAAGGAATTGGAACTGTAAAACTCGTTACGGCCGAATGGAAGCTCATGGTATACTACGACTCAACACCCTTTTTGTCTGAGCTAAGGGTTTTTCAGTCTGGAATATCCACTTTGCAGCAGTTATGCTCATCCATTAAACACCTGTCAACATGCAACACATTGGTAAACAACTTTATTCAAATTACGGAAGATTTACTAGAGGAGAAGGCACTTTTCGTTAATAGTAGAACAAAAAGAGGCGCATTTAACATTGTAGGAAATGTAGCAAGATCACCGTTTGGTGTTTTGAACTCAGACTACGCAAATGAAATGTCAGATACCATTAAAAGGTCCACGATCGAAACAGACTATCTTCTCCAGCTTCTAAAAAACCAAACGTCCATCATTGACTCTACTGTTAACATCATTAAGCAAGATGAGCTTAATGCACAGAACCAGTTAAGAGAAATTGCCCAAAATCTTAACGAAGCAACAAACGAAATAGCAAAGGAATCCGAACAAATCAGTCAAACACAACAAATATCGCTACTCGCCAACTAAATGACCTTAACCGCCTTGAACCTGCAAAGAATAGAAAGGGAAGTAATAGACGTGTTAACCGATGCTCATTATGGAAAAATCAGTCCGCTTCTATTAGCTCCTCATCAACTTAGAAATGAATTAACCGTAATAAGGGCACATCTCCCAAGGCAACGTGCACTTCCTGTAGAAGACGATAGTCTGATACAATTTTATTAGCTAATGAAGGTCAGTGGAGCGATAACAAAGAGCGAACATAGCCAACTGCAAACTTATCCGAATTCCATCCAACACAACATGGACACAATTAAAAAATCCTAACAATTGGATTTTTGCTTCCACCACAGAAGTAGAAATCTCAGCAGTCTGCGCCACAGAAACTTCACAACACTTTATAAGAGGCACTGGCATAATGCAGATAGACCAAAGTTGTATAATCAAAACCAATTCCATCACGATTCAAGGTCACTTTAGTTCGTCAAACTGTTTGCACACATCATACGAAATCAAACAGATTCTTAACACTACAGATAGCCAGTTTGAGACTCACCTTAATCAACTCAATAACCTGCAAAAACAACTTAATGAGTCAACAATTACACGTCTACCACAGCTAATCAAGTCTAATAGCCAACATCATCATATAGTAAGCTATTCCGCACTTATAATTTCCTTGCTCATCGCGGTAACCATAAACCTAATTAAAAGAAGCTCAACCCATCAAGAAGGAATAGGCCACAACTCCAACCAACCAACACCGCATCCAGTTCCATTACCCCGACCTGTCACCATTGACATCATAGACACCTAACCCACATAGGTAATCATCGACCAGCGGTCAACGAGGGGGAGATTGTTGACATTCACAACAACATACATTTAATTTTAAATTTTATTTTTAACTATGTTACTTAATGTTAATGAACTTCATAAGTTCAGTTTATCGCTGACATAACATAATTTCATTTTTTGTTTTATTTTACCTTTTGTTTATAAATAATTGTAAACATATCATTAATTTATTTTGTTTACTTGAAGTTTATAATAATTGTTAACATTGCATAATTTTATTCTGTTACTTAAATCATAATTTTATATTTTGTACATTGAAATGTTAGTCAGCAATTATGCAAACGATTAATTGGGTCACTTTCGCATTGTGCAATAGTGGCATTCAGCTTTAAGTAATGTATTAAATTTTAGTATATAAGAAAGAACCAAAATAAAGAAAGACGTTCAATTACTATAAGGCATCTAAAGTGTTTTATTGATTGAATCTATTAGCGTTCTACAAGTTAAAGTGCTTGGAGGACAATTAAGGCAATTAATATATCAGTGCAGATTTATGTGTTTGAACTGAATCATATTATAGCCGCAATTCATATCACATTTATTCAAATAGTATCAGTTAAAGAACAAAAAAGTAATAAAAAAGCCCTTTTACATATTCTCATTCACTCAAGACCATGCATGTTTCATTTTATGTTCATAGGTCCAATATTAACGAAAATTAAAAAAAGTACCAGTTAAAGAACGAAAAAGTACCAAAAAGATCCCTCTAACGAATTCTCATTCACTCAGGACTTTGCATGTTTAATTTTATGTTAATAGGTCTTATATTAAAAAAATCAAAAAAGTACCAGTTAAAGAACGAAAAAGTACCGAAAAGATCTCTCTAACAAATTCTTATTCACTCAGGACTTTGTATGTTTAATTTTATGTTTCTAGTTCGAAAAGTACCAGTTGAAGAGCAAAAAGTACCAAAAAGTACCTTTATAGGTTCTTATCCACTCAGGACATTACATGTTGAAGTTTATGTTTCTAGGACCAATTTTAACGATAATTAAAAAAATTGCCAGTTGTAGAACCGAAAAGCTAAAGTAAGAAATTTAATTTCCCGTATTTCCCCCGTTTGGTACTTTTTTCTCCCCATTGAAGCATGAAAAATTTCAATATTGTAGTGGGAGCCCATAATTTAATACGTTTATGTCAATAAATAAAAAAAAAATGTTTTATAAAAAAAGTACCAAAAATAGTTACGCTTTTTACCCCTTAAACGTCCGAATTTCGAAAAAGTACCAAATTCGTATTTGGATTTTTTAGATAAGTTTCAAATGTGATATAACCCTTATTTTTATGTTTATGGGTTTAAAAGATAGATGGGGTGACAAAAAAGTACCAAAATACAGGTTTTACCCGTATACTCCGTTAAAGAGCTGAATTTCCAAAAAGTACCAGACACCTGTCCGCTTATTTTTCTAAAGAACAACGATAAGTATTAAATTTTTTGTGTATCTCTTTTAGTTTTAGAGATATAAGGTTACCGAATTTACCCGTTTTTACCCCCTAAACATTCGAATTTCCAAAAATCCCTTCTTAGTGGATCGATTTGGGGAGAGATCAAGCCCTGGTTTTTAGCTTCAGGCGTTTAGGCTGTGCGATGATGAATCAGTCAGTCAGTGAGTCAGTCAGTAACGTTACAATTTTATATATATAGATTTAATCAAGTACATTTTTGTGCTTAAGCCACTACTAATTATAAATTAAAATCAATAAAAAATTATACATAATATGTAATAATACCTATAATAATATAGTTTCCCTACGTTATCAAATGCAGTACTGCCTGCGCTGCATCAGAAAGCAAACTTGTTTCACCATGTCAACGCAAACCTAATAATGCTACATATTTATTGAGTGATTATAATTTTTGTAGGTGCATTTAACCACATTTATTGTTTAAGGGCAGTATTGCATTTATAACCATGTACTTTTTTGCTTCTCATGTAAACTGTGATGGTGCATTATTCTGCATTTAAGATGACGATATATGCAGTTCTTTTATTTATTTTTTAATAATTTTTGCCTACGAAAAACCAAGAAATCATTTTACAAAAACAAAACACACACAGGGAAATCGTGCTGCCCAGCGGGAAAAATTGCAAGCGATTTAACTTTTTTGGCCTTTTTTTAGGCTTTTAAGGCCTGCCGAAATCGTTTTATTAGTAGTTATGTTTGAACGTGTAGCAAGTTTAGTTATTAATTTACTCACTTCACATTATTAGCCACAACAATTAAACTGGGATAATGATTTATTCTTAAATCTTTTTAGACGCCTCCAAAGTAGATGCAAGAGGGCAAGGCGTTGGTCTCGAATGACACACATAGGTTAAGTAGTAATAAAGTTGGAATGCGGCTCGAAGATCTTATTTCTGCAAAAACGCCTTCTATAAGGCCTGTTTACTACTTAATTTTCTTGCTGGAAATGGCCGGAAAATCGCGTTTTTTTCCTTATGAAGAATTTTAGTGTGAATTATTTCAAATCTTTTATATCTAAAAAATTCACATATTAATTTTTTTTGCTGCTCACTCCTCATGAGTGAGGAAATTCAAAATATTTTTATTCCTCATTGTCATGAGGATGAATTTGCAGAAAAACTTTTAAATTTTCAGGCTCGCCTAATGACTGAAGAATGAGAACGTTTCGGTACTATTAATATTATAAATGTGAAAGTTTGTATGATTGGATATTTGGATGTTTAGATTTGAAAGAAATTTGGTAGACGGAAAGCTATAGCCCAGATTAAAATTTAGGGTAATATTATAATATAATATAAATTTGTTACATGATAAACCCTTTCCTTTAAATCGTGCTCTCATTTTCACGTGAACGAAGCCACGGGTAAAAGTCAGTATCTTATAAACTGAGCCAAAGTAGGGAAATCGATTATTCGACCATTTCAATAACCGATTTTCGAATATTCCAAATAGTTGCTATTTTAAAAATCCCGGTTTTCGGTTAAGCATTTTTAAAATAACCGGTTAACCAAGTTTAGTTTTTGAATACATAAATACAGACAAATCAAATAAGTTCTTGTAATTAAAAGTTAATTTAAATTAAAACAATTCACAAAGGTAAGGCGCCAACAAAATACGATAAAATCCAAGAAAAGTGTTACCAGTAAATTGATCAAACTTTATCTTAATTTTTAACAATTTCTATTTATTTACTACAACTTTCCAAGTCACATGTAATTGTGAATGTCTGTCAAAATTGCTGCTTTTTTGGTCGCACACGTACATGTAATTTGCTTGTGACATTGGCTCTGTTTTTTCGCATACTTATTGCAGAAACCAAAGTAGTTCTCGGTTTCAAAATAGCGAGCTACCGCCACAAAAAAAAGAGTTCAGCCATCTTAACAGTTTTTTCTTTAAAGTCGAAGAAACCAATTTTGGTTATTATAATAAAACGTTGTTTTTTTATATATATGAACACAATTTATATTCACTGGTGAAATTATCATACATATATCGGTATTGTAAAATATTAACATCAGCCGGCTAATGATTCCGTCAATAGTGCACCGCCGCTGCCGGTTTCTTCCCTGCATAGATTTCTGACACAGCTGATGTCAGATGGCTTGTCAGAAGAAAATAGAGCACGCTCTAATTGAAATTTTGTCAGATGACTTTGCGTCTGACTTTTACAGATACTATGTTTTAAAGTTAACACACGACATGTATGTATTTTACAGTGGGAAATTTGACAAGTCAGATGTAAAAACATGTCGTCTACAGGCACCTTAAAGCTGTGTTCACACCTATTAAATATTTGACGTCCTACACGTAACCACTAGTTTTATTAAACACTTTTTTGCTCTTGCAAAACAGTTGCTGGATAAAACAACAGTTTCTTAATTGAATTATACAATTATCATCTTACAAATAAAGATAAGGAAGTCCTTTACAATTGTTAAAAATATAGCTAAAGTTTGATAAAGTTGCTGGTCATGTTTTTTTTTTGTATTTGTTCTTCAAATATTGGTTAGGTCTGAACATACCTTGTGCTTTATTATTTGTAAGAAAATAATTGTACAATGTAATTTAAAAACTGTTAAATTATGTTTGATCTAGACAAACGTTTTGCAAAAGCAAATAAAAAAAGGAATTTAATAAATTTATTATTTGAGAAATTCTCCCAAATTAATTTTACTTGAGTTTTAATTTGTTGGTGGTTAAGCATGTCTATATAAATCAGTAGACTTCAACCATATTTATTAAAAGATGCAAACAAGACATCTTAGCCAGGATTATACATTTAAATTATTTTGTTTCAGCATTATAGAAACGAATAGTTATATGAACATGCTTTTTGTATGAAATAACTGTCCATTCGTCGACCACAATTAAAAACCTGCCATGACTTTGTTTGATTTCTTCAGTTAAGTTTTTTAGTTCTTGGTGTTTAAATAAATAAAACTGATGAAGTTTTCAATATCGATGATTCCACCGGAATGTTGTAGTTTTAAGAATGAAGATATGCTAGAACTACTTAAGAGCTCTTAGTACCTTAAGGGGCATTCCATCCTCGGCAACACAACGTCTCTTTAGAACTACTTCGAACAGAGTTAAGGCAGAATTAGTTTGTACGTTCTGTCCTGTTACGAATCAGCTGTTTTGTTTCTGTTCAATTGAAGGTCTGTATGTGTGGTTAGTTTTTCCTGTTTCGTTCTGTTCTGTTGCAGACAAATCTGTTGAAAATAGAATTCAACGTTAAGTTACGGTCAAAGTGTGTATGTATTAGTTGGTTGTGATATGAAAAAAAACTGTAATTTTTTGCTTATAGCTAGAAAAATTGGTTTTAATTAATGATTTTTTAAACATTTACGTATTTTTGACACTAAATATAATTTTTTTATTTTTACGAATTTTTTTTTACAATTTCAATGCCTTTCTTTTTGAAAGTAGCTGATTCCTTTCACAGAAAAAGTAATTACAAAATATTTCTTACAGAAAGGAACGTAACAGAACGGCAACAGAATAAAAACTAATGAGGCCTTTAATATGGACTAATTAAAACGGATAAATAAATCGTGACGTGGAAAACCCTATGCAACTTATCATTTTATGGCGCTACAAGCACCTTACTTTGTCTCTTTAATCCCGTTCGAAATATCTCTAGAGATAACATCTATAATAATATTTAGAATACTCTCGCACAAAATACTTTTTAATTATTAACTGAACAAGTTTTTGTAGTATTTTGAATTGTTTTTGGTTTTTACAGGAGCACACGCTTCTATAAGCAATTTATATTTACATTGTTCAAAATGTTTTTTGACTTTTGTTACATTTTGTTTTGACATTCTTCATAAAAAGTTTAAGTTTGACCAAATTCAATTAAAAAAATAATTAAATAACGGGTACATTTACAACAAGAAAAAGGAAAACGTATATAAATTACATGTAATAAAAATAACTGGTTTATTATACCAAAATAACCGGTTTACTTGGTATTCGAAAAATGGATATTTTAAAATAACCGACTTGGGAAAAACTAAAATAACGGATTAAGCCAAGTCGAATAATAACCGTTCGATCTCCCTAGTCAAAAGGCTTTTAATTCCGTTTAGAATTTGTGCGAAATGTTGTCAAACTCGATATAAAAAATTTCTGTGAAATAAAAAAGAAAAAATGATGACAGAGTTGTACTCTTTTTATATTACGTAAAACATTTTAAATGTTTCCAGCAACATTTTTATTTTCCGTGCGAAACAAGTGCAGCTCATATTATTTTGCATGGAATTTTAAGCAACATCTTATAATTTTTTGTAATTTTTTATTTTGTTTTTGTAGTGGTTTTTGTAACAAGCATTTCGCAAAGAAAAATGTAGAAAAGCGCTATAATAAATGATAAAATTAGATTTTTTTGTTTTTTGATTTGAGAAATGATTAAAATAATATTGTTTTACTTTTTTAAATGACAATTAAGAAAAAAAATATTTTGGTTTACCTTCACAAGACAATGTTGTATACTTCCAACTAATAAATCGTTAAGTTTTGAAAAATCGCGAGATAGATAATATTGATATATGTCAAAATTTTCGTGTAAAATAGTCAATGTTACTCAACATTTTTCGCAAGTCCGAACAGAGTACTAGGCTTAAGTACGTTACAAAATGTATCAATTGACAATATTGTTTCTTTTTGATATTATTTACTATAATATTAATAAAGGGTCCAATTTTCATTAAAAAGAAGGCTGAAAAAGCTCTAAGTAAAAAAGGTTACATTAACCATATATTCAGTCGCGTGCTGGTAGTAAGAAATTGCAACCCTTCATTTTTACGTACTGTTAAACTCTTTACACATTTAAAAATAAAAATACTTTGGAATACCCCTTATAATCATGCTGTGGCAGAGGCCAAGACATTTAGTTGGTCATTCAGCAAGTTCAAGTTTTTTTCAAATGGTCAAGAGGGAACACATTGCGGCAATTATCAGATTCGGACAAATTTTTAAATTTGTCAGTCACTTATACAACACGTTCGTTGTCTGTGATTGATGAATATATGGGGTTAAAATCTTATTTTTTACCTTAGAAATAAATAAAATAGTAAATGTATCAACTTACAATGCTTTTTAAGGATAATATTTTATACATTAATTGGTGTGTTTTGTAATTTTGTTATAGTAAAACAAATACCAAAAAATTTCAAGCCAGGTTGGTTTAAGAAATTCAAACGTATTGCATTACATTTAAAGTAACGTTTGCATCAAATAAACATGGCTGAAAGTATGTTAAGAATTTCAAGTATTTATACATATGAATGTATGAATGTAGTAGGGTTTGCACGATTATTATAATCGTAATCGCGGATAATCGCAATTGAATAATATTTCACACGATTACAATTAAAACATCTTACGTATTAAATACTCTATTTCATTTACAATTTATTAAAATATATATATAAATACACGAGTTATTTTTTAAAAATTCCAGTAATAAATTAAGCAATTACGAAAAATATAGTCCTATTATGAATGAGTGGACCAATGCTCGTGGCAGGATATATTTTAATTTACATGATGATTAAAGAAAATACTTAAAAATGAACTAATGTTATTATTAGATGCCAAAACACGCTGGAATTATACACAAAGCTGATAAAACCGAATTATTAAAAGAAAGAGCGGATAAAACCGCAAAAAAGAGGCTCTACTACAGCCAAACAAAGATTTAGTTAATTATGCCATATATTTGCTAGAAAGATTATATAGTGTTGAAAATATAAAAAGCATCGCGAGGAGAGCGAAGAAAACGTGGCATCTGAGTTGCAAATCGAATTTAGAAGTGCATTTGCTGACCCTAGTCTTAAGAGATTTTGACTTATTGCATCAGGAGTTTGTCGTATGCCGTATAACATTGTATGAAGCAGTTAGAAATGTAAAGCCGTCTTAAACGGAATGCGAAAGAGTATTTTCTATAGCGGCCAATTGTATATACCTTTATATATATACCTTGATTTTCTTCAATTTTTTTTACTTAAATAATTTTTAAACTATCTACCTTAATATTTATATTTGTTGACTACACAGATAATATAAAAATTTACTTAAATTAAAAAATTTGTGATATTAAATTAATTAAATTTGCACCAGTAAACAAATTAATAGTATCAATAATAATTTTTTTATATTAACAATATTTTCTGTTTAATTCGCTTGCTTAAATTTATAATTAAAACTGATTCTTTTTGTTGATTAATGGTTTAATTGAGAAAAAATTTGCGAGTATTTTGCTGTGTATATTTTTACAATGTTAGAATGTTTTTCATGGGTAACCGCGTATGACTATTTTCTTCGATTTCGAGATGTTGATGCCATATTGCTTAATTTTAAACGTTTTTTTACATTGTTCCAAAAATTTGCGACAAAGATGGACCAATTCCGATTTCATAACGTAACAACCAAGTTCAAAAAGTTCAATACCTAGCCCATAGTTGTTTGATCTACAACGGGTTTTCGGCTCAACTGGAAAATTTGATTTAAAGACATACGCGGTAACCCATGAAAACCACAGATATGTGATTTGAAGGTGGGTTTTTTAACAGGAGTGCAAAAATATAAGAAACATGCAAAAGTGTACTAATGTTATAACAAAATATAGTATTTATAGCAAAAACAACTCTAAATGGGTGTTTATAACAGTCGCTCAAATTTTGAGTAAAGAAAAACAAAAGTGGGCATGTAAATCAAAGTTTTATGATGTATTTTGTTTTGATTTTGGTATATGAAATTGTTAATGCCAATGAATGTATACAAAATAGAAAAACCAATTACGATATTGTCATAGCAGGACAGAATAGGAGTATGCACTACCAATTCAGGTAAGCAGGAGAGAAAAGAACATTTGCGGTATTCACAAAACCCATTGTATCGTTGTATCGATTGTATCTATCTTCTTCTATCTATCTATCTATCTATCTATCTATATATATAAAAATGAATTATGTATGTTTGTATGTTTGTTTGTCGCTTTATAGACTCCGAAACTACTGAACCGATTTTCCTGAAATTTTTACAGTAACATCACGTGAGCCCTAAAAATAAAATAGGCTACTTATTTTTTCGATAGGGGCAGGGGAATTGGTACCCCCCATAGGATGCCAATATTAATTATCGAACCGATTTTCCTGAAATTTTTACAGTAACATCACGTGAGCCCTAAAAATAAAATAGGCTGCTTATTTTTTCGATAGGGGCAGGGGAATTGGTACCCCCCATAGGATGCCAATATTAATTATCGAACCGATTTTCCTGAAATTTTTACAGTAACATCACGTGAGCCCTAAAAATAAAATAGGCTACTTATTTTTTCGATAGGGGCAGGGGAATTGGTACCCCCCATAGGATGCCAATATTAATTATCGAACCGATTTTCCTGAAATTTTTACAGTAACATCACGTGAGCCCTAAAAATAAAATAGGCTACTTATTTTTTCGATAGGGGCAGGGGAATTGGCACCCCCCATAGGATGCCAATATTAATTATCGAACCGATTTTCCTGAAATTTTTACAGTAACATCACGTGAGCCCTAAAAATAAAATAGGCTACTTATTTTTTCGATAGGGGCAGGGGAATTGGTACCCCCCATAGGATGCCAATATTAATTATCGAACCGATTTTCCTGAAATTTTTACAGTAACATCACGTGAGCCCTAAAAATAAAATAGGCTACTTCTTTTTTCGATAGGGGCAGGGGAATTGGCACCCCCCATAGGATGCCAATATTAATTATCGCATATCTTAAGAGCCGCTGCACGCATTTTGCTGAACTTTTTGTAGTCGGATCTTCTGAGCCCCGGAATTGAAATAAAATAGCAGCGGGGGTATAGGAATACCCCATAGGACGCCAATGTTTAACATCGCATATCTTAAGAACTGTAATAGTGAGAATGTTCAAACTTTCTAAAAGTCACTCTTATGGTATACTACACTTTTGAAAATAAAAATAAAGCGGGTAGGCGCAGGGGGGGAAATACCTCCCATAGGATGCATACATTAAATATCGCTCAACTGAAGAACTATTAAAGGGAGAGTCTTCAAACGTGGTTAAAGCTACTATTATAGTAAACTATACATTTCAATATAAAAATGTGCGGGGTCAGTGTAGCGAAGCGCACCGGGTTAAGCTAGTGTTGCATAAAAAGCAATAGTAAACTGTGAATTTTAATGCAACATACAATCGAATTAACGATACAAGGGGTTTTGTGAATACCGCAATTGTAAGTAAAGATCAGTTGTAAAGTGTAAAAGGTATGCGTATATGTACATTTGTATAATTGTTTGAGCATATTTGTAAGTGGAGTAAATTAAAAGATAGAAGAAACAACATGTTTATGATTCCTTTGTTTTTTTATTTATACATTTTAGGTAAATTTTTTTCTTTAACATTTTTGGTGTGCACTTGCTTGGACATTGCTATATTAAGCAATACTAATGGCGCAAACTTCTTGCAGATTCAATATCTATATATATAAAAATGAATTATGTATGTTTGTATGTTTGTATGTTTGTTTGTCGCTTTATAGACTCCGAAACTACTGAACCGATTTTCCTGAAATTTTTACAGTAACATCACGTGAGCCCTAAAAATAAAATAGGCTACTTATTTTTTCGATAGGGGCAGGGGAATTGGTACCCCCCATAGGATGCCAATATTAATTATCGAACCGATTTTCCTGAAATTTTTACAGTAACAT
Source organism: Pollenia amentaria (assembly GCA_943735925.1). Lineage (NCBI taxonomy): Eukaryota > Metazoa > Arthropoda > Insecta > Diptera > Polleniidae > Pollenia > Pollenia amentaria. Next base: position 54,423,681 of record OX031008.1, on the reverse strand, counting down.
CACGTGAGCCCTAAAAATAAAATAGGCTACTTATTTTTTCGATAGGGGCAGGGGAATTGGTACCCCCCATAGGATGCCAATATTAATTATCGAACCGATTTTCCTGAAATTTTTACAGTAACATCACGTGAGCCCTAAAAATAAAATAGGCTACTTATTTTTTCGATAGGGGCAGGGGAATTTGTACCCCCCATAGGATGCCAATATTAATTATCGCATATCTTAAGAGCCGCTGCACGCATTTTGCTGAACTTTTTGTAGTAGGATCTTCTAAACCCCGGAATTGAAATAAAATAGCAGCGGGGGTATAGGAATACCCCATAGGACGCCAATGTTTAACATCGCATATCTTAAGAACTGTAAGAGTGAGAATGTTCAAACTTTCTAAAAGTGACTCTTATGGTATACTACACTTTTGAAAATAAAAATAAAGCGGGTAGGCGCAGGGGGGGAAATACCTCCCATAGGATGCATACATTAAATATCGCTCAACTGAAGAACTATTAAAGGGAGAGTCTTCAAACGTGGTTAAAGCTACTATTATAGTAAACTATAAATTTCAATATAAAAATGTGCGGGGTCAGTGTAGCGAAGCGCACCGGGTTAAGCTAGTTATTTATAAAAAACCCCATATGCAACAAATTAGCAGAACATTAAGGAATTTTCGGTTCACTCAATATGCATTTTATGTTAAAAAAAATTAACTATGTATGTACGAATATAAAAAAATCAACAACAATTCTTTAACTGAATCAAATTTAAATTATAAAAAACATTAAAATATTTTTTTCTTTCTTCAAAGAAATTCGAATAACGAAATTTTCGATGTTTCTTTTACCACTTGCAAATGTGCACAAACAATCATGCAAAATAACATGCGGCTCAAACTGTTAAAAAAATTATCTTCGATATTTGCATTTGACTTTTACATTTTATTAACACAGATACAAAAGTTTCACGGCTACAATGGAATGAAACACTTTTTCATTAAAAGAACGGGAATAGCAATTTGTGTAATTTAGAAATGATAAATGATAATCTTATTAAAACGAAAATGAAAAGTTTCTTTTCATTTTACAGTTTCACAGAACCAGAATCGACCCTGCTTTCTACGACATTCCAATTTTATTCATGTTTAAGATAAGTATATGAACAACTATAACTATATATATGACTAATCGATAAAAGATTCAAGACTTTTTTTAATCGTAAACGCGGTTATGAAAATTTGCGATCAAATGCAAACCCTATTATGTACATATATTACTTTTAAATTCATTCCATTTTAAAAATTACCATTACAACGTCTGGTCAAATAGCCTGTAAAGAAACATTTCAACTACTGCCAATTTACAAGTAAAAATCATCCATCTATTTGCGAATATTGTGGCACAATAAAATGATTGTTTGCTTATTTATCTTCCTTTATACCCAAATAAAGATACCAGCACACCCACACACACACACACACACACACACGCATACACAATCAAATTAACATAAGTAGCAAAGCTGAACCCAAAGACGCAGTTAAAATTTTAAATTTAAAAGCAAGTCAGAAAGGACAACCACCTACCCACCAATTCTATATGTCGCTTGCAAAAAAGGATAAACAAAAAATAAAGAAGCAATCCCTTGCGACTTTATATCCGTCCATCGAAATGACCGTAACAGAAAAATGGGAAAACCAAGTAAAACACCACAGCATTGGGCAGGGTAAATAAACCACTTACATATGTAGGTACATACATACCTACATACATACGTACAAAAAGGTCCTTTCGTATTTCCTTTAAAAGTATTGCCATCAATTCAAAACCTGTTACTTTTTTATCTGTGTTCGTATGCAGACATTCAAATGTCTACACACATACACACTACATTGTCAAAATAAGATGTTTGAATTAAAGAATATGCTAAATAAGTATTTTTGTCCTAACACACTTACACGTGTGTGTGTGTATGTTCATATATACCAGCGGAAAAACTCAGAAGACCTTCTTATTTTAGGCCTTTTTAAAGACCTTCTTAAAAATTTTTTTTTGATTCAATTACTATTATTATCTAACTGCTAAAGAATGCTTCATAGAAGGACTTGGATCTTTGGTATAAAAGATAAGATGCACCTTCCGCACTCGCTTCTATGAGAAGCGAGAAGAGAAGGAGTAACATTTTTTGTTTTGGTTTTTGCACAAGCAAAAGCAAAAAAATTTTAGTTGAAGTTGAAAAGAGAAAGAGTAACATTTTTTGTTTTTTCGCCAAAGCAAAAGCGAAAGAATTCAGATCCCGTTATAAAATAAAAACAAAGTTACATACATATTGTACATATTAAAATACCAAATGAAAACAATAATGTAAATAATTTTAGTTGAGTTTTGTTCCTTAAAGAAGATAGGTACCTACTTGTGCTAAATAATGAAAATTTTATGTACCTAGTATGTATTAATTATGTATATATTTATTATTTTTTATTTAATATTATATTTTTTGTTTATATCGTAATTATAGTATGTGAAATTCTGTTAATAAATATATATGTACATATGTATACTAAACTAAACTTTTATACTTTTTTGAAATTTATTTATATATTTTTAATTAGGCTTAAGTTCATTAAATTTAATTTTCATTAAATTATTTTTATGAAGAAAGGAATTTTTTACAACATGGAAGATTAATTAAAATTGTTATTGATAATTTTCATTCTTGACTGACCTGGGATTCGAAGCCAGGCTGGCTGGCGTGTGATTCGAACCCAGGCGGCTGGTTACCCTGACATGTTTCGACCTCAACCACTAGGTCTTCTCAAAGGGATTTGCCGTCTTACACTCGCAGCCATCGAAGACTGCTGACGTCAGTAGTCAAACATCAATCCTTAAACCAAATTGTATTTTAACCTTTTGGTAGATCGAAATTTGCTTATTGAATGATTATCCATTTATTTAATTGATCTCACATGTTTTCCTTACTTCTGTTTTTTCCGTACTTTTGTCAAGAATTCTTCTTGAAGTCCAAAGTACATTTTTTGTTTATCATGTTTTTTGTCTTTCTTTTTTCTTGTTGACATTTTTCAGCACAACTTGAAGGACAAATGAACACATAGAGCTTGTGCCTTAGCTTTAACAATAATTAGTATTGTGGTTATTTTGTTGAACTATTCATGGTTTTTAATCCAAATTTTTACTATTTTTAATTAGGCTTAAGTTCATTAAATTTAATTTTCATTAAATTATTTTTATGAAGAAAGGAATTTTTTTACAACATGGAAGATTAATTAAAATTGTTATTGATAATTTTCATTCTTGACTGACCTGGGATTCGAAGCCAGGCTGGCTGGCGTGTGATTCGAACCCAGGCGGCTGGTTACCCTGACATGTTTCGACCTCAACCACTAGGTCTTCTCAAAGGGATTTGCCGTCTTACACTCGCAGCCATCGAAGACTGCTGACGTCAGTAGTCAAACATCAATCCTTAAACCAAATTGTATTTTAACCTTTTGGTAGATCGAAATTTGCTTATTGAATGATTATCCATTTTTTTAATTGATCTCACATGTTTTCCTTACTTCTGTTTTTTCCGTACTTTTGTCAAGAATTCTTCTTGAAGTCCAAAGTACATTTTTTGTTTATCATGTTTTTTGTCTTTCTTTTTTCTTGTTGACATTTTTCAGCACAACTTGAAGGACAAATGAACACATAGAGCTTGTGCCTTAGCTTTAACAATAATTAGTATTGTGGTTATTTTGTTGAACTATTCATGGTTTTTAATCCAAATTTTTACTATTTTTAATTAGGCTTAAGTTCATTAAATTTAATTTTCATTAAATTATTTTTATGAAGAAAGGAATTTTTTTACAACATGGAAGATTAATTAAAATTGTTATTGATAATTTTCATTCTTGACTGACCTGGGATTCGAAGCCAGGCTGGCTGGCGTGTGATTCGAACCCAGGCGGCTGGTTACCCTGACATGTTTCGACCTCAACCACTAGGTCTTCTCAAAGGGATTTGCCGTCTTACACTCGCAGCCATCGAAGACTGCTGACGTCAGTAGTCAAACATCAATCCTTAAACCAAATTGTATTTTAACCTTTTGGTAGATCGAAATTTGCTTATTGAATGATTATCCATTTTTTTAATTGATCTCACATGTTTTCCTTACTTCTGTTTTTTCCGTACTTTTGTCAAGAATTCTTCTTGAAGTCCAAAGTACATTTTTTGTTTATCATGTTTTTTGTCTTTCTTTTTTCTTGTTGACATTTTTCAGCACAACTTGAAGGACAAATGAACACATAGAGCTTGTGCCTTAGCTTTAACAATAATTAGTATTGTGGTTATTTTGTTGAACTATTCATGGTTTTTAATCCAAAAAAAAATTATCAATAACAATTTTAATTAATCTTCCATGTTGTAAAAAATTCCTTTCTTCATAAAAATAATTTAATGAAAATTAAATTTAATGAACTTAAGCCTAATTAAAAATAGTAAAAATTTGGATTAAAAACCATGAATAGTTCAACAAAATAACCACAATACTAATTATTGTTAAAGCTAAGGCACAAGCTCTATGTGTTCATTTGTCCTTCAAGTTGTGCTGAAAAATGTCAACAAGAAAAAAGAAAGACAAAAAACATGATAAACAAAAAATGTACTTTGGACTTCAAGAAGAATTCTTGACAAAAGTACGGAAAAAACAGAAGTAAGGAAAACATGTGAGATCAATTAAAAAAATGGATAATCATTCAATAAGCAAATTTCGATCTACCAAAAGGTTAAAATACAATTTGGTTTAAGGATTGATGTTTGACTACTGACGTCAGCAGTCTTCGATGGCTGCGAGTGTAAGACGGCAAATCCCTTTGAGAAGACCTAGTGGTTGAGGTCGAAACATGTCAGGGTAACCAGCCGCCTGGGTTCGAATCACACGCCAGCCAGCCTGGCTTCGAATCCCAGGTCAGTCAAGAATGAAAATTATCAATAACAATTTTAATTAATCTTCCATGTTGTAAAAAAAAAAAAAAAAAAAAAAATTCCTTTCTTCATAAAAATAATTTAATGAAAATTAAATTTAATGAACTTAAGCCTAATTAAAAATAGTAAAAATTTGGATTAAAAACCATGAATAGTTCAACAAAATAACCACAATACTAATTATTGTTAAAGCTAAGGCACAAGCTCTATGTGTTCATTTGTCCTTCAAGTTGTGCTGAAAAATGTCAACAAGAAAAAAGAAAGACAAAAAACATGATAAACAAAAAATGTACTTTGGACTTCAAGAAGAATTCTTGACAAAAGTACGGAAAAAACAGAAGTAAGGAAAACATGTGAGATCAATTAAAAAAATGGATAATCATTCAATAAGCAAATTTCGATCTACCAAAAGGTTAAAATACAATTTGGTTTAAGGATTGATGTTTGACTACTGACGTCAGCAGTCTTCGATGGCTGCGAGTGTAAGACGGCAAATCCCTTTGAGAAGACCTAGTGGTTGAGGTCGAAACATGTCAGGGTAACCAGCCGCCTGGGTTCGAATCACACGCCAGCCAGCCTGGCTTCGAATCCCAGGTCAGTCAAGAATGAAAATTATCAATAACAATTTTAATTAATCTTCCATGTTGTAAAAAATTCCTTTCTTCATAAAAATAATTTAATGAAAATTAAATTTAATGAACTTAAGCCTAATTAAAAATAGTAAAAATTTGGATTAAAAACCATGAATAGTTCAACAAAATAACCACAATACTAATTATTTATTTATATATTATATTTTATATTTATTAAAAACCCTTCAATATGACCTTTAATCGAAGGCATTTTAATAAGACTGGTCTGAAAGGCCTTTTAAGAGCCATTAATTGAAAGGCATTTTAACATACCTTTCTTAAAAACCCTTCAAGATAACCTTAATTCTAAAGCCTTTTTACAGTCATTCTCTGGAAAGCCTTCTAAGAGTCATTTATTTGAAAGCGGAAGGCCTTCCCCGCAATGACAACGTGTGTAAAAAATATATGAGTATGGAATGGAGCGAGCAGGCATTGTACATTCTAGAAGGCCTTCGTACTCCTTTTTATTCCCGCTGGGTATGTTCATTTAAATGTACCAGTAAACATTTTTCTTATTCAGCTTCGTCAACATTATAGATCATAAGAAATACGTTATAGAAAGGGTAAGTTTTTAAAGTTCTTTTTTAAATATGTAATAGGTTTTTGCATATTCCGCAAATTTTTAGAAAAAAGCTATCCTTAAAAAATGTAATTTTCACAATCATTTTCAGTCAGACGGACGGATATCATTTGATTAAAAAGATACTGTGACCGAAAATGTATAATGGTAATATTTTGGCCTTCAAATATTTAAAAATACTGCCAATGTGAAGAACAAACTCTGGAGTAAGATGAATTTCAGTATCCATAAAAGGATAAAAAGTGTAGAGCATAGCAATAATTTAACGTGCGTGCCTAAACATTTGAGTTTCTTTCACACAAGTTTGTACGCAAAGCCAAAAGGGTTAATATCGAGACCGAAACACATATCTAATAAGCATATTCCTTTACTTTGTCTCGAGTTCTTACAAAACATATTATGGCTTTAATGCAATCCTTTCGGCTATTTCAGCATTCCACCAATGAACAGGCGTTTTATTAATTCCTCGACTTCTTTTCTCATGGAAAAGTTACACGATTGTTTGGGCTTTAAACTGGTGCGTCGTGTTTTGAGAAGCACTACTAAGTTCTGGATCTTCCATATATGCAGAAAACAACTATTTATCAAAAGAGTTAATGTTACAACTAGACTGCTCTCGTGCAATGTCTAAAGTTGATCTAGATGCAGGATTGTGTGTCGTAACCAGTGTTGCCAAAACTTTATAAATAAAAATGCTAGATTTTTGTGAAATAAAATGCCAAAAAATATGATTAACAAAGTACTGAAGAATATTTTATAAAAATTTTACATTAAATTGAAAATAATTAGCATGGTATAAAATTACCTGAATTACGGCCAATGTTACTAAGTTCAGTTGAAACTAACTATAACTTTAACTTCAAGTAAACGATATGTTTTCGACAGTTGTAGCTGATGGTAAATAACAACTGAATTTGTTAAATTGGCCCTTAGTATTTTATAGTCTTTAACAATAAATTGGGAAATAAAATATAAATGAAGTAAGATTCGGCTATGCCGAATCTTTAATACCCTTCACCGAGAGTTCGAATAGTTCAGGAGTGGGCTTTAAATGAGATCTATAAGTTATAAACCAATCTTCTAAAACCTGACCTCAGAGTAGTATAATTCGTTGCCTGAGTTACACAGAAAAATTGATGCTAAAACATTTTCAAGCAATCGCTTGTTTGAAAATTTTTTAAACTTCAACAAATTTTGTTAATTTTTTTCTATTAATACTCTTATTATTCTTGATTTTTATTTTAGCAACAAAAATGTTCACAACTACATATACAAAAATATGATATGCGCAATATTGGTTTCAAGATTTATTAATTTTGTATGAAATATTTAACGCTCTTTAAGGTGGTCGTTGTTTAAATTTTTTTTTTTTTTTGATGGTAAACAACACTACTTTAAGGGAAAAAAATGAACAACAACAACAAAACACATACAGTCTATCTTTGGACGCATTAAAAAAGTACAACAATAAGAAAGATGATAAAATTGCATGGCGAAGTTTGTTATTAAAGCAATAACAAGAGTAGGTAAAAACGATTCAATGTTTGTGTAGCCACAATAAAAACACTAAAAAAACAGAATTTCGTGGTTGGTTTCAAAGTGGATAATAAAGAATAAAAAAAATCCCGTATCATATTTTTTTAAATTTAGTTGAATACATCATATTTTGAAAGTAAAATGATGATGAAAACCATATCGGGTCGTAATGTTGCTGTTTTAATTAAGATTTCTTCTTCTGTAACCATGTGAAGGTTACAGCGACAGTGAGGGGGAAAGAAACATTGTGTACAACAGGACGAATGACGTTAGGAAATTATTAAAAAAAAATGTGTCCCAAGGCAAGCCGCTCTTCACTGCTTCAGTAAAATACTTCTTTTTTTTTTTTTTTTTAAATTTTTATTAATTTCTGTAAACTTTTTTGTTTGATTCAGCTAAATTATTTGTTTGAAATTTTTTTTAATAGCAAACACAAATATAACCAATAATAACAACTACATATGTAGGTATTCGTTTGAAAAAACCAAAGTTTTTTTTTTTGTTTGAATATGCAAATTCGTTTGTAGGTCCTGTTTTAAACAAAAAAGGTTTTGATTCTAAAATTTGTTGTTTTGAGTTGGAAAAATAATTTTTTCTGTGTAAATGAAAAATTCTGATTTGTTTCAGAAATACCATTAGGAGTATTAAAGCGATTTTTAGGAGCAGATTTTATGTTGAACAGATCGAAAATTATAGATCGCTTATCAAAACTATAGAAATGAAGTTAGAGTGCTATATTCGGCTGTGCCGAATCTTTGATACCCTCACCGACAGGAGCGATCTCTATATGATAAATACATTTATATTATTGACTAAGCTTCGCAAAAACGAACGTCAGAATTAAAATTGGTTGCGGATTAGACCTACTTATATTAAATTATTGACCGACAATAAGAAAGTTTTATGCGTTTCTTGTTAGAACTTTGAACTGGCTTGAGTAAAATATCATGATTCGTAACAGTTTTAGGCAATCTAAAATGATTTTAAGGGGGTTTATTTGTGTTGCACCTATGGCAAATTATGGACCAATTATCCCAAAATTCTGAAGACTGATTTCTGGTATTACAAAAAAAATTTGAATAAATTTCAATACAGCAGTGTAATTAGTTTTAGCGTTTACAGTGAATTTCACATAATTGCATGATATTTTTATGGCCATATAAATCTAAGTTGGAAGAAATTTTACCGCAATATCTATATCTGTAGCTCGTTTCTGTATTTCTCGCATTGCAAAATTTCTCACATTTAGTGTGAAACAAAAAATACCATCACTTCTCGATTTGTGAGAAAAAAGTGTTTCTGTATTTGAATGCGAGAACAGACAACACGGATTCTGTTTTAACTGGAATACTTCCAGTAATAAAGTGTCAAATGCAAGCGAAACGTCAACGAAAGAAATAGATATAATAAAAATAGGGCTGCCAGATTTGACGGTTCATCGTCATTTTGACGATTTTTTCTTCCAAAATTGGCAAAGTGCCGATTTGCTGATTTTTTCTGGTGACGATATTATTCAGTCTTCGAAATAAAATAATTTTAATTAGTTTAATATGTTTATATATTCGGCACCACAGAAAAACGATTTCTTTAAAAACATGGCAGCATAAAAAATTTATGGGCAAAAGCAAAATTTCGAAGGAAAACTGTTAAATTTTTATTTCCTTAGATTATTTAATACATTTGTTTATGCGATCAAAACATTTAACTATTACCCCATTATTCAATCAATGCACTATAGGAAATTGTTGCCTATTTTTTGGCAAGTTCAATATGATATTTTGTCACGCCTTTAAGTGATCTTTTCAGGAAAAAAACAATCTGAAATTTTAAATTGTTATCGGATTAAAGAGAAAAATAAAATAAATAATTTTATTTAAATAGACCTTAAGTTTAAGTATGTATGAACTAAACCAATTTTTTTTTTGATTTTGTTTTAATAAAAATCGAACAAAATTTGTCAAAAATAATTTTAAATTGTCCGATTTTTTAAAACAAATTAGCCGATTTTTTTTTTTCTTAGGAAATCAACGATTTTTTCAAAAATTTATCTGGCAGCCGTGCATAAAATGAAAAAAATGAAGGGCTTAAAAAAATTGAAATAACAATATATAACAATTGTGTTTTAATTATTTTCATAATTTAAATTCTTTCTCTTCAAATAAAAAAAAAAATAATACACATTCTTGTGTACATACATAGTTTGAGTTCCATTTTTTGAAATTTTGTTTTTCTCGCATCAATTTCAAATGTAACTTATTTTGACAGTTCTTGTGAGAAACTTTTAGTAAAATATTCATACAGAAACACTTTTTCTCACATCCGTCCAATAAATGGAAAATTATTTAAATGACAGATAATTCTCCCAAAGTAAATATACAGAAACACTTATGTGAGAAAAACCATTTTTTGTTTCATATTGCACTGTTTTTGTTATAATTCACTTGTTTCATGCGGGAAGTTTTACGATGCGAGAAATACAGAAACGGGCTACTGTTATGGTTTTAGGTGAATTTAATTATATTCCCAAAGTGGGCTTTATTTGGTTTTAGACCCAATAAACTGTATTTAGTATGATAGCGTTATTAATTACGGTTTTAGGCGTACTAAACTGTTTTCCGGGAGTAGGGTTTATATGGGGTCTAGGGTTAATTATGGACCGATCTTCACGAAATTTAGCGGTGTGATTTCTAGTCCTACAAAACTGTACCGTACAGAATTTAATTATGACAGCGGTTTTAGTCGTACTAAACTGTTTTCCGCGAGTAGGGTTTATATGGGGCCTTTGGTCAATTATGGACCGATTTTCAGTATGATTTGCAGTCGTATGAAGCGAATTCGTGCAAAATGTTATATCATTCCACCATTTATGTTAGTTTTTGTATCAAAATTATCAAATTTTTTAGGGTGGTGGTTTCACATTTTGATTCATATTTCTAATCCTACTGAACCGATGTTGCTGGATTTCAATCCCATGCTGCTTCGGATAACTACAAGCAATTGGATACCAAGCTTGTTCTTTTCTTTTGCGTTTTTCGAATGTGAGCGTGTTTTCAACAGACGAACAGACTGACGATAATGGCTAAATCGACTTAGAATTACTCAAGGAGCCAGTATATATATAGACTTTATGGGGTCTTAGATGTATAATAATGGGGTCTTAGATGTATTACCCTCCACCACCACTAGTGAATATATGAAAATCCTAAATTAAGCCAAATCTCAATACAGTAATACAAATTTATTAGAATTTAATGTTTTTTAAATGATTAAAAATAAGGAAAAAAAATCCCCAACCACTATTTCGAGTGGAGTTAGAGCCCGGCGACGTTAAGCTAAAAAAAAAATGAAACGCATCCCATTTACAGTTTAAAATACATCCTGTACAGAAAAATAACGATAGAAGAGCCGCACAAAAGAAATGGGCCAGTTCAGTGTTTAAACTGCCAAGAATTTGGTCATACTAGGGCATACTGTTATTTACCCCTTGTTTGTGTCGTATGTGGAGAACTACATGGTACCGTCCAGCGTGATAAGTCAAAAAATGACCCTAATGTAAAAAAATGTAGTAACTGTGGTGGTAATCACACTGCCAACTATAGAGGATGTCCGGTATATTCTATGGTCAAGCGTTCTGTTGGACAGAAACTTAATCCCCCTCAAACGCAGGCAACTTATCAAGAAAACACTAACGGCGTTCAGATACCGCAGCCAAATAATAACAGAACCTCGTACGCTAATGTCTTAAAATCTAATCATAAGCCATTGCAAGGTGATTTACCAAATAATGACGAAATTCCCATTTCTAATTTAACTCGGCTAGAAAAAACCACGGAAATATTAGTGCAAACCGTTAACAATTTTACCAACACAATGGGTAACATTATGCAAGAAATGTTAAGAATGCAATCGATGTTATTGCAAGCTGTACTAAATAAGCCATGAACTGTTTAAAAATTTGCTTTTGGAACGCAAATGGCATCCGCCAACATAAAAATTAACTAAAATACTTCCTTAAAAATAAACAAATCGATGTTATTATGGTTTCTGAAACTCATCTGACCTCGAGAAATACGTTTAAAATCAATGGTTATGTATTATATGATACCAAGGACCCTCGAGGTAGAGCTTGTGGAGGTTCTGCCATTTTGATAAAAAACCGAGTAAAACACTACTTAATGTGCGATCATCGTGAAGATTATCTCCAAGCAACGAGCATTTGCGTTGAGGAATTAAATCGAAACCTAGTTATTTCATCAATAAATTCACCACCTAGATTTTCAATACCAGAAAGCCAATATAATAAATATTTCAAATCATTAGGACCCAGCTTCCTGGCTGCTGGCGATTATAACGCTAAACATACTTTCTGGGGGTCACGACTTATTACGCCTAAGGGTCGTGTTTTGTTTAACACAATTCGTAAAATGGATCTAAATGTGGTCGCGAGCGGTAAACCAACATATTGGCCTACTGATCAGCAAAAAGTTCCAGATGTCATAGATTTTGGAGTGGTTAAAAACATCCCCGCAGAAACGATTTATGTTGAAGCTTCCTTAGAATTATCTTCCGATCACACACCTACAATTGTTACTATAATGATTCCAAATAGAATCGTATCTCCGACTGGGTACTTATCGAAATCAGCCTCACTTATAAATTGGTTAAAATATAAAAAATATCTTAGTGTCCATTGCACAGAAAATATTCCGCTAAGCACACCGGAGAGCGTGGATCTCGCTATTGTTAATTTTGACAGTTATCTCAAACTAGCTGTTCAACATTCCAGCACAACCCTCAAAAAAACCAAAAACAATATTATATATTCTATAGATGTCGAGCGTCTATTGACTGAAAAAAGGAGAGTTCGAAGAGAGTGGCAATTGCACAGATCCCCCCAACTTAAGACTTTATTAAAAGAGTGCACAAAAAGGCTAAGAAAGTTACTGCAGTCCCAAAAAACTTCATCCTTTGAAAAATATCTTAAGGAACTTGATGCAACTCCACAATCAGACTACTCATTATGGCGTGCAGCTAGAAATCTTAAAAGACCAGTTATCACTAAACCACCATTAAGAAACTTAAACGGAAGTTGGGCAAGAAATGATATAGAAAAAGGAAATCTTTTTGTTAATCATTTGAAAACCGTATTTACCGCTCACACATCTCTCGATATGGCGGTCGAGTTACCACCTGTTGCTGTTAGAGCAGCTGTTCCACTAAGATTTAAGATAAGAGAAATCGAAAAGGCTATTCATGATTTAAAGCCGAAGAAAGCCCCTGGTTTTGATAAGATCAGTAACAAAATGCTTTTGGAGCTACCCAGCATAGCAAAGAAAATTATTCTCTTTATTTTTAATGCTATTTTACGCCTTGAATACTACCCTCAGGAATGGAAAGTATCCCTAGTTACCATGATACCTAAATCAGGAAAGGATCCTACAAAAGTTGAGTCATATAGACCTATAAGCTTATTGTCTAATATATCAAAGCTGTTTAAGAAGCTGTTAGAGTCAAAATTAGCCCCAATTTTAAATGTAAATAGATGTATTCCAAACCATCAATTCGGCTTTAGAAGAGAAGATAGCACAATTGAACAAACCCATCGTATAGTAAACGCCATAAGAAAAACCTTTGAAGAAAAAAAATATTGTTCCGCCCTCTTCATCGATGTTTCTCAAGCTTTTGATAAAGTCTGGCATGAAGGCTTATTACATAAATTGAAGCTAAATTTACCAGTAAACACACACAAGCTGTTAGAAAGCTACTTAGTCGGTCGAAAGTTTATTATTAAAGAAGGTAATTTTATAAGTTCTCCTCAGCCAATTGACGCTGGAGTCCCTCAGTGAAGCATCATGGGCCCACTGCTATACCTAATATATACCTCAGACATGCCAACAAACAACCACATCCTAACTTCAACATTTGCTGATGATACAGCTTTTTTAAGCGTACACGAAAACTGTCATGAAGCTCCTCGCTACTTGCAGGATCATATATTTGAACTGGAAAAGTGGTTAAACAATGGAGGATGGAGGATGAGCAAAAATTCGTACATATAACATTCACCTTGCGTCGGGAGTCATGTCCCCCTATTAAAATCAATAATCAATTAGTGCCCCAACAATCGCATGTAAAATATCTCGGAATTCATCTAGATCGGCGTTTTACATGGAAATGCCATATAGAAGCAAAACTAACACAATTCAACTTAATTGGCTTATTGGAAGAAACTCTGTTCTTAGTCTCGATTGTAAACATCTACTTTACAACTCTATCTTAAAACCAATTTGGTGCTACGGTATTCAGTTATGGGGCTTTGCCTCGGCTTCTAATATCGAAAAAATTCAAAGGCGACAAAATAAACTTCTTCGAATAATCACAGCCGCTCCCTGGTATGTTAAAAACTCAAATAATCACAAGGATCTCAATGTGCCGTTAGTAAAAACTATTATTACGAAGTATGCAGTAAAATATTTAAAAAGACTTGAGTCGCACCCAAATCCACTAGCTCGAAATATTTTAAATTACAGCGGCCACTCTAGATTAAGGAGAAGAGATACTGCAGGACTCATCAGACAAGAAGAGCGCTAAGCATCTACATATGTGAACAGAAACCGTGAAGAGAAAAATTTTCGTCTAGCATTGGCAGGACAAAAATAAAGTATTAGTATAAGATTTGATTAATTATTGTTAGTTCATATTTAATATATGAAGATTCAATAAATAAATAATGAGAAAAAAAAAATGATTACTGGAAGAACGCTTTACATGGGGTCTATGGTAAATCATGGAGCCATTGTTGCACGGCTGGTTAACAAAACCAAATAAAAATAAAATGTTTGAATATCCTAATATAGATATATGCAGGCATGAGAAAAGTAAGGTGACCGACTAGCTCACAATAGATAAGTTCCTTACCCCGGATATTTCGTGCAATCATAGTAAACATGCCTTTAATTTTCTGTTTAAAGAGCTAGGTTTTCGCCTTAACACAACACAAATTGAGATTGGTTCTTTTTTCTCTCTAGGTGCATTTTTCCCCTACCCAAATGCTACCGATTATAGCACACCAAAGACAATTAAAACACCCGACATTTGACATAATTGCCCCTTTTGTAAATTATGTAACACTAATTGTTCATGATATTTAAATTCAAATACATTCCCTTTATTAAAGTATTTAGCAACTCATTTTGTTCTTAATTGTAAATATAATAATATGTAAAATGATATGTAAAAAAAAAATAATAAATCGAATTTAAAGCAAGACGTTCCGTCATGTAGGTTTTATCACAACTAAAGTAGTTGAGAAATCATAAGCAAAAATTAACACCGATAAATAGTCTGGTCATTGATGTATGAAAAGTAAAATATAAGTAATAAATGTAAATACCTGGTTTTATTTCTTTTGTTTAAATTCGTTGCTTGGCTTTGCTTTCTTTATAGTATGCACTAAATTATCTGATTTATTACCTCATGATGTCGTAAAATGGCCATTATGCGAGTCATTTTATGCTATGCTGAAATTCAAAACAGAAATTACTATGAAGAAACAAAACTCAATTAATAAATATTAGAACAAAACGTCGGTTTAAAATTACCTTTTATAAGTACATACAACATTACTCATCTTACTTTTCAACTTGTCCGTCTAAATAGGATTATGTGTATGAAATAGTAATTTTATACTTACATATATAAATATATGTATATATAAATATATATGTAAGTTGGTTTACAAGTATCAAAATGGAACACAAAAAAAAAACTTATATTATTGTTGAAATCAACTTTATGAATGAAATAAATAACTAATATTTTCCCTGTTGTCTTCTCTAGTCCGCTGAGTTTGTAGACTTTTCAAATTTCTTGCTCTTCTTCCTTATGTTAAAGTGATCTCCAAAACTACAATGATGAAATGAAGGGGAAAGGAAGCCGGGATGAATGAAAAGTGGAGCACGTGAAACAAGTATTGTATTTTTTTCTTTGGTTTTTTATTTACTCTTTCTTTAAATTTTTATTGATATCTTCTTCTTTCTTTTGTTCGATAGTAATTAAAATTACTATAAAAAAACACAGTAGCACAGAATCTGTTAATAATTGGAAAGAAATGTGGTAGTTAATTAACAAATTTTAATCTTTTTATTTCTTAATTAAAATTAGGTACCTTCCAAATATTACATACAAATGTAGGTAGGAGCCAAATTAGGGTATAAAACCCTTGCCACCATAGTAAAACTAGATTCCTGTATGTATAAATTTAATAATTTTATTAGCCATACTGTGGAACTTAGCACTTTTTCCCCATATTTAATTACCTGCGTTTTATTATAATTATCGTGTTCGCGACCATTAAAATATTGAATTATCCAAGGAATTTATTCGATTAAAGACTTTAATGGATACAACTCTTTTCTTAATTTCCAACGATTGAAGAAATAATTCACAGCATGTAATTAAAGATTTAAAATCTAAAATACCTTGGCACGATGTGTATTTGTTCACGTTTTATAACAAATGGACAGGAAATATGTATGAATGAAAGCCGACTTGTATTTAAGCCGAACTTGCATTCAGAAGTTCAGAAGCGTTTTCGTAATGTAGTGCCATGTTTTTATTTTAGTGACGTGATTATTAGTGACGCAAGTTTGTAATGAAGAGTAACCTTTTTTTTTTTTTTTTTTTTGGTATATTCAATAAAAAAAAAAAAAAATTCTTTCCAACAAAAGAAAAAATGTAACAAAACCAATTCGTTGAAAAAAATCCTATTTGTAGCAACGAATAGTAAAACCATTTTTATTTTGTGCCCTATATGCCTACGTACGAATTTAGTTACAGTTTGGCCGTTTTCGTGTGGCTCGACCCACTAATAGCCGGGCAATAAAAGGCTTACGTTTTCAGATCTGAAGCGTGGAAGCGACCTAAATATTTGCCTTTTACGTCTTCAACATCATACAAGGAATTACCAATGCGTTTTCTAATTTTACATTTCAAAAACTTAGGCAAAAATTTTGCGTTTAACCTTTTTACCTGGTTACTCAGAAAGTGATTTTTACGGAAAACAATATCACCTTCTTTAAAACAAACTTGACGACTTCTCAAATTGTAGGTTTTGCTAGCCCTCTCGTGTGCCTTTACCAAGTTCTCTTTTAGTCTCTCTCTGATTCTGTGAAGTCTATCTGGACGTATTAATATCTCTATGCTATCATGATTTAAACTGTCTAATTTTTCCAGAATGTTATAAGACGAACCATGTTGACACATATTTTGTCCGAAAACAGCATAGTACGGAGAACAATTTATTGAGCTATGGTAGTCACTTCGTAATAGAGACAAAATATGAGGTATATGCTTGTCCCAATCCGAATGATCTTTATCCCTTTCCAAAAAACAACGGAGTTTTGTAATGATCTTCCGATTCAAAAAATGAAATAACATTTGCAGTGGTGGCGGTTCGCAATGGCTTCAAGAAAACAAATTTTGTTAAATGGTCAAGACAAATAAAAAGATACGAATTTTTTGATTTTGAACAAGTATAGGGTCCCAAAAAGTCGCAGAATAACCGCTGAAAGGGTCTTGAAGTTTGGAAAGCCTTGCCCATTGGAGGTCTTGATATACGATGTCGCAATTATTTACATATGCCCTTATGTCTTTAGACATTGTTGGCCAAAAATATTTTTGTCTGACCCGGGTAAGGGTTTTTAAGAAACCTCCATGGCATGCTTCTGGAGAGTTATGAGCGATTTCAAAAACATACTTTGTCAGTGAAGATGGTAGCCATAATTTCCACAAATTTTCCTCTTCATTTTCAAAACCTTTTCGGAACCTTATCCTTTTGTAAATATGGTTATCCATTACACGTAAATCTGGCAACACGTCAGCTTGGTTTAAAATTGTCCTCAAAATGAGGACTATTTAAATCAATATCATAAAGCCGTTTTTCTAAAGCCAATTCAGTAACGTCAAAACGCGATAAAGCGTCAGGAACAGTATTAAGTGAGCCCTTACGGTGTTCGATGCGAAAATCAAAGCGCTGCAGCCGTCCTGAAAGATCCTTTTGGTCCATCAGCCATTTCAAACTAGAATGGTCGGTTACAATTCGGAAAGGTAAGCCTTCAATGTAAGGCCTGAATCTTTTAACGGATAGAACTGCCGCCAAGCATTCTAGCTCTGTCACCGTGTAGTTTTGTTGGGCTTTTTTTAGCTTCTGCGACATAAATGCTATGGGGTGTTCGTAGCCGTCATTATCATATTGTAACAATACACCACCTACACCGATTCTAGATGCGTCGCACTGGACGAGAAATTCTTTTGCAAAATCTGGCTGTGATAAAACAGGTGCCGAGGATAGGGCCTGTTTTAATTTTTCAAAAGCCTCTATACCATCCTCCGATAACTTAAATGGTCCTTTCGACTTTTTAAGGCAATCAGTTAAAGGTCCACTGAGGTTTGCAAAGTTCTTTACAAAGCCTCGGTACCAATTTGCCATACCGATAAATCGCCTTATCTGACGCGGGGACTTCGGCAAAGGAAAATTAGTTATGCTTTCCACTTTAGAGGGGTCAACCATCAAGCAACCATGGCCCACTATATACCCCAAATATTTTATTTCACGCTGGCAAAATTTGGTCTTCCCTACGTTAATCGTAAGTTTTGCAGCGCGTAGACAAAGGGCCACTTCTTTAAGTAATTTCATATGGGAATCAAAATCATTAGAGCAGACAAGCAAGTCATCAAGATATATAAATACGTTTTCGCGAAGTCTTGAGGGTATGACTTTGTCCATCAGTCTGCTCATGGTCTGTGGACCATTGCACAAACCGAATGGCATAAATTTATACTGGAAAAGGGGCTTTCCCGGAATGGCAAATGCCGTCTTTTCCTTCGAAGATTCCGATAACCTAATTTGAAGGAAAGCATCCTTCAAATCGATTCCACTTATGAAATGCGTGTCTTTAAGCCTACTTAGGAGCCCGTTAATGTGCGGTAAAGGATACGAATCCTTTTTCGTCAACGCATTTAAGCGCCTAGAGTCTATGCAAAGTCTAACCTTGCCAGGTTTTCGTACGAGGACCGCTGGGGAACACCAGGGGGAATTCGATTCCTCAATAACGCCTAAGGACAATAAACGATCAATTTCTTTGTATGCTTCAGCCTGTCGAGGTGGGAAAAGAGGGTAATGTTTTGCCTTTACGGGAACCGAATCCCCAGTATCAATATGATGTTCTAGAAGGTCGGTGGATCCTAATCCCAATATTTCAAAAGATGGAAACTGCAAAATTACATCATCCAGTAATAATTGTTGTTCTGGAGATAAACCATGAAATTTCAATGACATTTTGTCAGCATTTATAGAAACTTCGGAAATACATGGTATTATATCAGGTGCAATGGCAAATTTCCTCCAAAAGTTCACGCCCAAGTAAACGCTTTGGGTCAAATTTGGAGCCAAATAAAAAATAATGTCTTTAGAGACATCTTTGAAAAACACTGTAAGGGTACAATAACCAATAATGTCTTCCTTATTGCCGTTAGCAGTTGATAGCGAAGATTTAAAATGATTAAATGAAATATGGATCTTAGAAATAAATTCCATACAATTTTGACCGAGAACAGAAATATTTGCACCCGAGTCGAGTAATCCCAAAAATGGTTGACCCTGTATAAGGACTTTGACGTATGGTCGATCATCCCCGTTAGATATTATAGTCGATCCTATTTCCCTACGGATGCTTCTTCAAATTTTATACCTTTGTCTACATTTAACAATCTTAAAAGAAACATATTTCTTTGGTAGAACAGGCTTAATTTTTCGGATTGAATCTATAACAGAATGTGATATCTCGTCAAAATCATCGGACATTCCTTTTTTATTGGTGCTCAAGGTAATCAGAGGTTCAGCTGTAATATTAATTTTAGGAGTATTTAATTCTTGTTCTGGGAAATTTAATTTATCAGTAATTGAATTTTTACTAGAAGTTGAATCGTCAACGTTTTGTAATGCATAATTCATAGCTTCGTTATTTCTATTTAGTTTAAGTGGTTTTTCTATGTTGACTTTTTGTCCGCTACCGGGTTCTGAGGTACCGAACGAGATAACCCGGTGTCCATCTCGTTGCACTTTAAGTTTCCCTCATGTTTATTAGGGCAATTGGGTGTTGTAACTCCCCTTAACCCACATTTATAGCAAAATACATTCCTGGCTTCCTCAGGACAGTATATGTAGGAATGTCCTAGGCTTAGGCAGTTCCAGCACATAATTCTTGAATAATCTGATTTGAGAGATCGTTTAGACATTTGCAAGGCCTCAATCTGAGGGTCAAGTATTTCGCTATCAGAAATTTCAGTTTTCTCTATTTGCAATTCATTTATATGTCTAGATGAATACATAGGATGAATTTTGCTATCCCGTAGAACTTCCTCACCTTTACGGGCAATATCTCTTAGATCATCAAGTGTTTGGGGCTGAGAACTGAACATTATAATTTTTAAATTTGCATTAACATTTCGCTTGATTATATCGATCAAAGATCTTTCCGGTATCGGATTTCTGAGTCTAGAATTCATAGAAATAATGGTAGAGTGGAAGTCATCGTATGTTTCTTTATAATTTTGCTTTCTCAATGACATTTTTAAAATCACATCGCTATCACTGTCAAGATTTCCGAACTCTTTTGTCAATGCTCTTTTTAGCTCTGGATATCTAGCATTTCGATTTTGTTTGGTAAACAACCAAAACCAATCGGCGGCCTTCCCACTCAACAGAACATGAAAATTTGCCTCTAAATGGCTATAGGGACATCGAGTTCGTTCGCACAGGGTTTCGACTTTAAATTAAAAAATCTGACACTGAACCGTTACCATCATACGAAATTTGCCACCCCTTTAGTCGAATATTATACTCAGAATTGTTTAAAGGTGGGAAATTATAATTTGGATTAGGTGGAAATGTATAGGCTTGATTATTAAATGAACCTTGATTCACATTAGGCGGATTTCCTAGCACTGCATTACTTGGAATTTGGGTACGAAAATTGGAGCCCGAATCACTGCGTAAAGTGCTCTTAAGCGAGTCGAATTCTCTGCGAAACTCTTCCTGGGTGTTACGCATCATTTCTTGGAACGTATTCATTAATGAATCCATTGAAACACTATTAGTGTGGTTAAACGTCTGTATGCCGTCTAAATTATTATTAGCGTTAACAGAAGTTTGCTCCTTTGGCATAGCCTGAGCCATATCTTGAAACTGTGTACTAGGGTTTACAAAATCCGCTGATTGGTTCTGACAAATATTTTCCCGAGAAGCGTGTAAATTGTTGATTTCTATTGTTCTGAGGGTCGGATCGATAGTATTAAATAATTCGCCCTGGATGTTTTGAATCCCAATGGATTGGTCCCTATTAGAGTTTTGAGATGAATTTAAATCTTTTTGTGACGTTTGAGACGTATTGCTTAATATAGACGTATTTCCATGTCTCGGAGGACTATGCAGAACATTAGGACGACAGCCGCTTGGGTTCGACGTATCTAATTGTATCGAAATATTATTTCGAGAAGGTGTAAAATTGCTATGTCCTCCCCTTTGTGAAGGCATAAGCTTACTCTTCGAATTCAAACTCTGTTTGTAGCTATTTCTAGTATTAATTTTAACTTCGGTATAGTATGGAGTAGTCTCAACCTTTTTTTTTCTTTTTATGGTATCAGAAAAATAAATAAGTATATATGGTATAATATGTATCAAATTCAGGGAATGTAATAAAATCAAAATTATATGAAACAAGTAGTGTTACAAGAACGTGTGTGTGTGTGGTGAAATATTTAATTTAACCCAATTACTTTAACATAATTGATTTTTTTAATTTCACTTAAGCGATATATGGAAACATAACTATTTATTTACCTTTTCTCTTCTTTCTTAAAAAGAACACAAAAAGAGAAGAAAATGCAGTCCTAGTTTTATTCTTTGCAGCAAAACCCGTCTTAATTGAATTTAACTCGAAGATATTTGGACTAAATGAACAAAACAAGGACAGAATGGGAGAATGTGACTTAAAGATCATTATTGCAACTGAATGATCAATACTCTGTACATAATCATTAGGACTCAAGAAATTGCTCCTTCATACTTAAATTTAAAAAATAGTATTATGTAAAAAAATTGCAAAGACAGTAGTTTCAAAGATGTAAATTATGAAAGTAAATGTTTGGCCTTTGTTTCGTTGGGCGCCATCTATGTTGCACGGCTGGTTATCAAAAACAAATAAAAATAAAATGTTTGAATATCCTAATATAGATATATGCAGGCATGAGAAAAGTAAGGTGACCGACTAGCTCACAATAGATAAGTTCCTTACCCCGGATATTTCGTGCAATCATAGTAAACATGCCTTAAATTTTCTGTTTAAAGAGCTAGGTTTTCGCCTTAACACAACACAAATTGAGATTGGTTCTTTTTTCTCTCTAGGTGCATTTTTCCCCTACCCAAATGCTACCGATTATAGCACACCAAAGACAAGTAAAACACCCGACATTTGACATAATTGCCCCTTTTGTAAATTATGTAACACTAATTGTTCATGATATTTAAATTCAAATACATTCCCTTTATTAAAGTATTTAGGAACTCATTTTGTTCTTAATTGTAAATATAATAATATGTAAAATGATATGTAAAAAAAAAATAATAAATCTAATTTAAAGCAAGACGTTCCGTTATGTAGGTTTTATCACAACTAAAGTAGTTGAGAAATCATAAGCAAAAATTAACACCGATAAATAGTCTGGTCATTGATGTATGAAAAGTAAAATATAAGTAATAAATGTAAATACCTGGTTTTATTTCTTTTGTTTAAATTCGTTGCTTGGCTTTGCTTTCTTTATAGTATGCACTAAATTATCTGATTTATTACCTCATGATGTCGTAAAATGGCCATTATGCGAGTCATGTTATGCTATGCTGAAATTCAAAACAGAAATTACTATGAAGAAACAAAACTCAATTAATAAATATTAGAACAAAACGTCGGTTTAAAATTACCTTTTATAAGTACATACAACATTACCCATCTTACTTTTCAACTTGTCCGTCTAAATAGGATTATGTGTATGAAATAGTAATTTTATACTTACATATATAAATATATGTATATATAAATATATATGTAAGTTGGTTTACAAGTATCAAAATGGAACACAAAAAAAAAACTTATATTATTGTTGAAATCAACTTTATGAATGAAATAAATAACTAATATTTTCCCTGTTGTCTTCTCTAGTCCGCTGAGTTTGTAGACCTTTCAAATTTCTTGCTCTTCTTCCTTATGTTAAAGTGATCTCCAAAACTACAATGATGAAATGAAGGGGAAAGGAAGCCGGGATGAATGAAAAGTGGAGCACGTGAAACAAGTATTGTTTTTTTTTCTTTGGTTTTTTATTTACTCTTTCTTTAAATTTTAATTGATATTTTCTTCTTTCTTTTGTTCGATAGTAATTAAAATTACTATAAAAAAAACACAGTAGCACAGAATCTGTTAATAATTGGAAAGAAATGTGGTAGTTAATTAACAAATTTTAATCTTTTTATTTCTTAATTAAAATTAGGTACCTTCCAAATATTACATACAAATGTAGGTAGGAGCAAAATTAGGGTATAAAACCCTTGCCACCATAGTAAAACTAGACTCCTGTATGTATAAATTTAATAATTTTATTAGCCATACTGTGGAACTTAGCACTTTTTCCCCATATTTAATTACCTGCGTTTTATTATAATTATCGTGTTCGCGACCATTAAAATATTGAATTATCCAAGGAATTTATTCGATTAAAGGCTTTAATGGATACAACTCTTTTCTTAATTTCCAACGATTGAAGAAATAATTCACAGCATGTATGTAATTAAAGATTTAAAATCTAAAATACCTTTGCACGATGTGTATTTGTTCACGTTTTATAACAAATGGACAGGAAATATGTATGAATGAAAGCCGACTTGTATTTAAGCCGAACTTGCATTCAGAAGTTCAGAAGCGTTTTCGTAATGTAATGCCAAGTTTTATATTTCAATTAGTGACGCAAGTTTGTAATGAAGAGTAACCTTTTTTTTTTTTTTTTTGGTATATTCAATAAAAAAAAAAAAAAAAAAAAAAAAAAAAAAATTCTTTCCAACAAAAGAAAAAATGTAACACCATCTTCATAAAATTTGAGTGCGATTTGAAGTCATATTAAATAAGATTTCTCTGTGACGTGCTTAATTCCTAATTTCTATTCTTAATAAATGCACTGAAATTTATTATTGAGAGCAAGCTAGTTTATATGCGCATTTTACTGGTTGCTTAGGCCATATCATCAGGAAACCTTTTTCCAAAGACTTAAGAGAAGATATTAATATTATACAAAAATACCTGTAAATCGAATGAGAATTTTAAACACTCTGGTTTTTAATTGAGCATACCACTTTTATTTTTTGTGCAAATGTGCTATGTTCTAAAAATTTATTCTGGCAACACTAAAAACTTATGGTTGTCAAAAATCTTCATTTGCTTACAATTGCGCGCAAGCATAATAGGTATTAAAACTATTTTTTTAACAAATAAAAATGCCTAAAACCAGTGAAAAATTATTTTGTTTTTTACATATAAAAAAATATGACGTTCCGTATGTCAAAAGTTGTTGCTTGCTTTTATTTGCAACTGAGCAAATATGCACTTCTATTTTTGCTCAAGGTTTTTTTAGTGTAAACGAAGTAAAATGAAG
The DNA here is from genome assembly GCA_943735925.1 of Pollenia amentaria. Lineage (NCBI taxonomy): Eukaryota > Metazoa > Arthropoda > Insecta > Diptera > Polleniidae > Pollenia > Pollenia amentaria. The sequence goes on along the minus strand of OX031008.1, from coordinate 54,399,208 downwards.
CAAATTGCAAATACGTACATTTTGTTGTTGTGTTGTGCAAATGTGTGTATATTTGCACACACTTGCATCGTTTGCACACTTTGCACTACTCATCGTGATTACCCTTAATATAATAATTTTGGTAATAGATGCATAGGCAACAAATTATTTACATGATTCTACGAATTTGGTGATTAAAAAATTTTTTACTTTTTCTGTAATGTCAAATAAAAAATTACATAATACTTCAAATATAAAAAGAATAAATAACTAAATATGTTTTTCTTTCGACATAATTTATTTAAGAATAAATAACACAGGTCAACACGATTTTTGAGTCTGAGTTCTGTACCTCTGATTTTGATTACTTATGCCAAACTAAAGAAAGAAAAAATATTTTTATCTAATAAAGTTTGCTTTTGTAGATACCAGAATGAAATTTCAACATTTATGGAAAAGGTCTATTCTTCAATGTTAATCATATTTAAAATTAAAACAAGTTATGAATTATATATTTTAATTAATTTTTATTATAAAAGACAGCACAAATAAACATAAAAATTCAAAAAAATGATACAAAAGAAGCTTCAAAAATGAATACTTTTAGTATTTCTAGTGCAATCGTCAGAACTTTCTCGTATGAGCATCCAAATGTAGTCGCCCATCATGTTCTCATTATATTGTCCTTGATATCTTTGTTCAAAGTTCATTATATCCTGGTGGAAGCGTTCCCCTTGCTCTTCTGAATATTCACCCAAGTTATCTTTGAATTTATCCAAGTGCGCATGTAGCATGTGCAGTTTGAGTGACATTCTGCAACCCATGACTTTGAAGCTGTCAAGCATATTAGAAATAAGCTCTTCATAATTCTCGGCCTTCTTGTTACCAAGGAAGCCATGAATGACTGCTTTAAGGCTGAGCCACGCTTGTTTTTCATGAGTACTCAGGAGCTGAAGAAAATGTTCACTCGCCATTATTTTCTTTATTTGTGGACCGACGAAAATACCAGCTTTAATTTTAGCCTCTGACAGTTTTGGGAAAAATGTTTTTAAATATTGAAAGGCTTCGAAGTCTTGACGAAGAGCCTTTACGAATTGCTTCATGAGTCCTAATTTTATGTGCAGTGGAGGCATTAAAATACGATCCGGCTCTACAATTGGTTTATTTTTTACATTATATTGTCCGATTTGAAACTCGCTCCGTTGAGGCCATGATGCTGCTGGTAGCGAAGTGCATCGGCTCTACTTTTTTTTTTTTTTTTTTTTATTCCTACACTGTCCCATAAGCAAAGGTAACACGGATATTTAGTGTACCCCCTTGCATTCCCACCAGAAAACCAACCATTTTGAAATCCCCTATCACGGGCCAGGCATACTGTTCATATTTTAAAACTTGAAGAACCATTTTAACGCTTTCGTAATTTTCTTTGAGCATTACAGAATGAGCCAGAGGAAGTGATGGAAATTTATTCCCATTATGAAGAAGAACAGCTTTTAAGCTTCTTGTAGAGCTGTCGATGAAAAGACGCCATTCAGAAGAAATGCAAGGGATTCCGATTGCATCAAACAAACCTTTCACATCATTACAGTAACACAGTCCGTCTTCCTTCCTGAAAAGCCCAGCAAACATTTCATGACGCTTTCTTTGGTCACTTATTTTAACGTTGTCCTTGAGCAAATTCCTTTGTTTTAGCCGTGAACCTAATATTTCTGCTTTAATTTTACGAAGGCTTAAATCTCTTATTAAGTCATTAAACTCTTCTGCATCAATGAGATGTGGTTCAACAGATGGTGTCGCGATTATGAACTCGCTGCCCTCGCTATTACTAGATAATTGTAATAGCGGTACCATCTCTTGAGTCTTCACGTTTGGACTAGAAGGAACTGGAAAAATTTCACTGTGAGGTACTGGAGCAGACGTTGATGGTAGGTTTGGATAGAGGATTTTCTTGGCATTTTTTCCAGCACGACGCTTACGTGGATTAACAACACAAAAATAGCAATCATTGATGTGATCAGTTGGCTCTCTCCATATTCTTGGTACTGCAAACTTCATCTTTTTTTTTCTCCTCGGTACCAGGCTGGAAAAAAAATTAATATCATTCATTACCAAATGACGCATTTAATGCATATTTTAAAAATATGTAAATAGGTATACAAATTTACTTTAAATATAAGGTGTATTTTCTTACCTTCTAAAGTGTTTTTGCAGTTATTACACGAGAAGTGAGGCGCCCATATTTTATCCTGACTTCGTACGGGCATGTTAAAATAAGCTTCATAGGCTTCACAAAGTTTCTTATTTGATGATAAACTAAATTGTTTGGCTCTCACTTTAATAAACTCACCACAAACATAGCAAAAAGAGTCCACGTCGTTTTTACACATTTTCGATGACATTTTTACGCCTCGCGACACATAAAATACGTTATTCCTCTAGAAAGCGCACTCGCATACTGCCATGACACTCTGCTACCTCTCACTTCACACCCACAGTCCCTCTCACCCCTCTCTTGCATCATAAATGCAACGGCTTTTAAAAAAATGTGCAAAACCACCGTATATTTAGTTTTCATTATATTAAGTACAAAAGCAAACTTTATTTATTATTAATGGAGTTCCTGTTTACTTTTCCATTTATATAATCAGAAAATAATCACTAAATAAAAGATTCAAAAAAAAAATTTTTTTTTGTTGACCTGTGTAACTAGATTATAAATTAAATTATAAATAATATTTAAAGATGTACTTTATGTAAAACAAATAATGTGGTAATGGCACCGTACTATACAAATGAAGAATATATACATACGACATTGCAAAAAGGTTTTGTTCAAACTGAGGCATTTGTATACCTCGATAAAATTTTGATTGTACAAAAAAAAAGGGCATAATAGCCTTATATCCGAATTATAGACGGACCAATATAAAAGCTGTAAATTGCAATAAAACAAATAATTATTACGTGTCACGACACAAGTATCTCCAATTGTATCTCCAGTTTTCGTAGCTAGATATATTATATGTTTTTGCCTTGTTTTACTTTTCGACCATAGTTTTTAACAATTGACATATAAACAATTTTTTCATTACATTCTAAAATTAAATTAAATATGTATCTTTATCATTTGAAGTACAAAATCTAAACCTTTTTTTGAAAATCAAAATCTAATCCATATTAATAACAATTTTCAAAAACCTAGTTTTTGGGACTTTTTATAAATGTGTAAAAATTAATTGGTTTACTAGTGTTTATTATAGTTTAAGTTTGTACAATATAATATTGTTCAAATAATAAACGTTGAAAATAAATAATTTTAGTAGAAAAACCAATAGGAAAAATTTTTATATTTTCTATTTTTACTAATAGGGCATTTACATTACATCGAAATCTAGTAGATTTCATTTGAAATCTTCCTCCAAATCTAGTTCGTTTACATTATACTTGCTTGACATTAGCGAGATTTGGTTTTCACAACAAAAACCGCCGACTGAAAGGTTTTTGTGTAACACATACTTACATATAAAGAAATAGGCATTTAAAAATTTGCATTACATTTCCTTTATAATCAACTTCATTTATTTTATCAATATTATTTGTCATTTGCATTTTTTTTTTACTATTTTACAAAATTTTAGATTTTTTTTTTAACAATTTTAACTAGCAGCTATTATTGTTTTTGTTTTGTTTTTTTGTTAAAATGTCATATTTTTCTTGTTCAGGGAAGTAGTTTTTAGTGCTATATGGGGAAAAACATAGTTGCATCAATAAGTACTACTATATTTCGAATAGATTTCGTCAAAATCTAGTTACGGAGTAGATTTTGTTTTGTACGGGAAATCTAGCCAAAAACAACTAGATTTGGCTCGAAATCTCGAAAGTACTAGATTTCGTTGTAGTGTAAATTGGCTATAAAGAAAATATCATTGTCATATTATCTTTAATGTGTTTTAGTGGTTGAGATTTTCAGTGAATTATTATCAAGTTAAAAAATAGTTTTTTAATTTTTCATAACATTTATATAGCAAAAATAAATATTTTTAAATAAAAAGTTTGTTTGTATTCTAATTGACATTCCAAATATTACAAATTATTTGTTCATTCTATAAATGTTCTCTTTTCTTTTATTTCATTTAAACAACAAAACAAATGTGTTTTCAACTAAACAGTCTGTGTTTACGTGACTATAAACTAAAAGAAAGAGCTTGCGTCAACTGTAAATACAGCATCTTCTGGTTTACAGCCGCATGTTCAGCAGTCTGTATGTTTAAAATGAAGGGAGTCTTCTGCTGATTCTTTTGACTGCTGAAAAAAATCGTTTTACTGTTTTAAGTATGAGTGTGGATGAAAATAAAATAAAGTCCTTTTTTAAGCATGTTGCTGAAAATAAATGAAATTTTTAGCAAATTTTTACTGCTATTAGCAGTTGTTCGAAAGCCTGCAGTAATAAGTTGACATGCTATTACATTATCGCAATTGGGTTTTCTATTTTGAATACATCCATTCGCATCAACAATTTAATATACAAAAATCCCCACGCATAAAAATATCTACACTCATAATAGATAATTTGACTGTTAAATAAATTTCTGAAAACACAAACGCACTTTTGTTTGTTTTTTACTCTTTTTTTTGAGCGACTGTTATAAACACCCATTTAGATTTTGTTCAAAATACATTTGAACATTAGATTAAGAACGAAACAAATGAATTCTAAAATCTCGAAAATTAATGAATTAAGCATAGAAGAAAATGAATTTAAAAATCTTTAAAATTAAATATGTATGTAATCTGAAAATGTAATAATGAAAATGATAGATCGAAGTACTTACGTGAATTGAATTTGAATTGTAACGATAAAAAGTATGAGTATGATAATTCCTAAATTAATAGTTATAGTTTAAAAACCATTGGCTTAAAATATATCTTATACTTGTCTGTAGGTATGGAATGAAAATGAAGTTGTAAATCTTTAGTACTAACGGAAAAAAAAACCTCTTCGGCTATCTGCGAATCGAATGCAGGTTAATAGTTAAAAATAAATTTATGTATTCTTTCATTCTTTCCATAGCAACAGAAGCAAGTAGTTTAACGTATCCTGTACAAACCTTTGCTTAGTTTTTTAACTTAGAATAGTTTACCATATTTAATTAAATAAACCCTGGAAACAATCAATACGTACCCTACTGGTCTTTTATTTACCTACGTTGGAAACTATCACACCATCTTACAGGTAAAGAAACCCCAATTGCTAACCCTTCGAGATTACTTGGCAGAGAAATAATTTACTTCAACTCTTTTTATTTCTTTCCATTTAACCCAAATCTCTACAATTTTAATCACTCAACTGAGCGATTAAAATTACAATCCTCACCAAAGATTATCCCACATCTTAAAAGTATCCTGCAGACTTGGGAACGAGAGGTTGCAGGCCTCAAGATCTGGCGCAAAGTGCACTCTGGTGGCGTGGACCATCATGGCTGATTAAACCCTCATCGGAATGGCCAAAAAGAAATCCGCTGAAGGAGTCGACAGTTTCTAAAACCCAATCCCAGGCGTTACATGTCGAGATTCAAGACAATGAAATTCTTAGTAGATTCTCATCATACAGCAGGGCTTTACGCGTTATATGTTATATCTTCAGGTTTTATAGAAGATGCCGTAAAGATGTGCGGCAAAAATCGCAATCCGAGAATATAATAAGCCTAACGCAGTCAGAAGTAAAATTTGTTAAATTACGGCTTATTGCTTTAGCTCAATAAACATTTTATCCTGATGAGTACCATTGTCTGCAGGCCTCTCAAAATGTGCCGAATAAAAGTCCTCTTAAGCCTTTGAATCCATTTCTTGATTCAGACTCAATTCTTCGGGCAAACGGAAGGTTGGTTCAATCTACTCTTCCATATAATGAGCGGTACCCTATAATACTCCCAGGTAAATCGCAGTTCTGTCATTTGTATCTCACATATTTGCATCAATTTTTATATCATGCTGAGTGCAGTCAGATGTGCAGAATGATACAGACAGAATATTTTATTGCAAGACTTAAACCCCGAGTTAAAAGTGTAGTTCGTAATTGCAAAATTTGCATAATCCAGAGACAGCAAGCCGGGTCGCAGATTATGGCTCCCTTGCCACCTGAACGCTGCGCCTTATCGCCACCATTTCAAATAACAGGCGTTGACTTTGCTGGGCCATTTGAGCTCAAGGTCTCTTCTGTACGCAGAGCTACTTACGTAAAAGGATATGTCTGTGTTTTCGTTTGCTTTAGTACTAAAGCTGTCCATTTGGAAGCCTGCTCTGAGCTTTCTTCAAAGGCGTTTCAGGCCGCATTTGCTCGCTTCGTCGGGAGGCGGGGCCTCCCCCAGAGGGTTACGTCGGACAACGGGAAAAACTTTCTTGGCGCCAGTAGAATTCTTGAACGAGAATTTTCCACATTTGTGCGTAACGCAGCTGAGGATGTAGTACAAAAGTATTTGTCTCATGGGTTCGAATGGAGGTTTATACCGCCACACGCTCCACATATGGGCGGCTTGTGGGAAGCCGCTGTAAAAAGTTTCAAATTTCACTTCAAACGGATCGCAGGCGCTCATAAATATAACTTTGAGGAATTTTCCACGATCTTAGCTCGAATTGAAGGGGTGCTGAATTCACGACCAATCTCTGCGCTATCAGAAGACCCAGCGGACTTGACAGCCCTAACTCCAGGACACTTTTTGAGGGGTGCACCCTTAATGGCTTTCCCCGAGCAAACCTGCCAAAATATCTCTGTCATAAACAGATGGGAAAGATTGAAGGCAATCCATCACCAGTTCGCCATGCGATGGAAAGAAGATTACCTAAAGTCACTACATAAGCGCTACAAATGGCAGAACACGACTCCGAATCGACAAGAGGGCGACCTAGTGGTCGTAAGAGATGACTTGCTGCCGCCCCACGAATGGCGACTAGGTAGGATTGAAAAAATCTTTACTGGATCTGATGGAAACGTGCGAATTGCGGAGGTACGCACCTCCTCAGGACTTTTGACTAGACCCATAGTAAAGCTATGTTTTTTGCCGTTCTTGGGCAACTGATGGTGTGCGTTAAACATATTGTCCATATCCTTCTCATATATTGCAGCGAGTACACATAAATTTTCCTTAGCCCTACTAATAGAATTAACGAATACTACATTTACTCAATATTCCTCTCATCCAACCTTTAAATTTCTTGCTATCATTGCATTGAAGCAATCCTTTTCCACATTCCATTATAATTATATCCTTTACTAATAGAATTGTGTTGTCTCGTTTGCTATTTCTTTTCCTTAGTCACAGATCGAACCGCAGACTTACGTCCACAAGAGTGCCAACTCCAGGCCGCAGTACTACAGCCCAGACCAGTTCTCAACCGAGGGATTTGGAGGTGTTTTATTGTGTGATATGCCGGGGTTACCATGGACTGGTGTTCTGTAAGAGGTTTAAGAAGATGACGGTGGAGCGAAGACGTGAAGTTGTAGGCAATCTGGGCTACTGCTTCAACTGCTTGGCAAGGAGCCATACACTAAACTCATGTACCTCCATGGAGGCCTGCAAACGGTGCGATCAATTGCACCACACCATGCTGCATCTGCCAAGTCGCCAAGGTCGGCAGCGGGAGGCATTCGTGGGCGGTAGAGCCACCTCTAGCAGAGCAACCTCTCCCAGCAGAAGCCCCAGTCGAGCCTCTGTCAGAAGAGCCCCTAACAGAGCGCCTTCCAGGAGCAGAAGCACCAGCCGGGCGGTTGTAAGAGCTCAACAGCCACGTCAACAGCAACGTACACAACCACGTCAACAGCAACGTACACAACCACGTCAACAGCAACGTATACAACGACGTCAACAACAACGTCAACAGCAACGACGCCAGCAACAGCAACTTCGCCAGCAACGTCGCCAGTGTCACCAACGTCAGCGAAACGTGCAGCAACAACATCGTCGGCAGCGGCAGCCTCAGCAAGTGGCAGCGCAATTAGCCAGCAACCCAGAGCCACGGCTTGATGGGCAACTATTGGCCGAAGCTATTAAGTCACTGGCCAACGTGTTATGAGTAAAATACAACTCATAATCGACAGGCGAAGGCCTGGGCCGGCGCCATGTTCAAAATACATTTGAACATTAGATTAAGAACGAAACAAATGAATTCTAAAATCTCGAAAATTAATGAATTAAGCATAGAAGAAAATGAATTTAAAAATCTTTAAAATTAAATATGTATGTAATCTGAAAATGTAATAATGAAAATGATAGATCGAAGTATTTACGTGAATTGAATTTGAATTGTAACGATAAAAAGTATGAGTATGATAATTCCTAAATTAATAGTTATAGTTTAAAACCATTGGCTTAAAATATATCTTATACTTGTCTGTAGGTATGGAATGAAAATGAAGTTGTAAATCTTTAGTACTAACGGAAAAAAAAACCTCTTCGGCTATCTGCGAATCGAATGCAGGTTAATAGTTAAAAATAAATTTATGTATTCTTTCATTCTTTCCATAGCAACAGAAGCAAGTAGTTTAACGTATCCTGTACAAACCTTTGCTTAGTTTTTTAACTTAGAATAGTTTACCATATTTAATTAAATAAACCCTGGAAACAATCAATACGTACTACTGGTCTTTTATTTACCTACGTTGGAAACTATCACACCATCTTACAGGTAAAGAAACCCCAATTGCTAACCCTTCGAGATTACTTGGCAGAGAAATAATTTACTTCAACTCTTTTTATTTCTTTCCATTTAACCCAAATCTCTACAATTTTAATCACTCAACTGAGCGATTAAAATTACAATCCTCACCAAAGATTATCCCACATCTTAAAAGTACCCTGCAGATCCGTAACCAAAGGTGAAGATTGTTTATAGTTTGTGTGTGGGCCTAACACACAGAACTACAGATTTATTTATTTTTGACATAAATAAATACTATATTTTATCAAAACATCAGTATAATTTTGTTTGTTTCTTATCTTTTTGCACTCCGGTTATAAAACTCAACTTCAAATTTTATTTTGGTTTTTTAATAATTAAACAAACAATTAATTAAAAAATTATATTTCTTATTTTCTTTCCCATGCATACAAAGGATTATTTATTATTTTAAATATTTCCCTAAAAAAAAAAGAAATAAGTTATTAAGTGTTCACTACGCAGACACTAAAAAAACATATCATGTTAGCTTAAAGTTCACTACGTGTTCACTAAAAAATGCAGAACAAGTACCCCAAAAAAACTTAACACGTACTCTAAAATAAGTTCGGTAAGTTATCTAAGTGCTCGTGTTCGTCAGCTCAAAATAGTTGTGTACCATATTTTGTTTGAGTACCATATTTTGTTTGTGTACAAATTCTTAAACACAAAACTAGGATTTAGAGTTTGTGTCTTCAAAAACTACACTACGTTAGCGTAGAGTTTTTTTCGAGCTCTGTAGCAACTATTCGGAATATGTGAGAACCGACTTTTGAAACAAGTCGAATAATCTATCTCCCTAGTTGGCACATCGGCATCACAAAAATGACGAATCGGAGTCATCAGGACGATGACTCAGTAACATCGTAAAAACGACTGATTAGGCTCAATTTAATGACAGTTTGTCCTTGAGATTGACTATAGTCAAAGTGCGAGAATATTTTTTTCTTACCCGTTACACATGTTTGTTTCAATTTTGCTGTATTCTGCCCTCTCAATTACAAGACAGCAGCAGCATGCTCGATATGGGATTCGTAATCGTTCTACTTTAAAAATTTGGTGTATTTGACTAAATAATTAAAAAAAATATAATATGGGAATTTTTGCCTCTCATATTACCTTTTAAAAATGAAAATAATGTTAATAATACACAAAATATGGCATTTAATTGATGTCACTGTAGTCATAGCATGGACGACGCATAATATATGACAATATTTTATGAGGATGTCATTCAATTGATGCCACTTTTTTCACATTGATGCCATTTGTATTAAAATTGATGTCACAATTAAGATGTTAGGGCATCATCAATATGAAGATGCATTTTTCTATGAGATTGTACATGAATTTTTTCGGCTTTTTTTTAGTAGTAAAATTGTTAAGCAACCTTTGGCATTTATCAACTAAAGATAGGTTAGGTAAGGTGCCATAGGCAGCCATCAAGAGATAGCTCACTTGGGTCCGTCAGTGGTGCATTTGTGATACCCAGGGCCAAAACCCATCCTACAGAGCTGCTACTCAATATGCATCACTTCAGAGTTAAACCAATTCTTCTTCCTAATGAAGAGAAAAAGCAATCTTAGTTCAATCGTAGAAAGGCCAATCAAATAGGCAAACACCGGTTTATCTAGGTACTTTTCCCTGATGTCCCGAATTCGATAAAATTGACATAGAAAATGAAACACAGTTTTCTCTTTCTCCTCGTCATGACGACTTGTTCCTCTTTTCTTCCATGATTCCACTCAGACCAGTACCCAGTTACAACTGAGACCACTGTTCTAATCTGGTCCCTATTGAAACTAAGCAGAAAGCTAGTTTTCCCTTCATCATAACCAGGCCACAATAGGGATGGGCAAATTGAAAAAGTATATCGATATATATCGTATCGATATTTTTTTAACAGTATCGTTTATTATAAATTAAAAATATCGATATATCGATGTATCAAACGTATTAAGCTGAAATTATTACAAAATTTAAAAACTTAACATACCTAACATTTTATTTGTAATTCCAACTTTTTATTGTCTCTTTTAATTTCAAATTTACTGAATGTCTCTTGATTTCGAACGAATCTTTCATTCACTTAACTTCCATTTAAAAGAAAAACAAATTTTTAAATTTAGGTTTAAATGTAAGTTAAGCGAACGAAGTTTTCTTTCAAAATCGAGGGATAGACAGTTAATTCTACAATAAAATAAAATTCAACAAAAATAAGAAAGTGAATATAACCCCGAGACACAATTTTTTTATTCGCCACTTAAATATAAATATTACGAAAAATTTAAATGGGATTATATAATGCTGGTAAACGAAACTTGTGACACATACCAGGGATGTTAAAGTTGGTACAATTGTACTTTTTTTTTGTACATTTTGACTTTCTTAAGTACCGTCGTACTACCGTGACTCATTTGGTACAATTTTAAAATTTATCATAGTTCCCCCTTTTTGAATTTTTAGTATAGCAAACAAATTATTCAGCCATGTCACAGAGTACAATTCCGTTCGGAACATATTTGTTTATTGATAGAAAATATATTTTGATAATTTTTGGTTTAATTCCGCAAAGTTTTTTTTCGTAATTTTCTGAAGCATGAAAGAATTCCGATTCCGAAAGGAAGTGTACTGTGACATGGCTGATTGAGACCTTTTTATTGCATTTATGTTGTACAACAAATCGTTAATGTAATGGGCGCTTAAATATGCGGCCAGTATTGTGGTGTATAGAGCGCTTAGTCCCCTTTTACAATGTGGCAAGGGAAAGGCAGACAGGCAAAGTTTCTTGGTAAGGGGGCGTCGTTGTATATATGACACACTTTTGTTTTTTCCTCTCCCGCCTACAAACTTCATCTATCTGCCTTTCACTTGCCACATTGTAAAAGGGGACTTATGGTAACCACAGACGAGGCAACATTAGTGAAAACCGGAAATAAATTGCTTAACAGAAGTGGACTTATAAATTTCTACTAATAATATCAATATTGATATTGTTAAAGAAATTAAAGAAAATGCAAAACAATTTTATATAAAATTTTGCGAAGTTTTGAGAACCAAATTCAACTTAAATAATGAAGCTTTAATGTGGATCCATAAATTTACTCCTGAAAATGTTATTTTAGGTAAAACAAGTTGCATGGTAAATCTTCTAATAAAAATGCTTCCGAATGAAATTGGAAATTTTGATTCAATAAATAATCAATTTAGAGCTTTGGCTGATGTCGAGCCCCTGCCGTCCTTAAAAACTGAAAACATTTGTAGTTTTTCCCCTCGAAGGGAAAAATGCTATCGTGAAACTCCCGTGAACAATTTTTCGCGCTATCAGTTCTCAGTGAATGTAAAAAAGAAGAAATATTAAAAAACATTAAAAAACATTTTTTGTTCAAAAATATACACGTATATTTTAAAGAGAAATATGTTTAAAATATGGTTATATTTTATATGATACCAATGACCCTCGAGGTAGAGCTTGTGGAGGTTCTACCATTTTGAAAAAAAAACCGAGTAAAACACTCCTTAATGTGCGATCATCGTGAAGATTATCTACAAGCAACGAGCATTTGTATTGAGGAATTAAATCGAAACCTAGTTATTTCATCAATATATTCCCCACCTAGATTTTCAATATCAGAAAGCTAATATAGTAAATATTTCAAATCATTAGGACCCTGCTTCCTGGCTACTGGCGATTATAACGCTAAACACACTTTCTGGGAGTCACGACTTATTAAGCCCAAGGGTCGTGTTTTGTTTAACACAATTTGTAAAATGGATCTAAATGTGGTCGCGAGCGGACAACCAACATATTGGCCTACTGATCAGCAAAAAGTTCCAGATGTCATAGATTTTGAAGTGGTTAAAAACATCCCCGCAGAAACGATTTATGTTGAAGCTTCCTTAGAATTATCTTCTGCTCACACACCTACAATTCTTACTATAAAAAACCCTAATAGAATTGTATCTCCGTCTGGTTACTTAGTGACGTCAGGCACACAAATAAATTGGTTAAAATATAAAAAATATCTCAGTACCCACTGCACTGAAAATATCCCGCTTAGTACTCCGGAGAATGTGAATATTTCTATTGTAAATTTTGACAGTTATCTTAAACTAGCTGTTCAACATTCTAGCATAGCCCTCAAAAAAATCCAAAATAGTAAAATATATTCTACAGATGTCGAGCGTCTCTTGGCTGAAAAATGGAGAGCTCGAAAAGAGTGGCAATTGCATAGATCCCCTCAACTTAAGAATTTACTAAAAGAGTGCACAAAAAGGATAAGAAAGTTACTGCAGTACCAAAAAACAGCATCCTTTGAAAAATATCTTAAGGAACTTGATGCAACTCCTCAATCAGACTACTCATTATGGCGTGCAGCTAGAAATCTTAAAAGACCAGTTATCACTAAACCACCATTAAGGAACTTAAATGGAAGTTGGGCACGAAATGATATAGAAAAATCTGTTTGGAAATCATTTGAAAACCGTATTTACCCCTCACACATCTCTCGATATGGCGGTCGAGTTACCACCTGTTGCTGTTAGATCAGCTGTTCCACTAAGATTTGAGATAAGAGAAATCGAAAAGGCTATTCATGACTTAAGCCCCAAAAAAGCCCCTGGTCTTGATAAGATCAGTAACAAAATGCTCTTGGAGCTCTCCAGCATAGCAATAAAAATTATCCTCTTGATTGTTAATGCTATTTTACGCCTTGAATACTACCCTCAGGAATGGAAAGAATCATTAGCTACCATGATAAATGAACCAGGAAAGGATCCTACAAAAGTTGAGTCATATAGACCCATAAGCTTATCAAAGCTGTTTGAGAAGCTGTTAGTGTCAAAATTAGTCCCAATTTTAAATGTAAATAGATGTATTCCTAACCATCAATTCGGCTTTAGAAGAGAACATAGCACAATTGAACAAATCCATCGTATAGTAAACGCCATAAGAAAAGCCTTTGAAGAAAAGAAATGTTTCCCAAGCTTTTGATAAAGTCTGGCATGAAGGCTTATTACATAAATTGAAGCTAAGCTTACCAGTAAACACACACAAGCTGTTAGAAGCTACTTAGTCGGTCGAAAGTTTATTATTAAAGAAGGTGCTTTTATAAGTTTTCCTCAGCCAATTGACGCTGGAGTCCCTCAGGGAAGCATCATGGGCCCACTGTTATACTTAATATATACCTCAGACATGCCAACAAACAACCACACCCTAACTTCAACATTTGCTGATGATACAGCTATTTTAAGCGTACACGATTACTGTCATGAAGCATCTCGTTACTTGCAGGATCATATATTTGAACTGGAAAAGTGGTTAAACCAATGGAGGATAAAGGTGATTGAGCAAAAATGCGTACATATAATATTTTCCTTGCGTCGGGAGTCTTGTCCCCCTATTAAAATCAATAATCAATTAGTGCCCCAACAATCGCATGTAAAATATCTCGGAATTCATCTAGATCGGCGCTTAACATGGAAATGCCATACAGAAGCAAAATTAACACAAATGAAACTAAAAGCAATTCAAATTAATTGGCTTATTGGAAGAAATTCTGTTCTTAGCCTCGATTGCAAACTTCTACTCTACAACTTTATATTAAAGCCAATCTGGTGCTACGGTATTCAGCTATGGGGCACTTTTCTTTCAAAAAAAATTATGTTTCAATAACGACTACTCATATTAGAAAAAGGTTTTATTTTTCTTAAATGAAATTTTATTGCGGAAATAAGGGTATATCTCGAAAACCAGAGTCAATCTTAAAAAAACCGTGGCCACCACTGAATTCATCGTACCCGAATTATGTTAAAACGCCATGTCTGTTTTTTCAACTAGCATAGTGTAATTAATCAAATCTTATACTAATACTTTATTTTTGTCTTGCCAAAGCTAGACGAAAATTTTTCTCTTCACGGTTTCTGTTCATATATGGTCTTCCCGTCGGATGAGTACTGCAGTATCTCTTTCCTTAATCTAGAGTGGCCGCTGTTATTTAAAATATTTCGAGCTAGTGATTAAAAAGTGATTATAACAGGTCAAAGTTACGTTAAATAAATACCATAAGTTAGTAATGTTAACTCTTTGGACTCGGTCATATCATTGTAGCATAAAAAAGTAAGCAATAAAAATAGTGCGAAACAATAAAGTTTCATTGATACATCAATAAAACACATCTTTTTACCCAAAAATTTTAAATGCTGTTACATTTGCTTTTATGTGTATAGGTTTCCACATAAATTGTAGGAAAACAATACTTTTTTAACATATTTTTTAAATATTTTTACTAAAGAAAAGTGTTTTTATAGAAAAAAAAAAACCCACCGACGCGATTGGTACAGAAACAAAACTATTTTTACAAGCACAAAATACCAACAAATTCTTGTGGCTATTTTTCTCTCTTAATAATTTCTGTATTTAGGTACGTCTTTTTAACGCAAGAAAAATTGACCCTTTTACAGGCATCAAAGCATTTTTTTCACAAACAAAACACATATCGTTAGCTTAAATGCAAAACAATGTAGATATTTAAAATTTTTCTATTATTGCTGTATCAATTATATTATTTCATTATGCTTTTGTATTGCCTCTTCTTAATCCTTATTAATAAAACACATCATTGTATTATTTTTCTCTCTTGATCTATATATTTCGAACTAACAGTTCATTTTCAGGATCTATATTAAATACAATGATAATTCTTATTATATACATAAATTTATAAAAATTAAACAAACTTAAAAATCTTACCTAATTTATATGATTGAAAAAATGTTTATTACATTAATAAAATAAAATCTAAAACTTCATAAAATTTTCAATAATTACATTTAAATCAAATACAACCTACTATACTACTATCTATATATATAAAAATGAAATTATGTGTGTTTGTATGTTTGTATGTTTGTCGCTTTATAGACTCCGAAACTACTGAACCGATTTTCCTGAAATTTTTACAGTAACATCACGTGAGCCCTAAAAATAAAATAGGCTACTTATTTTTTCGATAGGGGCAGGGGAATTGGTACCCCCCATAGGATGCCAATATTATACTGAACCGATTTTCCTGAAATTTTTACAGTAACATCACGTGAGCCCTAAAAATAAAATAGGCTACTTATTTTTTCGATAGGGGCAGGGGAATTGGTACCCCCCATAGGATGCCAATGTTAATTATCGCATATCTTAAGAGCCGCTGCACGCATTTTGCTGAACTTTTTGTAGTAGGATCTTCTGAGCCCCGGAATTGAAATAAAATAGCAGCGGGGGTATAGGAATACCCCATAGGACGCCAATGTTTAACATCGCATATCTTAAGAACTGTAATAGTGAGAATGTTCAAACTTTCTAAAAGTCACTCTTCTGGTATACTACACTTTTGAAAATAAAAATAAAGCGGGTAGGCGCAGGGGGGGAAATACCTCCCATAGGATGCCAGTGTAGCGAAGCGCACCGGGTTAAGCTAGTCTTCTATATATATAAAAATGAATTATGTATGTTTGTTTGTCGCTATATAGACTCCGAAACTACTGAACCGAATTTCCTGAAATTTTTACAGTAACATCACGTGAGCCCTAAAAATAAAATAGGCTACTTATTTTTTCGATAGGGGCAGGGGAATTGGTACGCCCCATAGGATGCCAATATTAATTATCGCATATCTTAAGAGCCGCTGCACGCATTTTGCTGAACTTTTTGTAGTAGGATCTTCTAAGCCCCAAAATTTAAATAAAATAGTAGCGGGGGAAGTGGTTCCCCCCATAGGACGCCAATGTTTAATATAGCATATCTTAAGAACTGTTATAGTGAGAATGTTCAAACTTTGTAGAAGTCACTCTTATGGTATACTACTCTATTGAGAATAAAAATACAGCGGTAGGCGCAGGGGGGAAATACCTCCCATAGGATGCATACATTAAATATCGCTCAACTGAAGAACTATAAAAGGGACAGTCTTCAAACTTGGTTAAAGCTACTATTATGGTAAAATATAAATTTCAATATAAAAATGGGCGGGGTTGACAGGGGAGGAGCAGTACCCCTCATAGATAGAAATATAATTAAGAGCCGCTGCACGCATTTTGTTGAACTTTTGGTAGTAGGATCTTCAGAGCCCCCAAATTGAAATATAATAGCAGCGGGGGAAGTGGTACCCACCATAGGACGCCAATGGTTAATATCGCATATCTTAAGAACTTTTATAGTGAGAATGTTCAAACTTTGCAGAAGTCTCTCTTATGGTATACTATAGGCTTGGGCTTAAAAGTTCATTTTGGTGACCGGTCATTTTAGTTCATTTAAAAAAAAGAACTAGTTCGTTCTTTTAGTTCACCGGTCACTTTGTCTTTTGTGTCTTTTGTCTTTTTCGTTCAGTAGTACACTTGTCTTGTCATCTTGGTCTTTACAATCGATGATAAATGTGTTTAAAGAAACAAATATAGCATACTCGTGTGAAATACACTCAAAATATTATGTAGGTAAATTCAAAAAAATATTAAGTTTAAAAACTGAAAATTTAATTAGAAAATGGATCATTTCATTTTAAATAAAGGAATTTTACGGTTAATTTTATTAATGTTCATTTTATAACGTAGAAATTAATTAACTTTTCTCTTTATTCAAAGGTGTTTTCAGTTAATTTTAACTAAATCAGTATTTTTACCTGTCATTATTACCTACCAATATTTTTTGTTTTTTATTTTCTTTTATTTATGTACACATGTGTTTCAGTTTTATTTTATGCATAAAACTGAACATATTAACAGAAATAAAAATCAATTAGGGTTTTCATTATATCTCTTAAAAGTCTCGCAATCTGTGCAAACTGTGCATTTTTAAACCATCCAAAATGAACTGTCAAAAATTGTATGAGAATTCATTTACACAAACTTCGTAAATTTGCCCAACAATTCTGACCCGTAAACTTGTGCTGTTCAATTGTGCATTTATACAAACGAATTTTTTTAATTGCTTAAGTTGCATGTACACTAGGTTGTCCCAAAAAAAATAAAAATTTGGATTTTCTCGGAAGATCTTTCCTAATTTGGATACTCATAAGGTAAAGTATTTTTGAGAATTTTATCAGATTTTTCGGAAGTGCTTTAGAGGTCGCGCAAACTGATTTTGTACCAAATATCTAGCGTTTTTGACTTTTATTGAATTATTATTGAAAATTGCTAAAAAATCGGTATTTTTTCGGCTTCTGAGTAAATATTCTTAAAGAAAATTTTCCGATCTTTAATTTTATGTGCATAAATAATAATTTTCGTCAGGGATTTTCCACATTTTGATACATTATATATCAGTTTTTCGTAAATTTTCAGCAAATATGAAAAAAAATGCTTTATAACTTTTAAAATTTCTATTAAGACTAAAAAAACTAATGATTCAGTTTAAAAGATTATGAAGTTTTAAATAAATTAGCAAAAAAAAAAATGAATTTTCTCTCACCGTTCTCGAGTTATACCCTTTTAAAGCTTTGTACACATTGTATGAAATGTATAATACTATAAGGTATGAACTAGGTTTGCATTGCTTTAAACTTTAAATAATTGGATTTAGAAAATGTTTTACAAATAAAATAATAGTTACTTACCAGTCATACATAACAATAACATATGTAATTATTACAAGAAGTCCCGTCTTTTTAATTAAAATATTTTGTTAATCTGAAGTTTTATTGCTCCGGTAAGTTGAAATTATCATAAAGTAGTCCAAGAAATATTGGGTAATATTTTTTTAAAATAGATATGCCTTTGTCGAATACAAGGAATGTGTGGTGTGTGGGCAAAATGATTGATGACCTTGATACTGCCAAACCGCCGGCAAAAAACCAAATACTGCAAAGAATTTTTAAATTGCATTTAGTGGAAAAGTGCACTATTTCCAAAAGCAGTATTTGGTTTTTTGTCGGCGGTTTGGCAGTATCAAGGTCATCAATCATTTTGCCCACACACCACACATTCCTTTTTGTGACCAAATGTTACGTTGCCTTTACACATGCAAGTAGTGGCATGCCACTGTTCTATACATATTATCAACGAAAAAGTGTTCGAAATATTCGAATCTCATGCCATTGGCTTTTCTGTTTACACATGCCACTGCCAGTTCATTTTCAAAATGTCGTCGAAGCGTCAACTTGAGATAATTTGCTTACTTCTCAAATTAAAAAAAAAGTACCAGAAAACAAAAAGGAGTTACCGTCTTCATCACATAGTTTTAGTTTTGGGGAAACAGTTTACGTTTATTTATATTAGCATTATTTTAGCAAAATTAATGCTCTATAATTAACAAACTTGCTTTTTTTAATGGGCGTTTCAAAAAATGAATAATAATAATTCATTTAACAGTTAAAACTTTAAATAAAATTCGACAATAATCCAGTAAATTTGCATTATATGGTTAACAGGGTAACATTGCTAATCGTTTTGACATTTAGTGGCATGCAAGTGCCAATTTTCCACTCGCATGCAATTTTTGTTGCCACTGGAGCTGCCATTGCGAAAAATGTGGGTGTATTAGTAAAAACTTGTGATTGTGTTGAGTTTTTCGAACTGGCAGTGGCATGTGTAAATGCTAGGTTATTAACCTTCTGTAAAACAGCAATTTTGACAGACATTCACAATTACATGACTTGAAAAGTTGACAAGTCAGATGTAAAAAACATGTCGTCGGGCACCTTTGCCACCGTTTTCAATGAAAAATTCAAATGTTAATAAAATCACCAACAATAAATTCTTACAATAATTTAAGCAAATTATTCTTTTTTGCTTTCTTTATGCATGTTTAAAAAACAATTTTCACCTTTTATTCACAAATTTCAACTTTTATTTTTATAATTTATTTTTGTATTGACATTTCAGTTTGAAATGACATTAGTCGCTTAAAATTACACAAAAATTAAAAAGGGTATTTATGAAACGAGTCTCGCAAGTTTGTTCATTTGCACAAATGGTAATTTTAAGCGATATCCTGAAAACCCGTATTATTTTTTGTAGTTTGTTTTTGGAAAAATATGTTAAATTAGTTTAATTATATATAATATAACAAAATTTTCATTAATTTTTTAACTTTACGGAAAACGATTTTAATAAATTACATTTAGTAACTGTAAAACTATTTTGAGTGTACCCAAGAATAGAAAACAATAAGCACATACCAAATTCGCAATTGTTTTTTTGTTCGGTTTCATATTATATACCAGGGATGTTAAAGTTGGTACAATTGTACTTTTCTTTTTGGTACATTTTGACCTTCCAAAGTACCGTGGTACTACCGTGACTCATTTGGTACAATTTAAAAATTTGTCATAGCTCCCCCTTTTTGCTTTTTTGTATAACAAGCAAATTAATGAGTCCTTTTCATTGCATTTATGTTGTACAACAAATCGTTAATGTAATGGGTGCTTAAATATGCGACTAGTATTTTGGTGTATAGAGCACTTAGTCCCCTTTTATCGCCTACAAACTTCGCCTGTCTGCCTTTTACTTGCCACATTGTAAAAGGGAACTTATGGTACTCACAGACGAGGCAACATTAGTCAAATCCTGTGTTACTACCTTTGTTTCTTTTTTACCACAGACGGTGGCACTATAAGCAAAACATCAGTATTTTTTTGGAATATAGAAGTACTACTTAACTTAACAAGTATATGCGAAAGACATTATATTATTCTGCTTTTTTTGTTTTATTTTTATAACTTTCACTCTTTTTGTTATTTTAATAAATTAAAAAAAATATGGTTCCGTAAAGGTCCAAAAATTACATTTTTTTTGGAAGTTTGTACAAAATTTAAACCCCCATTTAACATCCCTGTTGTATACCAAATAACTGATTGACAAGAAACAACAATACTATTACAGTGCTTATACTTTTTTCTTTAACACATTGTTTTAAAAAATTCATAGTACAATCTGGGCTGCCACATGTAGCGATTTCTCGCCAAACGTGGCGATTTTAAAACTTGTTTGGTGTTCTCATTTTCCATTTGTTTAAATAACTTC
Source organism: Pollenia amentaria (assembly GCA_943735925.1). Taxonomy (NCBI): domain Eukaryota; kingdom Metazoa; phylum Arthropoda; class Insecta; order Diptera; family Polleniidae; genus Pollenia; species Pollenia amentaria. The sequence goes on along the minus strand of OX031008.1, from coordinate 54,378,511 downwards.
ATTTTAATAGAAAGAAAAAAAATTTGTTGTGAGGCTTATTCAAAGTAAGAGCGCAATTCTTCAAAAATTAATTTAAACAAAACTAATGTAAGAAAAAATATCGAATTTATGTCGTATTTTAAGAACAAAATACGTTTAAATTTAAACAAAAAATAAATAAAAAATAGTAGCGATTGTACTAACTCTAAATATTAAAACAATGCACAAATAGCTAGTAATTATTATTATTCATTATTATGTTATTATCATATTATTATGTTATGGGTATTATGTTTTTATTTTGTAAAAATTAAAAAACCTTTTTAAAATGCGCTAAAAAGAAAAAAAAGAATAAACCTTTACTATCGACTTATAACGTCATTAATCTATTTATATGTATTTACTTTGTTTGAAAATTTGTATAGTTAAAATCAATCACTTCAAGTTATATAATTTACTTGTTTGTCTACACATTTTAATCTCGCGACAAGCTTGTATACCATACAAATTGTTTAATGACGTTTTGAGTTGATAGTAAAAGTTCTAACCTCAAATTTTCTTTTTAGAGCATTTAAATAAATGCGTTTTTTTTTAAAAGGTTTCTTATTTTTAAAATATTTTTTTCTTTTCAGCGCATTGAAATAAAAGCTTGTTTTTTAAAAAAAAAGATTTTTTACTTTTAATTTATTTCATTCAAAACTTAGTCCGCCGCATTGGATCTAGAGTAACGTCACTTTATTTGTCGACCTTTTCTCAGCAAGCCCTTTATACTCATATTGTAGGAATGCATTAAAAATAATTAGTCCGACATCTTGGGTGTCTTACCAAGCTGGATTTAGAATAACTTTACAAAGTTAACCGTGCATTATCAGCCAAACTGAACGTATTTAAAAAATGTCAGCTTAATCGGTTCAAGGTATCTGCTTCAAAATTAAGTTGCAAGATTTCACCCGAACAAATAAAAATTTCTTTGAAAGAGAGGAAAACTCATATATTTAATGCTTTATTTTATTTTTTAAAAAAATGCTTAACTTAAAAATTTGTTGTTGATTTTTTACTTTAAAAATCGTTCCGCTAGAATTTTTTTTAAAAGTTCGTCGATTCGAAGAAGAGTAACTTTATTTTACTTAAATGAAGAGTTACGTTTCATAAACGAATGCTTAAGTAATGTATACATTAAAAGCGGGTTTTCCATACTAATTTCATGCTCTAAAACTCGACTAAGCTTTTAAAAATAAAGCTGTCGAATATCGAATTTGGTTAATTATTTATAGGTCTTATTTTAAAAAAATAAATTAAATAAATATGCACAAAATTTTTTGCACAAATGAAAAAATTTGCATTTGGCGGGTTTTATACTAATAACAACTGGCAGCGCCCATGTTAATTGTAGGAAAATTGGGAACGGCAGCCAGAGTTGTCAGATTTTTTTTTTGCCAAATTTAATGTCAGAAACGCCAAAGCCTTTTTTTTATTAGTTTTTGACAATAAAACATATATTTTTATTAAAAATATTTTTTATAAATCCTCAAAAATCCGAAATCCGAATACCTTTATTTCGACAAAAATATAAAAAAGTTGCCATGATATGAACAAAATAAAAATGAAAAATCCTCGTCTTGACCTAGAAACTATTTTTTTTTTTATACATAACCCACTCGCATCCCAAATAGCGACCATAACTAACTTAAAGGAAAAGACCTAAGCTTTCTTTTGAGCAAAAAAAAAAAAAAAAAAATACCCTTTTCAAAAAAAATAAAAAATAAGTTTTAAATTTAAAAAAAAAAAATTTTAAAAAATTTAAAAAAACCAAAAAAAATATTTTTTTAAAACTTGAAAGCTATCTAATCTAATTGAAAGCTATCTAATTTGTTTTGATCAAATTTTGCTACAACCAATAGATTATAAGTTACATGGATGAGAAAGAACACCGGTTTGGCCAAAATGTCAAATTTTGACCCCCTCTAACTCAGAAACTTTTTGACCGATCTTGTTGAAAATTTGTGTCTAAACTACTATCCAATAAGACTAACCTTGGTGCAAATTTCATCCAAATCGGAAGACATCGATTTCAAAAGTTGGGTCACTTGACATGAAATCCCCCATATATCTATAACGGTATACATTTCAGTTGCAAGACAATTCTTATTGTTTTTTCAATACATTGTATAAGATTTTTTTGATTAATTATATTGCATATAATTCATAACACGTAATAACTTTCAATATATAATGCAATAGGAACTTCGTATTATATATTGAAAGTGAGTTTTTGTGGAGTTCATTATTAATAAAACTCTTTCGACACAGGCATTAGCAGCTGAAATTATATGCATATAAAGACAGTCAAAGCAAGTTCTTTGAAATGGTACGTACCGGACGTATAGCTATAACATTTTAGTCAAAACTGATTTAAATTAGATGGAATACCATCATTGAAATAATCTTTCCAAATAAAAAACGGAAAATTTTTCCAAGAGTCTCAAAACAAATTTATGGCTTATCAAATAGGAAACAAAATCGACATATATCTTATAAGCCGCAAAAAATCGTCATGTCGGCAAAAAGCTTGATAATCGCCGTTTGTCGAGAAATTATTATACTCGACAACCCTGATTGTATTATGAAAATGTGTAAAGCAATGTGGCAATGAGTAACAGAAACAGCTCACAAGAATAAAAATACACAAGAATAGTATTGTTGTTTCTTTTCAATCAGTTATTCTATCGAGTAAGCAACAAAAACAGACAAAAAGTGAACTGACAAAAAAGACCAAAATTGAACTAACTGACAAAAAAAGACCGAAAGTGAACTGACAAAAAAAGACATACTGACCCAAAACGAACTAGTGAACTAAAACGTACGGTGATCCAAAAAGACCGGTCATCGTTCATCTGACTGAATAGTTCAATTGAACTAGTTCGTTCATGAACTACACAACTCTAGTATACTATACTTTTGAAGATAAAAATAAAGCGGGTAGGCGCAAGGGGGGAAATACCTTCCATAGGATGCATAAATTAAGTATCGCTCAACAGAAGAACTATTAAAGGAAGAGTCTTCAAACGTGGTTACAGCTACTACTATGGTAAACTATTAATTTCAATATAGAAATGGGCGGGGTAGACAGAGGAGGAGCAGTACCCCTCATATAAAGAAATATTAAATACCATATATCTGAACACAAAAGTTATCAACCTTTACAGGACAACTTTCAAAACAAAAAAAAAAAAAAAAAGGGGGTAGGTGCAGGGGAAGCATAAATAAATAAATTACACATTAAAAAAATACTGCAATTTTTTTCTTAGTTATTTTTTTTACCAGTGTAGCGAAGCGCACCGGGTTAAGCTAGTATATATATATAATTTACTTTTTTGAAAGAGTTATTAAATTACAATTGGGGGATTCACAAGGTGTCATAAAGTCATATGTCTTAAAATAATAACATGAAAAAATACGACTGTTGTGAGCAACCCCTCATAATTTAATGTGCTATTAATTACGACAGCACAATAAACATAGCAAGCAACGTTCTATTTATTTAAGACACTTTTTGTTTACAAACCAACAACAATATTTTTAAACCATTGTAAAATGTTAGAACATTATGACAATAAACCATGATAGCACACCTTGTGAATACCCCAAATATGTATTAATATAATCTTTCTTATCACTCTTATAATTACATGCATGTTGCTCATACTTTACAATTTGATTAACTTCATGAACTTGTAGTTTAAATTTATTTCTTTCTTGTTTCAGAATTGTTGCATTATTAAAATCAAACTCATGCTTGTTTGATCTAGCATGTTTAGCCAGTGCTGATAAATTATTTTTTTCGTTTAAACTTTTACAATCATTTTCATGTTGTTTTAATCTTTTAATTAATTTTTGAGTAGTTTCTCCTATATAAACCACGTTACAATTCTTACAGTTTATTTTATATACCACATCAGATTTTGGTCCAGTTTTAAGTTTATATTTTAGATTTTTGAAAATTTTTTTATTATTATCTTTTATTGATGGCTTCATAGCAAGTTTTACATTTGGCGTGAAATATTTACATGCTTTAGATAAATTTTCAGTTAAAACTGGAACATACGTCATTGATGCAAAATTAACTAAAGATGGTGATGTTTCATTATCAGTTAGTATATTATCCTCATTAGTGGACAAATACTCGTAACTAATTCCTGTTGTATTTAAATTATTATTATTATGTACACGCTTTTGATGGATGAATTTTTAAACAACACGGAGATTTTTGAAGAATTAAGAGCTGATCCAACTTCATCATTGGAATTAAAACATAATAAATTAATTAAACGTTTATATGATAGTGATAATATAAGTAACCAATTTATTACGGTAAGGCAAAAACATTTTTTAACAAATTACACATCAATTCCACCAAGAATGTATGGTCAAATAAAAATATATAAAGAAGATAGACCAATTAGGCCAATTATATCTACTATAAAATCAGTAGCATATAATTTATCACGTTTTTTAGCAACTATTTTAAGAAAATCTTTCAAACCTAAATATTCGGTTATGAATTCAAAAGAATTTGTTAAGAACATTATAAAAATTAAAATTCCAGAAGATTATACGTTGGTATCATTTGATGTTGTAAATTGCTTTACAAACGTTTCAACGAAAATTGCTTTGAAAATTATCGCAAGAGATTTTAACCAACATATTAGTAAAAATACTAATATACCAAAAGAATTGTTTTTGGATTTACTTAATTTTTGTCTTAATGAATGCAATTATTTCTGCTATGAGGGAAGGATACTACGTATGAAAAATGGACTTTTTATGGGTTCTAGCTTGGCGCCAATTTTGGTAGAAAGAGTACTTGAGGATGTTGTTGATCAGACATTGTTAAATCTTGATTTTTCTTGTTTATTCTGGTATTCATATGTTGATGATCATATAACAGCAATTCCAAATAATAAGATACATAATGTATTAAATAAATTAAATGAATATGATGATAAAATAAAGTTTACGGTAGAAACTGATCAAAATAATCAGTTAAACTACCTTGATATTACTATTCATCGTACAAATAATGGAAGCATCATAACAAATTGGTACCATAAATTAATTGCATCAAATCGCATTTTAAATTACTATTCAGCTCATCCATTACATATGAAACTAAACACGGTTAAAAATTTCATAAGAAAAGTATTTACTTTATCACATAAAGTTTTTTGGACAAGAAATTTAGTAAGAATTAAAAATATTCTTTCTAAAAATAATTATCCATATAAAGTTATTTATTGTTTAATTAACTCAGTTCAACAACAAAAGCGTATACATAATAATAATAATTTAAATACAACAGGAATTAGTTACGAGTATTTGTCCACTAATGAGGATAATATACTAACTGATAATGAAACATCACCATCTTTAGTTAATTTTGCATCAATGACGTATGTTCCAGTTTTAACTGAAAATTTATCTAAAGCATGTAAATATTTCACGCCAAATGTAAAACTTGCTATGAAGCCATCAATAAAAGATAATAATAATAAATTTTTCAAAAATCTAAAATATAAAAATTTTAAACTGGACAAAAATCTGATGTGGTATATAAAATAAACTGTTAGAATTGTAACGTGGTTTATATAGGAGAAACTACTCAAAAATTAATTAAAAGATTAAAACAACATGAAAATGATTGTAAAAGTTTAAATGAAAAAAATAATTTATCAGCACTGGCTAAACATGCTAGATCAAACAAGCATGAGTTTGATTTTAACAATGCAACAATTCTGAAACAAGAAAGAAATAAATTTAAACTACAAGTTCATGAAGTTAATCAAATTGTAAAGTATGAGCAACATGCATGTAATTATAAGATTGATAAGAAAGATTATATTAATACATATTTGGGGTATTCACAAGGTGTGCTATCATGGTTTATTGTCATAATGTTCTAACATTTTACAATGGTTTAAAAATATTGTTGTTGGTTTGTAAACAAAAAGTGTCTTAAATAAATAGAACGTTGCTTGCTATGTTTATTGTGCTGTCGTAATTAATAGCACATTAAATTATGAGGGGTTGCTCACAACAGTCGTATTTTTTCATGTTATTATTTTAAGACATATGACTTTATGACACCTTGTGAATCCCCCAATTGTAATTTAATAACTCTTTCAAAAAAGTAAATTATATATATGTATATATAGTAGTATAGTAGGTTGTATTTGATTTAAATGTAATTATTGAAAATTTTATGAAGTTTTAGATTTTATTTTATTAATGTAATAAACATTTTTTCAATCATATAAATTAGGTAAGATTTTTAAGTTTGTTTAATTTTTATAAATTTATGTATATAATGAGAATTATCATTGTATTTAATATAGATCCTGAAGATGAACTGTTAGTTCGAAATAAATAGATCAAGAGAGAAAAATAATACAATGATGTGTTTTATTTATAAGGATTAAGAAGAGGCAATACAAAAGCATAATGAAATGGAATGTAGATATTATTTGAAAATTTGAAATTTTTGTTGATTAGGATTCACGTTACATATGTATTTTTATATAACATTAAGTTATTTACAAAATTAAAAATGACGTATCATCAAATAAATATATAATTTTTTTAACAGCATAATGTATAATCACACTCAATAAAAAATTAGCAGAGTTTTTAATTCTTTTTATAAGAACACATTAATATTTTTAAACAAAAAAACTGGGTAGTCTGTTTTATAACTATTACCACGGTGAAAGTGGAATTAGTGATCAGATAATAATTTTTAGTATTGCATAAGAAAAAATAAAAAAGTGCTGTAAAATTATAAGAACCGAATCCATATACGTATGTAAAATAAAACCTATAATAAATGTCAGCTTCTTCCACATAGGACTGTTACACGCAAAGAAAAAACATGGTTGATACAATCACAATCGCAAACTATCATTAATGTTTGTGGCTATGATTGTGTCAAACGCGTCTTCAGTAACAATATATGTTCAGACATGTTTATAGCTTATTATTGTCTCAAAAATATTATTATGTTTAGAAGAAAAACACAAATGATCTTCCTAACCATGTATTTATTTTTCCCAATACCATGCAAAATGTCTATTTGAACAATAAAACCAATAAAAAAATCAATTTCAAAAATTTCATGTTTTAATAAAATTACAACATACATATATATACAGCTAAGCATATAATAATAAATAAAATTCAATATATATATGTATATATACTAATAGCTTTACCTGTTTCAATAAATGTATGATAATTAATTTTGCAATTATGCAACCCCTTTTTCTCCCGAAAAACTTTTAATTATTTTGAAGTCATTCATGTTTCCCGATTAACTGACTCTCGCAGACTGAAAATGATGTGGAAGAAGATTGTATTTTCTTTTTAAACGGACACTGTTTGTTTTGACAATAAATGTTTGCTCATTTAGAGAATGTGTTTTAATGCGAACATAAATGATGGTATCAAACATACCTTTTGTGTACAGCTAATATTATGATTTTGATTGTATAGTTGAATATAATATGTTTAATATGTTTAGCTAGATCATGGTAACTTTTTAGTTGTAAAACACCATATAATATTATTATAATGAATTAAAAAATGTTAAGGGGAAAAAATATTTTTTCAAGTTAAATAAGGAGTACAATAAGTTTATTACGGTAAACATATTAGGCAAATATGAATAAAAATGGTCGCAGTGACCATTCATTAATCATGTTTTTTCTCTGCGTGTAGACGTTTTGAAATTTTTTATCTGAAATATTAAAAATTGCTTTTAAATCTCAAATAATTACCATTTACAAAGTTCTTTGCTTTGCATGTAAACTTATGAAATGTTACATTATTCTAAATTTAAGTCTTAAAATTTAAACTCTAAATAAAAATTGCACGCAAGGCATTGGATGTTACCAAAAGCATTTTTGACCGCACAATATTTTTTGAGTGTAAGCTGAAACAAAATAATATAGCATCCGCCAGACATGCACACTTGTCGAAGTCACATCGACGACTGAATTGAAGAGTATAAAAATATGTGTTAGTTGTGGTGTGCACAATTGTGCAAATTTCTTAAGAAATGGAAACCCCTGATTTAACCAAGGATGTCAGCGTCATACACAATTGTGTCAGCAAAACTCACATGTACGCTTACGCTCTTTTATTTTGCGAGCGTAAAATATAATTGTTTACTGCAAATTACTCTCATTCAGCGGGAAATATCGCACGATCGCACGGCCTCTAAACAGAAATAATATAATTATTATTTATTATCTTTGTTTCTATTTTGTTTTATTTCTGTTTTTAACATTGTACAATGATTTAAAAAAAACAAATTGCTTGTGGTTTTTGTACGAGGTGTAGTGTACTTGTTGTAGTATCAAGAATAACTGTGATGAATTCGCCTTGATGTTGTGTTTATTGAGCTTCTGTAAACTTCAAATTTGAATTTTATTAATTAGTCTTGTAGACAGCGATAACGAGCATACAAGCGGATGAGTTTATTAAAAATTTAATCATCCAGATAGGGAAAATATTATTGAGTTCTGGAAAAATTTAGACGGGGCACTATATCCTGTATTAAAAAAAAAAATTCCTTCAAATGTTTGTCGCTTTTTTCCTCAATATATCTTTGCGAACAAATATTTTCCGATTTGAAATACATTTGCTCAAAACAACGCAATAAATTAACGTCCGCAAACCTAAAAAATGTTTTGTTGTTTCGAAACTGCAATATAAATTTAGAAGATATTATTGGTAAATAAAAGTATATTTTTATAGGCTAGTAAAATCTTCTCTTTTTATAATGGTGGTTAATAATTATAGAATATTTTTAAACTTAATGGGGTTATTATTTGCATTAGTATGTGCAAATGAATTTTCATTGTTGGCATTCGCAAAGATATGTTGAGCACCAAATTAAAAATTTTGGAAAGAATTGTATAACGTTGTAAAAAGACTTCAAATATTGTCAAATGCTCAATTTTTCCAAAAAATAAGCAAAGTTTCTGCGAAATGCAGGCTCCAAATTAAATTTATTTAAATAATGACTGATTGTGTCTGTCCATAACTCAACATTTTTCGATAATTGTATTATTATTAATTGCTCTAAAGTCTTCATAGCAAAATATGTATGTTAATTAGGCCTCGTAATAGGCCTCGCAACCGCAGATTCCTCCCGCTGGGAATGTAAGAGACAAGAGTATTCGCACCAACACAATCATAATTGACACCACTGATTTAAACACAAACTGGTTGGTTAAATGAATTGAGTACTGTTAAGTTGAAAACAAATTTGTTTTGTTGTTTAAATAAAATAAAAGAAAAGAGAAAAACAATTATTTATAGAATGAAACAAATAATTTGTTATACCTATTTGGAATGCTAATTACAATACATACCTACTTTTTATTTAAAATTATTAATTTTTTTAATCCAAATTTAGATATTTTAATTAGGCTTAAGTTCATTGAATTTAATTTGCATTAAATTATTTTTATGAAGAAAGGAATTTTTACAACATGGAAGATTAATTAAAATTGTTATTGATAATTTTCATTCTTGACTGACCTGGGATTCGAAGCCAGGCTGTCTGGCGTGTGATTCGAACCCAGGCGGCTGGTTACCCTGACATGTTTCGACCTCAACCACTAGGTCTTCTCAAAGGGATTTGCCGTCTTACACTCGCAGCCATCGATGACTGCTGACGTCAGTAGTCAAACATCAATCCTTAAACCAAATTGTATTTTAACCTTTGGTAGATCGAAATTTGCTTTTTTTGAATGATTATCCATTTTTAATTGATCTCACATGTTTTTTCCTTACTTCTGTTTTTTCGTACTTTTTGTCAAGAATTCTTCTTGAAGTCCAAAGTACATTTTTTTTTTGTTTTTCCTGTTTTTGTCTTTCTTTTTTCTAGTTGACCTTTTTCAGCACAACTTGAAGGACAAATGTAAACATAGCTCGTGCCTTAGCTGTTAACAATAATTAGTATTGTGGTTATTTTATTGAACTGTTAATGGTTTTTAATCCAAAACCAGGAAAAAACAGTTCAATAAAATAACCACAATACTAATTATTGTTAACAGCTAAGGCACGAGCTATGTTTACATTTGTCCTTCAAGTTGTGCTGAAAAAGGTCAACTAGAAAAAAGAAAGACAAAAACAGGAAAAACAAAAAAAAAAATGTACTTTGGACTTCAAGAAGAATTCTTGACAAAAAGTACGAAAAAACAGAAGTAAGGAAAAAACATGTGAGATCAATTAAAAATGGATAATCATTCAAAAAAAGCAAATTTCGATCTACCAAAGGTTAAAATACAATTTGGTTTAAGGATTGATGTTTGACTACTGACGTCAGCAGTCATCGATGGCTGCGAGTGTAAGACGGCAAATCCCTTTGAGAAGACCTAGTGGTTGAGGTCGAAACATGTCAGGGTAACCAGCCGCCTGGGTTCGAATCACACGCCAGACAGCCTGGCTTCGAATCCCAGGTCAGTCAAGAATGAAAATTATCAATAACAATTTTAATTAATCTTCCATGTTGTAAAAATTCCTTTCTTCATAAAAATAATTTAATGCAAATTAAATTCAATGAACTTAAGCCTAATTAAAATATCTAAATTTGGATTAAAAACCATTAACAGTTCAATAAAATAACCACAATACTAATTATTATTAATTTTTGTTATATAAATTTTATGAAAAATTTAAACATTTTTTTTTAACTTGATAATAATTCAGTGAAAATCTCAACCACAAAAACACATTAAAGATATTACGATAATAAGATTTTCTATAGTAAAAAGTAAATATAAAAAGGTTTCCTGTTAGTTTAAAATATAAAATTTTTTATACCTTCCACCCCCACTAGTGGTGAATGAGGGTAAACTAATTTTGTCATTCTATGTGAAACTTTTTTATTACCCATCTCATAACCAATAAAATATATATCTACCTACATATATTCTGGGTCACTAAGTAATTCAAAGTCGATTTAGCCATTTCCGTCTGCCTGTCCGTCCAGCTGTCCGTCTGTTGAAAACACGCTCACTTTCGAAAAACTCAAAAGAAAACAAGAATGTTGGTGTCAAATTGCTTCTGGCTATCCAAAGCAGTTTGGGATTGGCATTAAGTAAAATCGGCTCAGTAGGATGAGAGTTATGAGTCTAAATGTGGAACCACCTCCCTTAAAAATTGATAGGTTTGTTACAAAAACTAGCATAAATGGTGGTATAATACACGGATTAATATGAGATTTGGCACAAATTCGTGTTATATAACTAGACGTTACAAAAAATGCTACTGCAACAAGATTTGGTAAGTCACAGTTTTATAAGACTAAACATCATATTGTAAAATTTCGTGATGATCGGTCCACAATTTACCATAGGTCCCATGTAAAGCCTACACTCAGAAAATAAATAAGTACGCATAAAACCGTAACGAATAATGTTTTTGTAGCAGAATTTGGTCTTTCGTAGTTTCTCAACAGCTTCAAATCACAGTAGAAAATATCGTGAAGATCGATCCAAAATTTACCATATTCCCCATATACGAGTAATGTCCGCTCTGAGAAATTATTTAATCTTAAAACCGTAGCAGATATAGATATTGTCGTAAAATTTTGCCAATTAAGTATCATATGACCAGAAATAATACAATGCAATTTTGTAATAATCGGTACATAATTTACCTGTATGATTTAAATATATGAGTAATTTCATTATGAAATAGCTTCCAGCCCTCTCGTGTTATTTTATTTTATATTTGAAGTAATATAAATTTATTGCCTGGGAGCTATTTCATAATAAAATAATACCCAAATGAAATAAGTCCCAAAAAAATTTAACATGGGAATTATTTCATATTTTGTTTGTTTGGTGATATTTCATCTGCTATGGGAGTTATTTCACTTCTTGTGGGATTTTGCACAGTGCATTCTAATTTATGTTTTTGTAAATTTTTTAGGGAGGTTGTCCGACATTTGCGTGCATAAGTCTTTTCTTACTGAACCGATTCTGCTGGTATTCAATCCCAAACTGCCTTGGAGAACTAGAAACAATATGACACCCAAATGGCTGAAATGATATAGAAAGACCCAGACTATATATGTATATATAATTCATCAGATTGTGGATGAAAATTAAGTTACTAAATAAATAAATAATTTTAATTCCAAAAAGTGCGGGAGTAATGAAACTCTAATCGCGATCCTTCAATACTGCATGCTACATGTTCAGTAACTATCGCGATACTGAATCGCGGTATTGAATGTTTAACAGTGCCGTTTTAGCTATCTTTTGACTTCCATTGAATTTTAAATTTAATTGTTCTCGGTATTTGTTGTATTTTATTAGTAATTGTGACTGGAATTTTTAAAGCGTGTTATATCAAATTCGCGTAAAAACCCCTTGTAATAAAAAATGGTTACTATTACAATGGTTCATAAATGTTCAAGTTTTTGTCATAACCTCAAAAATTAAATGTTTTTTAACTAAATTAGGGCATGAACATGAAAATCTTGTTTTTTGCAGTTTATAAGACTATTTGCAAAAATCTTGAGAATTAATTTTTTGAATAACGCAAATTTTACACTGTTACAAAGACATATTATTCGTCACATATATTCTTATACTGTATTTATCGGGTAAAAATTCACTGAGTTACACGGTTTAAGATTGAAACAAAATTGACCTTTTATATGTTGTTTCAAAATTCAACATTTTAAACCTGCCGCTAAGGCAAAATTTGTTAAAACGTATTTGTCACAAAATTGTTATCATCGGACAAAAAATAAAAAAAGTTTAACTATAATTAGTAAAAACATCTAAATTTTAATTTTGAATAACTAAGATTTTGTTTCTTGGTTGTATTGATCGGATAAGGCTTAAGTGTTAAGAGACAATTTAATTTGTTTACATAATTAATTTTTTGTTGGTCGAAAATGTAATATTTTTCCTATTGGGTTATTCCTTTTATGTTGCGATGAGGTTTCAGGGACTTGGCATCAAGCAGAAGCTACTTATCGTGGTCTGATCCCAATATCGCTGATAACTCTTTTCCATTACTTCAGGATCTCAATTCAATCTTGCTCCTTGTTCGTCGAAATTAAATGAGAATAAATAGTTGTAAATAAAATACATTTTAAATGATATGCGTGCTCCTGTAATTACAGGAAACCGTTAAGATTTTACATACGACTGATTTTTTTGATTTTATTTAATACTAGTTGTTTTGTCCCGGCGCTGCCCGGTGTATTCCAAATAATATTTAAATTCTGGAGAATTTTGTTAATAACTTGATCCCAGCTCTATCTACGGGGTCAACAGTTTATCAAGAAACTTATTTTTGTTTAATAAATATATTTTGTGAAAAAAATTTAAATATCCCGACAACAGAACTAATTTGTTGTCCAAGTTTGGTGTCAATTGGATCTAGAATTTTGTATCACGTACCCAGAACAAACGTTTGTATATATCACACACACCCCAGACTATCAGTAATATACTTACTGATGCCACGCCCCCTTTTTCTATTCCGCCCAGATTTTGCCAGATTTTGTGTATTGATAACCAAGATATTCGCACTTAATTTGGAATTTTTACGCCCGCCCACTAAAAATGCAAACAAAATAAACTTGGACACTTAAGCTCTTGTCGTTGTACAGATATACATTAATCTATAATGTCTTTGTATGGGAGGTTCCACGCCTTTTTTAGCTCGCAAATCGAGGGTTACCTGTAATTGTTTTCTATAACAAAATTTGTTTGGCATTAACGATGAACTAAATGTACCCAATATCTCGCATAACCCACGTGCAAGTTATATAACAATTTTGTTCACCAAAACAATGAACGTCAATTGAATTGTATAACAAAACAACATTCTAAATTAAAAACTAGAAAGAAGAAATAACACCTTGAATAAACACTATATTTTTTTGATCCTAACTGTAAAAATCATCATTATTTCAAATTCTATGTTAATTTTTTTTTTAATTTTTTTAGTTGTCATTACATTTGTCATTATTCTGAAAAACTCAATAAGTACTTGCTAGTAATGACTTCAGTAAGTACCTTTCACTACTATTTTTTTCAGTTATGAATATTTGCTTACTAATAATTATAATCAGCTAAACTTATTAGTTGTCTTGTTTTCAGTACTGAATATTTACTCACTGGTAACTAGCTCCATAACTTCTTATTAGGCCTATTAACTAGCGCCAATTAAATAAAAACTAGTTATTTTTTGGCTTCTACTAAGTGTATTGTAACTACTGAATTCTGTGGACAACTCGAACAAAAATAAGTAGTTATTCAGCCGAAAAATAAGTAGTGTTAATATTTCTCCAACATTACTTTCTAACTTACCAAGTTAGTAAAGTTTTTGCTAGGTACTTACCAGTTTTAGTACTTAAGCTCTAAGCTGCATGTATTAGAAGTAAAATAAATTTTATTTCATGAAAATCCATGGATAAAATCCTTTTTTATTCTTGATAAAGTTAAAGTACCTACTGTGACATTTTTTATCGCAAATTTGTGTAGACCTAAAACTTTTGTGATTTTTTAACGGTTTTACCCTGCACAGTATTTTTTTAATCCTTTATTTTTATTCGTTTTATTAAAGCTGCATATATTAGAAAAAAAAATAAATTTTATTTCATCAAAATCCATGTTAACATTTCTGTTTTATTCCCGATAACGTGAAAGTACAACCAAAGTTATCAAGTAGTTATTTTTAAAGCAACAAGATTTACAAAGCATAATCTAAAAATAATTTCGATTTTTGTTTTGTCGCCTATGATTTTCTGTGTTTGATTCTCTTGTAAGAAACCAAATAAAATCTCCCATCATATTTTCATTCCTAGTCCCTGATAACGTTGCTCCATGGTCTTAAGTTGTTGATGAAATCGTTCACCATGTTCGTCGCTTACGGCACCAAGGTTTTCCGGAAAAAAGTCCACATGCGAGTGCAAGAAATATATTTTAAGTGACATATTTGTACCTTAAAAAAGAAATTAGGAAAAATAAACAAATATGAATAAGAAAATTCATTTAATATATACCGATTTTTTAATGGTTTTCAAGCAAATCACAGACGATTTCTTTGTAGTTTGGATTCCTGATATTTCCTAGAAAGTCAGAAACAATTTGTCGAAATGAATTCCACGCAGCTTGCTCATCTGCTGATATATACTCTTCAAAGTTAGAACTTAGAACCAATTTTCGAATTTTAGTGCCATCGAAACCCCCTTCGCCAATTTTTGCACACGAAAGGTTTGGAAATATTGTTTTCAAATAAACAAAGGCTATACTCTTCTTATCTAGTGCAAAATTTTTAACTAAGCCGAGCTTTGTATGCAGTGCTAGTAAAATTGCAAATTACATTGTCCTTTTCAATCAACGCACGGTACCTTACATTATGTAGGCCTAAGGTGCTTATGGCTATTAATTTGCAATCCTTTTTTTATGTAGTGATTTTTGCGATCTCGGCTATTCCAGAGGCAGAGAAAACAGCAATACTTTGTATAGACACCTTGGAGGCCTGTTAAAATAGCAACAACTTTTAAATTTCTTCATAAAGTGGCCATAGTTTCATATGTTTTTTTCATTTCATGGCATGTGGAATAGGTATAGATGGCTTCTCGTTGCCAATATGTAGTAAAACAGCCTTAAGGCTCTCTCTGCTACTATCATCAAATAACCGCCAGTCATTTGGAACATACGATTATTTTTGGCCGAGCTTCTCAAAAAGACCTTTTATGCCATAACAAAAACACAAATTGTCTTTTGTTATATAAAAATTGGCATATGGCTTATGTCGGTTTCGGTACGCAGTTGACTTGACGTCAATTTCTAAGAAATTTCGCTCTCTTAAGCGTGATGCTAAAAGCTCCCATTTCTCTATTGTTAGCTTGAGGTCTTTTATAAGATCATTAAGCTCAAGTTGATTGTAAAGCTTCGGTGTTAGATCATCTGATGTACTGCACATGCTCGAAGACGATGGTTGGGGGGGTGATAAAAGGTTAGTACATGGTATATCACACGGATCTTCAAGTGACTTTCTATCTTGATGTTGAACGGGAAGTGTAAGTCCACCTACAGAACTAGTGGGTAGGACCATTGCATATATTTTCCAAAACCGCTTTTACTACTTAAACAAAAATAGCAATCAGATCCATTGCTCGATGTTTCTCTCCACAGCATAGGTTGTATAGTTTTCTTGTGTGTTCTATAAGTAGGAAAAAGTAACATTATACACATATTTAAAACTTTGGTTAGAAGTACTTACTTAGAAATCGATGAAGATTAATTTTTTAAAATAACTCTGCAATTTTCACATATTGAACTGGGTGTCCAGTATTGGTTAATGTTTTCTACCTTTATTTGAAAATAATCTTGGTATTTAATTTGGTACACAATTAAGAAATTGCGCCGTTTATTTCTGGTCATAATTTTGCCGCACACATAACAAAATATATCCGGCTCATTTTTACACGACATTTTTCTAAGTATTTTGCTCATTTTTTATTTTTATATTTTAAATAAATACTTGTATTGTCTACAATCACTTGTTGAGTAATGCAGAATGTACAAGGTTTTGCCTTTATACAGCTTTTTAAAATAAAGAAATTTTTGGCTCTACACCAATTTCTGATTAAAAATTTCACAAGTAGGTACTGTAATGTTTTATCTAAGTAAAACACAAGCGTAAGCTGATGGTTAATGATTGATTTTTATTTACAATTTTTGTTTGCTTAAATACTACTTATGAGAATAAAACTTAACCTAATATTGAGTGACTACAATAAGTTCACTCAATCACTTATTCTAGTACTTAGCATTAACTTACATACAAATTATACGGTATTGTATCAGGCACACAGAAATCTTTGAGTTACTTTATCAATTTGTATTTTCATTAATTATTACTTATATCGGTGTCCAGTGTATTAAAGAATTTATTCATAACTAAGGAATTTGTTACTGAGCTACCTAAATAAGAGCGGCAAGCGTTTTTTGTATGTCAAAACTTTTCATTTGCATAAAGTTTATACGAAAAAATCTTTAGAACGCGAATTCGACACCACCCGGCTGAAAAATGCTATTTGACAAATCGCTATGTCGATTTGTCTTATTGAAAATGTATTTGAAATAGAATTTTCATGTTTAAAAAAACGCTTGGCGCCCTTGTTTAGGTAGCTCAGTTAGATCAGCAAAAATGTAACAACGTACATTGAACTACTGTTGTCGATTTTGTTGTCAACATAAATAAGCGAACGTTGACCGTTGTTTATTTAAAATATCGAATTACACAAAAGAATTTATAATTGTGACAACGAAAAACAATTCAGTTATGTTACTGACCTAGCTTAATAAAATTATTTGTTTGTTTATTTGTAAGAAAGAATGAATTGTGTGGATACACTACACCCCCAATCTTTCAGTTAAAATTTTATAATTTTGTTTGGAATTTTTAAAATTTTAATTTATTATGTAATGTGATGCGTGCGTGGAACAATACTCATATGCTTTATAGAGATTTTACAGTTTGTAATAAAAATGTATACAAAAGTTTTGTTTATTATTTTTTTTGTTAAAATATATTGTTTGTATTTTAAAAAAATTTATTTATTTTTATATAATTCTTATATTTTAGTTTTTTGTAGTTTTATTTTTTTTTGTTTTATAATAGGCATAACTAAAAATTTTTTTTTTTCTTATGTTCTAATATTTTTGGTTTTGTTTCATTTTACAATGTTTATATTTCTTTACTAAATTCTTATGTACGATTTTTGTTTTTTCATTTATTTTTATTTCTACACTAGCTTAACCCGGTGCGCTTCGCTACACTGGTAAAAAAAAATAAATAAGAAAAAAATTGCAGTATTTTTTTAATGTGTAATTTATTTATTTTTGCTCCCCCTGCACCTACCCCCTTTTTTTTTTGTTTTGAAAGTTGTCCTGTAAAGGTTGATAACTTTTGTGTTCAGATATATGGTATTTAATATTTCTTTATATGAGGGGTACTGCTCCTCCTCTGTCTACCCCGCCCATTTCTATATTGAAATTAATAGTTTACCATAGTAGTAGCTGTAACCACGTTTGAAGACTCTTCCTTTAATAGTTCTTCTGTTGAGCGATACTTAATTTATGCATCCTATGGAAGGTATTTTCACCCTTGCGCCTACCCGCTTTATTTTTAGTTTCAATAGAGTAGTATACCATGAGCGTGACTTCTACAAAGTTTGAACATTCTCACTATAACAGTTCTTAAGATATGCGATATTAACCATTGGCGTCCTATGGTGGGTACCACTTCCCCCGCTGCTATTATATTTCAATTTGGGGGCTCTGAAGATCCTACTACCAAAAGTTCAACAAAATGCGTGCAGCGGCTCTTAATTATATTTCTATCTATGAGGGGTACTGCTCCTCCCCTGTCAACCCCGCCCATTTTTATATTGAAATTTATATTTTACCATAATAGTAGCTTTAACCACGTTTGAAGACTGTCCCTTTTATAGTTCTTCAGTTGAGCGATATTTAATATATGCATCCTATGGGAGGTATTCCCCCCCTGCGCCTACCGCTTTATTTTTATTCTCAATAGAGTAGTATACCATAAGAGTGACTTCTACAAAGTTTGAACATTCTCACTATAACAGTTCTTAAGATATGCTATATTAAACATTGGCGTCCTATGGGGGGAACCACTTCCCCCGCTACTATTTTATTTAAATTTTGGGGCTTAGAAGATCCTACTACAAAAAGTTCAGCAAAATGCGTGCAGCGGCTCTTAAGATATGCGATAATTAATATTGGCATCCTATGGGGGGTACCAATTCCCCTGCCCCTATCGAAAAAATAAGTAGCCTATTTTATTTTTAGGGCTCACGTGATGTTACTGTAAAAATTTCAGGAAAATCGGTTCAGTAGTTTCGGAGTCTATAAAGCGACAAACAAACATACAAACATAATTCATTTTTATATATATAGACTAGCTTAACCCGGTGCGCTTCGCTACACTGGTAGAAAAAATAAATAAGAAAAAAATTGCAGTATTTTTTTAATGTGTAATTTATTTATTTTTGCTCCCCCTGCACCTACCCCCTTTTTTTTTGTTTTGAAAGTTGTCCTGTAAAGGTTGATTACTTTTGTGTTCAGATATATGGTATTTAATATTTCTTTATATGAGGGGTACTGCTCCTCCTCTGTCTACCCTGCCCATTTCTATATTGAAATTAATAGTTTACCATAGTAGTAGCTGTAACCACGTTTGAAGACTCTTCCTTTAATAGTTCTGTTGAGCGATACTTAATTTATGCATCCTATGGAAGGTATTTCCCCCCTTGCGCCTACCCGCTTTATTTTTATTTTCAAAAGTATAGTATACCATAAGAGAGACTTCTGCAAAGTTTGAACATTCTCACTATAAAAGTTCTTAAGATATGCGATATTAACCATTGGCGTCCTATGGTGGGTACCACTTCCCCCGCTGCTATTATATTTCAATTTGGGGGCTCTGAAGATCCTACTACCAAAAGTTCAACAAAATGCGTGCAGCGGCTCTTAATTATATTTCTATCTATGAGGGGTACTGCTCCTCCCCTGTCAACCCCGCCCATTTTTATATTGAAATTTATATTTTACCATAATAGTAGCTTTAACCACGTTTGAAGACTGTCCCTTTTATAGTTCTTCAGTTGAGCGATATTTAATATATGCATCCTATGGGAGGTATTTCCCCCCTTGCGCCTACCCGCTTTATTTTTATTTTCAAAAGTATAGTATACCATAAGAGAGACTTCTACAAAGTTTGAACATTCTCACTATAACAGTTCTTAAGATATGCTATATTAAACATTGGCGTCCTATGGGGGGAACCACTTCCCCCGCTACTATTTTATTTAAATTTTGGGGCTTAGAAGATCCTACTACAAAAAGTTCAGCAAAATGCGTGCAGCGGCTCTTAAGATATGCGATAATTAATATTGGCATCCTATGGGGGGTACCAATTCCCCTGCCCCTATCGAAAAAATAAGTAGCCTATTTTATTTTTAGGGCTCACGTGATGTTACTGTAAAAATTTCGGTTCAGTAGTTTCGGAGACTATAAAGCGACAAACAAACATACAAACAAACATACAAACATAATTCATTTTTATATATATAGATAGAAGATAGATAGAAGATAGAAGAAGATAGATAGATAGATTAACATTATCTATATTCACTACTTCATAAGGGCCAATGTATGGTGCTTCATTTTTTCTTCTATTTTCTAATTCTAATTACTAACACTAAATCTCCTATATTAAGATCTATCCTATTCATTTTATTGTATGACTCTATACTTCTATTTTTTTTTTTGTTATTTCTATTAACTTTCTAGCATTTTCTAAATAATGCTTTAACCTTGTCTTTAATTCATTAGCATAGTTTTCTAAATTGTAAGCCTTTGGATGATTCATGACTTCATCCCCTGGCAAACTTGGTAATTTTCCGAAAACTAGCTCAAAAGGTGAGTACTCTGTGTCTACATGGGGTGTTACGTTGCATGCTAATGCATAGTAAGGAATCCACTCTTCCCAATTATCATCCTTTACAAATGATAGGAAATATTCATTCAGAACTCTGTGGTTTCTTTCCACAGTACCAAGAGTTTCATGATGGTATGGTGTTGATAATTTTTGTTCTATTTTCAACAGACTACATATCTCTATTAAGCAACTCGTTTACAAATTCTGTTCCTCTATCTGATTTTAGTGTTTTAAATATACCATATTTTAATATCAAGTTTTCTGTTAAGCATTTTGCTATTGACTTTGCTTCCTTGGTTTCCATTGGTGCGGCTATTATGTATTTGGTTAGTTCACATTGCATAGTTAGTATATACCGGTAGTTTCCTGATGGTCGTAGAGGTCCAACTGTATCTATGACTATAGTAGAAAAACTATCCTTTGGTGTGTCTGTGATACATAATGGTTCCTTGGTGTGTCTCACCTGTTTATTTCTTTGACAAAGGTCACATTTTAATACATAATTTTTTACCATTTTGAACATATTCTTCCATATTTATTTCTGTTTTAATTTTATTAAAGTTTTTCTAACTCCGAAATGTCCTCCGCATGGTGTGCTGTGATACAATTTAATTAACTCATGTTTTTTATTTTCATTTTCAATTCTTTGAGGATTTTTATACAGTAGAATTCTGACGTCTTTTTCTTTACCTTTATTTATGATTTCTTTCAATCTTTCTATTTTTATTTTCTTAAATATCTCGTCACTTTTTTCTAGTGCGAACTTTACACAATTCAATCTGCTTAAAACAGAAGGTAGTTTCTCCAACATATTATCTAAATAATAGGGATTATCGCTACATCTGACGGCCGTTTGATTTAATGCATGATTGTTTTCCACTACGAATGCTTTGGTCGACTTTTCTAATATAAATTTTAACTTTCTTGCCAGTTTTATATCTTTTATGGATGTACAATCTCATATTTTGAGTTGATCAGACTCTTCAGCATTATATTACCATTTTCTTTGGATCGATCTCTTCTCTGTTTGTTTTTCATTTTATTTTCCTCATTTCTTATTTCCTCATTTTGTATTTCTTCATTTTGTATCATTTTCTTTTTCATATTTCTTGTGATCACCAGCGTTTTCTTTATATTTTCTTCATTTTTTATTTCCTCATTTTGTGTAATTTTTCTTTTCATATTTGTTGTTATCACCAGCGTTTTCTTTATATTTTCGTCAATTGTTTGAGGTACCATTGTTTTTAATATATCTGAGTCTATTTGTATTCTTGACAGTGCGTCTGCGTTGGTATTATTTTTTCCTTTTTTATAAACTATTTGGAAATCATAATCAGATAGTTCCAATCGGATTCTGGTTAATTTTGAGCTTGGGTTTTTGTGTGAGAATAATGCAATTAATGGACGGTGGTCTGTTACTACGATAAATTTTCTGCCGTATAAATAAGGTCTAAAAAATTGTATACCCCAATAGATTCCCAGTAATTCTTTTTCGATTACCGATTTATTCCTTTCGTATTTATTAAGTGAGCGACTTGCGAATGATATTGGTTTATCCTCACTAATTTCTCCTTGCGATAATATAGCGCCTAAAGAAAATTCTGATGCATCCGTTGTTAGGACGAACGGTTTTTCGAAATTTGCATACTGCAAAATAGGTGGACTAATAAGTTTATTTTTTAGAGTATCGAATGCTCTTTGACATCTTTCAGTCCATTCGAATTTTTGACCTTTTTCAATAATTTGTTTAAACAATCCGCTATATCAGCAAAATTCTCAATAAATCGTCTGTAATAATTACAAAATGCCACAAATCTTCTTACATCGTCAGCACTCTTGGGTACGGGATATTTAGTTATAGCATCAAATTTTTCTGGATCTGGCTTAATTCCTTCTGAAGTTATTAAATGTCCTAGATATATTACCTCTGGTTTCAAAAAACAACATTTTTTAGCATTAAGTTTCAAATTGTATTTTCTTAACCTTTCAAATACTTTTACGAGACTTTCGTTATGATGTTTTAGACTGCATCCGAATACTATTATATCGTCTACGTATATAAAAGCTTCGGATTCCAACCCAGATAAAGCTATTGTTAGCATTCGCTGAAAGCTGTTGGAAGATATTTTCAGACCAAATGGTAATCTTGTATATTGATAATGCCCACCAGGTGTTGAAAAAGCTGTATACGGGCGAGATTTTTGATCAAGTTCAATTTGGTAAAATGAACTTGTCATATCTAATGTTGAAAAGTATTTTGCTCTTCCTAATTTATCCAAAATGTCATCTAGACGAGATAAAGGAAATTTGTCGTTCACAACTTTGTCGTTCAATTTTCTAAAATCGAAAACTAATCTCCATTTCTTTAAATCTGTTTGTCCTTTTTTTGGAACTAGCAGCAGTGGTGCGTTATATGGGCTTAAAGATGGTTCAATAATGTTGCTTTCCAAGAGTTTCTTCACTTGCGAATTTATTTCTGCTGTCTGAGCTTGTGGTAATCTATAATTTGTTCTATAGACAGGACTACTGTCGTTCAATTTTATTGTCTGTTTATAAAAATTATTGATACCTAAGTATTCGTCTTCAGTATGGAATATTGACTGATATTCCTTTAATATATTTATTAGTTGCTTTTTGTTCTCATCGTTTACTTCATCCAGATTAAGTGTATTTAAAAGTTTTGTAAAATGACTGTTTGAACTTTGTTCGTCACTCTCCTTTTCATTAATGGTACATATATCGTAATATTTTAATGGGACGGTTTCTATCTTCAGATTCTCTATGATTACTATTTTATCGGTAACGTTTAATAATTTTATATGTTGATTTCCATATTTGGGTACTATTACATTTGCCAAAAATACTCCTTTGGTAACTTCTCTGTTTGTAATAACGGCATCTTCTTCTAATTCGATTGTGAATGGTAAAACTATTTCACTTCTTTGTGGTATTCTAATTTCATTTATTTTGTAAGTACTGTCATGTATCGGGATTATTACTGTTTCGTTGTTGATGTTAAATGTTAGCACATACTTGTCATAGTCAATATTGCATTTATATCTTATTAAAAAATCTCTGCCAAGAATTCCATCCGTCTTTATTGGAAATTTACTTTCTACTAATTGTATTTTTTGACTAATTACATCGTTATTTATTTTAATCTTTATTTTTGTGGAACCCAGTGATTTAATTACATTTTCTGTGATTCCTGTTAAGTTGCAATAATCATCTTGATTTTCCTCATAACTTTCTAAAAATTGTTCTTTGCACAGCGAGACATCTGCTCCTGTATCAATCAAAAACGTAAGACTGTTCTTAACGCCAGTGATATGTAAATTTACATAATTTCTGAGGTTAGATGATATGCTATAGATTCTTTTCGTGTCTAGTTCATTCCCAATGGAGTCTCTGTGCGGGTTGGCTCCGGGATTTGGAAGTTTCCCTGATCTTCCATGTGATTAATACTATAACTTCTGTTGTTTGTGTTTCGGCATCTTTGGTTGTTGTTATTGCCTCTGTTATTATGATTTCTGTTATTGTTATTACCTCTGTTATTGCTGTTGTTAAAATTTATGTTACCATTGTTACTGTTGTTGTTATGATTTCTGTTATTATTGTTACCGTTGTTGTTATAATTTCTGTTGTTGTAGCCTGGTGTTTTGGTCAAACACATTTTTGCAAAATGGTTGAATTTTCCACAATTATGACATTTATTTCCATCTGCGGGGCATTTACCATTATGGTTTCCTCCACATTTTCTACAGTTTCTGTTTAACGAATTTTGATTATGTTGTGTTTTGTACACGAGATGAAGCGCTTTCGGCTATTTTGCAAAGCTTCAGAAAATGTCGTTACTTGGCTTGCGTAGATAGTAGATATTATTTGTGGGTCAGTTAACCCATTCAAAAATGCATTGGAATCTATTTTATTGTTTGTGCTTACTATAGTGCTCCTACTAGATTCACCTCGTTTAATTCTGTAATGAGTTTCTCTATTTTTGCAGCAAAACCCAATATGTTGTTATCCTTTTGTGATATCCATGTTATTTCATTTAGCAAAGTGTTTGAGGTCTTTAATGATTATTATTTTCAAAATTATAATTAGTTCTTCTATGGTTGTAGGTACCTGTAATTGTTTAATTCGGTTTTGTACATTTAATCCCAATTTTGATTTGAAAACAAAATTGGAAAAAGAAATATGCTTATCTGATGAAATAGATGCAAATACCATTTCTAAATTTGATAAAAATGTTTGCAATTCATTAGTTTTACCCGAAAATATTGGTATTAACTTTGTGATAGTTGAAAGCTCATTTAAATCTAAGGATGCCATGACTACGACTTGTCTTTTCTGTATTAAATATTTCTTATCTAAATGTATTTTTAATAAATTGAGTGATTCTTCTTTTAATTTTCTAAATTCATCTACTATTCCTTTACCCTCTGAATCCCTTATGTTGATATTTAAATCTTTTTCAATTTTCTCTATCTCTAGCTTTTTTTCATTAATAGTATCTGCAGTATAGGGTCTTCCTATTGATTTTCTTGCATTAATTATAATCTGATTCAGTTGCTCTATGAATTCCATTTTGAAAAATCTCTTATGACTAATTTCACAAACTTTAATATTTTCATATCCAAAACTACGATTATAGGGGCTAAGATTACAAATATAACTATCCAGCTTATATACTTATTGTACAATTCTTTTAAAACATTCATTATTTATTTTAAACTTAAAACGGTAGTATATTTTTTATTGTGATTATATTATTGTTTCAGAATAATGTCTCTAATATTAGCATTACTGTTATACAGAATAATAGGAAAATTAATTCACATAGTATTAATTGTATTAGTTTTTCTATCATAATTTTTTTTTGTATTTTTATTTTTTTTTTGTAATTTTTATTTTTTTCTTAATTTCTTTAATTTCTTCTTCTATCTTTATTAGTTGTTCTCCTTCCTCATATGTTTTCTGGTGTGCTAAAACCTTCAGTTGAATCTTCAGTTTGTTTATTCCTCCTCCTCTTGTTTTATTTGTATTCTGTAGAGGGAATATGGGAAAACGTGCTTCTTCTTCTGTCTTTTTTGGCCTTCTTGGTTTCGGTCCTCTGTACAGGATGGCTGGCCTTTCTTCTTTGCGCCCTTCCTTCAGTAGACGAGTCTAAGTTCTTCGGCTTCCTTTAATCCTGTCAGGATTTCCTCCCACGTCTCGGTCATAAGACGGATATTTGCTTGGCAATGCGGAAAAAAAACAAAAAATATTGATGTTCCTGATTCAATATATCCCGACTAAGCGTAAGCTCTGTGGGGCAGGATCTATTTCCTTATTTTAATTTAAGCACCAGAGAATAAGCAAATTTGCTATATAGTCCTCTTGGTTTGCTATGTGGAATTAAATTAAGGATCAGGCAGGATTGCCATGTAATGTTTTATCTAAGTAAAACACAAGCGTAAGCTGATGGTTAATGATTGATTTTTATTTACAATTTTTGTTTGCTTAAATACTACTTATGAGAATAAAACTTAACCTAATATTGAGTGACTACAATAAGTTCACTCAATCACTTATTCTAGTACTTAGCATTAACTTACATACAAATGATACGGTATTGTATCAGGCACACAGAAATCTTTGAGTTACTTTATCAATTTGTATTTTCATTAATTATTACTTATATCGGTGTCCAGTGTATTAAAGAATTTATTCATAACTAAGGAATTTGTTACTGAGCTACCTAAATAAGAGCGGCAAGCGTTTTTTGTATGTCAAAACTTTTCATTTGCATAAAGTTTATACGAAAAAAATCTTTAGAACGCGAATTCGACACCACCCGGCTGAAAAATACTATTTGACAAATCGCTATGTCGATTTGTCTTATTGAAAATGTATTTGAAATAGAATTTTCATGTTTAAAAAAACGCTTGCCGCCCTTGTTTAGGTAGCTCAGTTAGATCAGCATAAATGTAACAACGTACATTGAACTACTGTTGTCGATTTTGTTGTCAACATAAATAAGCGAACGTTGACCGTTGTTTATTTAAAATATCGAATTACACAAAAGAATTTATAATTGTGACAACGAAAAACAATTCAGTTATGTTACTGACCTGACTTAATAAAATTATTTGTTTGTTTATTTGTAAGAAAGAATGAATTGTGTGGATACACTACAGTACTTTTACTTTATCGATCATAAAATAATAAATAACCCATCGATTTTCATGTAGCTTTAAAAAAAATTAATAAAACTATTAAATATTGTGTCATAAATAGGATTAAACCGTTAAAAATCACAACACTTTTAGCTCTACATAAATTTGCGATAGCAAATGTCAAAAGTAGGTACTTTCACTTTATCGGGAATAAAACAGAAATTTTTACGTGGATTTTCATGATATAAAATTTATTTTTTATATGCAGCTTTACAAAAAAAAAATAAAGGATTAAAAAAAATACTGTGCAATAAACAGGGTAAAACCGTTAAAAAATCACAAAAGTTTTAGGTCTACACAAATTTGCGATAAAAAATGTCACAGTAGGTACTTTCACTTTATCAAGAATAAAAAAGGATTTTATCCATGGATTTTCATGAAATAAAATTTGTTTTACTTCTAATACATGCAGCTTAGAGCTTAAGTACTAAAACTGGTAAGTACCTAGCAAAAACTTTACTAACTTGGTAAGTTAGACAGTAATGTTGGAGAAATATTAACACTACTTATTTTTCGGCTGAATAACTACTTATTTTTGTTCGAGTTGTCCACAGAATTCAGTAGTTACAATACACTTAGTAGAAGCAAAAAAATAACTAGTTTTTATTTAATTGGCGCTAGTTAATAGGCCTAATAAGAAGTTTTGGAGCTAGTTACCAGTGAGTAAATATTCAGTACTGAAAACAAGACAACTAATAAGTTTAGCTGATTATAATTATTAGTAAGCAAATATTCATAACTGAAAAAAATAGAAGTGAAATGTATTTACTGAGGTCATTACTAGCAAGTACTTATTGAGCTTTTCAGAATAATGACAATTGTAATGACAACGACTTACCAGGTAAAGTATGAAATAACTATGGCCTATTACCCAAATTCAAAAAGTTTTTCCTGGGTATTTGTTGATTTCAATTTTTTATGAATTCCAAAAATAATGGCTAAATTAAAAAATTATATTAGAGAAACTTAAATCTGGCGTAATTTAAAATGTTTTGACGGATTGCATAATAAAATCGGGTACGTCGTTCCAAAGTTACGATAAGATGTAAGGAGCAGCCTTTTCAAAAATCTCAATTTTTAGAAAAAAATTTAAAAAAAAAATTAACATAGAATTTGAAATAATGATGATTTTTACAGTTAGGTGACTATAGCGGATCAAAAAAATATAGTGGGTATTCAAGGAAAAAAAAACTTCTCATTTTTTGCATAGTGTTATTAAAGATGATACGGTGCGGTACGCGTTAATTTGTAATTTATAATTAAAACTGTAATAAATTAAAGATTATAATGAAAAGTAATAAAATAGGTTATGTACATGTTCTAAACAAAGACATGTTTTATTATCAATATTTATTAGTATTAAGAAATTAGATTGGATTAGTAATAAAAAAATGTATAAATAAGATTAACAGCGTTGCACGCTAGTTGTATAAACATGCATTCATACATATGTTAACATGTACATACATTTATATACACATACATACGTATTTCCAATGAAACTAACGAAGATCACACAAAACAACAATATAATAATTGCAGCTTATTTGATTATCGCTTACTCCACTCATTGATTTTATTGCTTAACAATTCTTCCGATTAAAACAATAGAATTGATGTTGTACTCTTTTTATTCTTAAGAAATATTTCACTGTTTACTTCATATTTATGATCAACAGACTTTGTGTTACAATGAACTATATTGAACAACGAAATGTTGCTTAGCTCAACATTTAATTTTCTTATTCTAAATTCTTAAGAACAAATTGATTATTTTTGATTGTGTTTGTGTTTTTTATATTTTACTTAAAATTGTATTTAATATTAAGATATCTGAAAAATAAAGTCAGACAACCAACAATCCGCTTTTTAATTAAAAAGTATAACTGACGCTGTCGGGTAGTTCCTTTAGATCCTTTACTATAAAAAGTGACGGATTGCATTAAAATAAATTGTACAAGGAACAATTCCACTGAAGTCACAGTACAAAAACTGTTGACCGAAGTCACAGTAACGAAACTGTCAACCGAAGTCGCAGTACAAAAGCTGTTGTGCGAAGTCACAGTACAAAAACTGTTGACCGAAGTCACAGTACAAAAACTGTTGACCAAAGTCGCAGTACAAAAACTGTTGACCGAAGTCACAGTAACGAAACTGTCAACCGAATTCGCAGTCCAAGGCAACACCTATTAGCTCAACTGTCGGCGACCGTCGTGCAGAAGGCGGGGACTTAGTCGCATTTAATAAATGGCAAGTTCTTAGGTGCAATGAAATCGCACCGATTGTAACTTAACCTAAAGTATTAATGTAACATTTTAAATGAACTAGATGAGAGTTCTTAGACGAAATGGTATTAAAATAAATAACATTAGGGGGTTTTATAGGTAGTTGAAACAAAAATAAAGTATTATATTGAAATTAATTCATCGTATATGGTACTTTATAAAACTTTAATATAAAAATATAAAATATATGTTGCGGGGATTTCAGGGAATGTAAGTCTACGTTACATTTCCCCCCTTCTCAGGAGAAGGCTGTTCCTTAGGTTTTGTGTGGGCGAGTTTTTTTTCTGTAGGCGAGCGTAAAATTTGTTGAGCCGAACAACAGGTCGGGTGACGAATTAGACGTGCTTGACATAGTGTGAACGTGGTCGGATGCGGACTCCCCTCCAGAGTTCGCCTTCGGTGAACGAATGGTCGCCTTATTTCACCGTGCGAGCAGGCTTGTGCTGCCTTTTCTGCGTGGTTGCTCCGTGACCAGGGCTGGATTCTGCTGGACGAATGCTCGGTGGGGCTGGACGAACGTTGGGTGATTTGTCACCCGAAGGTGGTGGTGTCGGCTCGCCGCTGATGAGCGGTTCGGATGCCGGGGTTGGTGGCGGCAGGCCGATTGCGTTGCATCTATCCAGTCGTATTGGTGGCGGAGCATATAATATTCTCACCAGTCTTTTTTGCTGACAGGAAACGAGTGGTGGTGGTCCGATAGCGCCGGAGAGTGGCGGGATCATCACGTCGCTTATGATTCGTGGCCGGGCCTCTGCCGCTACCCTGTTGTGCGCTACACGTGGAGGAGTGGTTTGTTTACGCTCTATGGCACTGGTGCACTGATGTCGAAGGCGGATCTCATGTGTGGCGCATAGTCCTGTAGTCAATTCTAAGTCTTTATTTTCTTCCACGGTCAAGAAGTCTCGGGTGGTTAAGGCATGTAGTGGTGGATGTACGGGGGAATCTTGTTTTAAAATCCCGAGTATCATTGTTTCAGCCAAGGTGTCAATCACTGACACCGGTAAGGACACCATAGTTTCGTTATATCCCACGGGGATGAGGAATACTTCTAGCGATGTCGCCAGGGATCAATCGGCTTTCTGTACCGTACCCAGGGTGTTGACGGTTCGATGTTATGGGCTCTCAGATGTTCCCTCATGGTTTTGCTGATGTACGTACGAGAGGACGCGGTGTCGAATAATGCTGTCACCTGCCGACCGTATATTTTTACCGACACAAAGTAGCGGTTGTCGTTGGCTGGTTGTTCCCCTACCTGCAAAACTCCACTATTTCTCCGATAACCGGGGAAGTTTCACGTTGTTCGTTTATGACCCAACCCCTTGCATCTCCAGCAATTCGTCGCACGGCTGTATCTCGGACTGGATATTAAGTGTAAGGTCTGGGCCGCTCCTCTCGCTTAAGGGCTTCGTACTCATCCGTCATGGTGATAAGCTCATCTCGGTTGCTGAAATCGCTTCGGCGAACATAGTGTCGGTATTCGGTGCGAAGGCCATAGTATACACGATCTAGGTGGTTCTGTTTTTGTAGCATTGGATGTTTTCGGGCGAAGCAAAGCATGCTAAGCGCATAGTTTTTAGGTTCCCGGTTGTTCTGCATTCAGTTGTAGAAGTTCTGCTCTAAATGCGATAGGTATCGCGGGGGTAGGAAAAATTTCTCTATTTCCTGTCTGTGCCCTTTTTCACTCTAAACCATTTGAGCGCATTGGCGGTTAACATACTTAGCATGAAGGGGAGTAGGCGGTTAAGGGGTATTTGATGACATTCTGACAGCTCTTCGAGGCGTTCCAGAAACTCCATTAAATCGTTTTCTCCGAAAAGCTTCAAGTCCCAATTGTGGACGATGTTCATTATTTCAAGATCGGAGAGGTAGGTATATACAGGCTGCGGGGGCACCGAAACTTATACTTCGTTATCGGGTATGACGTTCCGTTAAGCCGATGTCACCTCGTTTTCCAACTCCCGTAGGAGATTTTCAGAGGAGACCCTCATCCGTTTGGTGAGGATGGTTTCAGCCAGCTGCTTACGAAGATGGGCGACTGTGAAACCGGCGGTCGGTATACCGAAGTTTCCGCATTGCTCGACCAGATGCTCATTGTGTAATAGGTATTTCCATCCGACCGAATCTGTATTTAGGTGATGACTCGTATATGCGCTATCATGTTTGCTGGTTTTGTAATTGTGGGCCGAATCCTCCTCGATGGCGGCGGTGGTTTCTTTCTCGCCTTGCGATTTAGAATCGGGACCCTGCTTGGGCGCCATTTGTACCGTGGTTTTGTCGTAGGCTGGGGTAGTCCAGTGATGTCCAGGTCGACTTACGGAATCCACGAACCTTAAGTGAAAACACGGGTGACTTACCCTTTCGGACTTAACAATAATCTTTTAACTTTATTGATTAATTCGCAATTTAATCACAATACATTAATAACTTCATTTAAAATTACTAGCAGCACAGCAAACAGGCAAGAATTCGGCGGATTCTCCTCGGCTAGTGTATTCGGGTCGGAATCGGGTGGGAGTCGGGATCGGGTTCCTTGAATACTCGGCGGTGATGAAGTGGCTCGTTCTCAGCAGTTCTTACAATACTGCAATTTGTTCTTATGATTAGCTATCTTAATATTACCATTCAACCTTATGTACTAAGCTAACAACGGACTTAACTAGGAGAGGACTTTTGACCGAAGTTACAGTACGAAAACTGTTGACCGAAGTCACAGTACAAAAACTGTTGACCGAAGTCACAGTAACGAAACTGTCAACCGAAGTCGCAGTACAAAAGCTGTTGTGCGAAGTCACAGTACAAAAACTGTTGACCGAAGTCACAGTAAAAAAACTGTTGACCGAAGTCACAGTAACGAATCTGTCAACCGAAGTCGCAGTACAAAAACTGTTGACCGAAGTCACAGTACAAAAATTGTTGACCAAAGTCATGGTACAAAAACTGTTAACCGCAGTTACAGTACAAAAACTGTTGACCGAAGTCACAGTAACGAAACTGTCAACCAAAGTCTCAGTACAAAAACTGTTGACCGAAGTAACAGTAACGCAACTGTCAACCGAAGTCGCAGTACAAAAACTGTTGACCGAAGTCACAGTACAAAAACTGTTGACCGAAATCACAGTAATGAAACTGTCAACCGAAGTCGCAGTACAAAAACTGTTGACCGAAGTAACAGTACAAAAGCGGTTGACCGATGTCACAGTAACGAAACTGTCAACCGAAGTCGCAGTACAAAAACTGTTAACCGAAGTCACAGTTACGAAACTGTCAACCGAAGTCGCAGTACAAACACTGTTGACCGAAGTCACAGTACAAAAACTGTTGACCGAAGTCACAGTAACGAAACTGTCAACCGAAGTCGCAGTCCAAGGCAACACCTGAGCTAATGCGACCGTCGCACAGTGGCGCCCGTAGAGCAAGCGAGGTTGCAAAAATCAAAATTTTCATGAATGCCGACGAAGTTTTGAATAAACCCATGTTATAGGAAACTTTTCAACGATTTCAAATATGCCACTCTTAATAATATCACATTTGTAGTTTAGAAGATATAACCGTTCAAAGTTGACCGACTTTCGGTTTTCAAAAAAACACACAATTTTTAGTCAATTTGTTGCGATTTCAGGTGTAATATCACGAAAAATAGGTAACGAATCGCCTTATTTTTTGTTTGTATTGATTGATGTATTTATTAAATGTATAATGATAAAAAAAAATTAACTGTTTGCTTTGTGTTTCTCCTGGTAAATCACTATTTAAAAACTATCCGTTTTTTCACTATTTTTCAACTTTGACGGAAAATAAAAAAAAACTATATTTTTCTATATTTGCCATATTTGCAAAACCTGTTCTTTGATTATTTCTTTACATAATTCAAAAGGTTTAATCTGCCTGTACGTGCCCGTTTGGCTTCTAGAGGTAAAAAAGTTTAAAAAGACATGGTTGCAGAAATTGTATGGCGTCCATCCCTTATATGTTTTGACTGACAGTAGTTTGATCTAATAGTTATTATATTAGCAGGTACGTACCTCACATAAACAATACTTTGGTGTACAAATGGTCAGGAACAATATTGACTTATGGTCCCTACAGGTATGCACAAATCTTATTTGGACACGTGCATAATATCAAAATTGCATTATTCAGCATAAATCCATATGTATGCAGGGAACAGGTAAATTTTTAGGCATGGTAGCATAAGCCTATATATTGCAAAATAAGCATAATGCCTGGATTAGTCTACGCCTGAAAGTTGGCGCAACAATTACTGAAACCATTTAACAATTTAAGTACTGAAAACATGGCGTTGTACAATTTAAAATTATTTGAACTGTTTAGAAAGTCAACCACACCAAAGTTTTTCACGGAAGTGAAAATTCTTCCTGAGAAGTTGACATTGATCAGCAAATGAGGCTGCGATGGATCATCCGGACAAAGCGTTTATAAGCAAAGGATATCTCCCGATGACGCTACAATATCGGACGGAAATATGTTTATGGCATCTGTTGTTCCTTTGCGGCTAAAATCGGATGATTCCCTACACTGGAAAAATCCACGTCCGTCATCAGTGCATTATTGCCGACCAATAATGTTTCAGTTTGCAAGGGAATCGGCAGAACTCATAAGGACTACGGTGAAGGACATTAAAGAACAAATAAGCAAGATTAAGCCTACAAAGCTGCAAATTGGAGAAGGAAAATATATTGAATGCAATTACGAGTTCCACCTGACCATGGTTGACGGAAAAGTCGTAAACGAACTGACAGGAACAACCTCAACAATGTCATGCCCGATTTGCAAAAAGAGTCAGAAGAACTTTTTTCAATTCAATTCAATTTATTTCATATATAATATGTTACATCTCAATTTTATATAATTAGTTGTAAAGAGTTTAAGATTAGTATCTTTTTCTGCTTAATTATAACATATTTCAATTAGTTATCATATACATATATATAGACAGAATTATATTGGAGGTAAAAATTTAGCAAAAACCTATTTAAACCCCTTTTTTCGTTTTATTTTTATATTTTTTTTATCGATTTTATATTATTATTTGTCAGAAGAACTTTGGTAATTTAAACGATTCTACAAATGAGGAGAATTACGAATATGGAATGTCACCATTGCACGCAAGGATAAGGTGTATGGAATTCTTGCTAAAACTGGCATATACCCTACCACAAGAGGAAGAAAACTTCGATGAAAATACATCAATAAAGGATAAGGAAAAGATCAGAAAGAAGCAAATACAGGATGCTTTTTTTAAACAAGTTGGACTAAAAGTAGACTGTCCCAAGCACGGATACGGTAACTCAAACGATGGAAACACTTCTAGGAGATTTTTTGAAAATGATGAGGCAGTAACTAGAATCATTGGAATTGACAATCAAATCGTGAAAAGATTGGGAACGATCTTGGATGTTTTAAACTGCAAAGAAAATGTCAATTCTACAAAATATGGAGAATATGCGTCGAAAACTGCATCTCTTTTAGCAGAAATGTATCCACAGAAGAAGTTGACCCCGACCGTCCATAAAATATTGGCGCATGGTAAAGATATAATTGAGTACCAGTCTTTGCCAATTGGAGAGCTTTCTGAAGAAGCACAGGAGTCTCTTAACAAATTTTATAAAAAATATAGATTGCAGAACACATTCAAAGCATCAAGGGTGAGGCAAAATGAGGACCTCTTCAACATGTTGGCAGCATCTTCCGATCCACTTATTTCTTCCCTGCGGCATGTGAAGTCACGAATAGAGTTACAAAATAATTATAGTTTAGAAATGGTTAGTCTTTTAGATATACCTTCTCTTATGAATTGTGATGAATATTTTACAGAAAATTGAAATAATTTTTTTTTTAATTTGTTGGGTAATAATTTAAAACATAAAACCCTTAAGAAAAAAAATAAAAACAATCTAAAAATGTAAAAAAAATTTTTTTTAGTTACCATAAAATTGATTTTTCTACTAATTTTAACTTTGATAACCCATAAGTAGGCCCCTACAAAGCGTAGCACCCTTTCCAAACGCTCATTTCATAGGCTGAACAGTTATCTATCATATGCTGTTTAAACTGTTCAATTATCTTATTCGGTTCAAAAGATATGATTTTTGCAACGAAAAAACTCAAATGGCGCCACTGTGCGTCGCACAGTGGCGCCCGTAGAGCAAGCGAGGTTGCAAAAATCAAAATTTTCATGAGTGCCGACGAAGTTTTGAATAAACCCATGTTACAGGAAACTTTTCAACGATTTCAAATATGCCACTCTTAATAATATCACATTTTTAGTTTAGAAGATATAACCGTTCAAAGTTGACCGACTTTCGGTTTTCAAAAAAACACACAATTTTTAGTCAATTTGTTGCGATTTCAGGTGTAATATCACGAAATATAGGTAACGAATCGCCTTATTTTTTGTTTGTATTGATTGATGTATTTATTAAATGTATAATGATAAAAAAAAATTAACTGTTTGCTTTGTGTTTCTCCTGGTAAATCACTATTTAAAAACTATCCGTTTTTTCACTATTTTTCAACTTTGACGGAAAATAAAAAAAAACTATATTTTTCTATATTTGCCATATTTGCAAAACCTGTTCTTTGATTATTTCTTTACATAATGCAAAAGGTTTTATCCGCCCGTACGTGCCCGTTTGGCTTCTAGAGGTAAAAAAAGTTTAAAAAGACATGGTTGCAGAAATTGTATGGCGTCCATTCCTTATATGTTTTGACTGACAGTAGTTTGATCTAATAGTTTGAAAAAAACTACTCATTGAAATTAGCAGGTACGTACCTCACATAAACAATACTTTGGCGTACAAATGGTCAGGAACAATATTGACTTATGGTCCCTACAGGTAGGCACAAATCTTATTTGGACACGTGCATAATATCAAAATTGCATTATTCAGCCTAAATCCATATGTATGCAGGGAAGAGGTAAATTTTTAGGCATGGTAGCAAAAGCCTATATATTGCAAAATAAGCATAATGCCTGGATTAGTCTACGCCTGAAAGTTGGCGCAACAATTACTGAAACCATTAAACAATTTAAGTACTGAAAACATGTCGTTGAACAATTTAAAATTATTTGAACTGCTTAGAAAGTCAACCACACCAAAGTTTTTCACGGAAGTGAAAATTCTTCCTGAGAAGTTGACATTAATCAGCAAATGGGGCTGCGATGGATCATCCGGACAAAGCGTTTATAAGCAAAGCATATCTTCCGATGACGCTACAATATCGGACGGAAATATGGTTATGGCATCTGTTGTTCCTTTACGTCTAAAATCGGGTGATTCCCTACACTGGAAAAATCCACGTCCGTCATCAGTGCATTATTGCCGACCAATAATGTATCAGTTTGCAAGGGAATCGGCAGAACTCATAACGACTACGGTAAAGGACATTGAAGAACAAATAAGCAAGATTAAGCCTACAAAGCTGCAAATTGGAGAAGGAAAATATATTGAATGCAATTACGAGTTCCACCTGACCATGGTTGACGGAAAAGTCGTAAACGAACTGACAGGAACAACCTCAACAATGTCATGCCCGATTTGCAAAAAGAGTCAGAAGAACTTTTTTCAATTAAATTCAATTTATTTCATATATAATATGTTACATCTCAATTTTATATAATTAGTTGTAAAGAGTTTAAGATTAGTATCTTTTTCTGCTTTATTACAACATATTTCAATTAGTTATCAAATACATATATATAGACAGAATTATATTGGAGGTAAAAATTTAGCAAAACCCTATTTAAACCCCTTTTTTCGTTTCATTTTTATATATTTTTTATCGATTTTTTATTATTATTTGTCAGAAGAACTTTGGTAATTTAAACGATTCTACAAATGAGGAGAATTACGAATATGGAATGTCACCATTCCACGCAAGGATAAGGTTTATGGAATTCTTGCTAAAACTGGCATATACCCTACCACAAGAGGAGGAAAACTTCGATGAAAATACATCAATAAAGGATAAGGAAAAGATCAGAAAGAAGCAAATACAGGATGCTTTTTTTAAACAAGTTGGATTAAAAGTAGACTGTCCCAAGCACGGATACGGTAACTCAAACGATGGAAACACTTCTAGGAGATTTTTTGAAAATGAAACTAGAATCATTGGAATTGGCAATCAAATCGTGAAAAGATTGGGAACGATCTTGGGTGTTGTAAACTGCAAAGAAAATGTCAATTCTACAAAATATGGAGAATATGCGTCGAAAACTGCATCTCTTTTAGCAGAAATGTATCCACAGAAGAAGTTGACCCCGACCGTCCATAAAATATTGGCGCATGGCAAAGATATAATTGAGTACCAGTCTTTGCCAATTGGAGAGCTTTCTGAAGAAGCACAGGAGTCTCTTAACAAATTTTATAAAAAAATATAGATTGCAGAACACATTCAAAGCATCAAGGGTAAGGCAAAATGAGGACCTCTTCAACATGTTGGCAGCATCTTCCGATCCACTTATTTCTTCCCTGCGGCATGTGAAGTCACGAATAGAGTTACAATATAATTATAGTTTAGAAATGGTTAGTCTTTTAGATATACCTTCTCTTACGAATTGTGATGAATATTTTACAGAAAATTGAAAAAATAAATTTAAAAAAAAAAATAATTTTTTTTTAATTTATTGGGTAATAATTTAAAACATAAAACCTTTAAGAAAAAAAATAAAAACAATCTAAAAATGTAAAAATAATTTTTTTTAGTTACCATAAAATTGATTTTTCTACTAATTTTAACTTTGATAACCCATAAGTAGGCCCCTACAAAGCGTAGCACCCTTTCCAAACGCTCATTTCATAGGCTGAACAGTTATCTATCATATGCTGTTTAAACTGTTCAATTATCTTATTCGGTTCAAAAGATATGATTTTTGCAACGAAAAAACTCAAATGGCGCCACTGTGCGTCGTGCAGAAGGCGTGGACTAAGTCGACTTTAATAAATGGCAAGTTCTTAGGTGCAATGAAATCGCCCCGATTGTAACTTAACCTAAAGTATTAATGTAACATTATAAATGAACTATATGAGAATTCTTAAATAAATAACATTAGGGGGTTTTATAGGTAGCTGAAACTAAAATAAAGCATTATATTGAAATTAATTCATCGTATATGGTATTTTATAAAACTTAAATATAAAATAAAAAAATGTAAATCTACGTTACAATGTTTCGATTTAGTTCTTCAACACAAATGTTCGTCGCTTGCAGATAACCTTCACAATGGTCACACACTAGGTAGTGTTTGATTCGGGTTCTTATCAAAATGGCAGAACCTCCACAAGCTCTATCTCGAGGGTCCTTGGTGTCATATAATATATAGCCATTTATTTTAAATGTATTTCTTGAGGTCAAATGCGTTTCAGAAACTATCATAATATCAATTTTTCTCCTTGTTTTTAATATTCATCACATTTTTTATTTTGAAGCCCTTCTCTTCTAGAAACGTTTTTATTTTATCTGGTTCCACGCAAGAGTCAATGCCCTATATCGCTACCTGAAGGCCTTTACTGCTCTTGAGTTGGTATGCATAAAAGCTTTTTTTCAAGTACTTCAAATTTATTAATTATTTTACGAAAACCAATTTCATGATTAACCTGTATTTTTGTCTCGTTTATACTGCCACACTTAACTGCAGCCACGTTAAACGAATTTTCA
The DNA here is from genome assembly GCA_943735925.1 of Pollenia amentaria. Taxonomy (NCBI): domain Eukaryota; kingdom Metazoa; phylum Arthropoda; class Insecta; order Diptera; family Polleniidae; genus Pollenia; species Pollenia amentaria. Next base: position 54,339,777 of record OX031008.1, on the reverse strand, counting down.
CCTATCCCCGAGATCAAACTCTTCATTAACTCATTTGAGTTTTGCTCCCTAAGATAAATCGGGCGTGGCTTACACGATTTCATGCTTCAGAGGATTCATCCTCCAGAATCGCAAAACGATTTTATGAATTAATTCTAAAAGATGGATCTTTTGAGGCCGATACAACAGCTGAAGAGGTAGGACTGCAACCCCGTTTAAGCATTGTTATATACCTGTCCATACCAACTTGTACTTCAGGTTTTTGACAACTTTTCACTTTTGAGTTATCCATTGCTTCAGTGTTTGAGTTCATGGTATCATTTCCCACTAAGATTGTTTTTGCCGCTTCGGTAGCACTTGCAGGCGCATTGTTTTCTTTTGTTTTATTTATTTCAACATTTTAGCTTCCACTGTCACATAAATATCTCTTTCATTTAGCCCTGCCGTTGTTTCACTGTTTTTACTCATACAAACAGTTTTTTTTGTTTTTCACCGTTTTCTGTGTTCTTAATGTTTTTATTATATATTATATATTACAATAACACTGTATGTATCAGGGCTGTGGAGTCGGAGTCGGAGTCAGAGTTGAGGTTTTTGTACCGGAGTCGGAGTCGCAGTACCCAAAAAAAAAAACGCGCGACTCCGACTCCTAAATTTTTCGGCATAAAAAATTTCTAATATTTTCCAAAATAAAAATTCTTCGAAATTGGCGATGCAATATTTTGCAGATCAATATGAATAAGTAGATTTTAATTTATTTTATGAGAAATAGTGGATTCAAGTACTTTACTATTAAAGTAAATTTAGGTATATTTTTTATACGTGCGGGAAAAAGTCTAAATTACATTAGCAAAACTTATACTCAGTTATTGATCTAGTTGAAATTGATGTGTGATTTTTTAAATAATTTACTCATGCTAAAAAATGTTAATGATAGGAATTGCCAATAATTTTAATATCAGAATTTTTTAACCATCAACGCTGAAATATTTTCAACATTGTACAGAATAAGTGTTGCTATACCGCATAAATACTAGTATGTATTAGAAAAATTGTGACGTAAAATTATTTCTTTTTTGTGTAGAAACATCTTTATCGGCCTGCCTTTAATTCCTACCATAACACTCATGTTTTTCTTATGCACATTACGCGGGGATTCCCATAATTCGTTTAATAAAGATGTTTCTACACAAAAGAGAAAAAATTTTACGTCTCATTCATTTCGAGTGCAAACAGTGCAAAAACAATTAAGCATAATGATAGAAATGCATATATCACAGTGAGTGTTAATGAAACAAATGCAGAAATAAAAAAAAGAGTCGATGATAGCAAATACCTAACGGCTAAACCTATTACTCGTACGCGATCCCTCTCACCTTCTGTTTTTAATAATACGGTTGATACACTAACAAATATAAAACCTTCAAGCATTGCCTCAACGGCAAAAACAATTTTAATAAGTGATAAAAATATTAACCCTCAATCAGGCACAATAGAAAACTCTGTATCACCTTCGGTGTCTAATAATACGGTTGATTCGAATACAATAAAAAATATAAAACCTGCAAGCGGTGCCTCAGTGGCAGAAACGATTTTAACAAGTGATGAAAAGATTACCCCCAAATCAGGCATGATGGAAAACTCAGTATCACAGGTGAAAAGCGGTCAAAAGCCTCAAGTACAAGTTGGAATGGATAGGTACATAACAGTGCTAAAACGGGGTCGCAGCCCAACTTCTTCTGCAGTTGCTTCTGTCCCAAAAGTTTTAAAAGAGGGTACAGCTGATAGAATAAGTTCTCAAAATCGGTTTGCAATTTTGGAAGAGGAATCCTCGGAAGCACAAAACGTTACAAAATCTTCTAAGCCACCCCCGATATATCTTAGAGAGCAAAACTCAAGTGATTTAATAAAGAATTTGATCTCGGTAATAGGTGAAAATTCTTTTTATGTAGATGCAATAAAACGTGGTAGTATAAATGAAACTAAAATACAAGTTAATCGTGAAGATGATTTTCGTAAAGTAATAACAAAATTTGAAGCACTTAATAAGAATTTTTATACATATCAACTGAAGAACAGTAAAGGTCTTCAGGTAGTGATAAAGGGCATTGATTCATGCGTAGACCCAGGTGAAATAAAAACGTTTTTAGAAGAGAAGGGCTTTAAAATTAAAAATGTAGTTAATATTAAAAATAGAGAAAAAAATCCCCAGCCACTATTTCGAGTGGAGTTAGAACCCGGCGACGTTAAGCTTAAAAAAAACGAAACTCATCCCATTTACAGTCTGAAATATATCCTGTATAGGAAAATAACGATAGAGGAGCCGCACAAAAGGAACGGTCCCGTGCAATGTTTAACCTGCCAAGAATTTGGTCACACTAAGGCATACTGCCATTTAACACCTGTTTGCGTTGTATGTGGAGAATTGCATGGTACAGCTCTCTGCGATAAGTCTAAAAACGACCCCAATGTAAAAAAATGCAGCAACTGTGGTGGTAATCACACTGCCAACTATAGAGGATGCCCTGTATACTCTATCGTCAAGCGCTTGGTTGGACCGAAACCTAATCCACCTCAAATTCAGGAAACACATCAAAATAATACTAATGACATTCATGTACCGCAGCCTAGTAATAACAGAACATCCTACGCTAACGTCCTAAAATCAAACCATATGCCAATGCAAGGTGATTTGCCAAATAATGATGAGACCCCGGTTTCTAATTTAAGTCGTCTAGAAAAACCCATGGAAACACTAGTACAAACAGTAACAAACTTTACGAATACAATGGGTAATATGATGCAGGAAATGTTAAGAATGCAATCGATGTTATTGCAAGCTGTACTTAACAAGCCATGAATTGTTTAAAAATTTGTTTTTGAAACGCAAACGGCATTCGCCAACATAAAAATGAACTAGAATATTTTCTTAAAAGTAAACAAATTGATGTAATGATGGTTTCTGAAACTCATTTGACCTCAAGAAATACGTTTAAAATTAATGGTTATATATTATATGATACCAAGGACCCTCGAGATAGAGCTTGTGGAGATTCTGCTATTTTGATAAAAACACTACTTAATGTGTGATCATCGTGAAGATTATCTGCAAGCAACGAATATTTGTGTTGAAGAGCTAAATCGAAACTTTGTACTTTCATCTTTATACTCTCCACCTAGATTTTCAATATCAGAAAGACAATATTATTAATATTTTAAATCATTAGGACCCTGTTTCCTAGCCGCTGGCGATTACAACGCTAAACATACCTTCTGGGGTTCACGGCTCATTACACCATAGGGTCGTGTTTTGTATAATACAATGTCTAAAATGGATTTAAATGTGGTCGCGAGTGGACAACCAACTTATTGGCCTACTGATCAGCAAAAAATTCCAGATGTCATCGATTTTGGCGTGGTTAAAAACATCCCCGCAGAAACGATTCACGTTGAAGCTTCTTTAGAATTATCTTCTGATCACACACCTACAATTCTTACCATATCAAACCCTTATAGAATTGTATCTCCGTCTGGTTACTTAGTGACGTCAGCCACACAAATAAATTGGTTAAAATATAAAAAATATCTCAGTACCCACTGCACTGAAAATATTCCGCTTAGAACACCGGAGAATGTGAATCTTTCTATTGTAAATTTTGACAATTATCTCAAACTAGCTGTTCAACATTCTAGCATAGCCCGCAAAAATATCAAAAATAGTAAAATATATTCTACTGATGTCGAGCGTCTCTTGACTGAAAAAAGGAGAGTTCGAAGAGAGTGGCAATTGCACAGATCCCCTCAACTTAAAAATTTACTAAAAGAGTGCACAAAAAGGCTAAGAAACTTACTGCAGTCTCAAAAAACGGCTTCTCTGGAAAAATATCTTAAGGAACTTGATGCAACTCCTCAATCTGATTACTCATTATGGCGTGCAGCTAGAAATCTTAAAAGACCAGTTATCACTAAACCACCATTAAGAAACTTAAATGGACGTTGGGCACGAAATGACATAGAAAAAGGAAATATTTTCGTTAATCATTTGAAAACCGTATTTACCCCTCATACATCTTTCGATACTGCGGTCAAGTTACCACCTGTTGCTGTTAGGTCAGCTGTTCCATTAAGGTTTGAAGTAAGAGAAATCGAGAAGGCTATTCATGATTTAAACCCCAAGAAAGCCCCTGGTTTTGATAAGATCAGTAACAAAATGCTTTTGGAGCTACCCAGCATAGCAAAGAAAATTATTCTACTAATTTTTAATGCTATTTTACGCCTTGAATACTACCCACAATAGTGGAAAGTATCCTTAGTTACCATGATACCTAAACCAGGAAAGGATCCCACAAAAGTTGAGTCATATAGACCTATAAGCTTATTGTCTAATATATCAAAGCTTTTTGAGAAACTTCTAGTGTCTAAATTAACGCCGATTTTAAATGGTAACAGATGTATTCCCAATCATCAATTCGGTTTTAGAAGAAAACACAGCACAATTGAACAATCTCATCGAATAGTAAATGTCATAAGAAAAGCCTTTGAAGAAAAAAAATATTGCTCAGCACTCTTCATCGATGTGTCTCAAGCTTTTGATAAAGTCTGGCATGAAGGTTTACTACTGAAATTGCAGCAAAACTTACCAGCAAATATACACAAGCTGTTAGAAAGCTACTTAGTCGGTCGTCAATTTATTATTAAAGAAGGCGAATTTTTAAGTTCTCCACAGCCAATTAACGCTGGAGTCCAACAAGGCAGCATCCTGGGCCCTCTATTATACTTAATTTATACTTCGGACTTGCCAACAAACAGCTACACCCATACCTCAACATTTGCGGACGACACTGCTTTTCTAAGCGTACACGCAAACTGTCAAGAAGCATCTCGTTATCTACAGGATCATATATTTGAACTAGAAAGGTGGTTAAAAAAATGGAGGATAAAGATCAATGATTAGTAAAAACTATGATAACGAAATATGCAGTAAAATATTTAAAAAGGCTGGAACTGCACCCAAATCCATTAGCTAGAAATATTTTAAATTATGGCGGCCACACTCGCTTAAGAAGAAGAGACACTGCAGCACTCACCCAATCAGATGAGCGATAAACACCTATATATGTAAACAGAAACCGTGATGACTAAATCTTTTGTGTTTGGCACTGGCAGGACATAAAGTAAATATTAGGATAAGATTTGATTAATTATTGTTAGTTCATATTTAATGTATGAAGATTCAATAAATAAATAATGAAAAAAAAAAAAAAAAAAAAAAAATCGTATGAAGAAAACACGTCTATTCACAACAATGCACACTTTGCAACTGACATAAAATTTTTATACAATAACAAAAACAACAACAATCAACTCTGGCAATTTTCATGTTGTTTTTGTAAATTTTTTAAAACTGTAACCATCTGCTTATTTGTTGTTAACTCAGCTGTTTAATATCTTTTCTTGTATTTTACGTATACCATGCGTGTAAACATGAAAAAATGCTTACAACAAATTTTTATTTCTTTAAGGCCGTAACACTATCCCACAAAGTTTAAAGTATTTTTCGAAAATGCTTCCCTGATCTAATTATCATGACAGGCTTGTATTTTGACATATGTGATAGTGTAAAACACCTATTAGCTCAAATTTTCTTTTTCTTAATTCTTAAGAACATATTGATTACACTGTGCAAGAAATTGACACTTTTTTTTCGTGACAAGCTGGGCGCCTGGCGTTTTAACATAATTCGGGTACGCTGAATCCAGTGGTGCCCGCGGTTTTATAAGATTGGCTCTGGTTTTCGAGATATACCGTTATTTCGAAAATGGAGGAGGTTGCACAACATATGTTCGCATAACTCAAAAACGCTTTAGCTTATTGAAAAAACTTAAAAAACCGAAATTAAGAAAAGTAAAACTTCTTTCTAATATCCGCAGTCGTTTTAGAAACATAATTTTTTTTTTGAAAAAAAAATAATTTTTTTAACAAAATTTCGAAATTTTTGTTTTTTAAAAATTCATAAAAAATTGGAAAATGCAGCTATGCTTCTAATTTTTTGCAGACGTATAAAAAAAAAGAAATTCCAAACAAAACAAGCCCTAAATGATTAAAATCAGTTTGCAACTTTTGACTTAATTCACAAAAGTCGACAAATTTTAATTAATTTAAGAATTTCATAAAACGCAATATTTTGTCTGGGAGCCCCCTAAGGGATGGTGATAAAGGGAAAGTATAATTTGAGAAAATGATAAGAAAAAAAACTAATAGAGATCAGTCATACATTTTGTCACCCAGGGGGCGACTCCTGGGCATTTATGGGACTTTTTCTTCAATACATTTCTAGTCTGCATTGAACATTTTGTATGGTAGCCACCTTAAGGTATGGAGATAGCGGGTGGGTATGTTAGAAATAAATGATTGAGATGAAAAATAAATTGGGGTTGGTCATACATTTGACCCATCTAGGGGCATCCTAGGCGCTGCAGGGGCCAAATTTAAGAATTTCATTAAACGGCCATATTTGTATGGGAGCCCCTCTAAGGGCTGGCGATATATGGCAACTATGTTTTAAGAAAATGTTAAGAACAAAAAACATTGGAGGTCGGTCATACATTTTATCCCCCTAGGAGTGAATCCTAGGCCTTAGAAACAAATGATGGGAATGGAAAATAAAGTTGCGCTGGACATACATTTGAACCGTCTAGGGTTTCAAACAAAATAAGCTATAAGTGATTAAAGTCTATCTAGAACTTTTGATTTTTTCAGAAAAAGGAAATTTTATTGCGGAATTTCGGTTTTTTAAGTTTTTTCAATAAGCTAAAGCGTTTTTGAGTTATGCGAACATATGTTGTGCAACCTCCTCCATTTTCGAAATACCGGTATATCTCGAAAACCAGAGCCAATCTTAAAAAACCGCGGGCACCACTGGATTCAGCGTACCCGAATTATGTTAAAACGCTATGTGCCCGGCTTGTCTGTTTTTTCAACTAGCATAGTGTTATTATTGATTATTTTTTTTTTTGTTGTATATTTAACTTGAAAATTGTATTTAGTATTAAGATTTTTAAAAAATAAAGTCAGTATAGTTTTTAAATCAAACAACCAACAATCCGCTTTTTTATTTGAAAAAGTATAACTCGCTCGCTTATAATATCAGTTCATCTGTAATACTTAAGTTGTTCGAGTGCTTAACCTCACTCTTAATCTGTTTTACTATGACTTAAATATTCTATATACATGAATATTTGGTAATTCGATGCATTATTTCACTTTGTCGCTATGCAAAATTTTCTAACCCAAGTAGGGCATATATAGTTACTTTTCATTTCATGTATTATTATTTTCATATTCGACAAGGAAGCATAAGCATGATGCATTGGTCCTATTTGAATTCCAAAATTTTATATATTATGCACATATTGAATTTTAGATTTAAAAAGAGTATCTCTTTCAGATTTGATGCAAAATGTTTTCTGGGTATTTACATGTGGCCACATGTGTACATACAAAGATAGTATATGTATGTCCCATTCTTATTACTGCCCCAAAATACACAAATTTATATCTATTTGACCCTCTTCAAGGACCCTTTTTATAGTCGTTTAGTGTGTCCTTGTGTCATGCTCATTTCTTTCCATCTTATCTAAAACCAATACAAAACACAACCCCTAAGGAAAAAAGAAAAACTTCAAATCCAACCCCAAATACTAGCAAACAAAAAAAAAAAGGACTTATATAAAAAAAACCACAGTATTGAATCGTATTCACATTGTAATAGGAAATATTGCAACTTTTGCAAATACAACAATTTAAACATTTATTTATGAACGTTAGTTATAACCATCGGTTAACTTTGGTCCTTTTGATATATTAAAGAAATGGTAATGCTCACTATGTGCTGTCCACATTGCAAGACAACCATGATTTTATGATAGAGTACATTTGGTAAAGGAAGTGCTTTACCAAGCAAAAATACATTTTTATGAAGTTTGTTTCATAAAATGGAGTAAATGCATGATGTATGTATGTATGTATGTATGTGTGTATGTAAGTATGTGTGTATGTGTGTATGTATGTATGTATGTATGTATGTATGTTTGTATGTATGTATGTGTGTATGTATTAGGGAGATCGATTATTCGACTTTTTTCAATAAGCGGTTTTCGAATATTACGAATAGTTGCTATTTTAAAAAACGCGGTTTTCGGTTAAGCAATTTTTAAATAACCGGTTAACCGGTTTTAATTCGAATACTTGCAAACACAAAAATCAAACAAGTTTTTAAATTAAACGTTAATTTGAATAAAAACAAAACAATTTGCAAAGGTAAGGAATCAACAAAATACATAGATCAGACCTAACAAATATTTTACGATAAAATCGAAGAAAAGTGGGACCAGTAAATTGATTAAACTTTAGCTAAATATTCCACAATATTTTATTAATTTACTAAACTTTATTTGTAAGAAGATATTTGTATATTGTACTTCAGAAACTGTTGAATGATATTTGATCTAGAGAAACGTTTTGCAAAAGCAAATGAATTATAGGAATTTTTTAAAGTTATTATTTGAAATATTATCTCAAATGCACAAATTACTATTTACTTTTTAACTGCACACGTTTTTGTAGTATTTCGAATAGTTTTTGGGTTTTTTTTTCATCAAAAACACTCGCTTTTATAATCGATTTGTATTTACAGTGTCATATTGATGTTTGACTATTGACATCATCCGTCTTCAATAGCCGAGTGAGTAAAACAGCAAACCCCACTGAAGAGAT